>OU426979.1:25230621-25865167 GCA_911387785.2 Aelia acuminata
CCTTGACTTCTAGATCATTTTTGTATAAAAAACAGGGAAATGAATTTTTGGCACTTAGATCACTTAGCTTTGCCACTCTACAATTAAGTCATTTATTAAATTTTAGTATTTCTTTAGTTATTTTAGATAGTACTTCAATTTTTTATATCTTTAAAATGTTATCAGTAGACGGTTGTGTTAAAATCAACAAAAATAATATTCGTCTCTAGTAATAAGTAATCGTCACTTTGCCATAGCCTTACCGAATACCTGACATCGGACATGCTCGGAACCTCCATTTTACGTCCTATCCGAGTTCATTACGTCATAAAATTCAAAGGAAATTTCCTGGGTTATCATTGACTTAATTAATTAGTATGAACTGATTTAAACCCACCCCAATGTATACAAATTTTATTTCATTATTACCTAACTATACAATGATTTTCTTTTTAATATAATTTTCCATTTTATCATTTTTTATTTGTGTTAGTATCTTTAAATATTCCTTTTTTTCTCTCAACCTTTTTAAATTCTCATCTGAACTGTTACTGTACTATGCTCAACTGTTATTAGTAGTGAGTTAAAAATTAACATCATAAGTCGGCAAACACCACCACTAGCAGTGGATTGCCAGTAACCATTAAAATAAATAAATGACTTAATTATAAAACTATATAATAATTAATTAAAGTATAATCTACTGTACAATCAACCCATCAAAAAAAAAAAAAGATTATGATTCATAGGAGATAATTTATTTTCCTTGAAAAATCCCGAATCATAAAAATAATATGCGATTTAAGGCGTAGCCCATTTCGGAAGGTTATGTGAGAATACTATAAGCTTAATCCCATCGCCTCATTTTCAGTAAAAAAGGAGTTTGATCGGTCTTATTCGATCCCAGCTTCAAACTCAAAAGAGTCTTTTCAATTTTGATACTGAGCAGGTCCTATTCATACTAAGCAGTGCCATATTGCCTACTCCAAGAAGTATCTAGGCAGAGGTCACCTGTGATGTTGTGGTTAGCATAGCAACAACCTACTCGGATAGGACGTAAAACGGATGATGTCGGGTATTCGCTAAAAGATCCCTATCCTAATTATACCTGTATAGGCTAAATTTATTATTCCTACTGTAGCATCGTCTGATTAGCCTTAGAAGGGACGTTAAACAAACGATATTAGTATCTAATATTCTCTTTAAAAGCATTGCTGATCTTTTATTACATTATATATTAGTGAGATAGCTCGCCTCCAGGATTAGGTAAAGCATGAAGCGGAGCCTGGAATCATCTCGGAAATAATGGAGCGTTAAACTAATTCTGGAACCTCCCAAAAAAAAAGACGACTTGGGAGGATATCGCGGCGACAGGGGATGCCGCGTGGGCGATGATACGGAATGCTGGGAGTCCCTGGGCAAAGAGTAAGCCGATTGGCGGCTCCTTTGAGTGTCCCACCTGGTTTTTTGTCATAAATCCCTCGGAGTAGTCCACCGGCAAATCCGAACAGACTTCGGGAATGCCTCATTCACCTCCCGCTAAAGTCCTCTCCTTGTAATCCCTCTCTTTCAGTTTTCGGTAAGATGGGTCTAATTGGTCCGGAGATTAGATTGTCATCCATCAGGGGATGATAGCATACGTAAATAATTATCCAGTATGTTCAGACTACGATTGCACCTTTCAAGTAACAAACAAGGTTGTTGTTGTTGTTTATTGTTGTTGTGTAGTTTATAACCTTTCGGAAAGAGCGCGCACGAAGGGTGCCGCCACTGCCAACGCTATCTCAAATGAGATCGCGGTCGATAGGAGGTCACGCCAGCCCTTATCAGTCCACTGATAACATCTTCCGGCCAAATGTGACGGGGCACGGAACTCCGTCTCCTTTAGGGTCTATTTTTCTTTATTTTGCTTCGTTGAAAAAGAAAAAAAAATAATAATAAATATATTAACTAGGATTAATAAAAAAAGAGTTTGTTAGCAATAAACTTTATACCGCTCCTTATCGCACACCATTTTTATGATTAATCGTCGAGCTTTTGCAATGAAAATAAATAATCTTCTACGAATCATAATTTTATTTTATTTTTTTTATTTTTTTTGGTGGGGTGATTGTTCAGTACATTATACTGAAAAAAGAAAAGGTCTAGAAACTTATCTTAACTAACACTAAAGCGACACTAGCACTATCCCCGAACACACAAGCGAACAGATATAGTACCTGTTCAAGTTCGTTTCTTATTTAGATTTGCCAAATAGTGAGATAGGCTGTTCGGTGGGTTCGTACTGTGTAAAGGGGTTCGCATAAACAGTGTTCGCACCTTATCACATCAACGAGGGGGTTCGACCTTAAATCTCCAACAACTTATCTCAGACCTTTAAGTTAGGAAGGTGTTATATTTTTCAGTTTTCTATGCTATTTCTTTTTGTATACTAAAAGATCACAATATAAAAACAGCTCTAAACACTTAAACGTGAAGTCGAACGAACAATGCAACTATAGATCTTAATACAATAATTTTCTTTATAAAGATGGCGGACTTGGAACTAGCGGTTGTTCTGGCTTTTGATCAATCTTATAGATAACAGAAACGTCAGAAAAATGCTAAAAGAAGGTCTAGAAGCTTATCTTAACTGACTCAATAGCGACACCAGCGCTCCGAACGCACAGGCGAACGGATAAAGTACTTGTTCCTTTCGTATCTTTTTTAGAATAGCCGAACACGGTTCCGAAGAGGGTATTCGACGGTGAGGTTTTCATAGTGTATAACACCTTAGGGGTGGTCAATGAATAGAAGTACCACACCAATCTAACAGTCAGTTTCACTAACCTTCTGTGAAATTCATTCATTTTCAACTAGTTTCAATAATCAAAAGAGGTTTCCAATTCTTTATATTGAATAAGAAGCCAGGTAATAGAGTCATCAAATAAACAAAGGAAATTAATCCCGAAAACAAAAAACAACAGCTCCGTAGTTAATTGTAGATTCCGTGAGCTGCACAAGAAAACAAAAGAGCCACAGATGAGCTGAAGATGGGGACATATAATTGTCGATTATAGTAAGGCTCTGATAAAAGCAGTAGCTGACTGTTTAGACGACTAACGCGTTCCTAATATGTGTTTATGTCCTTCCATGCCCTGAATGGGAATTATGTGATTGGGATGCGCAGCGCGGGACAATAGGTAGCCCAACAATTTTCTGGGTATTAGCAGCCATTGACAATTCGGTTGCGTCCTTTTTGAATGCGTTTGGAATGGCCCCATCTACGCAGGGAATAACTTAACGCACTTCCTCCCCCCGGCGCCTCGCTCGTCGCTTCCGACCATCCCCGCCTTTCGAGTGAAGATTTATTACATCTTATGAATGTAGATATCCGTTGGAAACGTCTGAGCGCAATAGATACCTGAAAAAATAGAAGAAAAAAAATTAACTTTGTTATATTCCCCAAATTGTATTTTAATAGAATCTTTTTCACTTATGTGAAGAAGAATTTATTTACATATTCAGGTTTTTTTTTTTTAATATAAAAAGCTAATATAAACCCTAACCCACTCATCCATTCTCTTTCCTCCTCCCTCTTACCTGGTCAGCCTCGACGTCGACTGAAACGAAGGTGGCCAAGAGACCTCTTACTTTAGTAAATTATAATGCAAGAAGTCTCAAGAAAGTCAGAGTCAAAAGCAGCAGAGACCAAATTTGCTCGATGCGCCACAGCGCAGGTGCAAATCAACAAGGGAAACATAAATAAATAAATAAATAAAATAATATAAAAAGAAGGAATATTTTCCATATTTTCGTTCATTTCTTTATTTACCCAACTTTTTCGGCTTCCCACCCATCTACCAGGGGTATCAGCATTATAAGACTGTTATAGTACATTTAGGTATGTATCTTACATACTTTTTTTTTGACAAACAGATGGTCAAACCCCTGGAGAATGGGTGAGAAGCCTGAAAAGTTGGGTAAACAAAGAAATTAAAGAAAATATGGAAGAGATTCCTTCTTTTTAAATAAAAACAACCGTGGATCTTTTGGATAATACAAGGGAAGAGATAGAATAAACTATATTTATAAATAAATACGGATAAGATAAAATATATTGTTAGGGGAATGATAAAGGTGATATTGATGTAAAGGTAAATACGTTTGCACACTTTGAGAAATTTAGACTTTAAGCGCGATGAAACGAAACTGAAGAGGAATGCTATTCTTCCTAAGGTGCTTTACCGTGGATGGCACAGGCTTTTTGAACATGGAGTACTCTGTAGAATTTTTGGATCGAACAGAGACGTATCTACTGGAGAATTTAGACTTTGTGAGACTCGCTAGTAAACGAATGATAAAAGATTAATAATTGCGGTGCCAAATGAAAAACTTCTGAGAGTTAAGCCAAGAAGGAGGTGGTAGGATTGCATTAAGCGCAGATCTGTCGAAGTCGGTGGATGGATGTGTGTAAGGAGCGAATGGTGGTGTCGGCATCGGATCTAAAGGTGCCTTTACACTCTACGAACTTTACCTTCGAACACCAGTCTCGAACAGCCTTCACGTCGACTGTTCGGGTGTTCTAGGTACTTCATCTGTTCGCCTGTGTTCAGGGGTAGCGAGCGCTAGTGTCACTTTTGATTTTGGTTTTCCCAAGTGACAGGAGTTGTTTGTGATATCAGTGCGCCGTTCTAATTCGTCTCCTATTTTTTTTATTTTTCAGATAATATAAAATATATTGATAATGGAGATTTTTTGTTTGTTTGTTTGTTTGTTGTTGTTTAGGGGCGAAAAACTGCTGAGGTCATCAACGCCCATAAGGAGATTTTTTCTTCATCATAAGCTAGCGTTGGGTGCGTCAGCCATATTGGTACGCTTAACGTCACGTTAAGTTTAAATGGCTGTTCGTTTAACGCCGGTATGGCAAGGTTCGAGGAAAAACCTGTTCGAAGGGAGAACCTCAAGGGTTCTTTAAGCCTTTATAATTAATATAGTAAAGTGTATCCTTGTTCGAAACAGAAGTTGGTTTCCACGTTTCTCCATCTTCTTGAGCTGCGAACCATGTGACATTCTTGTTTTATTTCCCCATGTTTTGGCATTCCGACTCAATTTCCAGGTATGTACCTTACCGCCCAAGATATCATTAATGATATTTTAGCGAAATATTGATTTCCCTCGAACCTTTGTATGACTTTGCTTCAGACCGCTTTTCTATAAATAAATTACCGTTTTGGTAATGGCATACTCGCGGTTGTGTCCTCCACTTCGTGATGGGAACCTCCGCCGGACCACCTTGAATGGGCCCCAAGATGCCCTTCCTAATAGCAGCCAGGGGCGAACAGGATAATGGTATACCCCCGTCTACTCTCTGGACTCGCCGGGAGGATTATCACTGTGAAATATGTTTTTATAAAAGAGTGGAGCTAACGACCGGATCGAGAGCTCGGACGGGAGCTACGCCCCCTCGGCTCGGGCCCCCGCAGCACCAAATTATCCCGAAGCCCTTGTAATCTCGGGGAGCACTACCCCATTACGACCATCGCAAACCATCACTTATCTTCTCATCATTATTCCTATTCCTTCTGAGGCATTTTATATCCAATCGTATTCTTTTTTAGGTTTTGTTTCCTCTTCACAAGACCGGTAATCCAAAAATCCCTTTTATACGGCCTTTATTTTTTTTTATAGGTACCTATCGGTTGAATCCTTTTTATTTTTTTTTTTTGACACCATGAAATCGGTTTGGTAGGTGTTTAAGGCGATTTCGGATTTCATGGAAGGTCTCACGGTACCGACTTCGTTTTAAAGATAGTCCTCAGTTCGCTAGGTGATTAAAACCAGTTTTGGAACTTCACAAAACAGCTCAGGAAACAAAGCAAACAATTTATTATATCGCTATTTTCATCTTTGAACCGTTTATTTGAGAACTTTGATTACTTCTCAAGTTAAAAACCCTTAATGCAATACACAGCTTAATTCTTCTCCTTTAAAATTTCGGATTTAAATTATAACTTCATCAATTAATTTCGGTCATAATTCGACAACGTTTTCTGTTGTAACGCCAAGGCGTTATTCTAAATACTGTGTCCATACATGTACTTTAGGCTGAAACTTTGATTATTTTACTGATCATGCCAGTGTCTAAAACTTTGAAATTTGAGGGCAATACTCAAATCCTATCCATGGTTTACTTTAAGATAAGTCATTTAACAAAAGAGCCAACGTCTTCAAATTATATCTAATTGGATTAATAAGTGCCTCTAAGAGAAATCACTTTGTCTTGGAATAATTCGTTTACTGTAGCAATTGATAAGTCTGAAGTATGGCAAGTGGCCCCGTCTTGCTGAAACCATGTTCTAGAGTTATATCCTTTAAACTCTTGAAGTTCTTGGGCCAAAAAACTTCTTATCACAGTAACGCTCACTATTTACAGTACTATGTACACTATTTACTGCGTTTGAGATTCGAGTGCCAGCAGCGTTATGGTGGACACCTAGACAGTATTGTTTCTTCTAAATAAATTTCCAGTTCATTGTGTTTAAATAAAACGTAAACATCCTACTTGATATTCTATATTTGAGATTTTATTCAACTTTCAAACCCCGATTTCTCTTTTTAGACACCCTATATAATGAACCGTGATTTCTTTTCTTTCCTGAAAATTTTCTTCAATTCACTCATATTGCCTTATATAAGCCATAGGTTTCGAAACAAGACTTTGCTTATAAAATATTGAATCGTTGGTTAATAAGTGAGGAATTTATTATCAATGGCGTCAGATAACCCATACTCGATTTTATTAATTTGTAAGTAAATCGATAGCCATGTAACTTGGAAAAGTAACTTGGAAATCTCTGCAAATCGTTTGAATAACCTTAATTTAAATTATTCTATTTTTTTTAAATTACAGTAGGGTAAACCATACAAGTTTTGGCGCTCAATACAGTTTGGCTTATTGGACTTTAACTTAAAGAAATAGGTAAACAAGTCCCTGTTTTATTACAAGATATACATGAGTCTAATGTTTGAAGGGTCCTCTAAGTCATCTATGAAGTAAGACATTAACAAATTAAATCCACAGGGTGCCAATAACAAGATTTGGATAAAGATGGAAGAAGATAAATATTGCCATATTGTAAAACTATTGAACTTTTGACCCAAAAAAACCTCTTGAGTCTTTATGAGGAGGGATAATGAGGAAGTTTCTAGATCCCTTTATAAAAAGTATTTTTTTTTTTAATTTAACCACAGAAATGTAGTCTTAAGGGTGCCGATAACTCTATGGTTTACCCTAACTAACATTTCCCCTATAATATATATTCAAAATTCCGGTTCATTTTTATATGGCCGAATATTTTAAGTCGATCCCTCGGATATGTTAAATTGACACACACAGATCCATGGCTGGGAAAAGAACTCGCCGCGACGCTTTCGATAGCTGGCCCGGCTATCGATTTGTTAGATCGAATCAGGACATTTACAACGGAAATAAACATGTACAAATTACGGAGGCGGTGGTAAAGGGAACCTAGCTTCCATTACCATAGGAATCGACGCTCCTACATTTTTATACTGGTTGGGGTGCCTCTGTCGGCGATGGCCAGCTGAGATAAGCTTGTGCTCACTTGATCTGGCTACATGACTCATCTTCATCTAGTTTAAAATCTACTCTGATTTATTTAATTCGATTAGTCTTGAGATAAAAAAAAGGAAAGAAAAGAAGAAAGTAACAAAACTACACTCTTACATCGCGCTATAAAACCTAGGTGTAGTTTCTACAGGGTTATTGGTAATTATTTTAACTGCACTGTATTTCGCTAAATTGGAATAGATAAATAAGATATGATTTCAGTCAAAGTATCTTACATTTTTTGTATAATTATTTAAATTTCTACAGGGTTATTATTATTTTTATAATTATCATTTTATTAGGTGATAATTTTAGGATATTTAAGATAATTTTGATTTTATATATTGTATTATCCGAAAGTAAACCGTTTTCAAGATATTCGCATTTCAAGATTTTTATCACAACAATCAATTTTTCTCCTTCAAAAATTATTTTTAAAAATCTAATGATCAGATGTATAGGTACTTATTTACAGTTCTAGATCGATTAAATTTCCATTCCCAAACCATTTTTCCTCAGAAATGCGTTTACCCATTATTATTAGTACTAATATTTTTTTCTTTGTATTATGATGAGATTTTATGTTTTCGTGAGGTTTTAAAAATATCGAAGATTATGTTTATTTTTGTTTAAATTAAATATTTTTTTATGAATTTGAAAACTTCTAATGTGCACTTTCATTTTTTATTTTGTTGAACAGGTTTTTATGTTGTTGAAAATTTTCATTTTATTACAAATTAAGTCAAATTAATTTATTTTTCACAATGAGACCTATAATGTTCTCAATGGATGCAGATTACCTATTATAATCTTAGTGTAGAAATAATATTTTTCGTGTTTCTTTCTATTTCTATGTTATTTATGTCAAAAATATATAACTGGTAAATATTAAAATTGTTGCCCCACAAGAGCCTTAAAAATTTTCTCAATTTTTTTAAAACGTAAATCACCAACATTTAGGCGCTAAGCTTGAAAAACTAAATCAGCCTCATTTTGTTTTTTACATTATTACACTTTTTTGGATTATATTTGAGCGTCACAATTCAAATATCTTTTTCAAAGTAATCTCCAAACGCAAAAAAATCCATGTTTTCTCCTGTAGGGCGTATGACATAAAGTTTAACCATGAATTTAGAATTATTTTTGAAACGCTTGGAATGTTTTTTAACAAAATCATTTTCATTCATGATATGTAAATTTATTTATATGTTTAGTTAATGCAGTTTTGTTTTACTGTGAAGATAATTGTAAGCAGTTATCCCGAAGTCTCTTTAATGCGAACTTCTCAATAGCCCGAACACTCCCTGATTCCAGATATGTAGACCTTAATATGTGCGTGAACAATAAAAAAAAGGGAACCGATTTAAATTATTTGGAACATCCTCAATTAACACGTTCTCTCATCACTACGTCATTTCTTCCACGAGGGGGAGAAAAAAAAAGTTTAATTACTCTTTTTTGGTAGTCGGCATTCTTTTCGGATTAGCCAGTTCTTAGGTCGAATTCTCTCCTGACGCCATTTTTGTTTTTATCTTTAATGGCTTGGTCGGGTGAATATTTTACACTCAAATGGACTCGAATGCTAATAATTATTATTTAATTGAGGATTCGGATCTAGTTATTTAAAAATAAAATGACTATATTTTCTATTTTTGTAGAACGGAGTGCAATATCGCGGTAAAGTGCTACAGAAACAAGGTTCCTGAAAAGGCGCAATAAATAAATAAAAAAGTTGGGATGGTTGGTCGGAGGCCTACGATGCACATTATACACCACATTATCTTCTATTGTCCCGAGACAAATCTCCCCATTTCTTCTACTTTTTACAGTTTGTTGTTTGTTGTTTTGGTTGTTGCCTTGTCTCGGGTATAAATCTTTCACTGGAAATGTGAGCCTTTGTGGTTTGCCCTGAGGCGTCGCTACCGTGTCAGCTCATGCGCAAGGGTCCCCTTACTGACGTCTTGTGCGCAAGGTTTGTGCCGTCCCACTAAGGCTAGTGATCTGGAGTCCATAGTGCTACCTATTCCAGTCCCCATCTGATAATATATATTTTTCAAAAGATCTTCGTTACTTAAAAAGCTCACCATTGTTCATGAAATTATTCAATATTTTTTTTTTTTTTTTTGTAAAAATTTTACTCAAAATGCAACGCAACAAACCTTTCAAACATCACTGACCTTTTACAATATCAAAAAAAAAATATGTATTAGAGAATTAATATAGAACGTATGAGAATTAAAATAAATACTGCATTATTATTTCAATGCTTTGAATCAAAATTTTAATCTTTTTCTTTTTAATTCATTTAAACTTAATAACTCAGGTGTATTATATGTTGGTAGAGTCATAACATTTCACTGCCAAGCAGAAATTTGTATACATAATTAAATGTTTACTTGATCAAATTATTCTTGAATCTTTACCTGTAAGTATGTTGGCCAAAATAATATAAATAAAAATTTTGAGAAATAGGGAATTTTCTATTAATTTTTAAATTTACAATACTAAATCTATATAAATAAAGATGAAATTCTGTTTGTTTGTTTGTTCTTTACAGAAATCCATACCATTTGTCTTATGTTCTCCAAATTTCGCTCTGTGGTTCTTTCATTCCAGATGCGAACACCTGTCCATATTAAAATTGCATAACTTCAGCCGATCTTCAGCTGATATTCTTTATTGTTATAAAAATCATAATGATCTCGCTATACAATTTTTTTTTACGAAATCGAATGTTCCATTAGAAAAATGAAATTCCCCGGGTGAAACCGGGATATACAGCTATAATCTATGTAAATAAAGATGAAATTCTGCTTGTGCTTTATAGAAATCCATACCGTTTGTCCTAAATTCTCTAAATTTCACTCAGTGGTCCTTTGATACCAGGTTCGAACACCTGTCCATATTAAAATTGCATAACTTCAGCCAATCTCTGGGTATATTCTTTATTGTTATACAAAAAAGTTTTGATCTCGCTTTACATTGGTTTTAACGAAATCGACCGTTTGAGTCGATAAAAGTCTCACTTTATAGATTTTATTGATTTGAAAAACGAAATTCTCTGGTTGAAACCGGTATATACAGCTAGTAATAATATAAATATGCAAATAAACGAAGATGTTCAGGCGTTAAATAATAATATGGTCACAGTTTTATCCCTTCTGAGATAAAAAAAAAAAAAAAAAAAAATCAGTTAATATCAACGTATTTTGTCTCTTTTATGACAGAATAACCCCGTTTAACTCAATCTATATAGTTATTAAAAATATACTTAATAAGTATATTATCTTGCAGTTATGAATTATGATGTAACATATAACATGATAGTTATAGTTAAGAGTCAATGTCGGACGACTTAGCTACCGTGAATGGCAGTAAACGTATCCTCTATTTGTATATATTTTATACGTTGTGGACTTGGAGGCTGTGGTCTTTATTGGCTGTAAATAACTTCAAGTATCGCTGCAAGTCGCCGGTTTTATTGCTCAAGTTGATTTAACTTATACACTTACAATGGCCAAGTGAAATGTTATCAAAGGCAACCTTTTCATGTTATGAAGCGTTGTATTTTTTTTACAATCATAAATGCCAAAAATATGCCGTACATTACAATATAAGATTTAATTTTCTTCATTCAGAACATTATTTAAATTATATTGTGTAATAAAAAAAAAACATTAATATGTTCATCCCTCTTTTCTTTCTATCGCCAGTTGATAGAATAGATAATATAATTATTATCGCAGTTTAGCCTGTTTTTGACAGGTCTGTAAATTAGTACTTAAAAAAATAATTGTGAGAGATTAAGGGATTAAGCAAGATGTCAGCTGTTTTAGCACTAGGAAGTAAATTACTTTTTTCACTCCCCAGTAATTTTAATTTGGTTCTCATTTTATTTTAGTTTGCAGGTTTTATATCTTGATCTTATGTTTAGTAAATGTTTTGTTAATATGCACTGGTAGATTTTATTTTTTTATTTTTTTTTATTTTATATAAACTTATAAAATTATTATTGCATTTTTTTTTAATTGTCTTTATTTAGAAAATGGGACATATCGATACAACATTAGAATTTGAATTAACTTATTTAGATACCTAGGTTTATTAATTTATTCGTGTTAAATAAATTTATTTAGTTAGGTAACTTAATTTTGTAGATAAAATTAACATACCTTAGCAATACGAGTTTAATCGATTCGACTAAGGGTTTAATTATATCTTTCGATTTTTTATGAAATTGTATTAATTGCGCCTTATTAATGATAATTATGGTAGGGTAAACCATACAGTTATTGGCACCCAAACTTTAACTTGAAGAAATAGGTAAACCAGTGCTAATTTTATTATAAGATATACATGAGTCTTTATGTTTGAAGGGTCCTCTAAGTCATCTATGAAGTAACACTTTAACGAACTAACCATAGGGAAGATGTCACAATTAAATTTGGCACTTTTAACAATAATGCCCTGTAGTAAAGCTATTGAACTTTTGAACAAAAAATCCTTTTGAGTCTTTATGAGGAGAGATAGGAAGTTTCTATTTGATCCCTCTATAAAAAGTATTTTTTTTTACTTTAACCACAGAAATGTAGTCTTAAGGGTATACAATAACTGTACGTTTTACCCTAAAGTATGTCCATTTTGTTGATAACACTAAACATAATCGAGAATAATGTAAAGTTCTTATTTGTAGATTAAAAATATTTTATCGTTCTAGCTAAATTGAAACGCGTCCAACAAGAGCGTTAATGAATTAGAAAATCTGAATGGGCTGGGTGGACGTTGGACAAACATAAGGTTTATCTGATGAATCCGTGAAGCTTTTAGCGTGAAAGCTTTGAGAGGCGTCAAAAGGGCTTTGAAAAGAGGCGCCGGTAATGGTCGGCCTATCCACTGCCCATCGGCGAGATTTGATCCCAGTCCCTAGATTCATCCACATCCACAGATCCCATCTGTATCCATCCCTTGATCCCCATCTACATCCACATCCACCGTGATTTCACTAATTGCAAACTCAAAGCTCCCTTTTGGACCCCATCTTCTCTCCCTTATCGGTGCCACAGCCTCGTCTTCTATAGCGCCTCTTCCTGTCCGGAGTGTACAGTGCCAGAGCTGCATTGTTAATACCGTTTGATCTCGGATGTTTTTATCAATGGGGTCGACAGCCCATGCTTCTGTCGAGGACTTCAAGATAAACTTCAAAAAATACAAAGGGGGTTTAGCTTAGATGATGTCCGAACGTTAGGGGGTGATCGAAAGAAAATATGATAGAAATAAATATTTATAAATAATTTATTTTTTGAAGAGAAAAGATTTGGCTCCGCCGGGAGTCGAACCCGGGTCTCCTGCGTTACATGCGAGGATGCTAACCGCTACACCACAGAGCTCGGCTCAAGGCAGAGCAAATCCTTCCTCTTCACTGATACCTACTGGTGTAAATGGTGGTCAGCCACAAATTAAGATTGGATTAATTAAAATAAATATTTATTTTCATTTTTATTATCTCACATTTTACAAAAACATCCATAAATGAAAAAAAAAATTTGAATTAGTAGATTTATAATAATAGGGAAATGAGAAAAAATATTCTTCAAAAACTATTGTTTTTTATAGTGCTTGCAGCATAAAGAGTGTTATGTCGAAATACAAAAAATATTTTTTAATTAGTTTGCGCATAACTTAGCAGACTTTTAACACTTTGCAGACGACATCTTGATGGAAAAAAAATTAAAACATTCAGGTCATAGCAAACTGTAGTGTCTAATAAACTTTAAAAATCTGATTTTAAACACTATTTTTAATCACTATACTAAGTTTAAGTGAACCGCCCCTATTTGCCGTGCTACTAAATTCTTATTAGCTAAGGAAGAATTATGGCTGTTTCTTTTGTTTCAATTTGAATTCACTTTAATGCTAAATTTAAAAATAAAATTAGCCACTTTAATTTTTATTTTTGTATTCCTTCCAAATTTTTTCTTCTCGTTTCCTTGAAGAATTGAATATTTTTGTAGTAGTAGGTATACAAGATACACCAAAAAACTTAGTCCGCGCAATTTAAATTGAAGCCAGATTACTTTAAGGACGAATGTTTTAATGTATCTCTGCTCTAAAATTATGGAAGGGTTCAACATACTAAAGCACTGGATTACACGAGATAGTAATATGGCATTCGCGTATCTTTTTATCTGGCAAATTATTCACAAAAAAAGCAAACAATGCGATAGCGAATTCTTCAAAAATGCCTGAAGTGTCTTTGAAACATTATAAATTACAATCATTATCCCTATCTAGATATTAGGGGAGTCACAATCTCTTCGGAAACCCGTTTATTCAGCTGATTCATCCTCAAAAGCTAATCATACCCTAAATAATTTTAGGCTTTGATTTATGATGCCGGGCCAATCAGACATCATTATCAAGATGAAACGTCTTCCTCCATTGTGTCAACGGGATCAAAATATCTAAATTAACAAAGGGACAACAAATCATATCGGTAACGTTGTCTGTATCGCTTTGTCACAATACTGAATTGAAGATTTTATTTATTTTTTTGTTTAATGTTATTTTTAAAAATTTGTTCGTTGGAACCAACATTTCTCGTAACTCTATTATTCTCTTTTTTCCATAAACACGTGCAAACACATTTTTTTTAATATTCTGACTTTCTTGAACATCCGGTCCTACAATACATCATTTATTTTATTTTAAGAGCCTTCGTAACACCTAGGAGGAATGGATATAAAATATGATCAGACTAGTCGAAATAAAATTTTATATCGTCCAGCTTTACTTTAAAAAATGCTGAGAAAGATATCCTAAGACATTTTTTATTCTTCATTTACAATTCAACAATTGTATTATGTTTTTTTGAATATTTAGGAAAATTGTCTAACATAAACACTGGTCTGAACTTGAGGTAATATAGATTTGAATTTCTTGAATTCCGAGGAACCGATAAGGACCCTTATTTAAATTCAGTAAATAACAAACATACCGTCCAATCAAGGGAGGAACTCGGACATAAATAACGATCCCGTGTTTAGGTATCGTTAGCTCGGATTTATTCTGGAAACATTCTTAAAAAATAATTAGAAATAAATTCTACAGTAAAAAATATTTTTTTGCGAGCAAGAGAACGCATTGTTAGCGACGAGCAGTCTCGCTCAGAGGGGAGTTTTCCTGGGAGTCGGAAAGCGCAGGCTATGGCGGGAAATCCGGTGCGAGGTACTGCCCACCGCCATCTTGGCCGCCGGCTCGAGCGCTGATTGGCTGACGGGCTTCCCCCACCACCTCTCCGTCTGCCCCTTCCCTACCCCCGCAGCTCCCGGTATGACAGAGCGCAGTCTATCAAGGTAATAACCGAGTCCAGCACATCTGGCAAATGGCTTCTACACCCATCCCTTATGATCTTGTCCTGTTACCGTTTTACATGTGTAGTCATCTTATTCGGAATCATATTTCATTCATTACTATGGGTTCTATTCATTATACATTCTTCCATTCTTACAAAAGTTGTTACATATTATAATTTGTTATTACTCATTCATATTTTTTAATGGAGTATAAATTACTAATTGAAATATTCATAAAGTAACACATCAATATTAATTATCATTTTCAACATATGTTATTATGGTTAATTACTATGACAAGCATATGTAATATAAAATGTTAAGTATTGTAATTCCACAACTAGAAGATGGACTTATCGGAAAGCAATATATTTTAGCCTATTACAGGAGAAGATGAAGGATAAGTGCCTCCTAAATAACATGCTGCTGATAGGATAAACATTGCTAATAGGGGGGAAATAACCCGATATTGTAATGAGGGGAGGGGGGAGAATTACCAGTTAAGTGGAGGCCTTTAGCCTTACTAACCGCTTGCCGAGTATGGATTCAATTAATTTAAAGCTTTAGTTAAAGCCGAGCCTGTTCCCGCTAGACGTGACTTCTTCCCCGGACGCTAATAGTCGATTAACCGAATCGATAGTAGTAGTAGGGGAGCAGACTTTCGATTAGGGACGAAAACAAATTAGAGCGGGAGATAGGATCGGATCGGGCCGGAGAGTATGTTATTATATAGTGTGTGTATAATAGATAATATTAGGCCCGGACGATACGCTTCCATTTCGCCCAGCTGCCATCTTCGGCTTCTATACCGCCAGCAAACGGGATTATTTCCTTAACGAGAATATTTTTCTGAGCGCGTGTTTATGGATACATAATGGTATCATAATGTGGTATAAATCGTTCAATTATTTGGTAGTTCTTTAAATTATTATTATTATCATGAATGGCTAATAATTTGGCCAATAAATCCATGGCCAATGGGAATAACTACTTAATCCAGAAAATAGTTCAACTAAGATATATATTTAAATCACTTTAGAAGCCTTTTCCCCACTATGAAAACAGTCGAACGGATTAGAGCTATGAGCTAAATGTTTTAAAATACTGCGGAGTTATCAACTTCTTCATAGTGTGAAGAATGCTACTTAAATTATGTCAATATATATAACTCTAGCTTGTGGTCTGTTTTCTAACCTAACTAGTTATTCCCTTTGACCATAAAAATGGCATTTTCTGTCAGCTTCATGTTTCAAAGTTGATTAGGATGGAAATCAGGCTTACTCTGGAACATATAGGTTAACGTAATATACCTGTCTAACTATATGTATAAAATACCTACTTAACTAAATTTCATTTTTTTTTATTTTTAAGGATTACAATATATATGAAGTTTCCTTAAAACAAATTCTTCTTGGAGTCTCTTCCTCCACAAAAATTCCCGATCGATTTTATTTATCGACTATGTTGTATTTATTTATTTTGGTAAAACCGTAATTTTATCTTATATTTTATTTAAACTTAAAAATTTTATTTTATCAATAGACTGATACTTTTTTTAATTTCTAATATTTTTTCCCTTTTCTAATGCTAAGCACTATTTCCATTCCAAGCCCAAAATATCTCAATGTTTTTTTTTCAAATTTTGTTGATTGGTTCTCTTCTTGTTTTTTATTGAATACAAAATTGTTTTCATTCACTGATATTTTAAATGCAGGTACGCTTCAGAAGTCTTAATCTAACATGAAAAATTTAAATAAGAATTGTGTTAAGAAAACTTTAAATAAGAATTATGTTAAAAAATTTTTTAATGAAATTTTTAATATAATGACTATGCTATAATTTAAATTCTTAAATGTAAAAACATCCCTATATCTAAAGAATTTAATGTTCTCCCAAAACCTATCGAGTTAATGATGAAAAATAATTAAATAAAAAGATTGTCAAAATTTGTTTACGGAATATGTAGTATTTTTATTTTTTTGGTTGAATTGCATTTAATTTGTAAGGGCATTAGTGAGCTGATATTTATATTTGATATACCAGTATTATTTATATAGATTTATATGTTATAAATCATTATATATATATATATATATATATATATATATATATATATATAATATAATATACATGCCTTGAAGGAAGTGGGAGGTGTATGTACTATCCGAACTGATAACATAAAGACTGCGGTGAATGGACAGCTTAGCGGGCCCAGACTTGGTGGCTGCCTTACTGCATTCAATCGATCTTATATATCGCTAATACATTATTTGTTATCCTTGCGGTTATAAATCTAAATAAATAAATCTAAAAAAACTATTTTTTTTTTAAATTAATTACTATCGATAAAATAAGAATCTGAAAGAATATTAACAAAACAATTAATCATTAATAATCTATTTAACTGCGTACTGTTCTGAGAAAAAAAAACAGAGATGCTGCTTGTCCTTATTGAATTTTCCATATTTTTCTAATAAGACAGTATCTCTCTCTAGATAGAAACCAGAAAATATCCAAATAGTTAAAAAATAAACGAAGATAATCAAATGTGGTCCATCATTGATAGAGAAGGCGCACTTCAGCAGTGGCTCAAAAAAAAAAAAAATAAAATAGAACTGGCGTAAGTTGTTTTGGTATTAGCTTGATGGAATATATTCAAATCCAGCATTGCTTATACGCAAAAATCTTGAGGAGTGGTGTCAAAACTTATTTCGTCGAAAAATAAATTACCCATATAAAATGATCCACTTGCCAAAGATTTGGTCATATGACATTGCTATATTTTACATTTAGCTTGTATGGTTCTATAACCATTGTTTTGTTTATTTTTTTTTAAATATTTATATATGGAACTTATATAAGGGTAAAGCAATATATAAATGAATCTATTGCATGATTTATAATTCATTTTTATGATTTCGAACTTCTTGATCAGCAAGTCATTGGTTCTTTTTTATTCGCGATCTTTGCTCCTTTTTTTTTTTTTTTTTTTTTAAAGAAACCATAGCGCTCCAGTCGCTTATAAATGACGGGAGGTAAAAGCTTTTTAGGTGCGCGAGTCACGTGTAAATGACGAACGAAGGAGGGATTCCGAAGCGGCACCGGACGAAGCATTAAACCACACTAACTAGACCATCCCGGGGGAATGCCAATGAGGGGATTGGATAAGGAAGTGAAATAAGAAATATACAGGACAGGGAGGCTGAGAAGGAGAACAAGAAGGAGAAGATATAAGGTGAGAAAAAGAGGATCGCGGGAGCTGTTTACATGAGAGAGGAATCTCTGCGAAAAACTGGCAGGACCTACAGCCAGCGCTTTTTCTTTCGTCGGCATCTCTGGAGTCCTTTTGTTGCTTCGCTTCGTCTCTTCCCACTTCTCTCTCATCCATCTCCTTTGCCATCATCTATAATCTTTCATCGCTTCACTTTTCAATGGATAGTCAATGGATTAATTAATAATCATTAATAGCAATTTAAAAACCAATGATAAAAAAAAAAAAAAAACGAAGATTCATTTACTACCACGTTTAATCCGAATTACCTTAAAATAAACCGACCCTTTTTTTTTGTATAAACCTTTTCAGTAAACCGTAAATTGAAGGGGTCGGGGCAAAATAGTGCCAAGCAATATTTCTAACATAAATAAACTGGAGCTGCAGTCAGCTGTATATTATGTAGGAGTAACTACATAATATACAAGAGATGGCAGCTACAGTTTATTTTTGTTAAAAATGTTAATTGATACTATTTTGCCCCGACCCCTTCAATTAAAACCATACCTCCTCGCACAAACCGACCTTTTGTTCACAATGATATAAAAACAAAAACTGCACCAATGGTATATTGTTTGTGATCAAAGACTATTTTCCCTAGCCGCTATTTATAGACATACAGTAAAATTGAGAATACAGTTGCAACTTCACCTGCGATTATCCAAAATACAATTTTTTGAGTTGTAACTTTCTTACAGCTATTGAAGGATATAATTGTTTTAAATATTGGAGGAAACGTGTCATCTTATAATGAAATAAATATCGATAGCTATGATTTGTTATTCATCATAATAATATGAACATGTCTTTTCCATTTAAATGTGTATCGATTATAACACAATATATAATATAATATCTTCACAAAAAGATAGGCTCCAGTTAATCCGACCTCTTTATGGTAAAGCACTACTGCTTCTACAATACTGAAGGTCGCGGGTTCGCGTCCCGAGGTGGCCCTAGGATTTTTTAATGAGAGTAAAAAATCCTAGTCTATGCCGTCCCTCGGATAGGACGCAAAATGGAGGTCCCGAGCCTGTACGATGTCAGGCAGTCGTTAAAGATCCCTATCCTAATTATACCTGGATGGGCAAAATTTAGGACTCCCACAGTAGCATCTTCTGATTAGCCTTAGTGGCATAAAGTGACGTTAAAACAACCAAACAGACAAACATATCGATAGCTATGATTTTTTATTCATCACAATAATATGATTATGTCTTTTCCATTTATATGTGTATCGACTATAACACAAGATAAAATATAATATCTCTGCAAAAAGATAGGTTCCAGTTAATCCGACCTCATTATGGTAACGAAATACTGCCCAGTTCATGATTTTTCTTTTTAATTATTCGTTTTAAGGAAATAATTAAATTTATGGCATCACTAACATAAATTTATCAATCATTAACATTTATTAAGTCAGGCAAACAATAGCAACTCAAATCATCAACAAAGGTACAAAAAGTATCAGCTTGAAACGACGCTGTAACACAAAAGGAACCATTTGATCTTCAGCGCAAGATTAACTCTCCAGTCCATCGCTCCTTATATTTAGTCTGAATTAGAACATTCCAGAAGGTTCCCGACAAGCGTAGAAGATTTTCGAACACTCACGAACATGTACTAGAACTGTTTGTAACTCTCCCAACAGAAAGTCAAGAACTCTTATTAATTTTTTTTTCCTTGTTACCCTATATTGTGGTGAAAATTAAAATATACAGACTTAGCATAAAATAAAAAAAAAAGTTCCACATTATTTTATTAGCAATATTAATTAGATAATTCGAATTAATTACTAGTTGACTCAGAGGGTTTCTTTACTATAATTCCACAAGGTATGGGGCGCAAGAAAAGCCAATTACGGGTTTAAGTGGGGTAATTGCAGAAGGGTTAACAATCACTAGCAACCACCCGGATTGGCAAACACGTTCCCATAGTGCAACAACCCACTCTTGCGCAGTATTCCTCCAATTGTCGTAAATACATCCAAAGCGAAGGCCGCCTCACAATGGAATGATTGATAAGAGCTTAATTAACGCTTTTCCTCTTTTTTTTTTGTCTTGCGTAACTATAAATCTCTAGGTTCGGGTGTGAACAAGCTAATAAGTCTGCTGGGATCTCCATAAATATGCAGATGAGTGTCTCAGGCTTAAGGAATAAAAAATTAACTTTGCTCATAGTTATTTTTATTTCTTTGTTATTAAAATCCGATTGAAATTAAATATCATTATTTTTGATTAGTATTGATTATAAACTATTAAAAATTATCAAAAATCCTATGTTGTCCTTAATATAAGAGAAAATATATTTATTTTTTTTAAACTGCCAAGGTAATCAAATAAATATTAGATGTCAATGGTTTATTTTTACAATGTAATAATTTCATGCGGTTGTGGAAGATAATATAGTTAAGAAGATAATAAAAAAAATTAATACAATACAAAATCTTAAAATGTAAAATTATTAAAAATATCTTGTAAAACTCAAAAGAGATATAATTTACTTATTAATTTGTTTTGTAAATAGGATTGATATAGTTAGAGGAAATATTTAGAAATAACCCAATGCATAAGTTATAATAAACTGCATAATAAAATGCATTAAGTGAATATTAATAATGAATCTATATAAATAAAGATGAAATTCTGTTTGTTTGTTCTTTATAGAAATCCATACCGTTTGTCCGAAATTCTCCAAATTTTGTTCAGTGGTCCTTTGATATCAGGTGCGAACACCTATACATATTATAATTGCATAACTTCAGCCGATCTTCAGCTGATATTCTTTATTGTTATAAAATCATAATGAACTCGCTTTACAATGGTTTTTTTACGAAATCGACCGTTTCATTAGAAAAATGAAATCCCACGGGTGAAACCGGGATATACAGCTATGATCTATGTAAATAAAGATGAAATTCTGTTTGTTTGTTCTTTATAGAAATCCATACCGTTTGTCCGAAATTCTCCAAATTTTGTTCAGTGGTCCTTTGATATCAGGTGCGAACACCTATCCATATTATAATTGCATAACTTCATCCGATCTTCAGCTGATATTCTTTATTGCTATAAAAATCGAATGATCTCGATTTACAAGGTTTTTTTTACGAAATCGACCGTTTCATTAGAAAAATGAAATCCCACGGGTGAAACCGGGATATACAGCTATGATCTATATAAATAAAGATGAAATTATGTTTGTTCTTTTAAGACATCCATCCCGACCGTCCTAAATTCTCCAAATTTCGCTCAGTGGTTCTTTCATATCAGGTGCGAACACCTATCCATATTAAAATTGCATAACTTTAGGCGATCTTCAGCTGATATTCTTTATTGTTATAAAAATCGTTATGATCTCGCTTTACATTTGAGACGAGTTGAAATTCCCCGGGTAAAACCGGGATATACAGCTAGTATGATAGCCTATGATGGCTGGATGGTATAGAGGAAGACCTTCTTCGGATGGGTGTAAGGAGATGGACAGTAGCGGTGGATAGAGAGAAGACTTATTGAGGAGACCAGCTTCTGTGAGGGACTGTAATGCCAGTTAGTTATTGATAATAATTCATCTTATTTGTTCCAACGTAGAATATTACGGCATCCCATAGTTCTGATATGTTAGGAATATTTCAACTTTTCTAAATACAAATTATGTTTTTTTTTAATATACGAATATAATTGACTAAAAAAAAAAATAAAAAAAAAGTACGTTTATACATTATGAATTATAGTAATTACTGAATACCGACGGATGACATCTACGCCACCGGAGGTAAATCATTTTCTGAACTATAGCCAGCTATTTAGAGGACGATGGTGACCCGCGATCCGACGAAGATAAGCCCTGATGTCAGATCTATTTAGCAGTGGACACATATCGATATTTGATACGTAATTAATGTCTGCCATTCCGATGTTATCGCTAGCTAGGACCGGATGCACTACCCGGAAGTACTCCTTCGCCATGGGGAATATTTCGAAAAATAAAAAGTAACAAAAAAAAAAAAAAGCTGTTAGCCGCAGACTAATAATCCTTAATTCACGCTCTGAAAAGTGGTATAATTAAGAAGGCAGCCAGCGTTACGTTGTAGGTCGGAAACGACACAGACGTTGCCTTTATTTCTCAATCCTTATTGTTAAAATTATAATTAAAATTAATTTTTGGCTTAGGGTCCGACCCACTTCTGGAGGTTACTTTATCTCGTCACGATTCCAACGTCGTGTTCCTTACTGTTTTACAAAACAGAATATATCTTGGGATTGCTAAGCCAGATAATTGGGGCATGAATTTTTATTTTTTAACTTTCAAATTACATTTATTGATATTTGAATCAGTCGTTAGAGGAAACCGACGTGTCCAAAAAAATCGATTTTCGTTATATTTTTATTTTTGGACTCTTAACTCTAACTCTCGAGACATCTCATTCAAGATATACCATAGTTTTACCCAGTTGATCTATCGGCTTTTACAGACCATTCAAATCATCTTTGACAAATCCATGGCATTGAAACATATCTTTCTGTAAAACCAAGTATGTTTTGGAGTAAACCTTTGCCTATCACTGTCTAAGAAATAGTTTCTTCTATTGTACGAGAATTGAATGAAGGACCATAAATTTGAATCTAGCCCATTTCAACATTATATAATTATAATTTCAGTTATTAGACAATACATCTAAGATTGTAATTGTTTTGTACAGTAATTTTCCAAATTATATGGTTTGTAACAATCTTTTGTCTTCCATAATCAGGAGAAACCCTACATGCCAAAAAAAAAAAATATATATATATATTTCAGATCTATTGAATGAACATAGATTTATTAAATCATGAAAAATTTATTCCAAGTAGAAATATTTCTGCACATTTCATTATAGGTATGCTGTGGAGGGAAACGAATAATTCTGAAACTTTCAACATACAATCACTTATAAAATCGCTATTTTAATTATTAGTTTGACACAAGAAAACAACCTGTAACATGAATAATGAAGGATCCAATTATGCAGGATATAAGTACCCAATTAAATAACTTTTTTTTTTTTGCTGTTATTTTTGACATTAGTGTGAGATTGCTATTCGGAGATTGAAAAATTCGGAAATTGAAATTTTTGTTTAGTCAGTATATTTGGCCTTTAATTTAACACGTTCATGCCGGCGTGTACCACCGGTGGCTCACACTATAATACCGCCTCTGCCAAATAATTGCAGATGATAATCTTTAACACTTTGACTCCCGAAAAAGAATATCTGAGAATCACGCTCTCGTTTCGACATAATTTTAATTTAATTCTTCATTCGGCATAATTTAATTCTCTGAAAAGAGAACAGTTACTCGATTTCAGGTGACATGGCAGCCAAAGTGTTAAGAAAGTAGAAATAATTTCTATACCCATTATATATATAGCTAAATAGCTGAAAATTAAAATAATGAAAATTTAACGTAAATTCGTTTATTTTTATATATATTAGTATTTATTTATATTCATATACTTATAAACGCATAAACATTTATTTTTTAATAACGATTATAATTAATACCGTATTATTAGCGTAACTAGTAGCATACTATTTTTTATTGTTTATTTTATTATTGTTGGATTGCCAATACCGCATAATGCCTGGAATTGCTCCCGCCCGATAGAGCAAAAAGCATTAAACAGTCCGGGCGTGAACGTGTTAAGATTAATTTTTCTAGAATCCGAATTCGATACTTTGTTTATAATTGCCAATATCTGTTTATGATTACCAGGTTACCAGGTTACTGCCTCAATACGAAACTCAGTAATTGAAGTATAGTCCAGAACATCGAGGACCTTGATCTATCCATCTTTACTTGTTTAGAGTCAATTTAAATGTCATTATCGATCTCTCGTTGACCTTGGACGTATCTAATCTTCAGGTAATCTTCACCTACTACCTGAGGAGTAGGTACTGAGTAGTGCCGATACACGTGTCCCTATCAGCTGATGATAATGTTATCAGCAGGTGGAGTAGAGACACCTGTAGCACCTGCCGAGAGTCCAAATTAACGGAGATCTCGAGACATCTGCTTGGAGCTGGAGATCCGAATTAGCTCTAATTCCGCTGAGGACTGCCCAAGCCTTCACCTGCCCAAACTCCACCTTCATCTGCCTTCAAATTGGTTTAGGGTTCCTCGTACTCTCATTATTACTGTATTTACCAATTGTCTTCGCCATCCAAAGCTCTATTATAAAACGGCCCATCGTGAAAATAAAAAAAAAAAAAAACCAAAAAATACTCAATAAAAAAAATAGTGCGATTCTGTGAAAAAAAATAAATAAATTTGATTCAAATAAGATAATATTTAATACTAGCTGTATATCCCGGTTTCACCAGGGTAATTTCATTTTTCTAATAAACGTGAAAAATTCTATAAACAAAAAATAAAACAAAATAGCACTAATAGATTATTATTCTAAAGTTGTAGTATATAGTATATATTTACCTTTACCCTCTGGGGCATATATAAGGTTCATTCATTAAGGTTCATAGCCATAACATATAAATATAAGGAACGGCCTTACCGGGGAACCTTGTTGGCCTCTTCAAAATTGGGACTTTTTCGACTCAAATGGTCGATTTCTAAAAAAACAATATAAAGCGAGATCATAACGATTTTTATAACAATAAAGAATATACAAAGAGTTTCGCTGAAGTTATCCAATTTTAATATGGATAGGTGTTCGCATCTGGTGTCAAAGAGCCACTGAGCGAAATTTGGAGGATTTAGGACAAACTGTATGGATTTCTACAAAGACCAAACAAACAAGCAAACAGAATTTCATCTTTATTTACATAGATAAGCTATATAGAAATCAGTAGATTCTTAAAGCTTTCCCACAATTTCAACCGAGATCAATATTACCTATATATACATATTCGTGTCATTTATTTATTTAATTAATAAAACACGGGCGTTCAGGAGTATTAGTCGATCAGTTAAATCGATATGTGGTTATAAAAAATTAAATCCGCGGCATATCTATATATTTGAGAAATGGTCGTCACCAGCACCAAATTATTAGGGGGGTACTCAATATTTTCCTAGATAGGGTTGGTAGAAATTCGAGGGGCTAAAACTTGAAATAATAAAGCCTAAAAACAACTATTGGGACATTTAATTCATCCTCAAACGCTGTATTTTATGAATTAAAGGTATTTATAGTCTCTTAAAACTTTTATGCTTCAGTTCTAAAATAGGGAGTTGTTAAAGATTAATGTTGAACGAGGTGGTGGGTCAAAATTTCTTGATTGAACATTATCCAAGTTTTTATTCTGATCCTGATCCCACTAATTTCATTGCTTTCCCATCAATTTCTATAAGCTTTTTCGAATTAAAGGAAAGTAGGATAAAGCTGCTTGGTTTAAAAAAGAAATGGGGAGCGATTCCGGGGATAAAACTTCCTTACAGAATTCATAAAACAAAGCAATTGAAGATGAAATAAAAAATATATAATTTATCAAATATACACTATACGCCTTACTATGCTTTTAACAATAGAGCGTGCTATAGTTAACTAATATTTTGTATCTATATTTTATTGGTTAAACTCGAATACACTTGTAAAATCGCATTTTTATTTTTCATCGATTTTACATTGGGTCTCTCCTTCCCAAAATATTGGAGGGACAGTCCCTTCCTTCCAAAATATTGGGGGGACGCGTCCCCCCTATACCCCCCCCCCCCGGCAGTGACGCCCGTGATTTGAGGTGCCAATTTTATTTATTTTTATGTTTTTATTTGTAATCGAACCAATTTGTAAAAACGTATAATAATAAGGCGGAAATAAATATTTAGTAGAACTTAACTCACATAGCTTCAAATTATGAAGACTGAATGGCACTTCAGAAATTTAATATACACAGAAATAGACCTAATATTTGTACTTATTTTTATTTATTTTTTGAAAAATTTATAATTAAATTTAGTTAATGTTGAAAGTAGACACATCGTTAAAAAAAAAATAATAATACTTTTGTATAGGTATATCATGAGCATTATGTGGATTCAATTAGAGAGAGAATATTAAAAAAAATGCCCGAGACTGTTACGTAAACACAGTAAACCTCACACCTTTGACAAAATAATTATAATTTACACAAAGTTTAATACCCCTCCTAAATATTTTTTAACGTTAATTCTTATATTATTTTGTCCCATTTTCCTCCAATATATCTATTCAAACTTTAGTATGAATATTTCTAAAAAGTGATTCTCAAGAATTTCTTTAGTTCGAGTGAATTTTCGTTAATGAATTATAGACTCATTTAAATATTTGGCTAACTCCTCTGTCGGTCGTTCAGTATTACTTATTGTTACTGGTGTTATAAAATGTATTATTATTCGTAAATTTATCTATGTACCCGAATTTATGTTATATAAATTTATGAATCATGTTATATAAATTTATGAATATAATAATTCATGAACATCTTAAAATAATTGTTTCTTTAGTGCAGTCCAGCCCACTTCAAATATACTTAAAACTTTTTGCATATATTTTTTTGACTCTCACTACAAATTATGTTATCCACCTTTCGCCATTTTGTTATGTCGAAGGATAGACGTGGGTTCAGAACACAGCTCCCGCCCGCGTACGTTGTGTTTCAGACGGGATGCAAATGTGCTTAATGAGTGGAGCGGGGTACTTCAAGTCTTAATTACAAAGCCCCCAGTGCAGTTATTAGAGTCATTCGCTTTGCAGTGTATTATTAACTATTTTTCTGGATCGTATTTAAAACAAAACGTTTAATTAATCGTTTATATGAGAACGTGAAGGAAATTTCAAAAGATCAATTAATTTGAAATAAAATTGGACCGAGATGTACATTTGGTAGTACTATAGTAGTCAATTATTAGTATTAGATTTTTTTCACTTTAAAAAATTGTGAACAATTTTCGGCACCTATATGAAAAAATAATTGGATTGATCTGGTGATAAACAGTTGAAAATATTTCTTTCTTTTTTTTTTTTTTTATACATCGAATGGTAAGGAAGATTTTAAAAAATAATTTATCATGATAAAAATTGTGTGACTTACGCAAATAGCATTAAACATACCTATAGAAAAAATTCAGATGCATAGAAAAATATAATATCTATTATAGAAGAAAGTTTTTAGTGATCTTTTAATATTTTCTTTTGCAAGCTCTCGCAAAAAAAAAAAAAAAAAAAAAAAAAATCAGTCTGTGGAGCTTAGGCTTATTTTATTGCTAACGAACTAATTTTAAAATGGGGTTGGCCCGCCGAAAGATGGAAGGGGGGGGTATCTTGGTTGTTAAATTTATTTTATTAGCGTTGAAAACGTACGAGTATCTAGCTCAACTCTTACCGAAACACATATATTTGATTTCAATACTGTTCCATTGATTTTATCTAACAATAAGTTTAAGGAGTTTTAAAATATTAAATCAAAATCACAGAATTTTTAAAAACTATACAGCCTATTTGAACCTGATTTTTTTATAAAACATAATTTTTTTTTTTTTAAACTGTTTCTTTTAGTACATTGAGAAATTTCTTAGATTTAGATGTTCAATGGTCTTTATCAAGTTAATGATAAAAGTTAAATTATTTCAATAAGATTTAGCGGAAAAGATTACATCTGAAGATTGAAAAAAATTCGCCAATAAAATTATTATTATTATATAATTTTTATAACATAACTACCCGGGCGCCATTCGACCATACATATACTGGTACCAGTAAAGACCCTCCTCCCCCCTCCTATCAGGATAATCCCCCCTGGCGAACCGAGGGACTAGCAAACACTGGATGAGTGTGCCCAAAGTGCAGCGGCCCTCCCAAACTACAGCAAGATAAGATCGTGGGAATGGATCGGCCATTTGCATTTCGGCCTCAGCGGTGTGTAGTGTGTGCTCCTCTCTCAGCCTCTTCTTCAACACTCTCCTTCACCCGTCTTCTGGGTCCTCCTGTCTCTATCAGCTGTTCTAGGATAACCCAGGGTAAATCCTAAAGAAAACCTCGAGATGTAGGAACATCATTGTCGAACATTGCTGATGATATAGGAATATGGTCAGAATTTCACAGAAAATCATATATTTCTATATTATAATTGTTTAATACTCAAATTGTTTATTGCGATCGGTATATATCTTATTATTTAGCGTTGGAAGAGTATTATAATAGTGTAATCATGATTAAAATTTAATTTAAGTATTTAACAGTTAGTGTTTGGTTTGTTCCCAACAAATAAATGTAAGAGAAAAACCGGTTTTATTATTAAATACATCAACACTAATTTTTACAACCATGATGTAACCTTCTGAATAATAATTATTATCTATTAACACATGTTTTGATTAGGGAAAAAGAAGCATTAAATTAAGTATTTTCTTACTCCTGTCTTAACTTCTCTATTAATATTTAGTCGTTTTCTATTTAGTATAGGATTCAATCGCTCGGTCATTAACAAAATTCTGTCTTATAATAAATAGCCTTTACATTTTCATGAATAATATTAAAACGTATAACATACTCTTCTATCTAACATGTACCTTTTTAAAAGAAAAGGCTCTTTAAAAACCATCATTTCAAGGTTTTTTATCTTTTATAAAATTTATTTTATTCCTTTTTATTTCATGTAAATTACTATTTATCTAGAGCAAATATTATCCATCGAACGACCTTAATACTATGGAATCCCACCATATGGTCATTAAGAATATCATACTATGAATTATATTAAGTGAAAAAATAAGAAATAATATTTTTATTTAAGTATCTTAATTAAAAAAAAAAAAGATCGATGAAAGAGTAATAAAGTAATATTAATGAAAATATATTTTTATGTAACCCAAGAAAAGTTAAGTAATTTCGTCCATCTTTCCTTTCTCTTCTTCTTTCTTCTTTTTATTTTTTAATTTCTTTGGATGTTCTATTTTTACTATTATGAGTATTTTTTAGTCCACAACAAAGCAATGAGCAAGTGAGAGGTGAAAAAATTGTTTTAATAAGTAACGACGAATCCTTTTTGAAAGAAATGTTAATATTATAAAAAATTTAAGATACTTGAAAATGGAAAAACAATAAGTCCGAAACGTACATATATAAAGAAAAATAAAGAGGACAATTTGAATAGATAGATGTTGGATGTATAAATATCCTGATAAAATAAAAAAAATACACATAATAGTTAAGTAATTTCTTTTTTCTTTCAGCATCATCAATCAGACATTAAAAATTGTTGTTTAAAGAAAACGTGAACGATTTTCCTGCCTTAAATTTATTATAATCATTACCCAGAGTTAAATATATTAATAAGCAAATTATTAATAAAGAATTATAAAAACCTAATCAATAATCAATTTAAATTTCCTATAATCAATTTTCAAATTATCCAGTTTTTTTTTTTTTTTTCTGTCCTTATACCGAAAATCTCTTACATAAGGTTGTGCTTCTAAAATTTGTATAGAATATATTTAAGAATGACTATAATAATAAAATCAAAGTTATAAGAAATAATATAAATAAAATCTACTACTTTTCTAAACTTTACATTGTTCTTTTCTTACAACTGAAATCATTACTAATATAATGGTGATATTTATCAATATAAATTAATATCTCCCTCTTATTAAATATAATAAATACCCTTATATTATATCATTATGATTGATATGTTATCTTGCATTTTCATTGATTGAGTGTTATTCAATTGAATGTGATGCAAGACTCTTGTTGACCCTGCCATTGAAGCGGTTATGATCTCAGCCTGGCAGAAGGCCACTCTCTGTACGTGGACCACATATATCACACAACTTGTACATATATACACGTATATAACACCGCCGCCAAATATTTCTTCGGGAAAACATGTCCTAAAATCCTTTTGTTTTATATAACTCCTTTCTTTGAATTATAATATAAAAAAAAAAAAAAAAAAAAAATCTGACAGATATACAAGACAAAGGAATCTTTCATATATGTATACATGTACATATGCCTAATATATTATAGATGAGTATAATAAGTTATAAATGATTATTATTATGACATAAGAATAAACTGTGGGCTGCCTCAGGCACAGTGACTGGGCAATGTAAAAGACATCTGTACGCAAAGCAGGTATTACACAGCTGCATTCATTATTCATTTAGTTCGCGTATGAAAAGGAGGACAGACCAGTATAAAATAATTCAAAGTAACCTCTTTTAAAAAAAACTTTTTCTTTTAAAAAAATCTCTATATTATTACTTAATATGATACTATATAGATGCTCAATTATCAAGTCCCGAGTTCGAATTTGGCTTGGCAAGGAATTTATAATATTATGTCACATATCGTCTCGTGGGCCGATAGACCCTCCTGGGGCTAACCCAGCCTCTATAACGTTTAGAGTGATCACGGTCAAATCATCTCCTTTCACCACTGCTGAACAAGGAACAATAGCTCCTTCCACAGTACAGAACCCAAGACCCTTTATGGGTTGTAGTGGTACAGGTTTTATATATATTTCCATCTTATATCCCCGCTTATTTCTTGTCCTGAGAGAATAGTAGGAGGTTGCTGCTGCAGGTGTAGTGAGAACATTTTTTTTTTTTTTATCTGCCCAAGATGAGTATTAACGGCAAGATAATGACCAATATTAATCTTGATGACCGTTATTTTAGTATTTAACTAGCGGCTGCTTTGAGTTTTCCTGTTAGTGATTACAGCACAGTTCTGAGACATCATCTGCGATCGATATTCGTGCGAATAAATCCGAATAATATCCGTTTTTCCAAATAAACCATCCGTATGAATAGGCATAAGTATTTCTTTTTTTATTTAAAGAACTTTAAAAAAAAAAGATCCTGAGACAATATTTGCCGGTTGTTTGTGGGCCATTAGCCGAAATGACGGGCACATTGTTCCCTAGATATGAGATAGCAACGGCCCATCAACACTAACAGAGATGGATTCTTAATTAGGCGTAGCTAAACGTCTATCAGGGCGAGCCTATACAGAGCCGTCTTATCAATAATCCTAATGCGAGGTTTTGTATTCTTTAGCAATCATCGAATAATAATTACCTTGTTAACGAACTCATTAATAATGATAAAAAGCAAAGAAAAAAGATATTTTCTTCCGCTAGCGATGTAGGGACTTATAAATGGTCAACGGTTTTGTGAAGTGTATGGGTGGGTGGTTTCACACCCCACAAAAATAAATTTCCATCAATCGATTGCTGTGTCAGGGTGTACTTCTACTCTATCCGTCACACCTCTCGATAATCAACTCTGGGGTCTGGATACCCTTTTTGGGCACACTCAGTCTTAATAACGTATAAAAAGAATTAATCAAAAGGGAAAAAGCTGGAGGTTGAGTGTGATATCGTTCAAATCAATCGTAAAACCTTCACAAAGGATAGAAATCGCAATATCTATATTTTCATGGACAGAAATATCATCCTATAATTATCTATACCATCAAAATATCATAATTCAAATATCTATATTATATATCTGTCGAAAGTATAACTATTTTTGAAAAAAAAAACAACAACCATAAAATAGTATTTAAATTCGAATATCAATATAAATAGTGATTCTATAGCAAACAGGCGCTTCTTCTAAAGGTGTAATTTTCCTCTTTGAATTAATTAAGTCGGGCTCATGGCAGCTTACAATGCTAAATATCGCGGGTTCCCGCATACCCATGGAATTTTTCTAAGAGGACTTAAAAACTCCTAGCTATTCTGTCCTTCTAATAGGCGTAAAATGGATGTCCGGAGCCGGTGCGATGTCTGGCAATCGTTAATGATCCCTATCCTAATGATATCTGGATAGGCAAAATTTAGGACTTTACTGTAATAGTATCGTTCGATTAGCTTTACGTTTTTTAAATTTTAGTGCAATGACGAATTTTTTTCAAAAACAAAAATAAGTTGTAGAATATTATCAATACTTACTTTTTTTGAGGCATAACGATTTCTATCGCCCTCGAAGAAAAAATAAAAATACCCTAAAGCCCGAAATTATAAAGAAAAAAGCTAATCAGTGGTTATAAATTAAAACCTATGCCCACACATATAATTTGAATCAATTGGACACTCTTACACTCTACCTGAGAATAGGAAAGGGTAATATATATTTATTTTTATCTTACGAAAACATTAGTATTGTAACGTGAAACAAAAAACATATGATTGAAGAGAGTTCTTGACTAGACTTTTTCTAGACTGTTGAATCAGTTTGAACGAACTGTTCCAGTACATGTTCGTGACCGTTCGAGTACCTTCTACGCTCGTCTGGAACTTTCTAGGATGTCTGATTCAGACTAAATATAAGGAGCGACGGACTGGAGAGTTAGTCTTGCTCGTAATTTCGAATCTTATGGTTATTGTGTGTTAAAGCGTCATTTCAAGTTGATACTTTTTGTAACTTTGTTGATGATTTGAATTTATATTGTTTGTGTGGCATTGTAAAAGTATACAATTCATGGTGTTTCCAGAAACGATATTTTCATTTTTTATTTTTATGTTAAAAATTAAAATATCGTTGAAAATAGATATCGAAAAATAAATATTTCGATGTTATCGACTATAGTTGTTTTTTTTTTAATTTTAAAATTCATTTTACAGTACCGAAATATACATGTTCCTCTGGTTCGTCCCTTGCTTGGCACGAAGTTCCGAATCTTTAAGCACTATCTCGGGGTGATAACACCGAATATAAAGAGAGAGAGAGGGAGAGAGAGAGGAGGTTCCCAATTAGTGGGAACCAAGACAGGCCAGTTGGGAAACAGAGATTGCCGTGATTAGGGCGGCGATAAGTTGCTCACGCTGAGAGGCTAAGTGCGCCGATTTAGAGGCACCTTGCGGCCCGCATAAAGTCGGAAATGTCTCAATAATAGAGCTTTGTAGCCGCATAAATTTGCAAATGGCGCATTTGCAATTCTTTATTTTCCTTTTCCTCGGTAAAGAAAAAGCCATAAAGCTTTACTGTCATGTCTCCTCACTATCTCTACACATCTTCCCATCGTTTGGTTGCCATCGGATCGGCTAGTGGCAAGCGATGTTATAGTTTATAACCGGGAAGAGGGAAGTAATAAACCTATTTTATCAAATATTAATAATAATTTATTTCATATGCTAACAATTATATAATACAGCGACTGGGAGAAAAGCACTCGGATCTCCTTGAGTCTTGCTATGCTTTCTCTAAGCGGGATAACAAAGCATGTGTCGGGGTTGTACATGTGAATAAGTATAAATGTATTATTATTTTATTTTTAGCTTTTCTTCAAAGTATAGATTTTTAATTTAACTTTATTTTTAAATATTTTTTTATTTATTTTATTATATTTTTTGATTGAATTAGAAGATAAGAAATAATACATTCTGCCACAGTCAAGGGCATTTATATTAGTGCTGTAAGGTAAAACATTCACACAATAACTTAAAACAAATACAACCTATAAAAAACATATACAAATGTACATAAAAAAATAAAAATAAAAATAAAAATAATAAAACGTAATAATAATAAATAAAATGTAAGCCTCGAAAGAAGAAGAAGAAAATTAAAATAAAATAATAATAAATAACAGTTACAAAAATGAAATGAAATTACAATCTACATTCATACCTATAATTTTTTTTTTTTTTTTAAGTATGGAAATACTTATATAATGGTGTGGTATTAATATCAATAAACTTAAGTATAGCATTTTTTACAATTTCTTTTAAATAGAAAAAAAAGCTTTAAATAAGACGTCATTACATAACAAAAGGTCCTGATTTTGACTCGCGTTTGTTAAATAGATTTTTTGACAATCAGCAAATAAGTTGGTAATTGTGGGAAACAATGCTATATAATTCAACGAGACCCAAGAAGAAAAAAATAATTAACTATAGTCAATTAGAAAAAAGTGTCTTATTTAGGGTATATAGAATAGATATTATGAAGTTAGAGTATCGCATCAGTTAGGAGGGTATCGCAGAAGATTCTTAAAGGAACCAGACCTATTACAAAATATTTAACAGTTTATTTATGTATTTTATTATTTATTTATGTTCTATTTTATTATTTTTTTCTATTTTTCCCCTAATGAGTATCATAAAAACCTAATCAATAATATAGATGAAATATAATAGTCTAAATTAAATATTTAACTAGCTGACCCATGCGAAGCATTCGCACACTTAACTACTTAAACTCAATTAAAGTACACACCGTATAGTGCGTATTTAGTGTGTCGTGGGCATAGTTGAGGGTTGAAGTAACGAATAGATGTGTTTAAATTTTAGATAAATTATTTTTTGAAACTCCAAATAAACATATCGGTTTCGCGGAAAGCGAGTGCGCTGATTCTATTGAGACAATCGTCGTTTATAGAAAAGAAAAGTGTATAGAACCAAAAATGTTCGTCTCGACAAACTGAAAAAAAAAAAAAAATTACAACTTCGAAAAAATCCCTGCGACCATTTTTGCTGAGAATTTTTTTTCGCTTACAACTCGCAAACGAAGGGGTTCATCGAAAAAATGTATATGACCGAAAATGTTCTTGAAAATCTGAAAAGATTGACACCATTTAGAAAATCTACTACTTAACTTCTATAACCAAAACCGCGGTTTGAGGAATAATATGCGATATGATTCTATTTCATTTATAATATAGATATGTAATATGATTATTTGAAATTATTGTAATAATACGAGAAAAGAAACAAGTAATGGGAAAATTAATATTGAAAGGCATCTAAATAAGACGTAAGTATCAATAATAAAATATAAACAGATAAATAAAGGCATTGATGAACTGATAGTTTTGTGCCTTATAAGCCACAATAAATAATCAAACAAAGAAGGTTCCAGACAAGCATAGAAGGTTCTCGAACAGTCACAAACAGGTATTAGAACAGTTTGTTCCAACAAGTCTAGAACTCTTTTTGTATGAATGTTTTTTTTCACGTTGCAATACGTCTTTCTTTTTTTATCAATTTGACATACAGTAGTTATGTCACCCTGAAGTGATTTTTAATGCGGGATTGATAACACATCAGGCGGCACATGATGTGGCATTAGTTAGAGCCGATATTAAAGGCCCATTAGCCGGGACATGTCAAGACGGCCTGAGCTCGATCCCACGGCTATTATTTGTGCATCGATCGCTATTGTTTCCCTCGCGAGTGTCGAACACTCTAAGCTCTGTGGGTGTCGTCCTTGTTAGTGCTTCGAGGGCCCTCGAGGTACCATCGGGTACTTAGTTAATTAGGCTACTTGCCTGGGTATATACCTTACAGGCTAGGTTTGAGCCTTAAACCTTATCTTAAGATAGTATCTTATAATGGGTGTCCCAGACCTAGTGTAAAAAAAAATGGGTAATACTGCATGATAAACGGGGTAGAATGGCGCAGAAACGAGTTTCCTATCTCAATATTTTTAGGAGATAGAATTTTCTTTGTTTTTATTTTTAAAATCTTACTTTTTTCTGAAAAATGACAGTTTTCTCTACTTAGGTTTTGCGTTGAAATAAAAACGATGATATTTTCTTAATCAGCATTAAATTTTCTAAAAGATGAAATGGGTCTAGTTTTTTTAAATCCACTTTCAGTGGGACTTTTAACGCGCTAAACACAAAACCTTTATTAATATAATATAAAAAGGGTAATAATAATCTAAAATTAAAAAAAAAAAACTCCTTAGTTAAAATTTAAAAAATACTTTCTTTAAAATAAATTAAACCTTTTTCTTCTCTTCTGCTAAAATTTGAAAAATTTTACATGAAAAATGTTGAAGATAAAAAATAATATTATTATTTTAGAATATATTATTTGGAATTCATACATTGTTCTTTCTAGTCTTAAAAAAGTAAAACTAATGCTAACTCATAGAAAGTTCGGCATCCATTACTTTGGATGCAGGTTTTCTCATTGCCCCAGCACTGGGTTGTTTTTCACCAGAAAAACTTCTTTTAGACTCAAAAGGTGAAGTGCAATTGTATCATGGGTTACACCAATAAAAAGCTAACTGAATTCCGCAGTTTTTAGGAAATTTGACAGCTTCAAGGGTGCTCCGGTGGGGAGTGAGGAATTTTCAAAAACTATTAAAAATGTAAGTTTTAATAAATGTTCTGTGTTTAGCGCGTTAAAAGTCTCTATGAAAGTGGATTTAAAAAAACTTATTAAAAACTTCATCTTTTAGAAAATTTAATGCTAATTAAGAAAATATCATCGTTTTTGTTTCTACGCTAAAGCAAAGTAGAGAAAACTGTCATTTATCAGAAAAAAACCAAGATTTTAAAAATAAAAACAAAAAAATTTCTATCTCCTCAACAGATTGAGATAGGAAACTCGTTTCTGCGCCATTCTATCCCGTTTATCATGCAATATTACCCTTTTTTTTACACTAGGTCTGGGACACCCAGTATAGCATAAGCATTTTTTCTTATGTTTAGCTTGTTATAAACATAATAATTTTCGGATATTTCTTATTTTTCAGCTACCAGGGGATGCCTGAGCCAGCACCCACTTCCTCATTGGCTCCGGGACAAGCGAGCGGATTGGGCGGCAGACAAATCCTTCACCTTCCCTCCAACGCCTCCGACGGACGCCGCCCCAGAAGCACCGCCCCCCGACTGGGGCTCCCACCAGCTCGGGATGTTCATCCACCCCCAGGAACACGCACCGGCACCCCAGCCACAGTGCGACGTGAAGCCGATGCTCGGGGGCCAGCAGAAGCCCAGGGAAGGTAAGCGGATTCCACAGCAACTTAATTATAACAATTACATACGTTAAGCATCTTAAATCTGCTCAGAGGATCTGAATATGAATATACTTATGTTAAGATCTGTCATCTTCAAGGGCGTTTGGTACCAAGGCTCAAAGAACTCATTCACACCATAAATACAGAATATACTCGTACTATACACGATGTAAGGGTCACCTGTGATGTTGGCTAGTATAACAGCTTACAATACTAAAGATCGCGGGTTCTCATCCCCCCAGGTGGCTCTATGATTTTTTAAGGAAATTAAAAATCTTTGACAATGACGTCCTTCGGATGGGACGTACAATGGAGGTCTCTTATACCAGGATTAGCAAAATTTAGGACTCCCACTGTAGCAGCCGTAGCAGGATAAAGTGACGCTATGGCTAAATAAACAAACGATCGGCCATACAGTTGAATTTTTTTTTTATTATTAAAAAAATTAGGCGAATGGCCTTCAGAAAGTCTTTGAAAACAAAATAAAAAACTGAAAGTAATGAATTGAATACTAAATCGTGAGAAGATTAATATATAACTGAATGAATATCGATAAGAATAAATTAAATATCACATATTTTATAACTTCTATAAAATATTTACATTCAAACTAGAAACAAATGTGCCTTCCTTGAATAAAAAGTAAAGCAGGACAGGAGATTCTAACACATTTCTCTCAGCCGCATAATTACTGCATTAAGCTGAGTCAGACTGAGTGATATATTCAATTTCATTGAATAGGTTTTTTTAGCACAAGCACAATTTAAAATAATTCTTATGAGAATTGAGTAAGTATAGGTGAATATTTACAGTGTGGAATCGACCTCACATGATAGAGATTTCACTTATTTAAACAAAATTGCAGTTAATTTCCACATATAATACCAAATCGTTTGTTTATTTTTTATTTTTTCATTTGTTAAGTGAATAATCAGATCCTCTGATGCAATTATGTCATTTTGTTATACTTTTAATAAAATGTAACCGTTATTTTCTATATTAAGAAGTAAGATGTTATTTCAGGAAAGCTAAAATCATTGTCTTACCAACCATCAGAATTTTTTAGACTGTATATTTTTTTTTTATAATTTTTCAAGATTGTTAAAATATTGTAATGTATATATATAAAAAAAAATAATCATCAGAAAATCCCGCAGTGATGTCTCTTTACTTGATTTTCTTTCTTATTATTATTTTTTGTTTTTGTTGAGTATTTTTGTTTAATTTATTTTTTTGATTTTAGTTATCCTGTTTATTTTTTATTTTATTTTTTGTTATTTATTTAGTTTATTTATTATTATTATTATTATTTTTAGTTTTATTTATTTATTTTTTTGACCTGCCCCATCCCTACGAAATATTATTTTTATAACCTCGCAGGTCCAGTCGGAAGCTACGTCGGTTACCACCAGGACTACCACTACAACTCTTATGGCCTCATGTTTCACGAGAAACAGGGTAGCCAACCTTCAGCCTCCCCTCAGCCGCAGGGCTCCCAACAGAACAGGACGAAGAGCAGAACATCCGCCGGTAGGGAGTCACTGTTTGTCCCTAACAGAGAAAAGGGTTTGCCACTCCTAAAAAATAATTATTAAAAAAAACATAAAGTTTACCAATTATTTATTGTATAATAAATACTAAAAATAATATATTTTTCCATATCACACAGTATTATGGTCTGAAATTAATATCAATTAAGTAAAATATTAATTGAAGATTGCATACGTCGGAATACAGTAGCGAATCCAGGGGAATAAGCGCGCTTGCCCCCCCCCCCCCACCCCCCACGAGATGTGAGGGCATATATATGTGTGCTTTATTTAGTCATTTTTAAGTCCTCAAACTGAAAATAGATTGCATTTAAACATTTAATAGTAATTTACAACGACACTTAATACTTATACATATTTTAAATTAGTTCTTTCATTACTCCTGAAATTAAAAAAAAAAAATGTGTGCACCCCCTTCAGAAAATTTCTGGATTCGCTACTGTCGGAATATAGAACAAAAAAAAATTTAATAGATCCCAAATACTTTAATTCAATCAAAAAGTCAAAACCTATCACCCCAATCACCGTCGTCCGCTTTGTTAATAAGATTTTCTGATCAGTTTCCTGTTATGCTGAATTTATATAAATACGAAAAGCGTTTAACAGACCAACATTATAGTTTTATACCCATATAAATGATCTAAAATATTTAAAAAAACAATAAATTTTATTAAGGGTAAACTGATTTTGTTTGCGAATCTCTTTTTTTAGTAGGTCAAATTCAGCTTAGAATCAAGTAAAATAAATCGGTCAATTGGTATGAATGGATTAAAAATAACCTTTCATCAAAATAAATAAATAATTAATTTTTCAAATAACTTCAAATAATAATCAAAGTAAATAATTTAAAAACTTATTTTTTAATAACTTTACTGGAAAAATAATGGTGTGGCAACCCTAATGGATTTTATTTTATATTAATTTTTTTTTAATTTTTATTTAACCTATTTTATTTATTTATTTTTTGGTTTTTCATTTCACCTCACTGTGGTTTTTCTGTGTGCTGCACAAGCTTTCAATAACAGTGTGTAGTGTCACTTATGATTTTACCAAAAAAAAAAAAAGTGATGTGAATTTAATTGATTTTATTATAATCATTTCATTATTAATTATGTTTATAATTATGAATAAGTAATAGTGATAACAGGTAACTTTTTTTTTGTCCTAGGAATTCATTGAGTACTTTTTATTGTAGGAAAATATTCATCCATTGTTACGAGTTCCTTGTAAAACGGTTCGCAGCGGTATAATTATCCGTGTCTGGCAATTATATTCAATGGAATTAGCTATGTCATGAATAATGTTTAAGTATGAAAAGTAATTTCTGATCCCGCCTCTTCTCAAAGTACAAAACGATCTTTAGCATACGTTAAAATATAGTAATGTTCTTAAGGAAAAATAAAATAAAAACATTCTATAGCAGTTTTCAAGGTCTCGAAAGATACACATAGGTGCATAAGTCGTCTTTCTGAAATTAATATCTCTACGGCTGGATAAAAATAAAACTAATTTGCATATCTACGTTTTCATCTGATCTCTGATATATGAGACAAAAATGCATTGGATCTGTCACCGGACATGGCCTGAACTACTTTGTAAAAATCTTGTGTTATGAAATCGCATCTACGTTACTATAAATAGAAGGAATTATACTTAATTGGCGAAAACTCGTATAGAAAAAAAAAAAAAAATTGGCGCATTAAAAATGTTTTAATAATTCATAACCTGCTTTTTCTGGCATAATTTCCGGCTTGTTTGCTCTGGTGTAATATCCCTTTCAACAGCCCTTGAAGTTCAAAAGAACATGCCTCAATATTGTAGCATTGCGTGTTAGGATTTCAATATTTATTGGTTCAGCTCTCAGTTTACTGATGGGTTTAAAATTATAAAAACAACAGTTTTTTTTTTTATTGTACGCATTAAATTTAGGTACTTATTTTATTGTTTAAACCAAAAAAGTAAAATAAAAAAAATATCTAAATAAAAAGTCAGTGATTTCATTACTTAATTAGTTTCCTTGGCTTGTGAATTCATTTTTTTATTTAATAATTTATCTATTATGTCTGTGGGAAATTTTTTTTAAAAAGTGTTTCATTTTTCGTGTTTTTTTTTAGGAATGGGTAATTTTCTTATTGGACATTAATTTCAGGCGCAAAACGTCTATAGTCCACTAATTTAATTTTAACATATATTGTAAAGGAAGTATTTTATAATTTTAGTGGATTGTTAAAGTTTGATTGATTTAGTATACATTAAGGTGTTCAACTTGTTCGTTATTTATTGATAAAAATCAATCTATTGATCTGTTGATACAATAGTGTCATCCCATATCAAATCAACGAGGGTCTGAAACTTTAGGTTTCGGATTTTAATATTTTTTTGTTTAATGGTTTCATGCACCAATGTAAAGAAAAAGAAGAAATTTCAGATTATTTTCGGACTTTTTGACTTTTTACGGGGTTATCGAGATATAAAGTCTTAAATTAATAAAAATAAATATAGTACCCCCTTCATTTGACCAATTTTAATGAAACTTTTGCTGTCACATCGCGGGCATATACACATACCAAATACCCAATTCTGTTCACATACACACACGCAGACACCCACAAAGAGACCATTTCGCGGGACTTGGTTATTTGAACTCAACTCAGGGCACCCCAAAACGTGTATTTCCGTTGAAAACCGGAAGTCAAAATATTTCACGATCGCAATACTTTACAAGGTAAGTAAAAGTAAAAAGTAAAACGTTGTAACTATTTAAGCTATGAACCTGAAACAGGTTTCGCTATATTTTTTTTTTTTAGTACTTAAAAAATGTATATCACAAAATATGTCCTAAAAATCTGTTAATTCGTCTTTCTTTTCGTTTACTTTACATGCATGCATGCAACAAATTACCCAAAAAGTATCATAATCCAAGAGTTCAGACCGTCTAATTTGATATGGAATGATTCTAATAAGATTTTTCTTTTTTTTTATTCACATATTTTGATATTTTGTTGTTAATCAGTTTTAAAAAAAACAAACTAAAAGGGCGTTAAAACTGGATTATGAAGTTTGTTCACCGAACACGATGCCCTAAAAAATATCCGACGTCCCTGAAACACCAAAGAGATATAACTCAACAATATGATATAATTTAGGAGGCCGCTGCCCTGAGACAGACAACTCTAGCTCATACCTACAGTTAAAATTTTAAAAATATAAATTTGGTTGCCTTTGGGCGGCTTTTTAACGGCTCAATCCCAAGCATTTATAAAGCACGCTGGGGACATAAAACGGAAAAGGTGGAGTTGTAATTCAACGAGGGCCGGGATTCCTAAGATTGCTGCCCCTTGATACTAACCATTTATCCTCGCATTTTTGTATCTTTTAGTTTTTATTCGACCAGTCCCCCCCCCCACTCCCCTGAATTCGGGCCCCCTCCAACTTAAATATACCTCACATATTTTTTTATTTTTTTTTTTTTATTTCTATAACCGATGGTACAGAAGTGTGGACACATTTTTTGTATTTGTAGTTGATTTGTGTGTGGTTCCCATCTAGCAGCCATGTCGACTATAAACTTTGTCATTTCTATGCTAAAGGAAAATTCTTTCAGTTATAAGAATGTCTCTCTGGGACTTACATATTTTTTGATTCGCCGATTTTAAATCAAAAATCAGCCAGCAATCCCCTTATCCTATAATAATCTAGCATGTTGTCTCGAGTAGTTTAACCACAATATATTTTTTTTGTGTGTGTGTATTAAGAGAACCTTAAAAAAATCTTGTGATAAATCAATTTGGAAAAAAAATAGTATAAATGGGCTCTTATAGTAATTCCATCATTTAAGAGATGTACATAAATCAAATTAGATAGAGAAAAAAAAAAAAAAAAAAAGTTCTGCTGTTTTCAAAATAACATTATACTATCTAAAATATAAAAGCACTAATTTAATAGATCCAGGTCTCCCAAGGTGCAATCCCTGACTTGATTTAATATTCGGGAGAAGAGTAAACTATTTCCATGACTCTTCCCTATGTATGAGTTTAAAGTTGCCTTTACAATCGCTCCCAAACCTTGCCGTACCGGCGTACTTTATTTACACTGAAACGCGAAGTCGAGCAAACGATGGTGTCTGACCGCACCTTAATATAACAATTTTCATTACAAAGATGACTGACTTGTAACTAGCGGCTGTTCTGACTTTTACTCTAACTTTTTATGTAAAAAAGCTGACACAAAAGAGACACTAGTGCTATCCCCGAACATACAGGCGAACAGATAAAGTAACTGTTTTACCTAGATTAGTGTTCGAGACAATTTGTTTGAGGGTGTAAAGGCACCTTAAGATCTTCCTTTAAGCTGCGAACATTATTTTGCTAACGCACGGCAGTATAACATGAGAAAGAAGATTTATTCCTCACTATCACGAATTCGGTCGTTAATCTATAAATATTCATCGCTACGACAAACTATTCAGGAGCCCGACAAAGAATATAATGCTTATTTTATAAGTTTCCTGTGGATCATGCTATTTAATGAAACGTAATTATTCACCAGTAATTACATCAGGCAAAATGTTGTAAATAACTTTTAGTCGTAAAACAAACAAGACACATGAATCCAATAAAGAATCAAGGTTATAAAAATTTAAAAAAATAAAAACATATAAAAAGGAATGAATAACAGACATAGATTTGTGAAAATAGAAAATTTTATGAAAATAATTTAATAGTTAACAACAGCAATGCGACAGGTAATCACATTAAACTATAAAATGAAACGATCATTTATAAAGTATGAATAATTATAATACACAAACAAGAATATATGATTCAGTTACATTTATACTCAAGGAGCTGATTAGTTTCCAATCCGGTTGTGGTAGATTTATTTTTTCTGTTACGTAAATAGTACACATGATCCTACAACGGGAACATTAGTTCCATTAATTATTTTAATTAGGTTATAATATTATTATTCTTGTTTGATTTGCTATTTGAAGAAATTTAAGAACCCTTTTTTATTTTTCATATTTATTTAACCGCGTCAACGTTTCGGGCTCATTCAGCCAATCTTCAAGACTGTAATGACAAATTAGAAATATCAATCACACATAAGAGGGTGAGAAGTTAACAATTTATAGTTTTGAACAAGGGCGAAATGAGCCCGAAACGTTGAAGAGATGGACTAATGATAGAAAATAAAAAAAATTGCCAATTTGTTTCAAGTAACAAATCAAACAAAAAGGAACTACTCTTCTGTTGCCAGGCTCTATTTGGGTACTCTTGATCGATAAAATAGTATAAGTCATGAAGGTTTCAGACCATTAAAGAATTACGTTTTATTGACAGATCTTTTTTATTTAACTAAAAAAGAAAAACCTCAATAATGATTGAAACTCTACTATACACACATGGTAATGAAACCATTCACAGTGTGTATCGGGATCAAAAATCTTCGTATTCGGTTTAATTGCTTCGACCAGATCAGGATATCATAATCACTGATTGGCCGATAATTACCCATTGGTTAAGAAGAAAAGTTAATAACAACGACTGATCTAGAAAGTTGAATGACCATATTAGCGGTAGAGCAATTAGAGAAAGAACTGTCTGTTAGTTGTTAGGGAGGAAGTAATGTGTCTGTTTGGTCCAAGGAGCATGGAAATCAGGTTGCCTTCGAAATATTACTGGTCCTCGGAGAGAGTATTGTAATTGTACAGCCCTGTTCACTCTCTGTTACTAATATGAACCTCGATCGAACTCCTTCTCTCAATTCCCTTTCCCTTTGGACCACAAACGATTATATCGAACAACGAGGAATCGATCTGGAGAAGGCAGACGGATCGAGCACTACAACACGCCCATCAAGATCCAAGAGCAAGGCTTGCACTTTCAAACTGGTTGCCAAGCCCAGCTCCAGATAATTTGGTATCTGAAAAATTATTAATATTGTACGTTTTCATACAAGTCTCCAAGAGAGATTTATCTGCACTCTTAAGTGAGACCTAGTTATTCTCTTTGTTTATATATTTTTTTCATCATAACCCAGCATATATAATGTACGTTAGGTCATCTACAGTATTATGCTATAGGAATAGTATAATTATTTTGACCTGAATTGGATGTGGAAGCAATAATTGCACACTTAATAAAGAAAGATTTAAATAAAAAAAATAAAACCAATACCAATTGACAAGAAGAGATGCAGTAAGAGGCGACTGACAACGGGTATTTTACATTCATTACATAGGCATAGTTGAGAATCCCACCTGCAAACTATGTAATCAAGGCAGAAAGGATGGAGACTAAGTTTACACGTCCTGTCTTGGCAGAAATAAGAAGCAAGCAAGCAAGCATCAGAAAAAAATCTAAATTATACTAAACAGCGAGTGGCCTGACGACTTCTGACATGGTCAACACATGATGACCTGGAGTATGAGTGTTCGAGTCTCGAGTGCTTTTAACTCCATGGCATTTATCCCTTACCCTCTTCCTGCCAGGGAAAAAAAGGTATAGTCTAAAAGGCGAGGAAGGAAAGGAAGAAAGTACTTACAGAATATCGATTCTTATCAGTTATAAATCGTCCTCTGCGTTGTGACTGCTGAAGATTCAACACAGATTGTTCCAGGTGTTGAGGGATGTTCGCTCCTTTCTTGTGTTTTGTTTCCACTTGACAGGCGAGTGCAAATAGATGGATAGAAGATGAAGACAGAGGAAGACGTCTCAAAGATGTGTCGTGAGAGGCTGTCAATAAGGGAGCCGTTATGACGGACGGTAGCAGGGCCTGAAGAAGATGGCCAGGGTAGAAGGCGCAGAGATGTAGATGCCAGATACCAGAGGTTGGGGGGAACGGTCGTGACCGCGGGTACTGGGTATTACTGGCATTATCTAGCTTCGAGGGCAGTCTGTAATTTTCATGTCATTATTTCACCGAATTAATTCCTCCGGGTCCAGCCGAGAACAGCCTTTGTAATACAAACATCACGTTTGTGAGCTGCCGTCTTCATTAGCTTGTTGTGAAACTGTAGCTGATCCCGTTCCCTGCTCTGCCGAATTAGCCTAGAATAGCGGCTAGTTAATGATCCTTGTTATGCTCACTTGCGTAAGTCGTGTCTACGCCCCGAAAAAAAATTGAGTTGGGACCTTGCAATACCGTAATGTAATCAACCACAACCAGGGGTTATGGGCTGAACGGTACCTTTGCCTATATAAAGCAGATTACAGAAGAAAATGCTTATATAATATAAATACACACCTTTATTCCCTGCATATTTAGGGGAAAAATAGAATAAATTTTGGGGTACAATTTACGATGAAATAGATGATTGAAGAGCCTGGAGAACTCCGATGACAATGGTGATGATGGACATTGAGCACCAGAGGGGAGGAACATCCTGCTTCCTCTTGCAGTCACAGTGTCCCTTCCTGCTCCTGAAGCTCTACCCATTGTGTTCCCGATGTAATGGACACCTCCTGGTTTGATACCTCGCGTCGATCGAATTCGGCAACTCTTTCAACGAGATGCACTGGACACAGCGACAGTCGAGTGAGAAGGTTATACTGAATATGTTCGATGCATCAATGTATTTGACACCTCTTCAGTCATTATATAAGAAAAGTATAGAATTTCATAACAAATAAATCTCCTGCCTGATGGTGATTCATTTAGCGTTGGACAAACCAAAATTTAATCTAGATAGTTAGAGTTTTTACATATATTTCAATAAATTATCAGAACATTTTTTTTTTTAAGTATCAAACTGAAGAAATGTAGATTGTTTATATAGATTACATCACGCTAAGGTTGAAGCGAAAAGAAATAGATTTAAAAATCAATTTTCTTTAAATTACTTTGAGAAGAAAGAATTCGTACCTTCATCACAAAAAAAAAGGTCATTTTTGTGTCCTTTCTTGGTCCATTAATATTTTTTTTAAAGATGCTATGACGATTAATCAGATTCGGAGGGAATGATTGAGTCTGTGGATTCGAATATTCGGGTTAACTGAATTAGATAGATTTGATTAATATAAGATTTTGAGCTCTGCGAATCGGATAACGGTTTATTTATTTAATTATTCCTTAGGTTTTAACAATTTTTTTTGTAATTTAAAAAATAAAAATTCAAATATTTAATAGAAGAGATGATATTAAAGTACAAATCACTGTTCTTGTTGAATATTAAGAAAGAAGAAGAAATTGCCGAGTATTAATAAAATAAAATTTTCACTTAGAAATTTTTTAATGAAAGTGGTCTGGGTGGGCGCGTTAGCAAATGCGTTGATAACCCAAAACAACCTGTTCAAACCTGGCCCAGGAAAACACAGTATAGCCTAAAAGGCGAGGAAGGGAAGAATAATATTTTTTTTTTAAAATTCCATCATACTAAAAACCAATTTTATCTCAATAGTCCGAACATTTAACTGAAAACCATAGTATTCAATAAGTATATAAATTAAATAGTGTATTGTAATCATTATGAACCATTAATCATTACTGTTTCGTAGTAAATACGATTAAACCAGGGACATTTAAGGTTTTAAAGGATATTTTTGTTGAGCCTGTTGACGAAATATTTTATCGGCATTCATCGCTGGCCTCTTAGAATACAGAATTGATCAACGCCTTATTGAAAGGCGCAATAATCATTCGTAATCTTTCATAATGCGCAGTATCTAAATATTAAATATTGTAAGACACTTACAACTCACGATATATGTATATATATATATATATATATATAAATGATAATTGGGAATGAAAATGAAACCCTAAATTTTATATGGTTAAGTTAATGATAATTTAGTCAGCGAGCCTGATATTTATCCTATCATCACCTAACCTTAGCCCCATTATATATAACGATGAGATTAAAACCTTCGCTTATTGAAATATCAAAGGACTCGAGGGCCGAAATTAGTTGTCGAGCCTTAACTGCCGAGGTAAAAAAGTCGCACAGGCACAGGCCTAATCATAGTGCACCTGAGTGTCAGGTGATTGCTCCTAATCGCCCCGGAATTATGTTAAACAGCTGAGAGCGGTCCGGGTTGGTTTTCGGGTAATGGCCCCCTCCAGGTCTTCAGTTTGCATTTTAAAACTATGTCATTATGTCTCATAGTGTTTCGGTTAAACCTTTAATTTTTTAATGATAGTAAAAAAAAAGTGATTTATGTTTTATTGAAAAAAAAATCACATATTGATCAGTTTTTTCAACAGCACCATCCAGATCTCAAAAAATCAGCTATTTTTAGTTACGACTGTTTTATAAGTAGTCTATACTTTAAGGATCGTTATATATATTAACAAGTACGTCATTATTCTAATCTCGCACCTCCAATATGCAGAATATGATGTGAAGTATGAGAAGAAATTACAATACATCATATCCTAATAGACTGCTAAACTTTTAAAAATCATTGGCTTAGGACAAATATAGCTTTAGAGGGTACATTGAAGGAAGTTCTTAGAAACGTTAAAAAAGTGTGACAAAAACATTGGAATTTTTAAAATGAATCAGACATTATTCGAGAATCAAAAATATAGATGTTGCAAATGAATGCCTCCAGGAAACAGGCAAAAAAAAAAAAAAATAATTTAATAAAATCATTGTTTTCATTGAAAAACGATTTATTCTTTCTAGATAAGAAGGAAAAACAGAATAATTACAAAATAAGAAGAATTAAAAAGCGATTTTGAAGTCCTTAATTTAGTGATGAACAAAATATAATTGAATTAACCAACTTTCCAATGCTATTGAATTTTACGAATGGTGATTTGAATTGAAGGGGTCGGGGAAAAATAGTGCCAAGCAACATTTTTAATAAAAATAAACTGTAGCTGCTGTCTCTTGTATATTATGTAGTACTATATGTCTATGGTGGAAATGGCACCTGAAATATGACTATACAGCACTCTATAGTCATATTTCAGGTGCCGTTTTCATCATAGACATATAGTCCTCCTTAGTCATAGACATATGACTATAGAGTGCTCTATAGTCATATTTCTGGCGCCATTTCCAACATAGACATACAATACTAAATAGTGTATGTAGACAGCAGCTACAGTTTATTCTTGTTAAAAATGTTGCTTGGCACTATTTTCCCACGACCCCTTCAATTAAAACAACTTAAATCAGAGATTTATAATTATTTAGAGGTTAGTAATAGTCAACTGTTTTTCTTTACGATAGGTAGATAGATAGTCAGGATTTTTCAGTTATCTTTTTTTATTTTGAAAAGCCAACGTTTCGATCCCTACATGTGTATCTTCATCAGGGCTTCTGAGGTAATAACTCCAGAATAGGTATTACTCTGGACTCAAAAGCCAACAAGTGAAATGACAGGTGTCGATTCGTAGTTTAGTAAATAAAAGAAAATTACTTATGCTAACTGACAATGAAAACTTTAGATTTTTTTCCAGCATAGCTGAGTATTTTCCGACTGGCAGCCCTTGTGGCCGCGGCGGCTATTTGACATGAGAAAGTTGCTTGAGAATTAGGAAGGACTAAGACAATCCACTGGGGCAACAAAAGCTAGCTAATGGACGGGTTCTCAGCCTCAAAGATCTGTGGGAAAAGTTTGTAAGCTGGAAACCCTCGAGTTACAAACTACTATAAATTCTATTGGCCCATAAAGCGAGGCACATTAGGGATGCCAGCGGACTCCGAAATGGGAGGGCCGCTGAGCGAGAGGTTGACGGGAAGATTACACACCGGAGGCGTAAGGTTCCCCAGAGCCCATATCTTCCGGCTAATTGGTCAGTAGCTGATGTACACGTCATCAGTTCTCAACGCTTCTCCCTTGTCTGTCTGTCTGTCTGGGAGGTGTATTAACGCCTTGATAATAATGCTTCAAAATGGACAGAATGGAAAGCTTACCTTTGCTATTAAAAGTTCTCTGTTTTTGTTCAGACTCTTCGTGGGAAGAGCTGTGACAATACATTCTACGCACATAGCCTTAGAAAAATACTGTTCACCTAATAGGACACAAAATTTAGTATCATTTTAATCCAGAAATATAGGACTTAAAACTGAATTCCTTTAGCAGTAGATTGTGTTAATTTATAAATATTCAAAAATACACATACTCAATAAAACTATAAAATTGCTACACCTGTATGCCATTAAAACCGACCGGTATTGTACTGTGAGTTCAGGAGAAAAATCCAGCGTTAAAAAAATTCAGTCCTTTCAACCGAAAGTGTTATGGTGCCTTTACACCTTCTGAACTTTACCTTCGGAAACCACCCTCGAACACCCTTCGTGTAGCCTTCACGTCGACTGTTCGGGTGTTCTAGGTACTTCATCTGTTGGCCTGGGTTCGGGGGTAGCGCTAGTGTCACTTTTGATTTGGGTTTTTCTGAAGTGACAGGAGTTGTTTGTGATACTAGTGTAATTTGTGAAACGTTATAATTCGTCTCCTATTTGGTTTATTTTTCAGATAATATAAAATATATTGATAATGGAGATTTTTTCTTTATCATAAGGTAGCGTTGGGTGCGTCAGCCATATTGGTTCGCTTAACGTCACGTGAAGTATAAATGGCTGTTCGCTTCACGTCGGTACGGCAAGGTTCGAAGGAGAACCTGTTGACGGTGAAGTTCGTAGAGTGTAAAGGCACCTTTAAGGAAAATTGTAGACGCACCAATTGTTTTTGCAACAAAGAAGAAAATTACATTAACTTTCACAAAATACTTATAAATAACGTTAACCTACTGACAGAAAATTTGAAATGTTTAAAAACAACCCGTACGGCTTACCCCGATGATTACAAACTGGCTTCGATACTAAAACCGGTAACCATTATTCCTATAACTGTACGGCGTCGAAGCAGCCTTCTAAATTTTGTTATTGCAAATTCTAATAATATGATAAGCTTATGTTTTGTTAAAAAATAATAAAATAAAATATCCTGTTAGGCATTCGGAGAACGTTATAGTTAAAATACATGGTAGGTAAATTAATAGCCAAATCCAGACATATCGTTAATAAATATAATGACTGCAGGGGGCACTAGCATCGCAGCCCTAGCCAAATCCTCTTATCACTTTTATCGCCATTCCCACAATAGCAAAATGTAAATTGATCCCATTATGGTGGCCACTTTCGTTTGTTTATGCAATTATGTCTCGCGTGAGCAGGTTATTGCTACGGTAATGTTCGGCGATTAATATCGATTTATATGAGTGTACAAGATGGTACTTTCTTCATTATTTTTTTAAGTACCTACTCCTTTAAAGAATTTTAAATATGAATAACTTGTTAGATCTACATTTAATATTGACCATATTCCTACTTCCTCACATGTTATCCTTTCGACGAGATCCCCTGTAGAATTCGCTCCGTCGTACCTGGAGGTGACAATCCTCCGCAGTTACCACATATCCGAGGACATGAGACGAGCGCCCGGGTATCGACCCAAGGTGTTTTTTGGAGCACGTGCGAGCCCATTAAGTTGACATATGTTCTCCTAGCACACGATAGTACTCAAGCCATTAAGGGCCGTTTGGGCAACCACTGTTTTAGGCTGTAATCGACTGTCAGTAAGGGTTTGTGTCGATCCATATCCGCCGATCGGGGATCGATGTGTCCGTGGGGACATTCGAGGTCGTTGGCTAAGGACCAGTTAATGGATACGCGCTAACTGGTCAGAGCAGCTGAAGCGAAAGGTAGTTGTTTCCGTCGGCCTAATTTGTGAGTTCGGCCCGGCAGCCAGGGTCAATGAATACTAAATTCCAGTCTCAAATTTCAAAATTTATTAAAAATTTTGAGCTCTATCAATCAATCAATTAAGTAAAGCAGATATCAGATAGTCCAGTGGGTCTATGCAATCAACCCCCCCTCCCAGAAATTTAAAAAAAACATTAGTCGGATGCACTAAACCTTTGAATTTAAATTCAAACGTCTAATTCTTACAAATCAGGTATTTATGGATATTACATTATCTAAATAGATATGTATACTGTTTTCAACGCTTCACGCACCTATACTATTCTACACACCTATTCTAACAACCTATTTCAAAAGATTGGATCATAATTCTTTGTCTTCTTAAATATAATGCTTAATATAAGCATAATTCTTATTCCAGGGGTATGGTTTATCCAGTTAATCCGTGATGGTTAAAATCTATATATCAATCAATATTAAAATCACCATATACTTAATATAAATTAAGTTATTAAAATACTCAAAAATATGTGTCATATCTATTTTAGATCATAAAAAAGCGAATTTATTGCACTAATTTATTATATTTTCCAATATTCCAAATTTCAGTGAATCAAACTAGTGTGTAACGACTAAATTATTCTTATATGATTAAAAATAATACATTTTTTAATTTAAATTTCTTTCCTTAACTTACTGGTGAAGAATAGTTGTAATAAAAATAAATTCCTTTTGTGGTAGAATCATATTGTTTCGAAAACTAGGTTAAATGCTGAAACTAATCAATTATGCGAATTTTCATTCCTTTTACATAGTAAGCGGGGACAAGTTATACGAAAAATTAAAAAAATAAATTAATTGTGGTTTTAAACATACTTGGTTTTTACCGAGGATTATTTTTGCTGATTTGTACCCATCCAATAAATTGAAAAAAATACCATTTTTTTTTTTTTTTTTTGTGATAGGTACCTGGAACTACAACAAAAGAACTATTAAATAAATGGTACGAAGTTAATCCTGATTTTGCTTGATTCTTGATAAGTAGAGTAACCACCATCATTTGTTATTGTAATTTTTTGAATAATATTTTAAAATAAATCATATTTATTTATATGAATTAGAATGGCTGTCATCATAAGTTGAAAATAGAAACTTATGAGGACAACCATCCTATTCAATATCCTACAAAGAGGAGTCGTCCCATCTGAACCCAGACAGACACCGAAATCGTAGACGACCCCGAAGAAGCGGAGTTGCGAGACCCAGAAAGCGGGAATCCGTTCCGCGGGGCCTGGCAGAGAACAAAGGCCCCCCCCTCCATATCCATGAATTATGTATCCACAACTAATTACACTTTTCCGGTAATTAAGCAGAGGAAGTACAGAGCCACGGTTGCCGGTATTTTTTGAGCCTCCCAAGCCATCTGCCTTCATGATAGCATCTCTTGTCCTTACGGTAACCGCTTTTTACCGAGGCAATTTGTTATCCTACTTATTTTAGTTAACGTTATGGCGTGTTCGGTAATGACTAAGTAACGCTATACATGCAGTATCTGTACTTCGGTACTAATTTACCGCTACATGCTACTGAAAAAAAATTGGAAATTGTATGTGAACAATTTTTATAAAATTATATTGTATTTTACAGCGAAGTCCATTTATTTCATTTGTTATTTATTTTTTCGTCAAGATAGAAAGGGAATGGTCACTCCATTATTTGACCGAGTATATTCTCTCCGTCCAAGGTTTTTCTATATAAGAGTCCTTTTAAACAGGAACAGAAATACCCACATTAAAGATATTAACAATCAATAAAGATCTGTTCAACGCTAAATAAACTGGATAAGAATAATAAATAAATTAAATATAACATTGTCGAAGACACGGTAGCAAATATGGCAACTACAAAATAAAATATTTTAAATTTCATGACCGTAAACTTTCCTTAAAAAGGTAATCTTTATCTCATTTCATGGAATAACGTCAAAATCTGTAAAGGGCTTCTACGGAAGTCTTGGGTCGATCCACACTATCAATAAATATATATTATTAAGAATTTTTTATCTGTTAGTTCTAACAAAAAAAATCAGATGTCGACCAGTGAAATGACTAAAGAGCTCATCATACTAGGTTCACAATATTCTACTAAACTATTCACAGTTCATATAAACTTTGAAACATAAAGATTCATTTTACATATTGGCTTCGAATGCCTGTTAGAAATACTATAAACTAGCTGTGTATACCTGTTTCACACAAGGAATTAGATTTTTTAAATCTATAAAATGAGACTTTTTTTCGACTCTAACGGTCGATTTCGTAAAATAAAATTCTAACGATTTTTATAACAACAAACAATATACCCAGAGATTGGCTGAAGTTATGAAATTTTAATATGGCCAGGGGTTCACACATTGTATGAAAGAACCACTAAGCAAAATTTGGAGAATTTAGGACAAACGGTATGGATATTTATAAAGAACAAACAAACAAACAAATAAACATAATTTCATCTTTATTTATATAGATTAACTGATTCATTCACTAAAATGAACTACTCAAACTGCGAAATCTGGGTAATAACTGCACTTTAATTCTGTTGGGCATTCTGAAGGTATAACTAACCGCACCCTTTATGTATACAAGATAACCTTTAGGGGAAGGTTCTAAACATTCCAATGCTTCCTAAATTCAAGTCCCGAAAGTTCCCGCTAATATATACAATATACAATATACAAGTACCATTAAGATACAAAAAAATATCTTCTACTTACTTCTAAGATAAATTCTACTTAACGTAAAGCAAAACATACTTAACACGTATGTTTTGCTTTACGTGTTCTTAACATGATTTTTAAATGAAATGAAGAAAAAAGAGTAAGAGCTATCGCTAATGAATTTATGATACAATTGAAGGATGAAATAAAATAGGATGCCTGAGATAGCTAGAACTACAAGGCAATTTATTGTAGCCGAGAGTACACATGGTAACAAGGTACAAGATGAAGGAAAAAGTGTACAAAGGGGCTTGACACTAGTTAACGAGCCGGCCTCTACCTGTCTGTCATGTTCCTCCATCGCTTCCATTTTTATTTTCGTTTAATGAACCATCCGGGGGATAGATATATAGAACTGTATAAGAGGCCCTTCTCTCTGTTTACTCCTTCATTACTGTCAAGTGTGAGCGTATCATGGTCGGAATGGCGTTCCCTTCGGTAGATACTATTCCAACGTATACGTACTTCTAAATAATTTAAAACTTAAAAAAGTATCACTTATTGCGTGATTACCACTCTTTACTAAAGCATAAGTTAGTTTGATATTCGGTTTGTTTAAAGGCATCAATTTATGCCCTGATTTATAAGACAGCAAGTTCTGAATTACTCAAGTGAATATGTACCTAGTATAAATACATTTATTTTTATAAATAGGGTACTTTAAATTCATGTCTAATTTAAAATTACCTAGCTCTTCTAACTAATAATTTGGTTGAAATAGTGATCAATAAGTCCCAAGACGGACCATCGTCAGTTCTTAAAAATCATTATGATGAATCAATCTCATGCAGCTCTCATTATAATCAAAAACAAAACACAACATAAATACAAAATAGCTCGAGATTTGTTGTTGGAACAAACTGCTCTGGTACATGTTTGTGACTGTTCGAGTACCTTCTACGCTTGTCTGGAACGTTCTAGAATGTTCTGATTAAGCTTAAGTATAAAGAGTTTGTTTTAAAGTGTCTTTACAAGAAGATAATTTTTATAACCTTTTTGATTATTAGAGAATATATTGTTTGTGTGGCATTGTAAATTATTATTTCCTTCGAATAAAAATTATTTAAACCCACATAAGTGTTAAACTTTATTTATACAATAGAAACAATTATGAAGTCTGTAACTCACTGGTCACATTAAAGTTGTTCGTCAAACATCATGTAATTAGTGATAACCTAATGATCACATTACACCTTGAATCCATGACTATCTCGTGGCTTCAATTTCTATCTGAGGATATCTCAGATGATGTTTTGCCGAAATATATGATTTTTATAAAAACCTTGGTCGGACTTACTGTTCACCTCTCAACAAAAAAACCCAAGAATCCCCAATACCTAAAACCCCTATTATCTTTGTTACTAATCTTTGCTAAAAACGAATTTAATTTTTTTTAATCCAAACAAATATTGAACTTTCTCAACATAAAGTGAATTATTGAACAGTCAAATACATGGTTTATGCTCGGGCATCATTAAGGTTGAAAATCACAAAACAGTAGAGAGAAGTGATAGATCATTTAACTTCAACCATTTATCATGATTCAACCTACACTCTGTTTTAAACTGTTGAGGTGTGTTGTGCGCTATCTGATATATATGGAGATTTCGCAATTTCACTTCTGATGATACACTTGTAGTTGTTGACTGCTATTAAAGGGATTGGATAGGCTTTATTTCTTGATCCCATTTATTATTTTTGTATATTTAGGTCAATATTAAATGGTGAAATGGTGGACCTTCCAATTACTAGTTTTCATATGCAATATGAAGAGGTATAAATTATTTAAAGTTGAGATCAGAGCTTTCTAGAAATCGATCTACAAGTCAGGCTACAAATTAATTTTTGATGTTTTTTTTTTTTTTGAAAGATATGTTGCAACTTTAGCGATTCCATAATGTCATAATTTTTAACTTTTTAAATAATTTATTGCTATCAAACGTTTTCAGTTTTTGACCTATGTTTAAATCTATTTATCCTTTTGTATGTTTAATAAAAATCATATATCTCTCACTTTATTTAACCTCATATCTAAAAAAGCGACTATTTTGAGGTATGATTGCTTTCTTAACATGTTGAAATTTTTAATACAATCTTGGCTGTTTCTGAAATTATTCGCAAGTCTAAGTCCTTGTGTATTATATCGTTACTTACATAAAATGTTGCATCGACTATTCTTCGCAACAATTTTGATTGAAAAGACTGTATTCTTTGGTTGCTGGACGATTTTGCAGAGCACCGTAGTTCTATCCCTTAAGTCCACGTAGGTTTTAGCAAGACTTTATATAATTTGAGTTTATTTGTTTAAAATAATTTTAGATAATTTAGAGTATTAAGGGCTGGAATAGGGTTTTTATCTTAACAAAGTATAGCTGTGTCGTCAGCGAAAGTAGCCAGTAGAGTGTCATTATTTTGCGGTAGATCTGAAATGTATATGTTGAATAATATTGTACCCAGGACGCTGCCCTGAGGCACTCCTCCTCCTGCTTTTATTTATCCTCCTTATTTATATTTATTTACTCCTTATTTTTCCTCCTTATGCTTTTATTTTACTTGCACTGCTCCTCCTGAGCACTCATGCTTCGATACAATTAATGCCCTATTATTATATTCCCAGGGTATTAATCTGTAAATACCCAAAACTTGATTATCTTATAGAAATTATTAAAATTATTGAAAAAAAAATTGCAGGCGCTCACAAGGAATAGATTTGGATTAGAGGAAGAAAGTGAGGCTGGAAGAAAGCGATCGAGAGACAGTTGATAAAAAAAAAAAAAAAAAAAAAAAAAGGTGGGGCTAAATGGAAGAGTAAATTGTTGGCTGTGTTACATAAGGCACTCCTCGTTATCCCGGCGAACCAATTTATGTAAATAACAGCCGGCCCCTTTATACACACAAATAATAATAAACGCCAATAAATGCTATTTATTCCCTCATTTATGGGCTTTAATCTAATTAATTGCTTATTTACAGAGGGCCTGGCTTATTACTGGCTGCCCCCGGGCTCTGCCCTATTTAAACATATTTCCCAACCCTAGCCTAGTGGCTGCGTAACCTCGTCTTGTGTTCTTAACGGTGCTATAATTGCGATCCGAATATTGTTTATAGTCTCCCTGCAATATATAGGTCGTCGTCAGTACGTCTGTCTACAACACGTCGTATTAAAATTCCTTTCATCTACTAAAATTATATGGAGTTAAGATCTGTCGTTAACCTTTGATCCCCGAATATTTTAAAATATGTTATTATCTCAAGTTATATGCGATCAATGGACCGATTAAGATTCGATAATCCGTTTGAAGAAAAAAAATCTCATTTAGTTTCAAGTTATTACTTCATTACTTTTCGTCACTGATATTTTATCGCAGAATCAACATTTCGCATAAATTTTTTTGTTTTCTTTTTATAATAATAAAAAAAAAAAAAAAAAATTGGAAACGATTAGTTATCGATTTCATTATATATACATAGTTAAAGTATTATCTAAATATAGAAATCGGGTCTTTTTCATTTTAGGCAACCTGTTACTAATTTATGATAACGGTTATTTAAATAATAAAAAAGGTTACATGATTATTGAAAAACACTTGATTTATGTAGTATCTAACTTATTAACAAGAAATATCGCAAAAAAAAAGTTATTGTTCTGGAGGCCAATAGGCTTTCATTGCCTCGAAAATTCCTATGAATAAATCCTTGTCTTCGTTACGAAGCCTCCATACATACTCACACAAGTAGGAGTCAAGTATGCTTTTTCGAGTTTCATTTTCTTTTTTGTTGCGGCGTTTAACTCTTTCTTACAACAATAAACTCTTACTTACAAAAAGATGTTGTCGTGTAAGCATTAGCCCATGAATATATAAATAGTATGGCTTTATCGGCAGAAACAATGCAGTTTTCGAACCGTGTACCTTTATATACACTTCTGGATTGGTTACATCCCTGTCTTCGGCATCTCCGGATGAAATCGGAACGCTTTTCTTACGGTAAATTATTTTCATATAGCGTCTTTCTTTGCATTTCATTTTTCATTGTAGAACACCGATTCTTTGTAAAAATAGTATAGCTATTTTATTTGACTTCAAAACTGATTGTAATTCTAACAGATTCATTTTTAAAATACAGAGCACAGATTAACTTTATACACCAACTCACACTGCGATAATAACCTTTAGCGAATTTCAAGTATGAAATCATATGATCTTATCTGATATAGATAAATCACTGTTTAAATTCATAAAATAACCGTTATCATAACTTAGTTACAGAATGCCTAAAATGAAAAAGACCCTAGAATTCATATTCGTATTAAGTGTCATTCGCTATCTGACCATAAAAGTTGTCTAAATTTTGTTTTTCAATTCTTTTTTTCCCGAATTGTCTGCTAATCAAATGTTCAGATTGGTATCCAAAAGTTATTTCTGTTTTATAAAATATATAAGTATTTTTAATTTCTTTTTTTTTTTTTTTCTTGTTGAAACGTGTTGCCTACTTGAGGCAAAAACACTTGTTTTATACATACTTAGGGGGAAAAAACTTCTCACTTTTTTCTATAAATTACAATAATATTAATAACAATATTAAAATTTATACATTTTTATTTTTATATTTTTTTTAAATCACCGAGGAATTATAAGTCGATTATGTAATATTAGAAATTTTGTTCATTAGCTATTTTGAATATAATTTAGGATCACTATAAATTTTAATGTCAATTAGGTATATTTTCATAATATAGTATACAAGGTTTCTAAGAGTCATTTACATGACTATGTTAGTAAAAATATGGTTGGTAAAAACGGAATTTTTATATATTTTTTAAATCACCGAGGAATTATAAGTCGATTATATAATATTAGAAATTTTGTTCATTAGCTATTTTGAATATAATTTAGGATCACTATAAATTTTAATGTCAATTAGGTATATTTTCATAATATAGTATACAAGGTTTCTAAGAATCATTTACATGACTATGTTAGTAAAAACGTCACTTTTTAATACGGATTGGTAAATAGAGTTTCAATAAAGGTGTCGTAATTCGATGAGATTGGATAATTCGGTACAAAATTTACAAATCTCTCTCCCTCCATCTTCACCCGAAACCTTTTTTTTTTTTTTGTTAACTAATCTTAAAAGATCGATTGATTAATGACGTTCTCATTGGAGTGCGAATTATTTTTCTCTCAAATCATCATAAATTAAGATTAAATCAAATGAGCAGTAAAGGTTTCGATGTTTACTGTGCACGACATAAGTACAATTACGAGGAATCGCACTGGTTATCCATCCTCAATTACTGCGGAGGACCAACATCAAACCAAACAACACTTGTAGTGAATCGCGGTTTATCCAATTGAAGAGCGGGGAGGGTTCAGTTAGAGCTGCCATTAGTGGCCCTTATCTTAATTGAGTTGATTCGGAGGGGCTCAGATTCAGTTGTGGGGGGGCGCGCGGGGGCCAATCTGTTAGGATTATGTGATCAGCCCCTCTGTATCTACTGGTTTATTAGTTCCTCTGTATCTCCCCCTTTAGCTCTTTTAGTGAAATATTTACTGTTGATTACACTCGACCATTTAATATTATCTCCCGCTGTTTAGGCATTAATGAAAATTTGATTGCGGTGACACATTCGATACAATGTGGAGTTTTACAGGACGGTTTCTCTTTAGGAATAGACCTCAATGTAATCCATGCTTGAAAGCATTAACACGAGCGGATGAGATGCAAATGGGTCCGTTTGATATCTTCTTTCCTGGTTTAAACCGTGGGCGACGCGATGATGTACGATTTCGCATTCGGACTGGTATGGTCTTCCAATTACCCCAAACTCCTGTTTTCAAGAACGCAATTACTCAGACAACAATAGGTTTTCTCATTGCATATTATTCCATTTTCCTTGTTGTAGCAGTATTCAAATGAGACCTTGTAGGATGTCGGGGAGCCGGGTGCAGTGATTTCAGGTATGCTAATATTTTCCTGCCGCTTCTTGAATTCGCTATGTACGCACTTTGTCCGTATCCTCGTTCTCCTAGTATTTCCTCCAGTTGAGAGACCTTCGCGATAATTATCGAGTTAATCGTGTTAACTCGGCCCAGTAGGGAACATAATAAAAAAAAAAAAAAATTTCCCTTTTTATAACACTATATATTATATCGAATCGTTTTTGGTTGAAAGAGTGCTAAAGAAAAAGAGCCAACGTTTTATAAAGCTAATGCCGGCGTGTTGCTTATTCTATTTTAACATCTTCCTCCTTTATTTTTCGAGTTTTGCGGTAACAAAGTCGGACGGTAACAAACGGCCCTTGCATTTTTAAATTATAGGGCAATATTATATTTTATATGTATATTATGAAGTAATATTGTGACGTTAAATCGATAAGCAAATAAAAAAACATAAGGTGCATACTCCCAGACCGTTGTTGGAACAAAATAAACGGTTGGAACGAACTGTTTGGGTCTAGATCTTTCGCGCCTAGCCCACGAAGACGTAGAACTGTCCACATTGTTCAGAACATTCCAGATCTGACCTGACCATTTACGATTATATATAAGGAGCCAGTGACTGAATGAGTTAATCTGAGATAAGTCTGTGTCTTGACTGTGAAGTAAAAGTCTTTTGATTATGTGTTATCATTTTTGTAACATGCTCCAGTATTTAAGTTTTATTAATTTGTTGGCATTGATAACTGTGTTTTTTAATTCAATAAATATTCTTTAACCCACGGAAGCGTTACAATATTATATTAATATGGCATAAATTATATTATATGTATTTTACGCAATACCTTATTTTCAAAACCCTCAGCCTTTGCTCGTTCCTCAAGTTATAAGGTAAACAGGAGAAAAAATATGTGATTAAAAATAAAATAGGCCGTAACTGTTTTTCTACTAATTCCGTGATTTCTTTTTCATTTTTTAGAGTAGAAAGAAGACCATCTTTTGCACAAATTTAAGGGGGGGGGACGAAACAATTGTTTTTCTATTAATTAAACAATTTTTTTCCATTTTATAGCTTACCATAAAATTTGTGGCTATGTGGCTAGTCAGGAACGTTTTGTAAAAGTTATATTGGAGAAATATTTTCATCCGGTACTTTTTGACTTTTGAGGCCCATGCATTGTTATGTATAAAGATTTTCGTTTTATTTTTTCCCAACTGGCTGAAAAACTCACTAGAAAGACTTTATATTCAATTTGTATTTTATACATCGTCGATACGGCTGATATTATAAAAATAAGAAGTTAATTATTAAATTTAAGAAATCTTTCTGGGCTCCTTTGCAATAGGTATAATCAGATTCGTCATTTGTGATAATTTTGATTTTTACTTTTTGATAGTTTATATTTTATTGGAAAACATTTTAAATTTCTTTTTGGTCTTTATTATTCCAATTTTATACAACAGTGAAAAATACCATCTTCCTTTATGATATATATATTTTTTTCAATACATTAACACTTCGCAACGTTTCGAGGCTTATTGCCTCATCTTCAGGTGTACTGCAACAATATTTTAAATACATATTTACAACTTTTAAAAAATTAATTTAAAATAATTATAAAATTTGGGAACATTTATGATTCGAAATCCTATATTACATTATATTCATTATATACGTACCAATACATATATTATAACCATACAATACATCAATTCATTAATATCTCGTCAATAAATAAATAATTATGTCAGATTACAGTTTTTTCCTAGGCCTTTTTCACTTTTGTATAAAATTGGAATAATAAAGACCAAAAAGAAATTTGATTTTTACATTTAATTGTTCGGCTATTTATTTTATTTATTTATTTATTTCAACTAGAGTAGTAAGTCCTGATATGTGGAAAGCAAATAGAATTTTTAACGTACCGTTTCGGACTCAGAGGTTTCTAATTGATTTCAAATCCGTTACAATACATTTTAAAACTTTTATAAAAAACGCTGGGGCGATTAATCACGGTATTTTTGACCAATCTACTTTCATGAGTTCAAATATATTTTTGGTCAGAAATATAGACGCATTTAATCTAGATTTCTTTGCTAAAATGTTATTTTTAAACTTGAAAAAAAGAAAAAGGTATATGCTTCACAGTCAATGGTTTATTGCCTAAGTGTGACCTAAAAATGAAATTTTTATATTTATAATTAAATGATTGCAGATAATGCCTGGATTAATAAAATATTTAAAAAGACTGACATTTCCAAGTGATTCGATCAAGCTGACATACTCAAGTTCATCACATCTCCAAGAGGTTTGGAGGGGTGGCAGCGAACCTATTTCATAGTTCACGGTCGACTAGGCACGAATCGATCTGTAGCAGTTAGACCAAAGCGGTGAGCAAGTTATAGGATTAATAAAAAGGGCAATAGGCTGTTGGAAGGGCTGATAGGAGATAAAATAAATTGAGGGGGGAGCGAGGGGGGGGCGCGCCCCTTGTTGAGATAAGGCACCGCGCTATCAGGAACCAGCGCCCCCCCTCCCAAACATCTTTCACTCCACCCGCTATAAATATTAATGACTACTTTTTTTTTCTTTTTCATTTTAATCTTATTTTATTTTCCTCAATGAATAACTTCTCAATCCTTCTGGGCTATTTATTTAGTTGATGACTGTTTGAAATTTTTTTTTTTATCAACACTACGGTATCAATTTTATCTGATGCAAAATTTTAATTTTTGTTTTTAGCAAAATATTATCTAGTTTTTATATTTATTTATTTTTTCTTCTTTACCATTCTTACTATGTAAGAAGTTTGTTTATTTATTAAACATCTTTTTTATGATACTCTAGCTAATCGGACGGTCCTACATTAGGAATCGCTAAATTTTTCATATCTAGGTATAATTAGGACCTTTAACTAGTACCTGACATAGCACAGGCTCGAAATATTCATTTTACGCCGCCTTATGTAGGTTATAAAATTATAACCTTGTTTAATAATAAAAAAATAGTGTTTTTTTTAGAGGAAATAAATAAACAAATAAAAAAAATTGTATAAAAAAATACAAAAATAAGAAATCAATGTGGAAAAAAGTGTTACTTTGAGAAGTTAATTGAATTCAGTATACACAGTTATAGGATAAATCAACAATTTGTTAATCGTTTGTCAACACATTCTAGACAGTAAATCTTCCCTTCAGTTGATGGCTACTTTCGTACTCAATCCCGACTTACATAACAGGAGAACATACGAACAAAAAAATTTACTCTTTAACATCAAACTTAATACTTCTATTGCTACTATTATCTTAACCTAAAGCAAAAACAGCTGTATATCTCCTAAGGACATTTTAAAAAGTTTAGTTTGTCACAATTTTACGCCTACTTAACCTTGTATATACCCCTACATTTTACGAGAATTTTTACTCCGTTTAAAAAATCTTTGGGCTTAGTAAGTATCTCACTAACCACAATCAAAGGTGACCCCAGTTATATCATAATTACACTCAATTGTGAGTTTTTGTCCTTGATTAATTGATTAATAGTACCCAGTTAATATAGGTTGCTTATAGCACTTCGATTCATGCTTATGTCACTTCAAAATACGTAACCAAATTCGTAATGAAAAATAAAATATACCTACTATAAAAATACCTTTATTACTGAATTTTAAATTACGTATAATTATAGGATTACACCTTTTTCCCAGATAAGGGTATAACGTTCTCAAACAGTCACGAACTTGAAGAACAACGGTTTGTTCCAACTGCATCCACAAGTCCCGAACTCTTTTCAATCATATGTTTTTTGTTTTTTTTATGTTTCAAGTTGCACTATAATACAACCAGTCACATCAATAATGGGAATTTCCAATTTAACACCGACAAAAATATAATTAATAAAACATCAGGATTATTTTATTTTATTGAGCCCAATTTTCTGAGAAATAATTGACCGCTTATAAATATTCAAGTAATTATTGTTTAAAATGTTTTTATTATTTCTTTTCAGAATTATGTCGGTGCTGTGACTAAACAGAAATTCCCAGTTCCGCCTCGGGGTTATTAACTCGCGGATTCTCACGTCTGATATTCGCAGACGAACGATGAAAAAAAATCCACGATCGCAAACAAGCAGGTTTCGAACTAGGAAAACCAGAATATTTACGTAAGAATCGTTAGGAACAATAATAATCGATTATGATAAAGAATAAGTGATCGATACCGGTTGTGTAATGGGAGCTATTAGTGTTGTGAATGTAGGAGTTGTCATTATTCTCTTTGACGCCTCCACAGAATTATGAAACTAGTTCAAGCAGAGACCGCCGTATAAGTAACCGACCTTCAAGTTTAGTCGAGCCATTTTTATAATTTATATGACCGTTCATGGCGATGTATGTACATGCGTTCAATAACCGTCAGTATAATAAAGTCAATTATACTGAAATATGTAAAATGTAATTAGTCTGTGTAACTATTTATGATTTGAAGGTTCTTTCACATCCCTTAAGAGAATAACAAGGAACTAATTTTATTTTTATGTAGTTTTTCTTAATTGAGTAAAATAACTTAATTCCAAAACCTTCTTTTGTTTATAATTTGACAATTCGCAAAAAAAATAATTGACGTATAATTCGCAAAAGGGAAAAAGGTCAGTAAGAGAAAGGATTGACTTGAGCGGGATATGTTCCTGGTGGCTCAAGTGGCAAGAGCACCCAGAGATAAGGAAATCCGAGTTCGAATCCCGGCCAAAGTCGAATCCCGGTTTTCTTTAACAATTGAGGCATTTAAATGGAAGAGGTTGTAAGTTGCAACTATCGGGAAAAATGATTTAAATTTAAGTAAATTACAACGGCAGTGTAATGGAAAAAGATATAAGAGCCTATCTTGATGATTTTAGTATCTATGAGACGTAAACATATATCCTAAACCTCACAGTTTTACGATAGACTACTCTGTTAGTGTCACGATTATCAGCTAAGCACGGATACTTCATTAAACACGATACTTTTCCTAAACTATTCGATATCATTGGAAATCAAGTCTGGATGCTTGTCGATGCCGATACTTAAAGAAAATTTGATATAATTATTCAACAGAGATGGATTTCAAAATTATATTAAATTATAGATTTAGAAGCAACTTATTCACCCTATGATGGGGGATGTCCCTACTGTTTTTGTTATTTTTAAAACCGAATTAGAGCTCAGAAACTATTTAATTTTGTTACTTTTGTGTATATAAACATTAATAATTTGGTACTTACAGCCTTTCAAATATACACGCCTCAATTGTCTATTTATTTAATTTTGCTATGAATATTTTTTTAGAGGGCTTCTCTACTGACTTTGGGCCAAGCAAAATGATTTCATTATGCCTTTTTCAAATAAAGAATCTTTTTCTTAAATTTAGTGGATATAAGAACATCGTTAAGTTATGTGTTAGTATTTGAAAGATTTTCTGAACAGAAAAAAAAAGTATAAAAGTGGATCTCCATCATGGTCTGAATATTTAAACTCAAATAAGCTCAATGAGATTCAATCCAAAGTCCTTATAGTTCTCCTTGAGACTTAACCACAACTTGTCCCAGGAAATAGATTAAATCTAGCCCGCGCATTTCCATCTCCATTTCCATCGGCTCTTCATATTCCGGGCTGAACGCCCCGTCCTTGCAGATCCGGACCCTTCTGGTGAGGCAACGGCCGCCCGGGGGAAGGGTAAGTTGCGATAAAAAGTCGAAGTTTACCAAGACGACCTTGGACCAATGAGAATTCTCGTTGCATCATGCGAACCCCCCTCGACGACAGACAATGGGCTCGCCCTTCCAAATCCTCTCCCACCATCAGCTGTCCGCGTAATGCGAACTATTATATTCCTGGTGTGCTTGAAATAATTATTCATACGAGGCTAAATTGAGTTTTATAATAAACTAGCTGCGGTACCCCCCTTCGCACAAGGAATTGTGTGATAGAATAAAATAATCAAATTTAGAACATACTAGTACATAAAAAAAAAATTAAACACGATTAGAAGAAAATTTGTACCTTCTTGAAACTTCAGTTTTCGTATAGTGGTAAGATTCCAAAAGCGCGGGGCCGCCCAAATAAGGTTCCCAATTTTTTATCCGGGCTATATATTTAAAAATATTTTTTTCTATTTTTGTTGTTTGAATAATGCATAACATGTGCCTTTATGTTTACAGAATGCGTACACATTCCAATTTATGATATTTTGCAGGAATGTGCTTTAAATAAGATTTATCTTTGGAAAATTCGAAAAATTATGTTAAACTTTATATATTTTCGATTCCAGTTGGTTATGCTTATTTTAAATTCATTTCAGAGAATTAATGATATTAAAAAATATAAAGGAAAACTAATTATTTAAACATAATCTCATAACCATTTAAACTAAAACCATAAAAAACCGATTTTATGAATGAACCACTTCTAGCGATATCTGGCTGCCCGTTGTTCAACTAGATATTTTTATTCATAATCCGTCCGCCTTGCCCACAGATTGGCTAGCTACATATTGTGAGAAGGAGACAATTCTAGCCATTTAAATCTTCAATATCATGCCCTTCGGATTAAGATGGGGAGCCTTCTTAATGGAAGGGGATGCAAGGCTACAAAACGATGTAACTGTCTTGATCTTATGTGGAGTTTTAGGGTTACGCATATTGTACACTTTGTGTTGATTTAAAATTATAAAGAAAACAATACTCCTCTGGAACTATCATGCTTGCTCGAGCTCGAAAACCATGGAGTCATCCATTTTATTGAAACAATAATACGGCTTGACGAGATACGATTGTTTGGCCGAATTATCGACTCCACGAGATCATCCTTCGAATCATTGTTAAGTAATATTGGAAATTAGTACGGTAACACAATAAGGTTGCACAATTTCCAAATCAAACGAGAAGGAGCGCTGTTTTGAAGCCAATTTTCTAAAAGTACTATTCTTTGACCTGGCTCATTATGAATAATCGACTTTCGAAACTTAGGTTTGTGAGCTAGGGCTCTCAATCTGATATAATTTGTTGCGCTATTGCAATAGTGGTTATTGGTGCAGAGTTTGATTACCGATATGATTAATATAGGCGAGCTTTTTCCTGCTGACTATGTTGTGTAGCTTATGTTTCCGTTCGCAGACTTCTTCTGAAATTATGTTTTTATTATTTAATAATGGATAATATAAAATATTATTTTGTTTTATTGCAGAGGGACGAGAGTGCGTAAACTGCGGAGCGACCTCAACGCCGCTGTGGAGGCGAGACGGGACGGGCCACTACCTCTGCAATGCCTGCGGCTTATACTACAAGATGAACGGCCAAAACAGGCCCCTCATCAAACCCAAAAGGAGACTTGTAAGTGTTAGTGCTTTTATGGAACTTTACTATTTAGATAATATAAAAATTAAATAAAATAAAGAAAAGGAATTCCTAATATTTGATAATAGATCAAAACATTGGTATTGTTAGTTAAATTCTATATAATGTACCTAGTTGGAGAGTCTGCAATGAATGGTCAAGCCTTACATGACTACATTCTCTTATCTTCTTTGATGCAAGCAACCAACACTCCATTGTTTCCGCATTTCCATTGTCATAAATAATTTTCTTCATTAAATAACTTTCTGATAAAAATCAGGATTTTCAGTCAAATTTTCTTAATTTGGAGAGTCTACGTTTCGATTCAAACTTGTGGATCTTCGTCAGGGATAAAATGAAGAAAAAATTTAAATAATTAAAAAGATATTATTTACATACTAGCTGTATATCCCGGTTTCACCCGGGGAATTTCATTTTTCGACGTCTCAAACTGTCTATTTTGTAAAAACCAATGTAAAGCGAGATCATAACGATTTTTATAACAATAAAGAATATACCCAGAGATTAGTTGAAGGTATGCAATTTTAATATGCTCAGTTTCCCGCGATTCTGCCTATGTTGTTCAATCCTATTTTGATGTTCGTCAGGAGGTTTTAGCTGCTCGTATTTGACGATGTTTTTTAGCTTTTGAGCTCACTACTACTATTGAAGCTCGCGTCTTGGGAGGCATTTTTAAAAAATAAATTCACCATACATGTAAATAAACGTATTGTAATGTTAAAAAAAAAACATATGGTTTAAAAATCCCAGAACTCGAAACTGCCAAGGGACGGTCTTACCGGACCTTGTTGGCCTCTTCAAAATCTATAAAATATTTTTTCAGGCCGCTTTTTCGACTCAAACGGTCGTTTTCGTAAAAAAAACCATTTTAAAGCGATATCATGACGAATTTTATAACAATAAAGTATATACCCAGAGATTGGCTGAAGTTATGCAATTTTAATATGGACAGGCGTTCGCACCTGGTATCAAAGAACCTCTGAGCGAAATTTGGAGAATTTAGGATAAACGGTATGGATTTCTATACAGAACAAATAAACAAACAAACAGAATTTCATCTTTATTATGAAACAACCTGATGGTATCTTTACATGACATGGGTACTTAATTATACAATGGGTATATTAATTATACAAAATCGAAACGTAGCCTCTCCTAAATAAAGAAAATTTAACTGAAAATCCTGACTATCAATTATCCTAACCATAAAGAAGACAGTTGACCATTACACAACTGTAAATGCTTTATTGTTCGTGTTATTTGGTTAGTTCTATTCACTCAGTTCGGCGTTGTATAAACGTTCTCGAGTTGACACATTTATCTTCAGACCAAATATTCTACTTCGTACTTTATTTTCAAAAACCTTTAGCCTTTGCTCATCGCTCAATACACGCGTCAACGTTCCGCATCGGTAAAGGACCGTAGGAAGAATAATAGTGTTGAAATTCTATTTTTTTATTTTCGTGACAGAAGGTGTAAGCAAGGTAATTTTGCAATGGAAAAGTAGCACACATTCCCAACCTTTGATCTACCTTTATTTATTGATTTATCATAGTCCCTAAATATACGTAAATATAGTATACGTTTACCAGCAGTGAGAAATATTAATGTGAGAGGTGAATTTGACTAGATGTTCGAATCGCATTTAGGACAAAATAAAAGTACAAAAAATATTTAAAATTTTTCGGCAGTCATGCCGAATTTTCGGTATGAAGAAAGTTCAAGCTTTCATCAAGCCATGGAGTAATCGAAGTTGAAATCACAAATTTAATAATATTTGAAGAAATAATTATTTCAGAAAAATATACTATATGTAAAAGTTTCAAAAATTTAATATAATCATTATTATTTTTTTTTTTAATCAAAAGCGGAATTAAAAGTTTTCTTGATTTGATCAATTAATTTTTTATGTTTGTTTTTATTTTTATTATTATTTTATTGATTTTCGTAATTTATAACGAACATTTGACACGTGTAGAGATAAGAGCCGATAGACGAAGGTAAAAGATTCTAGGTAGTGCCCTTTTGTCCTACCTAAGTGCCTGTCTATTTTTTACTACTTTCTGCCCTACGACTTTCAAGGGTGATGTCAATTTCTTTTTTTTTTTTTTCCCGTGTCCTGGAAAGTGTAACATCCACCCACCCTTCCCATCAATTAGGAAACAGGAATCGTCCGTTGTTTTCGGGACCCGGTTACGCCGATTTCCAAGGGCAAGCCTTTCCCATAGCAGCGGAGAGAAGTCGTTCGGAGAAGTCGTAAAAGAAAAGAGTAACAATGGGCAACGAATGGAGGAAAAACATAAAAATTAATTACTTATTAATGTGTTGCATAATTAGAGTGAAAAACCTTGAATTAATTTCGTCTTTATTTTTAATTCGCATTAAGTTCAGTTCACCGAACTCTATATCATTATGTTCATATGACGCCAATTATTCTTTTTAACATTTATTATAATGTTATTTTTAATTTCGCAACATTCGAAACTATTTCAATTCCATAAGACAAGATATCGTTCCTAAAAGACTGTTAAAAAAAAAACAAATGCCTAATCCTTTTATCAAAAATCAGATAAAACTGCTGTTTCATATTTAAATAAACTTTAAGCATATGGTAGTATTGTGCTAACCAATGCGAAATAGTCATTTTTTAAAATTTAAGAAAATAATTTATTTTTAAAAATAACATTTCATATCACACATCAGCAAGAATTCAAAAAACTTTCTTTGTTTTTTTTTTATTGTCGCATGTTTAGTTTCAACTGCATTCTCATCGTACCTAATAACAACGTTTAGGAATATGAGTCTACGATTGAGGAAGATCCAACTAGTACTAACCGTAAGCGCTGGGGGTAGCGCTAGTGTCACTTTTGATTTGGTTTTTTCCCAAGTGACAGGAGTTGTTTGTGATATTATTCCGCCGTTTTAATTCGTCTCCTATTTTGTTATTTTTCAGATAATATAAAATATGTTGATAATAGAGATTTTTTCTTCATCATAAGCTAGCGTTGGGTGCGTAAGCCATATTGGTTCGCTTAACGTCACGTTAAGTATAAATGGCTGTTCGTTAAACGCCGGTACGGCAAGGTTCTGGGGTGAGGTTCGTAGAGTGTAAAGGCACCTTAAAAAAGAATAGGGCAAATTCTTTCTTAAGCGAAAGGTACTTATGATTCTATTGTGATTATATTCTGGAATTGTTGGTTTTGTTGTTATTCTGATTCTAACGGTAAGCAAAACTCAAAATTGGTAAATATTTGTGTTCTTTTTCAGATTCTTGTGTATTTTTTATATGATTAATAAACCGTCCATTTAACCAAAGAATGCTATGGGGTATGAATTTGAAACTTGGTTCAGAGACAATAAATAATTCCAAGAAATTAAAAAAAAACCGTAACTACATTTTATTTATTTATTTTAAACTCATAAACCTATAGAATAAATTAACAAAATTAAACACGATGCATAGTTAATTATCAACTACCTTCTACCCCCCTTTCCATTAACAATTAATAAGAGAGGGAACAATATGGGATTGTGTGTCAGGGACTAGCGTTGCAAATGCATTGTTCGTTAGGCTTTGTTAATTTTCTGCGTAATCCGTCTCATTTGCTCAATCGGTGTTTGCATTGACGTAATTTGGCAACCCGATGAAATAAGGCAAGATAAATATCTTTTTTTTTTTTTTTTTTTTTTTTTTTTTTTTTTTTTTTTTTATGAATTCATCTTGAGGCAACGTATAAGAGCATTTTGGAAAGTATTGTCATATGAAATATCCTTTTTAAATATGTATAAGCTATAAGTAAATATTTATATTGGATAATGTAGATATTGCACATCGGCAAGAAGATTTTTACAACACAAAATATATTAATTTTCAGTTATGCATACCGTTAAATTCAGAATGTAGTCACAATAGTATTAATAGTACTGTTCGTGTAAGTAACAATTTACCATACCATTTTATGGAGTGGATGATTAATCTATAATTAAAGCCTCTCTCATACGAATGTTTGTTTGTTTAACGTCCCTTTATCCTACTGAGGCTACTCGGACGATGCAACAGTGGGAGTCCTAAATTTTGCCTATCCAGGTATAATTAGGACAGGGATCTTTATGTCCAATCCGAGGGACGGCATAGCCAAAGATTTTTTACTCTCTTTAAAAAATCCTACCTTTAGTATTTTAGGTTGCCATGCTAACCATCTCCACCACAGGCTATCCCACCATACGAATTTGTTTTGAGTGCTTGTTAAAACAAACCTTAAATGAGGCGTCTAATTTCTGGCCGCTAATTGTATAATTTACTAACACTAGCACTATTAACTGGGTATACCTTTTTATTTAGACTTCCCGTTTTGAAAGTAGACACCACATATCAGGTTTGTTCCAACAAGCACATATAAAACCTTGATAACTCTTTCTAATGCATAGTAGGCCTTTACTTAGTACGACTGTGGTTAAAGCACACTGACGTTAGAAAAAAAGTATAGGTAGCGCTTGGAAATACTGTTGAATTTTTGAAATGGTGGAGACAATTTGTTAGCTGCTTGGTGAGATACCTGATAGATTGCCGAATAGTTTCCACACGCTTAGATACCCGTAAGTTCTGTTGATGGATCGTTAGGAAGAAGCCGGGTGACAAGAAGGCACTCTTCGGACCAGCACGTGTCCTCACCGAGGGCGAAGATATTCAATCAAGAAGTGGAAGGAGGCGAAGACCCCTGGCCGTGGAGGAGCGGCTACTGTCGTCGAGAAAAAACTGATTTCAATATAGTAGGGCCATTACTGGGATCTCATTGTGTTAAGCCTTCCCCACGCGGAGCCGGGGCACAAATCACCAAAGCCAGTGTGGGTGGCTGGAAACCAATCAATTATGAGCCCTTCATAACTCAGGCACGGTAACAAGGCGGTCTAGCCCACCAAGTCGTCTCCTCTCTATCTCTACCTCTTTGGAAAATTTGTTCAGAGCCAAATTTAGGGGCTTTTTATTTAAATAAAGGTCGTCCCGAGCGCAACTTTCTAGATTGCATCCCCAGGAGCACGAGCTGTACATACCAACCATTAAACATTCCTAGTGCTTTCAGCTTAATATTTAAATGTTTCAGAAAATCTGGATGATAGGCATGTAGATAGAAACTATATGGAGGGTTTAACAATCCAAACAAAAAATATCGAAGTACATTCATTGATCATAGGTCGCTAATTCGTACCATTTTTTTTTAACCTAATATTTTTATCATCTCGAAGAAATTGTCTCGGTCCTCTGATATAAGTAATGCAATAATTGGGTCAAAGTTCATCATCAATATCCTTTTTAGCGTTAATGTAAAAATTAAAAAAAAAAAAAATTCATATTTCATATTTCTATCACTCCATTCAACAGCGTCCATATCCATCTGTTCGCTGAATTCGCTTAAATAGTGTTTAGTACATACTAGAGAAATTGTCAGATTTTTAATTCAATCAGTTTCGGCCATTTTTAATTCTGTTCTTCTTCGAACGTAGAATAAAATACAATTGTATCTGAAACAAACTGCTGCCTAGTAAAATTAACTAGTTTTAAACTATAAATTAAATCCACTGAAAAATCGTGTTTTTTCGAGATCTGACGTTTTTCAAAGGATTGAACGATTTACCCATAGGGCTATCTCATAATTATTTGTTGTTGAATCTAGTTAACTAAGTCTCCATGCTCTTAAAAGCGTAAAAATTATTTCATTATTTATTTTAGTTATATCCACGAAATCAGTTACCTATGGCCTTATTTATTTATAAGTATTATTTCTATTTAGCTGATATTTTTTCGTTATTATTAGTAGAAGAGATTTTTGATAATATGTTTCTAATTATTATATTAGAAAAATAATATGATTTTTTTTTAATTATATATTTTTATCGTACATAGAGAAATAAAAATAAAATATTAATTTATTTAGTGGGAGATATAGTTAAATGCATCGCTAAGATCCGAGAGCTGGTAAAGCTTGGGATAATGAGAGGCCCGCCAGGAATAGAGAAAGCCCAAAAAGTAGGACTCGACCAGTCGCATAAATTTGAATAATGTTCACGGATCGACTCGATGATAGAATCGATCGGAGGATCGATATTAGAGCCATACTATCGATTGTAGTGCCATCCGGCCAATTAGCGGTGAGGGCTAAAGATGCTGATGAAGACGTGCGGACATGTTATCGGATCGGTTACGGCTAAACTCCGTAAATAATCGATTGGTTCCAGGATCGAGTTAGGTCGGGTCGAATTTTATTTTGCCTCTCACTAAAAGGGTTCCCACACCCTCTCTCATCTCCTTCCTTTTGTTCATGTCCTCGGTGCACTTCTTTCCAGAAACTGCCGGGTTTTTTTATTTTTTTATATTTTTTTTATTTTATTTTATTTTTATCTTATTTATTACTCATATCATTAATTTGCAACATAAAAAATAAAACAATTTACAAAAAAAAAAAAAAAACACTGTGCATGCACGAATTACAAAACAAATACGAATCATCCAAACTCTAGTAAAAATCAATAAATTGTTAAATGCATTAAGTATATTCAGAAAAAAATACTATAAACATAAACCAACTAGGTAGAGTTAATGTCATATTATATTTATGATAATAGATAAAGGTTTTCTAAACCATAAAAATTAAAATTTTAGTCACGAAAATAAATATTTAAATTTGTTCTTGTAGATAAATAGTTTGAATTTTCGGTGTATTGTTGGGAGCGGTTACTTACTTATACGTTTTAACGTTACGAGTGAAAATGTTTGGGCCATGGCCGAGGTTTATAACAAAACGAAAAATCAAGAAAAAAACTTATATAAATAATAAAAAAAAAAATGGATATAAGATTTAAGAACTTAAATAATCTTGAAGTAATTTTGTTAACATACTATTTTTATGTCTTTATACCTAACAAATTTCTTAAATTTTACGTCAGCATGTATAAACATAAATCCTGACGACTAATCATAACATCAGAACATGAGGTTAAAGCAGTCAAATAAAATTGATTAAAAAAGGCTAAATAATTCCATGAATATACCTTTTTAACTGAAAATCACTATTGCACCAAAATATGTTTTATAGTATATAACATACTTAACTATTTATAAATAGTATAATACGGATAAATAGGTAGTTATACGCTAATATCACCCTATAAATTTCACTTACGACCTATAGATTTTATATAATGGCCCAGTGTTGACTATACAACTTCCAAACAGGTCCGTAAGATAATTTCACCCGATAATTATACGACACTTAATAATTTCTTAATCACGACTCACGGGATTACAGAATATAATGTCGTGCTAAGAAATTAAAATTCAAACAGCTCTTTAGAATCGCTTGCGTCATTAATACTCCCTAGAGTGAATTTCTTCTGAGCTCTCTCGCTACGACAATAGATCATTATCGGCGCAGAGATTCCTTCTATTAATAGACTGCTAGGCTGTGCTAGAGTGCTATAGTGCTGAGAGAGAGGGTGAGTGAGAGAGAGAGAGAGAGTGAGAGAGAGAGAGAGAGAGAGAGAGAGTGAGAGAGAGACAGAGAGAGAGAGAGATCAATGAAATGTTAGCATCGCTTAACCCCTTCCAAAGGTTCCATTGTTAGTCCTTTAACAGTATGATCGCCTCCAATTACGCTTCAATAATGGACACCGATCAATTTTATTTAGGTTGTTCAAAATCATGTAATGCAAAGGTTTTTTCTTTCTTTTTTTCAAAACAAATATTAAAATAAAAAAAATAGGAATAGAGAATTGAGACTGAATCCTCTGTAAACAGTCATAAATGTTCACTCTTTTGATAATGCCCACAAGCTATTGGAAAATATTCTATATAAACTGTTATATATATTATAACATGAACCCTATATTCTATATTATAGAATTAACAAGGGTATCTGAATTCTTAGTTTATTATTACCAAGGGGCTCAACAAATCCATAGCTTTTTTTTATTGTTATTTAACTCTAAATATTTTTTTTTAAATTTATTTCACGAAATAACAATTTTTACATATTTATAAAACTGTGGATGTAAAAAAAAAAAATTCATATAGGAAAATTAAAATAATTTTTTCGGACGATTAGAAATGCCATTTCCATGTTTTCTGATATTCATCATTCATGATGTATAAGATATTTAATTATTTTACACAAAAATTGCGTTTTCAGGTAAATTGGAGAAAAAAATTGTACGAAATTTAAAATCAATACCTTTATAAAATTTTAGTTTAATAATTTTAAATTATACCCGCGAGCCCACAAGAGGTTTTTTTTTCACTCAACTATTTTTTATGCATATAAAATATCACAGAATTTTGTATTTACGTTTAAAATAATCATGAAAGTTTTTCAGACAACTAAAATTATTTTCAAATAATTTAGGTGCTAAACAGTTTGGTGAAGTATTAATAGGCTTCAAGAGCCCCCCTAATAATTTTAGTGTTAAAATACATAGGAAATTAATTACAACATTTTAGAATCTCATAAAAGAAACATTTAAAAACTTCAGAAAGTCCTGTTTAATTATTTATTATTATTATTATTTATTGCTTTTGCCTTTGTTTGTATTGATTTATTTCATTAGAATATAGAAAATAGTTGACTGTATGTATGTAGTAAGAATGTGGAATTTATTTGGCTTATAAATGGTATATAAAAGATGCATTCGGTAAATAAGATTAAAAATAAATTTGATCGTTTTGAATCAGAGAAGGTTTCAACCACTTTTGAAAACTTGAAACTCGGGTCGAAATGACGGACACAATGTAATTTCATATAGTATTGTTAATTTATATGACCGCATCCACTTCATGAGTTATTTTAAGAATGATCAAATCTTATACATAATTAGTATACAGTACTAGTATACTAATTTTCGTTTTTTATGAACCAAAAAAAAAAAAAAAATCAGAAGCTTTTTCTAGCCCAGTTTTTTTAATTTTTTTATCCTAGACAGGCGACAAAGAAGGTGCCCTATAAAAACTTGGATAGGCAGTAGTTCTGACCCTGACCCCAGTTCTTATCCTTTGGACTTAGATCTACACTTGTTCAAACAAGATTCACTTTGCTGATAATACTTTTCTAGTAGTTAAATAACGGAATTATTTATACCTACTATCGAAAACTATTGGATTTGTTTGTTCATGCAAATTGACAAAATTTAAAAGGCAATTTATAATTTTAACATGAAAATATAGTAATTTAACAAGCTTAGTAGGTATTTTTTTTTCATTGTTAGTTTTCTAGAACTCTACTTTTATATAAAAAATATCTCAGGCAACGTAGATTTCGTTGCAGGACATAAATCTCGTTCCGGTGCCATAAAGCGCCCAATGGACAAACGAGAAAATAGACTGCCCATTCCTTACAGGAGACCAGATCCAATCAGGAAGCCCCTTCGGCGAAAATAACGATCCGCTACCGCACCTCCAATGAGAGTAGCCGTAAATCTGTAGAAGGAGCAGTTACCGGTGACAGGGCAGCGATGACCTCAGTAGCTGTTACTGTTACACAATCACCGTTCCTATGCCCCGGAGCCATCAACTAAATCATATATTCTGGGGCAACCGTTATATTTTCGAAATATAATCCAATTTAATGGCCGAAACGGAATTAATTACTTAACGTAACAAAGGCGTAAGGGAAAGTGTGATTTGTGACTGGTAACAATGGCGGATATTGGTTGGAACAGTAGGGCCTTAATGGAACAAGGTTAAATTTATCACGTCTTTGCTACTCTCTTTCTTGCTTTATTTCCCATTTATTTCCTGGCCGTTAGTTTAAATATAACCTTATAGGAGGCAATCAACACCTACAAATATAACAAAACAACATATAAATATAACCGATAATAATTTATGAATATTAGACTAAAAAAAAAATTAGTTTATGAAGTTAGATGAAAGTTGACCGTAGATATGGTGAAGTGGAAGTTGTTAAGGGGTGTGGCCAAAATAATTGTGCTGACGTTTCGATCCGAATTTCAGCACCTCTTCAGGAGGCTACACAAGAAAAACAATAACCTATATAAACCAATAGAAGAACATACATGTAATAGTTGTGTAACATCAGATTATTAAAGTTAAATACAATAAATAAAAAACAACATTAAAATATAGTTAAAAAATATAGCTATAAAAATTTTTTTATAGTTTAAAAAAAGTGTAAGATTATAATTATTGTAGTAAGGCCATAAAAAAAAAAAAAAAAAAAAAAAAAAAAAAAAAAAAAAAAAAAAAAAAAAAAAAAAAAAAAAAAAAAAAAAACTGTACCACTAAAACCCCTGATTGTTCTTGCTTGGGTTCTTGGGTTCAGTACTGTGTAAGGAATTACTTTTTCCTGGTAAACGTCGTGCAAGGAGGTGATTTCACCGTGATCACGCTTATCTGCCAGGTTTTATTTCCCTTAATCTTTCAATTAAATATCCAATTTATAGAGGCTTTATAGAAGATCTCGCGACCCACGAGACGAACTGTGACAGAATATTAAAAAAAAAAATTAAAAACGAAATAAAAATCGTTAAAGCTTATGAGGTTTTATGAAATAATTTTGAGCTGTTAGTGAAAATGCATAAAATTATACTAGTTTAATCAATAGAAAAATGTGAAATGAACCGTGATACGATATAAAAATAAATACTATAATATAGAATAAATCACTCAATGAAGGGAAAGAAATGCATGATTACATCATGATAACTAATGAATGACAAAAATCATTTTTTTAGCAATCTATGTTTAATTTTCTCCAAGTAAAGCTTATTTAAATAAATGAGAGGGGTCACCTGTGTAGTGGTTAGCATAGAAACCTACAATACTAAAGGTCGCGGGCTCGCCTCCCGAGGTGGCCCTGGGATTTTTTAATGGGAGTAAAAAATCCTTGTTCATGCCGTGCCTCGGATAGGACGTAAAATGGAGGTACCGAACCTGTACGATGTCAGGTACTCGTTAATGATCCCTATACTAATTATACCTGGATAGGCAAAATTTAGGATTCCCACTGTAGCATCGTCCGATTAGCCTTTGTGGCATAAAGTGGGGTTAAAACAAAAAAAACCAAACAAATTAAATGAGATAAAACTAGATTTAATTTATTTAATTTATACACGCCCGCCTAATTAGTCTTTCTGAAGCAGTAATCATGAGCATTTCTTTTTTGTCGGTTTACTCGTCTTTCCATTTTTCAAATCAAGTCAAGATTTTCTAGTTTACAGTTATTTGAGTTTTTAGGTAAAATTCACTGGCATGTTTTTGTTAAAAATTAAAAAAAATTCATAGGAAATATAATAAGAACGTAATAATATGGTACAAAACATAATATTCTGAAATAAACGTATCGATATTTTATTGTAATTTTACTGTATTATAATACGAGTTTCCATATAATTTATGTTTTTATGACCCTCATAACAGCCAGCTGTGCTCGACTTCCGAGATAATCACTTGGAGCTACTCAAGTGTTTCTGTTCATATCCACGCGACCCCACTTCCACTTCTCCAAGACGAAGACTTAATCCCCAACAATGACAAATAGTTGCTTTTGGTGGGGGACAGCAACAAAGAATCAAAGGCAACAATAAAACCCTAGTTTTTTCTTTGTTGTTGCCCCATTGTCGGATAAGTGGTGGTCTTTTTTGCCCCCTGTAGGATCGGGCTCCCGTGGAGCACTCCACAGTATTCTGTTATAGTGCCCTGTTCTCAGTGTACTACACTTGGAGTATCCCCCTATGTATCCTTCCTACTCGAAATTGATACTTGTCGTACCTGCCTCTTTTAAAAGTTTTTTTTTTTCTTCTGTCATCTCCTACTTCTTCTTGCATTCATGTTACAAAAAAAAAAAAATAATAATAAAAAAAAAGGTGGCAGCCGAAAATGTTTTTGTCACTTGATAGGCGCTCTTGAAGTATCTGTAACAGTTTGTACACAGGCAGATAAGCAACAATACATCCGCGGTAGTCATCGATAAATTTCTCAAACTCAAAAAATGGACATTTTTCAAAGTTCCGAAAGTTCTAATTATTTTAAAAAAATGAATACACTTACCTAATTATTTATTTAATCATTGGAAGAAGGTTAGACTTTAATAAATTTTGTAAATGATTAAACTTAATCGTGTTCTTTACAAAGAGCATAACCCAGCTTAAACCTCTCCTTGGGGTATTAAGATTTGTGTTGGAGCATGGGCGCGATACTCACCAAGTCGTACGTCTCTTAAAAATTTATCGAGTGATAGCAGTACCTAAAAATCGATTTTTTCGATACTTAAGAATTATTCAGTTAAGTTTTTTGTTTTCTTCTCATTTTTCTCAAGCATTTTTTAGTAGCATGTAACTTATTCAAGACGATCACGGATGTATTCTTGCTGCGGAAAGAAATATTTTCATTTTAAGGTTAAAATGAAACAAATCAATTTAATTAATGTCTTGAATAATTTCCCACAGTTAAAATATTATGAGTCATCATCACAAATAGAAATAAAATAAAAATTGTTTAAAATATCCAATAAAAAATATTTTATACTTAAATCAAACTTCAAGTTTAAAATGTTAATGAAAAGAATGGTCATGTTTGTTCACCGCTTAAATCTATTTTATGATTTTATCAATTTATCTTAAATTAGTTAAATTCTATTAAAAATATATCTAATTATGCCTCAGAAGTTAAATTGAATTAATTATTTTAATATGCAGTTTTATTAAAAATTCTTTAATACTTTACTGCAATATAAGGATACGAAACAAAAAGTAATGAAATAAAAAAAACTTCATTCATTACACAAAATAACCTTGTGTCCCAATCGAGAACAATAGTACATAATATACAAATGGATTAATTGAGTAATAATAAAAAATAATATATATAATGAAAAATATTTATATAGACTTTTTTAACACCCTATTTGCTTATACTTGAAAAAATTACAAGAATTGACTCGTAACCAGGCAATTATTAGGTTAAAATTGATGGAGCTATGAAAATTTTATTACGCAATTATTTTATTTTATTTTTTTATGGATAATACAAAGGAATACAAATAGCTGTTTGTCCAATCCATCAGAATTGTCGTGGCCGAAGGGTGTAGGAGTTTATAGAGGCGCGAGGGACTTCTTTTTTTTCTTTGAACCATTTTTTTCCCCCCGTCTGGAGTAGGCCTAGATTTGGGTAATGTATTCCGATAGTTACATTAATAAACATGACTACCTCATTGTGAGCAATTAGTCAACGCTGGTAATTGATTTAGCCCTGCTTACTATGGATCTAGTCGAAATTTTATGCATATCGATATTGAATAAGTCGATTAGATTCAATCTTACGTCTCAATTTGGGTTATAGGTATATTATACCCCCTCTATGGAATGATAAATCAATCACCAGATAACGAGCGTATATCTAATGCAGAGGTCTTCCCCTGGGGATCGTAGGTGGCTAAGTGATTTGTCGGAGGTATAATCGGTCGGTTTAAGTCATGTTTCAGTAGTTATCAGCCTTGAATAATATCTAAACGTAGCACGTAAATACACGTTATTTGAATTTTAGTGCATATTCATTACATGTGCATAAACATTATTGGAATGTTTACTGATGATTATAATCATAACAAAAATAAAGAAGGCTTGAAGAACCCAAAGGTTCTTCAAAGTTCGATGCCGATACCACAACTCGCTTCCTGCACACCTCAATCCTCCCACCTGCGTCTCGGCCTACCCCGAGGGGTATCCGAGGATTTTTCCCAGTCGGCCCCGTGCTCATTAATCTTTTAGGGATTCGCTCACAACTGAGTGTAGCATTTTTACATGTCCATTTTATTCGCCGCCGTTTTTACTAAAGATTACAAAATATATAAACCATCATTGATAATTTTACTTCTTGAACAGAGAGAGGAAAAAAAAAAAATTGTATTCTCTCAATATATTAAAATCGTTATTCGATAAAACAAATTTATATTAATAGATATTTTTGGTATATCATGGCTAGTAACTATTTACCTGTGAATATCCTTGAAATGCCTCTACCTATTATGAGGTATTCTATTAACATTGTAAAAAAAAACTAATCAAAATTGAGTGCATTACTAAAAACCTGCTAAAATTTTGTATTTACTATTCAATAGATTGGCAGATAAGATCTAAAAACAACTATGGAAGATAGAGATGAAATAGAGTAGCTTCCATTTTTTTCTAAATCAGTTATAAAAATTAATTAAATTGAAAATAAAATAAATAGATGCATATTAAAATAATAAGAAATGAACTATATAAAACATAATGAGATTTTCATTATAAAACAAAAATAAAAATGCCGTCCTTGAGATTGGACGTTAAATGGACTTTCCGAGCCTGTGCGATGTCAGTTACTCTTTAAAGATCCCTACCCTAATTATAACTAGATAGGCAAAATTTAGGACTCCCGCTGTATTATCGTCCGATTAGCCTTATTAGCTATGATAAAGGGGCGTTAAACGAAGCAAACAAAGAAAATAATAGAATTATTCATTATTAATAGCTACTACATTGGGTTTAAGAATTCTCTCATATTAACTTCTCACCAGCACACTTTCATTTTAGGAATTCTTAGGTTTAATTTTTGCTAGCTTAATTTGGTAATAATTTCGGTTTACGATCATCAATAATATATCGAAATTTCGAGAAAAATAATTTAATTTTTTACATGGATAATTTTCAAATGCCACAAATCCTGAACATATGACAAATTATACCTAAATTATTATACCTGATGAATTGGCCATCTCTTTTAGAAAGGTCCAATACCGGCTCAACCTTCACAATCTAAAACGCTTCAACAATAAATTTCGCTTCTTCAATTTCCTTCACGAATACTAATACCTACTCCTCGGTACCACTCACGAATATTATAATTGTATGCAGCCTCTTTTGAAAAGTGACTCCTGTAGCCTTGATCCTCGCGTTAGGAATTCTATTCTATTGCTCCGAAGATTTTGCATAACGCTCCACTAGGGTAGGTTAATCGTAGCTTGAGGGCAACACCGATCCAGAACTGCCCGCATACACACACACACGGCTACTTCAAAGGCTAATTGATTGCCTTTTTTTGGTATGTCGTCATCATGTGTATTTTTTATAAAAAAAAAATAATATAATATTATTTTACTATATTATAATTCATTCTTAGATAATTATAATACTTGCAATTAAAATTATGCCTATTAATCCTATACTTAAAAATCAAACATACAATTAAGTTCACGGTAATCTTAAAGTTAAATGCTTATTTATGCCATTACGAGTAAAATTTCTAATAAAATATGAAACATTTTCATTCCGTATAAAAAATATTCCAAAGTGATTTTTACAGAGATTTGCAGGATTAAAACCAACACAAAAAATTATTTGTGTATTAGATTATAATGTATATGTATGTGCTTAGGAGCTGTCAAGCTTAAAAACGATAATTTATATGTTTGAAATAAGCCAAAAAAAAAAATTAAATATATTTATAGATTGCAAAAAATAAATAAATAAATCATACGAGTAGTGCTGTGGGCTCTGTACAGGCCCAGCCAAGCTTATGAGCCGTTCCGCTTACTGGCATCGAAGACAAGGTTAGAATGTTTAATGTTATTTCTTAACTAATAATTCAACTTCCCTCTGAGTCATTTCTCCTCTATCTCCTTTCGATCACAGCTCAAGCGCCTTCAACACGGGCTCGTAATGAGCTGTGTGCACTTTCAATTATATTCGCAGGCCAAGTTAGTATTTATTTAATTAGCGGGTTAATTAACATAATCGAGTGTGCCAACAGTGTGAAAGTCCCTGGACGTTTCTCATTTGTAAAAATACTTCGGTGAGAGAGTACTGTACAGAGACCGTAGTATCGTCACTGAATGTTGGTTAAGTTCGAAACTGCTTTTGATCACATTATACAAATCCGTAACATGCTTAATCCACGGTTTTAAAGCTTGGTTCTTTTTTATAATCATGATTCAATGCTGGACAAAGTGCAGCTGATTAAATAAATCAAAACCTGAAATTAAAGGTGTGATAAAAAATAAAATCAAAACAACTGGTGTTTTATTATTGACATAGCGTTTTCTGAACTAAATACTATTACTTACTATTATTACTAAATACTGTAAGGATATGCCCGCAATATAAGACATCTATTAAGCTTGCCTGAGTGAAAACATTTAAGTCGTCTTTAATTTAAATAAAGTAGTATTATGGAAGTAGTTAGTAGAACCAGTTTGATGATATTTTGGTTACTACCGTATGTTTTTAAAATATATATATATAAAATTTAAAAATGTGTGAATAGTTGGCAAGTAAATTAGACACAAGTCAAAATTTCCAGCGTTAAAATTTGTCAAAAGGAAGACTAAAAATTGATTTTTAAAATATTTAAGCCGATATTATGTTAAGATATGTAAAATTTATTAGATTTCCTTTATTTTGGCGCATGAATGGAAAAAACTAAAATATTTACTCAAATTTGCGTCAAAAAATACATTTATGCATTCACTATCCATAAATCGATTTTTAACGAAGTAACAGTAATCGAATAAGGGTCCCACCGCTATGGTGGGAAAAGGTACACAAAAATTCTCCTTACAAGTCTACTCAAAGATTTTTGGATGTTTGTCATGAACAACAGAAACCGTTTAATATTTCGTGTTTTGTTTTGATTGGCCTTGACCAGTGCTCTTTTCGTTTAATGATATTTTGGTGATTTGAACGCCTATCTTCTTGAAGGTATACGTTCTACCATTTAAGGTAGACTTTGTCGAGTGTTCCTGAAGGCGGTTCCCGTTTCGTTTGTTCGCAATAATCGTTACTACTTCCCCTGAATAGAGTATTGTTGATGCGACATCTCCATGGCAGGCGGAAACGCTGCAGAATCGATACCCAACCGAGAGGAGTTTTGTTGACAACAAACAGACAAGAGAGGGCGCATGATCGGACCGACAATAGCGTCAACAATTAAAACGCAAACCGCCCCCCCCCCCCCGGATCGATCGTATACAACAAAATGGCCGAAATCCGTTAGCCCCTTTGTTAGCATGTATCCATTGTAGCAGTTTTTTCCCTCCCCGCCGCTCCCTGATAGAGATCTCCGATAATTATTACACAGCAGCTGCTAGGTTCCAAACTGCAGCATAATGTCTCACCGTAATGGCCTGTAGGCTTCCGTCCAAGCAAAAAAAAGGAAGACATACAATCGTCTCTAATGAAGATGGCGAAGTATCCTGGTCTCCATAGAATATATTTCGGATCCTGGTGAACTTTATGAGGGTTATCAATGTCGAATTGGAAACAGATGCGCTGTTTTTACATTGAATGTTATCCTGAAACTAAGAAATATTTTTCATATGGTAATTTAACTTGATCTCTTCCCTTGAAAGAATGAAGAATGCACGAGAAAATCATTATTCGCATTAGTTCTTTAGGATAGTTCGATCGTCCCACTCAGATAAAAATTATAATTCATGATTTTTTTGGATTATTTATTTTAATCAGTTAGTCGATTAGCCAAATAACCAAACATTTTAAACAATTTAATTAGAATATAAAAAAATAGTAAATTTCAGCATATCACCATTTCTAAATTGAAATCTTTGAAAATTTAACATTTTGAATGAATTTAAACTGTATTTCTTACTTAAGTTTAAAATATACTGCACACAAAAACTTAACTAATCTGTTTTCTAGATTTATAAAATTTCAAATGTTGAAAGCCGCATAATTCCTAAAATTTAATATTTTAAATTTATAATAAATATATATTAATTACACATATCTAATTTAAAAAAAAAAAAAAACTAAATATAATAATAATCTAGTTTTACAGCGGCAATTGACTGTTAAATACAACGAGGACATGAGTATAAAAAAGTAAAAAAAAAAAAAAAAAAAAACATAGAAATAAAGAAAGTACTCAACATGTATCCTTGCGGTACCCCCATTATGTATCGGTTGAAGACTTGAAGAACCGCCCCAGCGAGCCAAATGTGACTCGAGCCGCGGGGAACTGAACTAATTGCTCTTTGCATTAAACATGACATATTTGCCGACGGCTCCTCTCCCCAGAATCCGGATGAGCGCTCTCAGATCTGTCCACTCCGGTTAATAAATTATACAATAAATCAGCACTTATATTTAATTCTTTCTCCAACCTACTAAACCGCTTAGTTAAGCTCCTTATATATATATTTTTTACATGAAGCAAAAATGAACACAAAAAAAATAAGAAAATGTAATGGTTAGAATACGAATTTCTTAAAAGTAATAATTTTCATTATATTTGTGGTTGCATTAAATTAATGACACAAAAAAAACTTTTTTATATAATTCCGTAGCAATAGACAACTAAATTATTTTTTTCTATAGACTGTGTCCATTCTATGGATTCAGTTAGAAATAATGAATCCATTAATATACTTAATAGAGGGACAAAAAGAAATGGTGGAATGGTAAAAATCAATTTTGCTCCATCACATATTAATCCCTCTTAAATTCTGGTCCATTTCTGATTCCATACCTACTCATAAAACACCATTCTGACACCATATCCCCTTAAATTATGTACATTACCCCATCTCATCACACTACTACAATACTATCAGTGTCAATAGCCGTACTACATCTTGTTTATTTACAATCATATGTTTACACACCTTTATATTTTGTCCAATTAGATCAAATGCTTTGTTCTATATATTCATATTTTTTTTTTTGTCTGTGTCTTGTCCATTTAGCCCTGACGAAGAACTGCATTGTTGGATCGAAACGTTGGCTACAATAAAATAGTTTTATTCTATTTTATAGTTTATCGACCGCCACCCCGGGCTATTCTCATCAATATTCAAAATCCGGTCAACCATCATTTATCCAGTAGTCAATTTCGCTTTTTCAACATTTTGAATGCAATCGTAGGATTCTGGAGAGCACGAAAAATGCCGTAAGACTCCATTGGTAAAAATATTACGATCTCGTACTTTTAAGACCTATTTTGTAATATCTCTACTCACATATAATACAACTCATAGATTTTTTTATAGTTATAATAAAAATAGAAAAAACAACTACTAAACCCTGTGCTCTCATGAATATTATACAATAGGGTGAACTATATGAGTTGGACCTCGTTGTTTTACGAAAATTTGGGATATTATTTAAGTTATTGGAATTATCACTTGAACTTAGGGCTAGAAATTAAAATACATTTAATGTCAGCTGATCTATATTATAAAACTAGATTATAAAGTCTATATCTGATGTTTTCCTATCTCCATTTTAATACTTTTAAATAAGTTTCGTGCATAAATATACCGATTTTTTTTTCTTAAGGTATTAAGATCCAGCTTTGACTGCCTGTAAGTGGAAATAATTGTTAATATGAAACCAAAAAAGTCCTCAAAATGAGATATTTGTTTCATTAGTTTGTTTCTTTAACGTTCATTTTTATGCTACTAAGGCTAATCGGACGATGCTATACTGGGAGTCCTAAATTTTGCCTATCCAGGTTTAAATTAGGATAGGGATCTTTAACGAGTACCTGACATCGTACAGGCTCGGGACCTCCATTTTACGTCCTATCCGAGGGACGGCATAGGTAAGGATTTTTTACTCCCATTAAAAAATCCTAGGGCCACCGCTGGAATTGAACCCGCGATCTTTAGTATTGTAGGGTGCCATGCTAACCACAACACCACAGGTGACCCCAGATATTTGTTAAGTAGTAAAAAGGAATGAAAATAAGAAATGAAGAAGATAGAAGACTAGGTGAGGCTGGTCGGATCTTGTGGACAACTTTTTTTCGCGACCCCCCCAACCTTTGAAATTTCCACACTCTCCATCCATCATTGCCTTTTCTTTTTAACTCCTATCCCGGGTGGCTGTAAGAACCGCTCTGTATTAACTAAATACGTTTCCGCTCTCCGGTCCCACTTCTTTTTATTTTTTTGCTTCCTTTATTTATTTTCGTTTTTTTTTTCTTTTTTCTTTCTGTACTCCATGTCCGCCGTTTAGAACCGAGTAAAAGAAATGAAGATGTAATACCTCCTGTATAACACTTTTAAATGAGAACACTAAACTCCAATCGCACAAGGCATCTCGATTTATGTGGCTGTGGTGCTGACATCTGTGACGAATGTGATGTTTATACCACCTTGATGTTTTACACCCGCCATTTTAAATCCAAAAAAACGTTTAGGCCAGAATGAAGTACTTTTTTTATATAAGTAACATTAATTTCAAACAAGAATATATATATCGAGTATTTGAAAGGTTAATTGGAAGTAATATTTATTTCACTTTCAAAAAAGTGGTGTAGTGCTTAGCATAGCAGCCTATAATACTAAATGTCGCAGGCTCGCGTCCCGCGATGGCGCTTGGATTCCTTAAAGGTAGTAAAAAATCCTTGGACATGTACGATAGTAGGTTGTACGATGTTAGGTACTCGTTAAAGATCCCTATCCTAATTATACCTAGATAGACACAATTTAGGACTCCCACTGTATCATTGTCCGATTAGCCTTAGTAGCATAAATGGACGTTAAACAAACAACAAACAATATATATGTTTTCTTGACCTTTTATATTTTATCTATGCATGATTTGAGTTCTATTTTGAATTGTATATTTTGTATGGTTCCGAACTGCGTTTTCCTAACTTTACTTCCAATTTACAAAGAGCTTTCTAGTTGATCGAAAGACTAATTCCATTATCGGCATTTTTCTGGAAAACATTTTAAATAATATTTTTCTTTTTGGAAAATTCGTACATTTTTATATCGAATGAAAATTTTATTAAACTGTTAAATTTTGTTGTCGTACTAATACAAAATAAAAAGGTATGAATTTTAAAAAGATAAATATTGTTAAAAGTTCTTTCCTCAAAAATTTCAAAATTGGAGTTCTGGATGGATTCTGTCAACAGAAAATCTTATGTATGTTTTAAGCAGAAACAAAGAATTAAACCGCTTTGATGAAAATCGTTGACATGACATGAATATTGATAAATTACTCTCAACAATAATCGATTGAGATATAAAAAAAAAAAAAAAAAAAAAAAAACTCGTTTAAAACTTCACACGCTCTCGATCCGTTTCGCTCCGCGTAGTGAAATCGATATATCTAGATCGATTTAAAGGGACGGAGGGAATAGGACGAGATGATCGGTTGCAATGTTATCCTCTATTAATAAAAAATTTAATTAAAAAATTAAAAAAGATTAACGACGAGAGTCGGCCGGAGGAGGCGTGAAGGGAGGCGATCGTGGCCGAGTACCTCCGGCATTAAGATACCAATCCGAGATAGCTTATAAAGCAGATGATTACAGGTTTCGGATCGGAATTTATGGAGGTATTTCATGCAGGCCGCTGGCTATATCCTCCACCATACCTCACGTACCATTTAAATATAATCATAACTAAATGCCCGTGTAATTATCGCAAGTCTCCTAGGTCACTAGGGGTCCGTAGTACTCGTATGTACCGATAATTATAACCATGATACCAAACAATTATAACCAAAAACTAGTTATCGTCCTGAGGATTCACCAGATAGGAGTGTCTTCCCCTCGAAAAGTGAAAAAAAAAACAAACATTAAAATCGGCTCCTAGAGCCATTCTCAATCCTAAAAACATTTTTTATATAAAATGTAATTGTATCAGGTTTTTATAATGATGGAATTTATATCTCTTCTATATTTTATTATTTATTTTATTCACCCGACGTTTCGGACTTTTGGCCCATTATGGTGGTTAGCATGGCAACCTACTATACTAAAGGTCGCAGGTTCGAGTCCCGCGGTGGCCCTTTAAAGGGAGTAAAAAATCCTTGGCTGTGCTGTCCCTCGGATAGGACATTTAATGGAGGTCCCGAGCCTGTAAGATGTCAAGTAATCGTTAAAGATCCCTATCCTAATTATACCTCGATAGGCAAAACTTAGGACTCCCACTTTAGCATCGTCCGATTAGCCTCAGTAGCATAAAGTGACAAACAAACAGAGAAACATTATAAGAATTAGAATATATTACAAAAGTACAGATATTATAGAGGATGTTTTTAACATAATATTGGATTATTAATGTATTTAAATGTATTGAACACTTTTCAATATTCCACCAACCATTTGTTTCTCAATAATAATTGTTTTTTATAAATACGTCTTTCCTTAATTCACAGTAATTAACATTTGTCACAATTTTTCATTTGTTGTGGAACCATTTCATTGTTATTCCTTTCTATATAATTTCTTTATGGACTTTGTGTAATAGTGTATCCTGTCTCCTTCATCCCTCTTTTCCTCTATATTTGTTTACTTGTTGGGTGAATAAAATAAATAATAAAACATGGAAGAGATTCCTTCATAAGCTTGACAATGGCTCCAGGACCCGAAACGTTGGCCAATGAATTAATGTTGTTTTTTTAGACGTTTAAACGTGAAAAAAAGGACTATTTATTTCATCAGATTAAAAAATCACCAAACCTAAAGGTGATAATTAGCGATAAAATCACTATGACAGAAACACTTTTAATTGAATGCTAATTAAATTATACATAACGGAAGATATATTAACAGATGTTTATTTCTGTAACTTTGTCGTATTTGTTAAGGAACGTTCACAAAAAGACAGTCAAATGATCAACTCCAATTTAAATATTTTTTATTAAGGCACTTGTAATAATATTTCTGCTTCAAAAATTCTTAATTTTTATTTGTATATATTTTTAGTAAACTGTTATATTTTTAATACTTCTGCCATCATCATTTAACAGAAGAAAAGGGCACGAATTTTCCAAAGGGAAATATTATTAAAAGTGCTTTCTTGAAAAAATGTTGACATTGGAATTAGTCATTCTTTGGTAACTGATAGGCAAATAGATACATAAGTAAACGATGGACTAGTGGGTGCTCTTAATTAATGGGCGGAACCTGAGGTTTTAAATTTTAAAATCCACCACATGTACCACTTTCCTACATAGCATAACAGTACATGAAACAAAAAAAAAAATAAATAGTGGATATTGAAAAGGCTCTTGTCCCGTCCAGCGTAATTCCTGTTTGCTTTCGAGTTAATATTAGGAATAAATTAATGGAATATATTGCCTGGGTAATTTGAATAAATTATTTCGCCTACCGGACGAAAACATTACTCCTTGTAATATTACTGCAACTAGAGAGTTTCGTCAGAGGATGTTTATTGCGAAATTACTTTTGGAATATGTTGGCGGTTGCCTGTACACAGAATCAAGGCTACCGTTTCCGTATCATGGAGAGGATGTTCTGCGGTTTCGTTCTAATGCCTGATTTAATTACTCCCCAGATTTTTTATATTATTTTTATTAGATATGCTCTCTTGAACAATTTTTCGATGGTCGATCTCAATAAATTATCGGTAAAAATATCTTAAACATTTACGTTAGCTAACATCTTATTTTCTGTTCGAGTTTAAATTTTAAGTACGACCAATAGAAATTATTGTCTCTTGTGATTTATTGCTGGTCACGTACAATAAATCATCGGATACTTTTTACTGATAGTAATGAAATCAATGTATGATAGGCTTTTTTAGCACAGCTCCACTGACAGTTATATTTCGTGATTTCGAACGAGTAGAACTGTATGTAGGTCTTCATAACGTTATTTCTCGGTGAGACCTGTGGAAGCCATGTCTTCTCTGATATCTTCCAACCACTGCTTGCGTGGTCTTCCACGTCATCGTCGTTTTTTCGGGAAATAAATTCGACCATATTGGTCTTATTTCATTGATGTCATTGAGAATGCGCCTTAGTCACTGTTCATGATTTTCATGCCCCATAAAAAGTTATGAAATTGAGGAAACTTTTTTGTTCCATAAGATACCATTTAAGACACCACTCGAACATCCCCCAAAGCTCCTTAAGCCCGATATCTCCTTCAGTGATAGAGGGTGGCTTAAACGGAAGCCATTAAGGGGAACAGAAGCAACCATTTCCTAGCGCGTACTCCTTTCATCGCGAGGCGGTCCTCGACTGGAGGGCGCTCCAGAACACACTGAAAAAGGGTTCAAAGGGCGTCGCGGACAATACACGGCTTATTGGAGTCAGAGCTCGTGTGCAAGGCAAACACCTAACGTCCTGTTATAAGAGGTTTTTGTTCGTAAAGACTCTTCCCTCCGGCCTGTAATCATCAGGTTCCGCCATTATCGAGGGAAGGTTCGTCTACATTGTAGCAGAAATAGCGGTTTCAGCAATTTTCTGCTAAATTTTTCTCGAGGTTCGGAATCCTTCCGAAGTACTCGATTCCCCTCTGGGAGTTATATAATATTTGATGAGCCAATTAATCACAACAAGAGAGGCTCCTATTCAATTCTTCTCAATTCCTATACAAACAATATTCTGCATCCAATATCGAGAACCTTCAATCAAGAAGAGAGAGAAGTGGCGCGGTCAACCTAATACGACTGCTAATACATGCAATCATTTTAGTAATTGCGGCTCCCCAAGGCAGTTCCATCAGTGGTTAGAGCTTCATTATCAAGAAGACCCGATGGTTCGACGCCGGCGGGTGCGTAAATTGATTTATCAATTTTTTTCCGGTATCGGACTAGATTCTCATCAGACGACACGCTAAGCGGTCCGGTAAACGATATACTAATTAGATTTAGAACGATTCTCGGTATCATAACAAAGCGATTAACTCGATTAATAACTAGTGAAATCAAGATGAATGGAAAATAGTTCTGAAAACTGTTAATGAATCATCAAGATCTATATCTACGTATACCCTACAACTATTATATACTACTTTTGTGCACACAGAAATTCTTACTTCGTTAGGTAGGCCTTATAAAATTGTTAGTTTGGCGTTATAAAATTAGAAACGATCTATGGAAAATAGGAAGTAAAAATAAATGTTTCGATGATGGACACATATATTATTATTGGTAATAGCATGTTCAAGACATTAATGAAGCCTAGAACTAGAAAATCTATAAATATTCGAGAAGATACAAATAAAACATACAGCGTAGCCCCACTTCAACACAATTATATAAGTTAAAAATATATACTTTTAAATTGTTATATAATACATTTACACATTAAAAAACAAATTAATATATGAAAGGACGGATGGTTTGTTATTTTAATCTCCGGTCTAGTTATGGCCCAATATAATGAAAAATATAAATATTCACGAGTACCATGATTATTTTTTTTTTTATTTATTACGTTAGGTGCCTGGGATCCGATGTCTTACATTCCCTTCTTTACAGCCGATTTTCACATGAAAATGTCCGAAAGTCCGAAAATGTTGCTAACAGCTGAAATTATGTTGTTTTTTAGAATCGGACTCCGAGGTCCGATTTTCGATAAAGAATGGCGTAAATCCCGTATCGGCCTGTCCTGCGCCTAAGTCTAGTTCCAATCCTTACCAAGAGAGAATGCCCTTGAGACGCTCATTTAATTCCCTTTTAATCAAAAGATAACGCTTTCTTCAAAGTATTCCCATCTGGCCCCGACGTCCGATAAGTAACGTGTTAAATAATCATATGTCTACTGTTTCTATTTGTAAGTCAGTATGTAGTGTTTTGTTAGTGACGTACCATGGTGCTTTAACTATGAGTCTTAACATTTTTGATTGAAAGGTTTGAAGTCGGTGTAAGTGGGTCTTTTTAGCTGTTCCGTATATCTGTGAAGAGTATGTCCATATTGGTTTTATCAAGTATAAATATGTATTTAATTTTTGTCTTAGTCCCAGTTTTGTAGTTTTAGAAAAAAGTGAGTAGAGTTGGTTGAGTCGGGGGGGCATGCCTAACATGCCCTTATTTAAATTAGCGTAGCACTCAAATTTGCTGATTGTCGATGTTGTTGACAGGCGCAAATCAAGATTTGAAGACAAAAAAAAATAAAAAATAAAATAATCATATTTCTTTAAATACATTCACACTAACAATAAATTTAGTAACCTACTATCACTATTAATAAAGGATATGGAATATTTTCATTTTATTTCATTTTCTAGTATAGAATGGGCATTGTTAAAAAAAAGTTGTTAAGTTGTTATGACAATATTGGCATCTGTAAGTAGGGTCTTCAGTGATGCGGACAGTTGTGTTTCAATCTAATCCAAACTTACCCAAAAAAAAAAGTTCTTCGACTATTAACATAGAATGTTTTTTATCTTGAATTTTCAAGCCAAAGTTATTTAAGCTATTTACTTATTGCTATTTTTACTGCTTGGGAAGGCGCGTTGAATAGCAACTTAACAATAAATCGCTAGTAAGTATTCTGCACCCAAAGCTTTAAGTAATGTTATTTAGTTGTTGAATTGATGCGAAGTCATTAAAGCCCAACTTTTTGGCAATGAATTTTATTTTCGCTTCAACAGCCGAGATAAGCGCTGGAGTTCTCCTTCAGTTATAAACATAAATAGGGACTAAGGACAACGTAAATGATAATTATTCCTTCTTTTTTTTTCCCCCGGAGCACATCCTGCCACTGGGAGTGTCCTTATCTGATGATAGGGGGAGGGGTTGCCACCGGCTTGGGGTGGGACCTCCCTCCAAAACATCCTCTCTTGTATTCTCAACTCAACGCTTTGCTAAATACAATCTACGCTGTGAAAACGTTTGCGTTTTTCTATTTCAGTAATAATTTTTATGATAGATTGATGAAAAAAAAAATTATACCTATTTAAAAAAAAAAATAAGTTCCGGTTTGCACAACTATTTCCAGTTTGAAAGAAAACAATGCAGACTAAACGACTCAAGGAAAAACGGGGAAATAGTCATAAATTATCATAGTTTGAACTACAATAAAATAATAAAAATGGTTAGATATTCTAAATTTGGATGATCAGTAGGCAAAGATTCTTGTCTCACTCTTTGACCCTTCGGAACTGAAAATCATGTCGTATCATTTAGTGTGAAAGTTTAGTCCGCATCGATAAAATGGTGCCTCAATCATTAACTTTAACGGTAAGCTTAAGAAAACTTAATAAATTATTAACTAATGTACAGTTATGCCCTGCTTGGGGGAGATTGAAAAAAAATTTTGTTTAATTTTTTTCTGGCAAAAATTAAGTAACTTATAAGAAAAACCCTTGCAGTTGGCATATGTTACGTTTGAGAGAGTGTAAGGTTTTTTTTTAGGAGTCATCTAACTATAGAATAATATTAATTTGTGTTTTCAATTTTAAATATTAAGTCTTTATAACCCTTCTTAAATGAGAACAGATAGTTTATTTTTGTTACACAGTTGAGGCATGTTCTGAACTTTGAGGATTGTACATTAAAACGGAATATGTTGAAATGTATTCTCATACCGGCAAGTAGGATAATTATAGGCCAGCTGTTTCAGTGAGACGCTTTATTTTACTGGAGTCCTGAAGTTGAAATATTGCATAGAAAATAATAAAAGAACTATTACTAGAAATTATAATAATCTTGTATTGTGTGAGAAATGAAGAGTTTAAAAAAAAATGTTTTTATCCTTACTAAAGCAAAGTTTACTTAGCTGTGGTTTCCTACAGTATTTTCCTTTCAACGAAAAATCAAAGTTGTGTTTTCAATCCTTTCTACTGCACTACTCAACATTGACTACTCTTCATGTTTAACTATCGGTTAAATTAATACATTAAATTAATTTTTGTACAGCTGAATCAATAGATTTCACATTCTCTACTGATTGCCCAATAACAATCAGAGATACTAAACGTATATATTTGTAAATTAAAAAAGTATTTCGATTTATAAAATGGATTGTTTTTTAACTTAGATTTTTGAGAAAAAAGTTGTATAACCTATCTACATATAGATTACTAGCATTCCCCGTCGAGGCTTTGCCCGCGAGCCTTTAAAATCAATTCTGTGATCATTATCTTGGTATTGATTTAATAAAATATTTTAACTGATGTCAGGGAGATTTAGTAGAATCGGAGGTTCCGGTAGGTGGAATGTTTAAAGGGGGAAGCTGCCGGCTCGGTAGAAGAGAGGGAGGCGCGAATGGAGAGAGTTCACTAAAACCGCTGAAACAAAAAATTGCTTAATCGTCGTGAATGCTTCATTTTTCGGCTTTAAAAAATTGTTTTTGATGCCCCATAGGGCCTTTCGAGTTGAACTCGTCGTATCAAGATCTTTAAAATGAGTCCAAACTAGATATTTTTTCTCCAAGTGCAAAAATAGCTGTCCGTTAGAATTAAACGACAATTTCGTGGTTACGTTTTTGAATTTTTTTTTAAATTCCTTTCAAATTACCTACATAGCAAGTATAAAATCTAAATTCCAAACTTCAAGTTTCTACCATCAGTAGTTTTTGCTCTGCGTTGATTCTGTCAGTCAGGCCAAAGCCTCTTATATATATAGAGATTGTTCCTATCTAATTCAAATTCTTTTTTTTAAATAAAAATCTCAACTATAACGAAACACTGTGCGAAACGTGAAAAGCGGTGATTTAATTAATTAATGCGTATTAGTTTTAAGCTTACGAAAGCGCGGAAAATAGCACCGGAACAATAAATCGCTTATAAGTTTTCTTTAGTTTTCTGTAGCCATAAAAATATTAAAAAAAACTTTACAAGTCGACCAGCGTCGTTATATCATTAGTCATGTCTTTTGTCACATTTGACAGGAAATTTAGAGAATGAGGGATAGCTCAAATGTTACCAGTTGGCAAATACATATTTGGATGTCATGATCATGAATTTTCGCAAGTAATTTTGTAATTTTCTTAGGAGATACCGTAGATCCAAGATATATATATAGGGATACAGATATCATCGTAGGGAGAGGCTAGGGGTGGCTTTGAGACGTTTGGCGAGGGGTGGCTCACCGGGGGCGGTATCGACCTACCAAAATGGCTGCCGTGGAAAATCGTTAGAGCGAGCCTGCGCATTGTAAGACAATATGGAGGACAATATGCTCCTTGATCAATACAGCGTAGATAAGGGCTCTTTTGCGCCAGCGCGGCAGATGCTCCACTGATATTTTTAGCCTGATTGAGATCCCTTATTATCTCATAGTCTCTCACTCACTCTCTCTTAATTGAGAGTCTCTCTCTCTCTCTTTCATTATGTATGTGTCCCTTTATATTAAACCCTTTTCTAAAAACGCTTTCCAAAGTCCATGCCTATGTATATACCTACCTTGTCAACATCAAACATCAATACAAAGTAAATAAAGCTGAATCACATAGAATATAAAGATGAATAATTTAGTTCGAATTATTTAGTTAGTCAAATACAAATAATTTGCATTTATTTGGCGTTTGCATAATTGTGCATAAATAAATATTAAACCTCCTCTGTGGTATTCTGAATAACTTTCGTTTGTTTCATGGGGGAAATCTACCGTTATGATTTTCTTAGGTTAAGGAACGTATTTTAAATTTCATTATATTTAAGTGACACAAAAAAAAAGGATCCTTATTTTGTATTTTTTCTCAAAATCTGTTACGGACAATTGCTAGACGATCATAGAAAAGATATTTTTATTTTATTTTTCAATATTATTTAAGGCATCAATAACTTAAATTATATAAAATAATCAGATTATCAATTTAAATAAAATTCATCTGACGATTATTTCATATTGAATCGATAAGAATAAAATTAATAATATGATTAAACATTCAAATTAACAGTGGAGTGAATATTATCCAACCTATTGTTTCAGGGGTGGTTTTGATAATTCTAATTCTACTAAATATAAATATATTTACGTGCTAAAAAGACAGACATTTAACATATGCGTAGTTTAACATAATTCCAATTTCGATGAAAAACACAGACACACAATCAATAAAAAGACTCACTTACAGCATTTTTTGAAAAATAGACTTACCCCTTAGATGATCGTACAAATTTTAAATTATCAGTAAGGGGTCATGCAAAGTTCTTAGATGATTAATTTAAATAAATTAGCATTTGCAAAAAAATATAACTTAGTTATAAAAAATAAAATTCCTGTTCTGATAATTAAACATTAAAGTAATTGATTTTCCAATAATAGACACTCCAATGTAATTAAATTTATTCGTGTAGGCAATTTTAGAATCAGTTTGTCCTATCAACTATTTATTTTAAAACCAAAACACAATATTTTCTAGCTGACAATAAGCTAAGAAATAATAACCAAAGCCTAAATTTATGAATAGGTTACTGGAAACAGATAAAATCATAACACAATCCTGCGGCAGCGGTACATAACGGTAAAATACAACATCATTCTAAGTAGCAAATACCAAACTGCGGGCCGAACCCATTGGATTTAAGTACCAACATAACTTTGCGTCGCATACTTAAAAGTATAGGCTGTGCCTTGTTGTTCTCGGGAGCAACACTGACACTAGTTAAGAATTGGGTCACTTTCCCCGGCGAAGCCCAAAAGTGGCCAAGCGAAACCACTTAGGGCTTAGGCGTTTGCTTTGTTTCTATCCTGTCGTAAATATCAGGGCTTGAATGGGTTAGTATCTATATCTTAGCAAATAATACTTATCAGTCGTAGTCTCTTATGGTAAATAATACACCATAAAAAAAATTGAAAAACACTGTCCTTCTTCGGTACTAATAATAAAGATGGATTCTTATTAACTGGAAGGGTATCATTTATCAAACGTTATTTGAAATAAATTAAAAATTTAACGTATAAGAAAGGGCTGTTAACACGGTGAAGTTTTCGAAACGAAGTTAGGAATAAAACGCTAAAGCTTAAGTTTTTTTTATTATTCTGGGAATGAAAACGTTTTAGTTCACTCATTAATCAGTTAATAAGGTTAATCATCATCCCAAGATTCATCAAAACATTTAACAGTGTAAAAATGACTGTTTGGTCCATAATAATTGCCCCTAGCGGCCTTTACAATTAATAATATAAACGAACATGGGTCCATGTGAATTCTGGTATTTCATTGCATTATTTCTTTTCGCTTTAATTATAACTTATTTTTTATTACAACATATAATCCTGATATTATTTCAGATGCCATCTAGAGGTAAATCTGAGCAAGAAAAAAAAAAAGAATAATTTTGTAGTTTTAGAAGAAAACCATTGTGTATTTTGTCAACGTTTTAAGAGAAATTTTAGTTCGTATTAAGAAAATATAAAGCACTGATGAAAATGACCATTTTTTTTCTGTTTTGCTTGTCCATTAATTACATTAATAAAAGGTTTATATCAATAAACCGATGCCTTTTCTCAAAGGCTCGACCAAATTTCGCTCGTGTACACATGGGCTACATGTTACGGCGGGTTGACGCGAACAGTGTTGGCAACGTAGCGGCGTGGGAATCGATTGTGGAATCGATGGTGACCCGTTATAGGTGGAATAACGACCCCCCCCCCCTCTACCCCCCGCACCCCCCCCCCCTTCCCCACAACCAAACTAGCCATATACTAATAGCGACAGCTGCTCGGCTCCCGATATTGTAGCCCTACTGTATCATTATCTTCCTATGTTTCGATGTATCGCTTCTACATTTAGTCTTGGCGATAGTATCGATTCTCGGATAATGGCTTCCCCTGGCACAGGATCTCACCTAAGGGCACGGCTCATCCATTTTTTTTTTCCGAACAGTTCGATGTATCAAATTATGTTCTAACCGGTAGAGAAGGTATGATGATCGATTAGAAAATCTTAACTAGTTTATTAATTGTAAAAAATAAAAATTATATATAAATATATATAATAGATAAAGATAATTATATATGTATGGGAGTAAAATAAAAGTTTAGTGGCAGCGGTGGGATTCGAACCCACGCCCCCGAAGAGACTGGTGCCTTAAACCAGCGCCTTAGACCGCTCGGCCACGCTACCTGTGGTCAATCAGTTGCTCCATATAATTAATTAAATTAATACATATTCTTAATAATTTATTTTAAATAACTTTTAAAAACAAAACCTTTATTAATGTTTTCATTGCATCATATTCAATTTTAGAAAACTAAAAATTTCAACATTTGATAGTAAAATGATTAAAATTAAGTTTTCCTTAGAGCAAAGTCTGTGTTTATGAGGTTAATTACTTGATTAATTCATTAAATTCTGATTTTTTTAGAACTGGTTTAACACCTTCCACCAATTGCTAAATAAAATTGTTTATATACCTATTTGGGATTTGCCTATAATAATCTAAGTAAATAAAATATTTTCATTAAAATATCCTTATATGAAAGATAAAAGATATTTATATCTTAGCAAAAAGTTAATGATGATATAGTTTGATTTTTATTTATTTTTTTTTTTTTGACCTAAAGTTTACCTCTTTTAAAACCGTCTACAATTCATGTTGGAAATTTCCCTCTTTCAATTTTACATATTTAATATCTTTTTTTTTTTATCAAGGTAAAACGCTTTTCTTATTTTTCTTTATTTCATATCTAAAAAACCATTGTTTAGCAAACTATCAGAAACATGAAAATTGTATGGAATGATTAAAATTTTGAACACATTATTGTTATTTAGTCATTAACATATCTAAACCAGTCCAGGTCAATTTTTTAAGAATAAAGACAAATTATTGTTATTATAAAAAAAAATAATAATTTGATTAATATAAAGGACATATGCAGTTTTTGGTTAATTTAAAAAAAAATTAAAATTGATTAATCCTGAAATAAAAAGTCGAATTACCTTTAATAAATAGTAGTAGTTTTTCTTTAATAGGGAAAATGTCTTAGTCTGAAAGAGACATTTGCGTTAAGAAGCTAAATGAAAAAAATAATGTTTATAATAAACATGGTTATAATAAATGGGCTTAAATAATCATTTAACTGTTTGGAGCAGCATACATACATGGTCGGCCTAAAATATGACGTCACCGACGAAGCTGAGAGGTCATAGGTTTGGAGCTCATGTTGACCCTAGATCACACCCTGAACTATAAGTTGCCGATATAGGTGGCACGATCTAGGCCTCCTGGATAAATGCCACAACTTATAGATATTGTACTATATATATATATATATATATATATATATATATATATATATATATATATATATATATATGTATATATATATATATATATATATATATATATATATTTATTTATTTATTTATATATACAATATAGATATCTAGCAGGCATTGCTAGAGCTAGTTCTACGTCCTCGATAATCGGCAAGGTTGGGAATTATTGTTTTCGTCCAATTTGCTCTGGGAAACCCCAACCTTGAACGGGATGAGCTCAAGATCAGAAATTAAAACAATTATTTTCTCACTATCCGAGATTCGATTAATAGAAAGTACCTTGCTTCGCTGAAAATCAACTCAAAAATATTCGTAATCTATACAAAAAAATAAACGTTAATTTATTAACCATAAGACTGTATGTTAGAGACATATGGCACATGGTATAGGCGTCGATTGAGAGTATTTTTCCTTCTAAATAAATTTAAAAGGAAATTATGCGTTTTTTGTAGCTTTATTTATTTATCACTATTAGTTATTTAAATTTGTTTTTGCTAGATCAAATTTAAACAATATTACATTTAAACAAATAATGATGTGATTTTATGAGGATGAGTTTATACATATGAAGGAATTTAATGTTATTCATGATAATTATCTACTAAATTCTGAGCTCTTTAAATTAGAAACTACTTTCTTATTCTTCATTAATTTTCTTTCTTTTTTTTTTAAAGATATTTGAGTTCTCCTATTTTTGGCTTTATTGAAATTTCAACTGTATTCACATATAATTTATTCAGTAAATGTGCTAAAATAATGTTTTGAATAAGCATGTATAGAACTAATCCACTGATAGTACACAACTAATATCTAACTTGAAAGGTCTCGAGGCCATCTTCTTTTCACACCCCTTGGACGATTATCTGGAATCGAGGAAGATGCGAGGGTGAATAAAAGTGGGTTCTGATGAATCTGGAGTTTAGTGAGAAAGGACTGGTATGATCGGGATTAAAATAGACTTTTATACAGATACATAACTTCATATGTATACAGACTTATATCGTTCACCAAGCTGAGACAATTTTTCAGGAGAGCCGATTAAAGTTTTTTCTTCTTTTTACATTTCCCTTCTCCATTGCCTTCTTAATCCGATTGTTAAACGTTTCATGAATCATTACTATCCCGGTCTATTAGCGGTCTTGAACAATGCAGGTAGAGGGAAATTTAAATATAATTGGTAAAACTCTAACTCGCATTTTCTTTTTTGGTATTTTATTTGACAGGCGATTTGTTTCCATTCGTTTTGATAACTTTAATTAAGACAAATATTAATATTATTCAGGTGTGGCATTAAGTAACTATTACTGTTATACTTAGTGTTAAAACCAAGTGAAAAAAAATTCTGTTTATTTCATTGCAGTCATATTATATTCTTATGCAAGGTAGATGATTACGGTGATAAAGATGCCGATTAGTCGCATGGCCCACTCAATTAAAAAGCGACAAGGTTTAATATTTTTGAAAGGGACGAGCGCCGACTTAAATTTATCCCGGCTATGCAAATCATTCTTTGTTCGCACCATCGATCAAAAGAGTGAGTATTTACGATTCATTAAGCGAGGGCTAATTTGTCTCCCACCACATCTTCATCTCGCCGCCGGTCGCCGATCAAAGAGTCGCCTGCAGCGCGGAGGACGCCGCGAGAGAAAGGAAACCGAAGAGGACAGGGTCCAAGGCCGCTCCTGGTCCAATTATAGGTACTGGACCTTCCATTGTGGACCATTTCATTATCTGGACCATCCTCTTGTAGCTCACCTCGCCCTATCGATAATAGATGATAAACGATAGCCTCTCTAGCCCTCGGTAATTAACTGCATTCATTGAGACTATAGCCAGGGTATCATCTGGTGCTGATAGTAATGAAGAAACGGTCTTTAGTAGGGCCTCTAAGGAATTGAGGAGAAAGCAGAAGATATGACTTGAAGTAAAATAATAAAAAACATTCTGAAATCTGTTGTAGGAAATCTTGAAATAATGCCAGTGTGATTCATCAAAGAAAAAAAAAACTCACTTACAAAGATAATATGTTTTTTCGCGGACTCCTAGTATTTTGGTTGAAAGGTGATCAATAAGTATTGCCTGACACGACACAAGATGAAAGAAATTGAAGCCACGAGGCAGTACTGATTCCAGCTATCAAATGACGTTTTGGTTATCACTAGCTATATAATTTTTTAAGGACTGATGAAGTTTCGCCGTAATATACGCAATTTAGAGAAACCTGGTGAGACTTAGTGATCACCTTTCAACAAAAAAAAAACTTACTTACAACCTATTGAAGGTCGTCGATTATTTACTATGCTGGAAAGTACTAGATACTTTCTAGATTTACAGTTCTCCAAGGAGATAATTGCAATGAGATCACATCAGTTACAAATAAACGCTGTGTGTTTTTCCATTAATCAATCATTAAATCAAGAGTAGCCATTTTAATCTGGCTGAATGTGATCAAGAGGTTTTCGCGGACCAGGATCAATCCACGCACTTTTAACAGAATAAAAAATACCTGCGAAAGTATTTATTAATGACTTAAGGCCCTTTGTATTATTTAAAGTGTTAATAAAACGAATTTATTATTCATGGTGAAGCCAGGAACATGCGAATTTTTAAAGATTTTTTTTTTTTTTGGCGCCCAAACATTCGACCAAATTATAATAGTTCTACATTTTTAAGTCTTATTTAAGGATTACCTATATATATTACCCCATTGTTAAGATTGCTTATTTAGGCAACTTATTTTCCAACATAGTTCCTTGGTAAGAGAATTAGTTTAGCAATGAATTATTTAGTTATCTGAAATGATGTAGGATATCTTTCATAGCTGTTATACATGACGTGCGTAACACATACAGTTAACTCATTTGCGTATCCGTAACATTCCCGAACAAGCTCCTAGAGGAAGTAATCCATCAAAATGTTACTGACTACATATTTAGTTCTCATTTATCCACCTACATTCTTCGACTTGCGTTAACCAGGAGTAGGGGTTTCCTTCGCCGTTCTTCTATAGTTTTCTGAAGGCGGTTTACTCAGAAAACTTTGCGGAGTTTAACATGCAAATAACAAGAGGGACATTGTCGGAACTCTCTGTAACCCTGTGTTTAATTGCACTGGGATACTTTACATTTTCCCCGTTAGCGAGAAGCTGGTTGTGGTGATTAGGTGGCTGTCTAGCTGAGACTTCTGTCCAGTCCTGGCGAGCAATTAGAGCAGAATTTTCTCACTCACCTAGCCATCCTTCTTTCCTCGCCATTAGCCTCATTGACGTTCAGGAATCCGGGAATCGACTTCTAGCCTCGTATCGATTTATTTTCTTCTTTAATACGGATAAAAATGTTTGCTTGTTAGTTTTAAATAACGATCGAATTATTTTGCACGATTATATAGGTTATTTTTTTTACTTAGTGCAAGGTTAATGTTTCGTATTGGTTTCCTAAAGAATTTTTTCTGGACTTAATCCCATCCATCGCCTCTTTATAAATATTAAAACGAGTACATGAAGTTTTTAACGGCACAAGAATAACAAAAGAAACAAATATTAGATAAATACAAAACTAACGAATTTATACGCTGAAAAATTGCATGTAACGAATACGAAAGTAGCAGTGACACTAATTTCCCTCACAGATAGGAGCAGGAACATATTATCTACTATCAGTATCAGTTCCTAGTCACTACCACAGTAGGTCCCTAATGTATTCCAGTCCCCATCTTTATGTATTAACGTTCCCATTATATATTAATGAATTACCATTAATAACTTCTAATCGGATTCAAATTAATTAATTAGCTTCAGGCTCTTAAAATATACTTAAGGTTGAATACACGTGTTTATTAATGCTATTATAAGTTCAATCTTAATCATTTTTACACTCTTAGGATTGTATTCGAATAGTTTGAAAAATCTTAATATTCTTGTTTATTTTAATATGTCCTCTTTATCTTTCTGGATAATGTAGTCCATGGATAATGTGGTGCATTAATAGCCTATTTAAAATATTTGTTAATAAAAAAATGAATATGAATATTATTGGATGATAATTAAAAAAATAAAAAAAAATAGCGTTGAAACGCATAAAAGTAGAAAAATAAAAATTTCTTGAATAATATGGATAACTGTTTCCTTGTTGACCATGTTGTTATGGAAATAGTCATATCGTCCCTTGATTCGATTTAAATGGTTCCTGCTGCTTTGCTAGCTTAACACGTTATTTTAGGGGTATCCTGAATTGAACGGTATCGGTCCCAGGGTCCGACTGCAGGGGTAAGCCACATACGATATCGGGAGTCGGGGTCCGATGGGAATGCTTTGACGAAAGCGTAATCTTTCGACTGAAAAGTGTATTAAATGAGCTTCTCAAGGGCATTATCTCTTGTTAAGGATTGGAACTAGACATAGGACTAGACGCAGGACAGGCCGATACAGGATTTACGCCATTCTTTATCGAAAATCGGACCTCGGAGTCCGATTCTAAAACCAAAAAGAATTTCAGCTGTTAGCAACATTTTCTGCACTAAAATGCAATAATCTCATTAAAAATCGACTTCGGTCTTTGTGTTCTTAAAGTGTTCGGACTTTCGTACATTTTCATGCCAAAATCGGCTGTTAAGAGAGAAATGTAAGACATCGGACCCCGGGGACCTATGCCGCACCTAACGTGTTAATATACTTCTCTATCAAATACGAATTTAACTCAATATAATAATAAAAAATCTCATTGCGTATTTTATCGATCAAATGATACCGATTATTTCGTTCCAAGATCATAACAGCGGAGTTATGACCTTTTAAAAATGACGCCAAAAGCGTCATAGTATATTGTTTTCATATAAAATACAATACATAATTGTATGCGATATTTTTCCAAATTATTTTAAAACAAATTTTCCTTTTAAATATTTTACAGGTCAACAGTTTTTTATAATGAGCAAATCGTATAATTAAAACAATTAAAAGCCAGGTATTATGGAGGATAACGCTTAGATATTACTGTTTCTCGGATTGATTCAGATACTCGTGTTTGTTAAGTCAAACGTTCTCTCTTTGTCTTTCATGGTATCTTCCTATTATTGTTAGTTTCATTATTATCAGCCATTATTTATAAAGTGAATATGAATGATTTATGATGATTGAAATCTTCACGATTGAGAATTTCTTGTTGCCCGCTTAGCAATACACCCAATGATGAGTTTATTGTATATATTAGTTTATAAGAGAGTACGAATAAAGCTAGTACCTTAGCAAACTCACTAAAAAAGGTTGATATATATACTATTAAATAGATGAGAGTACAGAGGTAAACACAGCATAGGAGGGAATGGCGCGGAGGTATTGGACGCTCGAACATCGATCAACCTGCCAGTTACCGGCGCTATTGTTTCTCCACTCTTCTAATTAGTGCCATTGTATCTATCTATGTATCATGTCTTTTTCTATCTCTCTTTTCAGAACAGAAATAGCTATCTTGTACCAGTCGAGAACCAACTTATTCCGACTCTAAGAGATTACGTTAAAATGGTCAACTTCTTGAGAAAATATCATGTTCATAATATAGTTCCCACAGTAGAAAAAATCACGCTTTAAGTAAAAGTAAGGCTCTGTTGGTTTGTATTAATATTCTAGACAAGTAAAGCCAAGTAACTCAAAACTGGAAATTCTGGAAAGCCGACGACATTGAAACAACTATTTCAACTACTTTGGAAAGAGGACATAATTTAATAATACAAATTAAAGTCGACCAAGTTTGACATAAATTGCGAAAATTTCAAGCAGACACTAAATAATAGTAAATTGACACAGTTAAATGTAACAGTCACTAAAAAGTAAATGTTTACTTCGTTGCCTGAAAATCGACAAGCGAGCTAGTCCTTTTATTTGTTCTGATTTCGAATATTCTAGAATATATGAGATCATTCCATAATATATACATGGTAATAACGGTTTCAGAAAACCCAAGACCACTTTTTTCACCTATAAACATCTGTTTAATTTTTTTCTGTCACAATTCAAGTCAATTTAAAATGCTTGATATGACAACTTCAGACTTGTTTATTTAAATTAAAATCCTTATTTTACCCTCTCGATTAACCAACTTATTGCCATCTTACTATTCATGCCAATTACGTTTACAAATAACCATTATATCATCATTATTTTAACAATAAAAAAATTCAAGATCAGAACTATAATTCACCACTTTTCCTTAAAGAAAGTATGATTACCTGAAGTATGACTATAGAAGTATGACACTCTATAGTCATATTTAGATGGCATTTCCATCATAGACATAGTGCTACATAATATACAAGAGACGGCAACTAATTTGCCTCGACCCCTTCAATTCATGAAGGAGTTAATATAAAATATTAGTGCATTTCAACCTTGTGAATTACAAGTAATTGACAACTTGTAGAACATTAAAGATGATCTAAAAATATTGTTGTTTATGTTTAATTAATATGCACTGAATAATGGTCCGCGGACACCGAATCCTCTGCTATCCTCCTTTGTCGAGTGAAACACGTCATCACGAACATACTCCATGTAAAGATTCATATACGAACATGATTCATTAAATGGAGTTGGCATTATTCTTAGAAAAGACTTTCAAAACATACAAACAAAACACCCTTTTTTCCTTCATTTTATTTTTTTAAGATATCCCTTTTCCCTTTATAATTATAGAAATTTTTAAAACTTTTATTTAGTAAGATCATGGAATTATGTATTTAAATATTCAATTCAATTTTCGTTAGGTAGTAAATACTGTTAAAACTAAGGCGTAGGGACTAATAAAGGTTTATATATCCCGAAGGTAAGGACAATTGGTCATGAAACGGGCTTCGGCTGTGTAACCTTTACATTGCTCGGAGTAATTTTCTAAACAGCCTCACGTTCCACTTCATGTATTATTCAAAACGGCCGAGCTACCTAGATGTGTAGGTATAATATTATTTAAAAGACCAAGAGACTCGCGTAGCACCGAAGACCTAATCTCGGGTAATTAATAAGGAATAATTAATAACATGTGAGAGTGGGAACGATGATCTGTAAATTACGACAAAGGCGATGATTACAGAGGCTACCGTTGGCTCGGATGAAGTCCACTCCTTTCCGTCCAGAGAGGTCCAGTCCTAATTCTAGCGCTAGGAGACATTAATTGCAGGGAAGGATTGGATTTGTGTGGCCGTGGGCTTCCGGTAGCATAGATCAAGCAGTGCTGCCACCTGCTATTATGAGGTAGCAGAGAGGTTTCCCTAATTCTAGCCTGCCAACCCCGAGTGCGCACCACACTTGATGAATGAAAAGGCCATTGTAAGTCGAGCTGCGCCCCACAAAGGATCCAAAGCTTGTGTCAATTCATCTGTTTTGATTGGTCCGTCCGCGGACACCGAATCCTCCGGATTCCTCTTTAATTCAAGTAAATCACGTCATCACGAACCTACTTTGTATAAAGTCGGTATGAAGATTCATTAAATCCATAAATATTTAATCCACCCCTAAAGGTTAAAGCAAACGATAATGATACAATGAATTCTTCCGATGAGAAGGATGAGAAAAAGATCAATGTCTGATTTTGATAAATTTAAATATAAATTTCCAACAACTTTTATGAACTATTCATTCCATTTTATGCAGCATCAATTCTACCTCATAATTATAGCAACAAGAATAAAGAATTCGCATTAGGTACTGTTCATATCCACCTAACATCACACACCAATGTTTTTAATATATTAGGTATACCATAAAGATGTTCTGTTTCTATGTTTTATTTATAAATATAAAATAAATGTTTCTCAATAACAATTAAAGGAAATATCAGCGGCACATTTGTAGTTATCAATGGAGGTCGCGAATATCTCGGTAATGACAAATCTATGCTAGGTATTCGAGTTACAGTTGCCGGAATTAAACTGGATGAGACACATAAAGCTGGTGCCCTCGTGAGCTGGGAAGATGTGGAAGCTTATAAAGTACTCTGAGAAGAAGCTCCTTTTAAAAGTAATGTGATATTCCTACTCATTACTATAGTTTATCGAAAGTAAGAAAGTATTTTGATGGTGGAAGATAGTTGGACGTTACGACCCGAATTTCTGGTCCGCATCAGGACTCTTTGGCAGATGGTTTTGATGCATCATAACCTGTAAACCACTTGGACACATTCAACCAAAGAAATGTGATTCTTGCACATTTGTGCATATTTTTTCTGACCGCATACGCAACCATTTCCTCTTCCTTAAGAAAGTATTAGTATCACATTAATAATTATTCGTTCATATCAATGCATTTCCATCACAACGTGTTATAAGGACTGTGGATAGCTCAACTAACTATAAGATCCCGCAATCTGAAGCTAAAGAACAGTTAATACTATATTTATATTTATAAACCAGCAGTTTGTAAATAGTAGTAACCTGCTTATGACTGACAGATTATTTAATATTTTTTTTAAATGAAAGGTATGTGTAGTTTGCAATGATGTTTTTTTTTTTTTTTTCGTTCAAAATAATGAATTTATTTGTTAATACGAAATCTTGGTATTCCCCAAAACGTTACAAGTTTCGCTAGTTACGTTACTGACTGTTATTCGCTGATGTTACCTGCCGATTCCTCCGCGGAAATCAGATTTGAACCCTCCCCACGCTACTAGCTAGATCCACTATTTAAGAACTACTCGCTAACCCGCTTATCCCGGATCAGCGCTACCTCAAGCCCCACCAAATCCTCGCTTTGTCCTCGGCCTAGGGGCTGTATTTGCTTTCTTGCTCCACTTATCTTTTGAATACTTTTTTTTTTTTCTTTTTCGCCACCGGTTTGACATCCTCTCTCCTACGGTGCAAGGCGAATGGAAAGCTATTATCCGATTTGGGGTTATCGAAACAAAAAATAACCAACTTATTGACCGAGATCCTCCAGCAGCCGTTGACAAAATAAACATAAAGGCAGCAATAAAAAAGTAACTAAAAAATAATTGGAGTTGGGTTAGTTGGGATATTGGGATATGTTTGCAATAGGTATCCTTTTAATCCTTCAGCTAAAGACATATAGCGACTCGTCTTAAGGTAAAAAGTTGAGTCCCATGAAAGAACTTTTTCAGCTTCGTTTTACCAACCTTCTATAATATAACTCAATTCAGAAAGGTTGTAATTCTACTCAAAATCTTTTGAAAATTCCTCTGAACATGCGGAAATTTATAAGCATTTTTGAGGTAACGTACGGTGTATAGAAAATAAATAAAAATATCCAAATGTAGAAAATATAATTAGAGATAGCCGCACAAAAGTTTTTCATCTTTATTTTTATAAGTATAATAAACCGGATTTAAAATGTACCAAACAATTTAGCAATTGAAGACGTGGGAAATGATATGTATATTTTAACTAAAAGCATTAGCTTCGTTTACCTTCTTTTAGGATTACTACTAGGCTTCAACTTTTTCGTTTTCCTTTTGGAGTTTTATTGAGTAAATCGCCCGAAATAACGAATTCCAACTTAGGCCCAATGGTAAGGTGCACATATCGACCCCATCGTATCGATTAGTTTAGATTCGATTCTTCCAGCCGAGCGACTGCCCTTCACCACCCTGAGAACAGGGCATTAGCGTCGATCCCGTTCCAATCTGGAGTGGCCAATGTAAAAAAGACGATACCTCAGAAGCGAAGACTGGCTGAACCGCCTAAAACGAGGAACACAGTTTTATTAAAGGGTCTTATAAGCTCCTTTTTTTTTTTGGTTATTTTTTTTTTATCTTACTTTTAGAGGTGGGCGTAACCTCCTAGCAAGGGTTATAATTAGAGTCAGGTTATGAGCAGTACGTGGCGCGACTTAATCCCCTCTTTCCCCTCGTGTGATGTTCGCGATCTCCTCGTGGATCCTTGGATCAGAATTCGAACTGCTAAGTCAGTTTTACATTACAACGTTTTGTTTTCATTGTAATTCTGATTTACTTTTATCAATGGAATTATGATTTAATAATAAATTCGATTTTAAAAATATTAATTTAATCATAATTGTGGGTAACCACCTATTTTTTAAATTATTTTAAATAATTTATTTTTGAAGAGAAAAGATTTGGCTCCGCCGGGAATCGAACCCAGGTCTTCCGCATGATATGCGAGTGAAGAGAAAAGATTTTAAAAATAATATATTTAAAAATGTTTTTATTGAATTGAAAGCAAACTTTATTAAAACGAAATCAGTAGGTAACTGATTACTAATTAATGATTATTAATGAACCATTTTTATATGTAGAATACTTACAATAATAACGGCTTAACGAATCCGAAAGTGCTAAGCCATGTGGTAAGCCACATGGAGGATTACCGGTCGCCACCTCACTTATTAATCTTTTAATGATTCGTTCACCACAAATTTTCTACGGACTAAAATACCATAAAGGAACTCCTCTATCTCCTGTTAGTAACATAAAAAATGAGTAGGTTTTTAGCCGTGATTTCCGTAGTGAATCAAAATGCAGGTCGCAAAGTTAATATTAAGCTTTGAAACATAGCCGAACTTGTGTAAATGTTTTTCTACGCTTGTGTGCGACATATTTAGGACCATAGCAATCTTTCGCACTGATTTTTTAGGATTTAATTATATCATTGATGTCAAAATTTCCTGAATGAAATTGGGTAAACCAATTTTGATAGGAGCGTTCGGTCCAGCATCATCTCCATAAACACTGCAAATTTTTCTATGAGCCTTTTATAAAATTATTATAATAATATTCTATTATTATAATAATAGAACGAAATTAGCCTTAATGAATAGTATATATGATTTTCTTTCATATTCACAGAACAATTGCAAACACAATACTCAGCTAGTTTCAATAAGATTTAACAGATATAGTCGTTGACATATTATAAACAAGGCATACAATCCACCTTAGGAATTAATTCATCAGATAAGAAGTGTATCATAGTGATATAAAAATAAATATAAAAGGACTTATTTGCCAACCCTATACATACATTTCTTACTATTATTATGTTTTAATAAACGGGCCAATATCCATTCGGTGTACAAAAATAAAATAATACGAAAGGGGGATAACAATTATAAGGGCCGTTATGAGGCCAGAAATAGATTGAGAATTTGTATATAAAAGAAGAAGGGGTATGGTAACCTATAATAGAGGGAGGAGCTAACCATATACATTAGTTGATTCCCCTTGTTATTTATCGAGAGTTCGTGATCTGAGATATCGATAGTTGACACCGGTCGTGGGACCCGGTGGGCGGATTTTTAATCCTTGCTAGTTAATCGAGTCTTTTTTTATCCCCTTTCCATCCTCAGCCCCGCCCCGCGATCTCAAACAGGTGTAGCGAGAGCAGCCAGGATCTCTCACATTTTCCTTTTATTATATAGGTATCGATATTTTTTTTCCGGCAAGAATAGCTTTCAATTCAGTCCTGATCGTATGTCCGCATACTTTTACGATTTCTTAAAGGAATGGTATGGTACGAATTGCAGAAAGTTTGTTTTAACGTCACTTTATGCTACTAAGGCTAATCGGGCGTTGTTACAGTGGGAGTCCTAAATTTTGCCTCTCCAGGTATAATTAGGATAGGAATCTTTAACGATTACCTACATTTTATGTCCTTAGACAAGGATTTTTTACTCACATTAAAAAATCCTAGGGCCACCTCGGCTTTAGTATTATAGGTTTCTATGCAAACCACAACACCACAGGTGCCGCATGCTTTTACGATTTCTTAAAGGAATGATTATGATACAATTTGCAGAAAGTGTAATGGGTTTACTAACTGATGGTGTAAGATTGCCACTCTAAAAGTTAACGACTTTTATATTTATTTTGATTAAATAAATATAAAAATCGTATAAGTAAAATTTAAATTCTTTTACAAATAAATAAATAGATTTTTTGATGTTATTTAATCGCTGATTGCTTGTTAAACAATGAATTTATTATTTTTAAACTAATTAATTATATTAAAAATTGTAAATCAATATATTTATTAAATTGACTCCTGTATCAACCAAGAATCATGTTAAGAAAAAAAACCAGTTTGATCAAAATCGTTAAGGCCTTTTAGAGTAAATAAAAAAAAAAAAGGTGAAAATGACACAAAATATATTAAGTAAAGTCCCCCTCCGGTCGATCAATTTTGATGAATTTTTTTCAGTCATATCCCGGGCATATCAATACATCAAAAAGAGCCGTTTTTTGAGAAAATCGAAAAAAACGTATAAAGTTTTTAAATAAAGTACCCCCTCCCTTTGACCAATTTTGATTAAATTTTTGCTGACATATCGCATACACTAAATACCCAATTTCAGGTTCGCGCGGTTTATAGTCCTCGAGCTAGTTAGTCTGTTCACACACACACGTACACACAGACCATATCTCGGGACTTGGGTATTTGGACTCAAGGGACCCCAAAACGGGTATTTCCGTTGAAAACCGGAAGTCGAAATTTTTCTCAATCCCAATACTTCCCCTTACTCTATATTTCATATATAGGTAAGTTAAAGTAAAAAATTAACAGTCGATACTCCCTCTAAACACTAATAAAAGACACACGTAAATATACCTATTTTTGAAAGAGTTTTTATACAAACTTTTATAAAAGAAAAAAAAATCATAATTTAATTATATTGAAAGATCAATATTTGCTTTTACATTTTATCCACGCGTAGCTATTAGATCAATTCAGAAGGTAATGTTTAGCTGTGGTAAAATATGTTTTTTTTTTAGAAACAGGGTTATTTTATTTGGTTGAATTCTTGCGCGTGGCCCTCTTATGGTATCTAGTCATTGATATTTCCTTGTTTTTTTTTTGTTTTCTTTTGTAAGTGCTTTTAAAAAAAATACAAATATAAAAAAGATGAAGGTTTTTTTTTTTTATTTTTCAATGCATTTGATATATTATAATAAAGGAGAAGAAACGGGAATCCCGTTTGTCCAAAACATTATGAGAATCTTTGGAATATACCTTCTTACCCTTTCCTCAATCTAAAAAACATTTGTCCTTAACAGGTGTTATAATATATTAAATTAATAATGGATGTCTTAAAAAAGAGAACAAAGTATTGATAAAAATAATAAAGATGTAAAATATTGTGGAGTCCTTTTTGTAAAAGCCACCCCCCTTACCCCCAAAATAAAAAATAAATAAAAATGCAACTGAATATTTTCTCTATCCGCGATCCAATACCTCTGTAATGTACAGTTATACCATAACAGCACAAGTATTTATTTATAATAAATGGATAATAAATCACTTAAGACCACAGCATGACAATTTTCCAGGCATCACTTTGATTAATATCATCATTTTATGTCTTCAAGGGTGTTAGATGAAGTTGTTTATAATACCAAATATTGAAATATAGATAAATTGCACTAAATGTCTTGAAATTAAAATTGTCTTGTTATTGATAACTAATAGTTGTGTTTAAGTGCAGCAATTGAAAGCCAAAGTGTTGCTGCAGGATATCATTTTCCATCTTTCACCGGAATGCTTTCTGTTCGTTCGTGCCCTATCAAGATGAGATTCCTAGCGGATAACATATCAAGATTTCTAAACTTCCTATAATCTGGGTCATTTTCACTTCTTACCTATTTGGCCATTAACCGTAATAGAAAAAAACTAAAAAAAAAAAAAAAAATTAGATTTTTAAATATTATAAATAACTTTATTATTCAACAAGCCTATAGATATTTAAAAAAAAAAAAAATATTTGAATTTAATCCATAATTCATTTCGAGCTGTGTCCTATTCCCAAAAAATAGCCTAATGTATTTTATTTTATTTTTAAATAATAGTGTAATTTAAAATTGTTTTTAAAAAGATTCGTGAAAGCTTCAAGTAAAACTTATAAGTCGGACATCCTCTTTTTTTTTTCTTCTCGTTAATCATTTACAATTCCTATACGGACACTTGGATGATGGATGTACACCGGAAGTTGGAGACAACTGGTAAAGGAAACGCCTTCATAGCTTTATCAGCATTCGTTACTGACCATAGCTAACCATTGACGAGCTAAGGAACTTTTCTGGTTCCTTAAGGTTTAAAAAAAAAAAAAAAAAAAAGACTTTTAATTAATTATGTTTTAAATATATTTGTTTAAACATAGCAAAAGGTTCTATTAAACATCCCAAAAATAGTTCTATTAAAAAACAAGAAAAAAAGTTTTTTTTCCATAGATGATTTATACTTTATTTAATCGACATAATTTGGTCAATAACCTCCATCATATGAAAAGCCTAAAAAAAAAATTATTTTTGTTTTAATCACAAATATTTATTAAAATAATATTTATTCGCATGGAAAATGTTTAAAACATCATATTACATCTTTGCATGATTTATTTTTTTCAAATAATACAAAATAATACATCATATTGCAGCAAACTTATATATATATATTTTTTATTGGAGTCGTGCGACACTTAAAAAAAAACCGATAGACCTACAAGAGAGCATACCAAAGACCCGGGGAATGTTTCTGAGAAATGTAACCCGAGAATCTCGGCTGGTTTTCGGCCGGAAATTTTTCATCTCTTAGAATTTTATTCTTTAAACGAGTGACTTGTGGATCGTTTAAAAAGTCGTTTTTATTCTGTAATTTATTACGATGAATTCGAAACTATAAAAACGTAATATGAAAATCTCTTGGTCTCTTTTTATCTAGTGATATCTAGAATCTCGACATAATAGGGACTTCAAATAATAGTATAATAATATTTTCATAGAGTTAAAGCGATATTATTTTTCAGCATTGAGTCGACCTAAACATTTATTGTGGGCTTAAAGATAATACCATCAAGTTCAATTGAAAATTGCAACCCCAATTAGAATAGGTAATTTATATTTCATATGATTTGTTGTATTATGTCAGGAATTGTAACATTGACTAATAACTTTTGATTCATTAACAATCAAGCATACATATATCCAATGTTTAGGCTTAATAAAAAAAAAATTGAAATAAACAAATATGATTAGGGGTTACGTCTAATTGCTTGTTTAGGGTAATTCCATTGAATGATTAAATACAATATAAAAAAAAAAAGTAGAAATATAAAAAAAATTGAAAGAAAAAAAAAGTAATTTAAGAATATGCCCAAAGAATTATTGACATACCCATAAAAATGGGGTGATTAAGAAGGCGCTGGATGGAAGATCTGGGTGCGATTATATAATTAGTGAAAAAAAAAAAAAACTATCTCACTGCCAACATTCTGTTGACGGTTGCGATTAATAAATGGAGTAAAAAGAAAATAATCGATGAATAAAAAAAAAATAAATAAAAAATTACAAAATTCCTTCTGATCATGTGATAATCATGTATAGGTTTTTTAATATTTTCGCTAATCTATCTATATAAATAAAGATGAAATTCTGTTTGTTTGTTTGTTTATTTGTTCTTTATTGCAATCCATAGAGTTAGTCCTAAATTCTCCAAATTTCGCTCAGTGGTTCTTTCATACCAGGTGTGAACACCTATCCATATTAAAGATGCATAACTTCAGCCGATCTTTAGCTGATATTCTTTATTGTTATAAAAATCGTATTGATCTCGCTTTACATTGGTTTTTACGATATTGACCGTTTGAGTCGATAAAAGTTTCAGTTTATAGATTTATAAAATGAAATTCTCCGGGTGAAACCGGGTATACACAGCTAGTGTTAAATATTTATTAAATTTTAATCGGTTCTTAAAAATATACTTATTTTTCTTTTATTATAATATTACGGCTTAACCATTTGGCTTATACCTTATTCTTTAAAATGTTGGACCACAACACATTGAGGTCAATATAAAGTGAATATTTGATAATTTTTTTTTTTTTTTTGAGCTTATGTGGAGGAAGAGGAAGTGCGGTATCCTTCCTAGAATTTCTTTATCTATTTTTTGTGAGAAAAAGGAAGTTAATTTAAGTAAAGGAGGAAGATGGTCGATTAAAATTGTCAGTTAATATTGCCGATAATGAGAGGTTAGGGAGGATTCTGAGGCATAGCTCACAATCTGCGGTTACGAGGCAACATATCGTTAATCTAACCTATCGATAATATTCTCCCCAGGATTAACTCTCTATGAGAGATTGCCTTTTCTCAGGACAAAAGCTGTTAGGACTTAATTCAATCCTCCGCTATATAATTAACCTGTAAAAATCGATAAAAAAAAACAACTAATCGATTAAGATCAGGTGCAACAACCTGCTACACAACAGTCGTTTCCTCCTCTGAAGCCGGCTTTAGATTAGAAATGCTTTTTTTTTTCATTTAATTTTGTTTCTAAACGAACGATACCCTTCTGTGCCCATAAATCCAATTTAAAGTGAAAGTGTGTTTTTTTACACCTCTCCCCCGCGATACAGGTAGGTATAGGTAGGTACCTTACAGAACCAGCTTACCTATCACCTGTTTTACAGAATCCATAGAAACCAAAAAAAAAAAAAAAACTAACTAATTTTATAATAATATTTTTAAAATATATACGCGGTCCCTGAAATACAAAGGATCTAAGGTATGATATGATATGATTTATTGTTTTTTTTATTACAAGAAATAATAAGGTTTGCATAGCTAAAGAGCTCACACTATATATAAACTTACTACGATAAAAGAGAAATAAAATTATGTTTAAATATTCATATTATAAATAAAATTTATACATTAAATAATCTCGAGAACTTCTTCATGTAAGACGCCTCGTAATTTATCATGAATGAACGGGTATCAGAATCAGGACTAGATCTGCGACTTTAGGTAACTCAAATTCTTTAGGGATAGTTATAATTTATCTTAAACTGACCCTGAATCATTATTTTTTATTTTTTTAAGTATTATAATTAATTTTTTTTTTTTTTTTTTTGTGAAGGATATAAATTTTTTGTGGTGACCCCCTCGGCATAGTTTGGACCAGTTCCACTAACCCAGAATGAATGTCTCCTTTTTTTATTTTTTTTTATATATCATGTTTCTAAAGAAGAACGCGCGCGGCTCCTATAAAAGTTGTCATCTTGCCTCTAAGGCATAAATTAGTATAATTAGAAGGATGAATCGATGTTTCACATACCGAGTTTTCCTTGGATGTGTATCGCAATTTACCATTAATATTATAGCATAAATAAAAATGGCTTAAAAAAAATGGCCATTGCATAATTATTTAAGGGATTCCTCTATCAAGATGACCAAAAAATTTCCGTTACATGTTTCAGGAAAAGTCTTGAAAGATAAATTACTCTTGGACTCCCCCGCAATTAGCGAGATATAATAAAATGCCTGTTACTTAATTGACCTTTCAAAGCAATTAGAAATTTACAAATAGGCTTCAGCGATCTAGATACTTAAAACCAGCCGGACTTAAAAATATTCTTTATAATATTGAAACCGGATTTAATCCAACTGGAGGGGCTTAATTTTATCTTTGTAAAAAAAAAAAAAAAAAAAAAAAATCAATCATTCACAAGAACTTTTTTTAGCCCATATTTTTAGGAAAAAATAATTAATTGGTTTTTATATCATAATTTATATAATAAGAGATAAATATTGTAATAAAAAAGGTATTGACATTATTTCTTTTCCATGAAACACAAAAAGCAAATATCCGAAATGGTAGAAGCAAAATTTTATATTTTCTCTGAGCTATTCGTAATCACTTGTTTTCTGCTAGTAAAGTTTCAAGAAGAACAAAATATGGTTCAGTCAATATATATATTCATTCTTAAAATATCAATTCTTAAAATTGATTTTAATATGCTATGTGCTAAAACTCGGTGAAATTAAATTATCCACACCACAAAATATGCAAAAATATTCATTGACTGGTTTTTGATTGAATACCTTCTCATAGAATATTTTATTTACCTCATAGCATTTTAAAAAGAAAAGTGAAATCTGGAGGTAATTTTTTTTTCTTTTCACCTTGTATTGAATTTTCTTTTATACAAGTTGAAATTTGAAAAAAAAAAAAGAAGGTTGAAATATGGATTAAAAAAAAAAGTAATAACGTTACGACAACCTGCTTAATTTTTCATCACTATATCGAATCCCTAGTAATAATATAGCTTGGACAAAAATATTATTAAATTTTATAAGAAAATAATACATAAGTACTTATTTGAAAGCTCCCATATTTCCGTAGCTTCTAAACTAAATGACTCAAAATGTTTTCTTTGCGTCTTATTTATTCTGTTATTTACTATTATAAGGTAATAATATATAAATAAATTATTATAATATAATAATTGTAAAATTCGTAAATATTTAACGGGAGCTGAGCAGTATCCTGACCAGCTATCGCGTAAAGGTCAGGAGAACAAACCATCGAGCAGGTTTTGTAAGTTTCCTAAATACCGCGTTGTGATTAAATGGGTCAATGTGCCTCTCGACTCGGCAAACATACATCAAGTCCTCTAACTAACTTACTAATTGGAACAAGTACCTAAGCTCCGGGCTTTCTTTTACGTATATAAGAGGACTTGGTTAACTTCTCAAGGTTCGTATGGTAGTTAACTTCTCAAGGAGAAATGTTGATATAGAAATGCGAAATTTAGATTATTTTTACAACAAGTTTTAAGACAATATTCAAATGCTATGAAAATTATTGAAATATTCAAGTCATTATGTATAATTTATGACGAGATAACGATAAAAAAAAATCACATAATTTATTAAATATTGTATATACACATATATATATATTTAGAAATATCAAGAAAATCAAATTTCAAGATTTATTGAAAAAATTATTGTTATTTCAAAAAAAGTATAATATTCTTACCTTGTGTTTTTCTCTTTATTTTAAGTCGTTCTTCACAAATAAATTTTATAAATTGACTGGATAGTTCATAAAAAATTAAATACAACCAAGTAAATATAAAATAATAGTTTCTATGCGATAAATAAAAAAAATCCTGCATATAAATGCAAATTTTGATCTTTTTATAAGAGATTTTGAAAGTAATCAATTCATCCTTTTATAATTATTTGTGAAGTGCATTGCGAGTATTTAACTTATGAATTTATTTTTTTTATTTTCTTTTTTGACCTAAATTTATTCCATAATTAGAACTTTGAAAGGGTATAAAAATATTTATAGAATCTCAGAATAAAATAAGATGAAAATAATATCAATTCATTTCATTTATTGCTTATTTAATTTTTTACCAGGTAATGATGAGCTTGATTATTATTGTACTCTGATCAGATTTTCTTACAAATCGTTAACAATCAGTTTTGTATGTGAATTAGTGATTAGGATTTAATTATTATTTATAATTTTTTTATTTTATTTTTTTCTTATATAATCTACTTTAAATTCTGAACCCGTCCTGGAAAGAGTGCACGTAGAGCTATAAGACCAGGTCCTGCGTGAGATACCAGGTCCCGAGTGACAGCGGCACACCTCTTCTCAACTTTTTTTGGTCTGTTTTTATTTCCGTTTAATGCGGAGCTCTATCCATTGCTCTTGTTGGTTTATTTAGTAGTCACGATGCTCTTCTAACCCCCGATACCACAAAGAGAGCAAGGCGTACAAAAGAAAATAAAAGAAAATAAAAAGAAAAGAAAAGTGACCAAAAAACGTAGCGGCCTCGTTGCAACCTTGGCACTTGCTTGAATAGCAATATCCTCGCGATTTGAATAAAGGCCCCGCGCTATGGAGTGACTATTTATCCTGGGACATGGACAACAGAGTTCGGAGGATGTCGGAACATGTCGGCTATGCTCGAGCATGGCTCGTACACTCAGGGATTAATTAGTTGCTTTTTGTTAGAACTACTAGAATATATTAGCCCTTCCACGGCTTGGGTTTCTATTTTCGGTTACTAACAAGCCTCAGCCTCGTAGTAGAGTAACCTGATCCTCTTTGCAGCGTAATAAAGACCATGCATGTATATATATATATATATATATATATATATATATATACCCCTTGTCGCAGGTTAAAATATAAGTTTAATTTCAAAATTTAGAGATGCATTTTTTGTTTGAAATAGATCACCTTGTAAGAAAAAGAGTCCAAGTAACTTTTCTTTCCATTTTGTGTTAAGTGAAGCTGAATTTTGAAGAAGAAAAAAAAAATTATCTAGATTTGAAGGATTATTTTTTTTTTTTTTTATTAGAACTCAATCAGATCTTTAAATTAAAATATCGGTACTGGCATTTTTAGTCTTCTTATTATTAGACAGTTAATAATCTATGGTAGATATATAAAATTAAGCGGAGTTAGGTACCTACACAAATTAAAAACCAAGAAAGGCTTGACCGAGTTTTATGATATCTGATTTTTTTCAGATTCGTCTTTGCCCAAATAGCAGAATACGTATTAGTATTTAAAGAAAAAAGGGAGGGGATTATTAACTATTTACTAATTACATATACTTAACTGATTATACATATACATTAACTATATGTACTTATATCTTAGTTAAAAATCATTATCAATTTTAATAAATAATTCTATCCCGATTAAAAAATCTGTCAGGTTACATAAAAAAGATTAATTCAGGCATAATCTGTACATAGCTAATCCATATAAATACAGATGAAATTCTATTTGTTTGTTCTTTATAGAAATCCATACCATTTGTTCTAAATTCTCCAAATTTCGCTCAGTGATTCTTTCATACCAAGTCCATAATAAAGTAGCATAACTTCAGCCGATCTCTGGGTATATTGTTTATCGTTATAAAAATCTTTATGATCTCGTTATAAAAATCGATTTTGTATATTAGAAAAATGACATTTCCGGGTGAAACCTGTATATTCAGCTAGTTAGTATATAAAATACGAACTAGAGAATATTAAATAAATTTTTGTATGTGTGTGAAGAAAAGAATATATCAAGATATTGATTTGATGTATGAAATACCTATTGAAAAAATGAGTAGTAATAACCAAAATTAAATCCGAAAAATAAAAATAAAAAATGGGGCCTAGTTCTATTTATATATTTATTATACATAATTTATTATTATTAAAACAAAAAGAATGGAAATTAATCTACGAATAGAGAATGGGATTATTTTTTATAACAAATAATGACGGAATTAGAAACTTTTTACTGAAAATCTTAATTTTTAGATATTATTGATTATGAAATGTATGCATAACACGTTTTTTTTATAAATAAAAAATAATAATAAAATATATGGTAATTCAGATTCGAAAGCGAGTACGACACAGCACTGCGACAAGACATAAAATAAAACGAAACGGAAGAAAATAAATTTAAAAAAAAATTCAGAATGGGCCCCCCTTGTTTTGACAACATTTAATCAAATTGGCCATTGAAATAATGCCCGAGGAACATATACGCGGACAAAAAATGAAATAAGAAAACCCACGAGGAGAAAAAAGGACAGAAACAAGAAAGGGACACAGAGAAACACAGAGGATAAGATAGAAAATAAAATAAAAAGAGGAAAAAAAGAAAGACGAGAGACCGAGAAGCAAAAAGAAGACGTGAGGGAAGAACGGTGACTCTAATGAATCGCTGGCAGTCACCCTCCCCTCCTTTCCCGAATTCCACGCTCAGGTATATTAAGGCTTTGTCCACTATACTATATCTTCCTTGGGGATATCTTTTGTCATTTCTGATAGCAATAATTTAACCCGGATAAATATATAAATTATCCATAAAAAACAAAACAAAAAAGAATAGTATTAAAAAAGAAATACCAAGTACCATGAGAAAATGAAAAAAAAAAAAAAAATACACAAGAGACTATGACAGAACAATTAAAAAATATTCCGTAGAAAATTGTCCCAATTATGGGGAACCAAGGATGTCGAAAAATATTAAATAATAGTGCTTCAACTTGGCAGGATGTTACATGACATTCTTAATATTTAATATCTTAATTTCTTAATTGTTGCTTAGAATTTTTAAGTAACTATGAATAAGTTAGTAGTAAATAGTTGTTAAGTTATGCAAAGTTAGAGTTGGAATAGAGTTCAGTAGTGGATGTTTAGGGGTATCCTGAATTAGACGGTATCGGTCCCCGGGGTCCGACTGCTGGGATGAGCCACAGACGATATCGGGCATCGACGTCCGATGGGAATGCTTTGACGAAAGCGTTATCTTATGATTAAAATGGAATTAAATGAGCGTCTCAAGGGCATTCTCTCTTGGTAAGGATTGGAAGTAGACACAATAGTTGCAGGACAGGCCGATTCTAAAAAACAACAGAATTTCAGCTGTTATCAATATTTTCTGCACTAAAATGCAACAATCTCATTAAAAATGGACTAAATTAAATATTTGAAGTGTTCGGACTATCGGACATTTTCATGTGAAAATCGGCCGTTAAGAAGAGAATGTAAGTCATCGGACTCCAGGGAACGATGCCGCACCTAACGTGTTAACGTGTAAAAAAACAACCTTATAATAATGCGGCACCTTCTAAATGTGCTAACGTTAATTTTAAGAAAAACTTGTTTAAAAAATTGAGGCGTTTTTATGTGTAAAAAATTGACAGATACATAAATTTGTTGTTTATGAAAATAAATAAATAAATAAATTACAAAAAAAATTAAATCTCTTGATTTAAATTGTGACGGATTTTTTTTTTTTTTTTGAAAAGGTTCTCTGTTGCCAAAATTAATATCAACATTGTTACAATGTACAGTGTATAATGTACAATTCGAGTACAGCCGGACTCGAACCCGGAGTTTTGAGATATGACAGATATAACAATTTCTTATTTACCAAGCTACCCTGTTATAAACTATTAACTAAAAAAATACAATTATTTTTATTTTTATTCTATTTAAATTACCAATACCTTTAATTTTGATGAAGTAGATATCATAGTTAACTACAAGAGAGAAGCTTTCACGGGTTCCTAGCCCAGCAGGTGGCCTTAGGAATTTTTTTAAGTTAGAGAAAAATCCTTGATTATTATGCCCTCCATGGTTGGGGAAGTAGAATGGAGTTCCCGAGAATGAATTGCAGGTACGCCTAATAGATCCCTAACCTAATCATACCTGGATAGGCAAAATTTAAAACATTGATAGTAAAACAGTGTTAATCATTTTAGAATAAAGTTGTTACACGTATATAATATAATGAAAGCTACAAACCTGTGTTGATAAATTTCTATGATTTATGGAAGTGTAATAGAATATTTATCCAACAACGATTACAAATGGGATATTAGCGTACAATAAATCATGATTAATCAACTAAGATAAACGTTGATTTTATAATGTACATTCATTCATCTTTTTCTTTTCTTGATAAATTCATCTGTTATCTAAAATTTACAGGACAATTAATAATATCCTTTCATTAATTGGATCCATTCATATTACTAATCCCATTCATGAATTCGAGAAATATATGTATAAACATATATGTAACCTTCTAATCTTGCAATGTGTCTTTAAAAAAAAAAAATGAGACAGCGATAAATAATAAGCTAAAAGAGGAGAAGAACATCTGAGTTCGCCTCCACACTCTAGACCAAAATGTCGGATTTGCATACAGATCACCCAGACGGTAGAATGCTGAATCTTTTACGACTCGGAAATCTCGTAGTATTTTTGTATAGAATGATTTAATTACGACCCATCATTCTCGAAAGTTTTCTATAAATACTTCGCCGGTACGGTATATTGTACCATCAGTTATCCAAAACACAAAAGCTCCAAGAAAGGAAAACCTTAAAGAGGTCGTAAACAACCGTAGAAGAAGAAAGAGACACGGTGAAAGATAATCCTTGAAAAGTCACGATTTCGCCGGCTTTCATTTTTATCATTCCATCAACTTAATAAACACTTTGATAATTTGATGGTAATTATTTGTGTTATGGTAAACAATCTTTAACCCTTAAAGCTGACTCTACTAACATCACCCCTAAAAGAACAGATCTCTGCGGTGAACCATTATACCATATAGGTCCGGATGCTAATAGCTTTAGATCCATATCAATCTCCATCTCATCCAGATAAGAGAACCCTTTCATCGTCTGCATCCATCAATTTTAGCACCCAATTTGCTCCAACAGCCACTGAACTCTTGTTGGTACTTGTGCGGCAATCTTTGCTTACTCTCTTCGCTTATCTTGTTGTTTTGTTATATGTGTGTATGTATATGCATATAAAACTTAGATCCATTTTCCGCCTTTTGCTCATATTAGCGATGAATTTTGACGAACAAGAGAAAGAGAATTTCATTACATCATTTAACGAATAATAAATTCGTTACTAGCATTCTATACTAATAATGGAATAATGTGGTTAATTATTTCAACAATAAATCCTACTTCATATCACTTGTTTTAATATTGTAAATTGACAGTACTAGCAAAAGAACTTTGACAATTCATTTTTATAGAATGGTACACAGGTTCAGGGGCGAAATTCGTATGAAAAATTATACCGATTTGCGAACATCTAAAATATGCATTTTAAAAATTAATTTAACCAAATATTAAAGTAAAAATTATATTTTCGTAGTCAGCGATATTATCTTTATATTGTACCTTTTGGCTCCTACGAGCTATTTTCAAGAGCATATCTTTAACAACGTGTACATGTCAGCATATCGTCGTTGATATGAAAAGATCTTAGGTCAATTAACAGCTGATTTTCAGGAGAACAAAAAAATAATTTTATTTGCATTTCATTTTTTTAGTTTTTGTGTTTGATTATCGAAAAGAAACATTAAATTTGTTATATTTTTCATTTGTAAAACTTTTTTGTGTTCGAGTTTAAATTTTCCTTATAGGCTTGTTTCACTCAGGATTAATGATGAAGCGAATCCTGAAATTTGAATATTTTTTTACTGTGGATGATTCTTCTTTTCTATTTACTGGTGATATAATTCGCCTTTTAGAGCTAATCGATATATTGATCGTCAATGACGATATATTAAATAATTTAAGTAAATTTAAATACATTATTAAAAACTCTTTTTATTAATGTAGTAAAAACTGTTATTAAAAAATGTTTTTAAATTAAAAAAAAAATTATTGCGAAACCAAATTCTTAAAAGCGACTAGAAAATAGATATGAAGGGCCACGAGGAAAAACGATCATATTCACTATGAGTAGGTCTAGTTGTGTCCCGTTCTCATATGAGTCAGTACCTCTTAATGGCATTAATGGATGAAGATACTCAAATAGTTTTTTTTCTTTGTTATAAACTATGTTGATAAATATAATATCTTAATTTTCTTAATAGACGCTCGTATAATGTTTGACTCGGAACATATACATCGGATGCCTTTTGCATTGGAAGACACCGTACGGTAGGATTGCGCACCTGAGGCAGGTAGTACCCGGACTCCCTAATTACCTGTGCGAGCAACGCCAAAGATACGCTCAACTGGAGGAATAAATCTCGCGCCAAAACCGTGAGATGTCCCGCAATAAATTAGACAAAGGCGCTCTTGAACAAAAAACTGTTTTTATTGTGGAAGCGGGGGCATGATTCAGGGACACATTGTCTTTTTTGGGGACGCGATTGTGTGTGTGTGTATTGTGGCTACCTGTGCGGGTGCCTCAGTGTGCGTGCGATGTCCCCACTACCTTCGGGTCCCGAGGATTGATGGTAGTCCCAATTAAAATGTGTCCCATAGCCCCGGCTAGGGTGGCCCCAACCTTACAGATATTCATCTCGTCTTTTTTTTTTTCTTTTCTTTTATTTACATACCCACCGTTTGTTTAGGTGTTTTTATTTTTACATACTTCTGTATAATCTTTTTTCGGGTGGTCGAAATGTTTCTTGCTCCCCTTAGGACGAAGTACAATTGAAACGTAAATGACTCTGTTAAAAGAAAACGTTTTTAAAAATTATGCTTGTGTAAAATAATAAGCTGTAGTGAGCCTTGGCCGGGATTTGAACCTGGATTTCCTTATCACTATCATATATATCACAAGTCAAAAGGTCAGTGAAGAGAAAGTACTGACTTGACCGGGAGATATGCCTCGTAGCTCCATTAGCAAGAGCGCCTTTCTAGTGATAAGGATATCCAGGTCCAGATATATTCTTATCTTATAAAAAACTTCAAAACGAAAACTAATCATATCTCGAAAATCGTCTAATTTTCGTTATTAATGCGCTGAAAGCGAAATTTATCTTAAAAATCGCAGAATCTTAAACTCAATCCAAGCAAATTTGGAAATTTTATAAATTTCTTAACAAGAACCTCATTAATCAAAAGGGACTATTTAACAAATAAACTAACACGACCCAGTTTTATATCTATAGAATGTATTAATATCTGTAGCAGCCAATATATTATCATTTTTACTCCGAAGAAACAGTAAGACAATAATTAATACATTTTATTTATTATTGTTTTTCGCAGATATAGGCTTGAAAAATGTCAGAACTTCTAACTCAATCAAAGAAACTCCACTCACTTTCTTAGCAAGAACGTCATAAATCAAAAGATACTTTTTAAAACATAAATATTTCATAGTTTGTTCCTCCTTTGATAGAAATTATTTAAAAAAAAAAGTAAAATGAAGCAATTTACTTTATACATAAAAAAACAATCTGTCTGAAACTCCTGACACTTTTCAGGGATTGATTTTTTAAAAATAATAGTTAACCACTGTTTCACCTCTAAATTTTATAGGTATCATAGTATTAAAAATTAAAAAAAAAAAAAAAAACGAATGATTTACTAGCTGTATATACCGGTTTCCCCCGGAGAATTTCATTTTTTAAATCTATAGAATGAGACTTTTATCGACTCAAACGGTCTATTTCGTAAAAACCAATGTAAAGCAAGATCATAATTTTTTTTTATAAAAATAAAGAATATACCTTGTATAAAAAATCTACTAAGTGAAATTTGCAGAATTTAGGACAAACGGTATGGATGTCTATAAAGAACAAACTTTACGAGTATATCCCGGTTTCACCCGGGGAATTTCATTTATCTAACGAAACGTTCGATTTCTTAAAAAACCATTGTAAAGCGGGATCATTACGATTTTTATAACAATAAATAATATCAGCTGAAGATCGGCTGAATTTATGCAATTTGAATATGGATAGGTGCTCTCACCTGGTATGAAAGAACCACTTAGCGAAATTTGGAGAATTCAGGGCAAGCGGTATGGATTTCTAAAAAAGAACAATCAAACAAAAAGAATTTTATCTTTATTTACATAGATTTGAAAGAGGAAAAAAAAAATAATCCCTAGGATGTTCGTGAGCATGGCACGACATATACATCAAGAGTTAGGATTAATAGAGAAAACTAAATCGTTTGCTAAAATTATTAAAAATAAGTATTTAAAAAAAAATAAAAAGAAGTAAAAAGAGGATTTAAGAATAAATAATGATAATAGTAATTAAAGAAATTAAATGAAGTTAAATAAAAGAGAACTAATTGAAAAAATAAATTAAAACACTAATGACGAAATTGATGAAAAAGATAATAATAATAATAAAATATAGAAAAAAAAATGCGTCTGCATAAATGTTGTACAATATATAATTATAATTCGCTTTTTGTCTTGGTTCAATACAGTTATTGTAGTAATGAAATTTCTCAGAAATATGTCCAACGCTAAGGAATGCATAGTAAGACAATCAAGACTAAAAACCAAAGACAGAGTAGTAGACGTTTTGGACAATTTGTACCATGTTTATCACCTTTAATGAATACACATACAATCAAAGTCTTGTTATTATAGTTGTATACTGGCTATAATGTCATGAGTATTTATACGTAAAATTTATAATAATATTCTTTCATTAGTTACATTTACCATGCTGATAGATAGATCGATAGATCTAGACTAATCACCTTTTTTTTTCTAATTGTAATTCATAGATACACGATAACGTCTTACTGGTTAATTTGTACGTAGTATAAGATACCAAATGGATTTATTGTAATGTATACAAAGTCATAAAATAAAATATTTGGTTGACGAATAACGTGAGAGAGGGGCAAGTGTGGTGGGTGGATGGGAGACTATCCCGACCCACCGTTTAAGTTAATGTCAGTATATTATCATATTTTCGTGGCGAGCATATAATCAGCCAATAGTCGGCTGCATTAACTGCCATCGCGTAGTCCTATTGATCGGGTCACGGGTCACGGATTGGAACTTCGTGTCCTGGCTCTCCTCCGGGAGTATCGCGGCTTCGAAACACGTCGTTGAGAGGATATAACGGTCATTCGTATCCTATAGAAAAAAAAAAAAAAAAACTGCATAGATTATACAGCTTTCTATGAAACCCTTTTGTAAAATTTATTTATTTATTTGTTGCATTTTGCCACTACCCTTTAAGAGTCATTGACGTTTTTTTCTAAATTATTATAAAATATAGAGTAAACCAGTTATTGGCATCCCAACTTTAACTTAAAGAAATATGTAAAAAAGTCCTAATTTTATTACAAGATATACATGAGTCTAATGTTTGAAGGAAACTCCCTCTAAGTCATCTATGAAGTAAGACTGTAACAAACTAACCATAGGGAAGATTTCACAATTAAATCCACAGGGTGCCAATAACTAGATTTGGCACTTTTAACAATAAATATTGCCATATTTTAAGCCTATTGAACTTTTGGCCCAAAGAAACCTCTTGAGTCATTATGAGGATAGATAATGATGAGCTATAGGAAGTTTCTATTTGATCCCTTTATAAAAAGTTTTTTTTGTTAAATATAACCACAGAAATGTAGTCTTAAAGGTGCCAATAACCGTAAGATTTACCCTATATATATGAATTCTATATTAAAAATATGTTCAATAGGCTAAAGATTTATAACTATAGAATAATACTGTTTTTATACATCAAAAATAGACTTATTAAACAGCCCGAATTTATCAGAAATGTTTCATTTATTTATTTAATTTATTTTTTAAATTGATTCACTGTTTAATAATAAAATCGAGAAGAAGACATCGGCCTAAAATAAAACATGTATGTCAGCTTTTGATCAAGCATTTAAATAAAAATTATAAATTATAAAAAACATTCAAATTTATTTAATTTATAAAGAATCGGTCTTTTGACGAACCCACCAATTCAAATTATTGAAGAAGTGAAAAAAACGTTTCTATTTTTGCATTTAGAGATTTCCTTAACTTAAATTATTTTCTCTGACAAATATTCATACTTAGAATAAATTGTTCATTATTTAATAAATCTATGTGCATTTGATAGATCTAAAAAATAAATGTTTTTTTTGACGTATAGTGTTTCCTGAAAAATAAATGAAATTATAAATATATAAGGTTTAAATGGGCAAGATTCAAATTTATGGTTTTTCATTTAAATCTTCTATATACTCTATATATTCTTTGACAGTGATAGGCCGGGCCAAATTTGACGTCAAAACTTACTTGCTGCTTTGGTTACAGGAAGATATTTGTCAAGTTTCTCCAGACATTAATTATTTGAATTCTTTATAAAAGCCAGAGGGTGTTAGAGTGTAACCGAACAAGTCTGTTCGTACCATTATTCCTTTTTTCTGCTCACATCATACTAATTATTTTTAACACCATCATATTTCAATTTCATTCCTAATTTATATTAATTATCTGTATTTACCAGTAGGTCATGTTATATGGTACTTCATATGTATATGCTAACGTATTCAAATTTGTTTACAGTCGCTGCAGTCTGCGGCGCGAAGGGCAGGAACGAGTTGCGCCAACTGCAAAACCACGACGACGACACTGTGGCGTAGGAACCAAAATGGCGAACCAGTCTGCAACGCCTGTGGGCTGTACTACAAACTCCACAACGTGAGTACTCCTTTATATTCAACAAATAATAATTATAATTATATAATACTATATATGTAAGTGCAAGGATAATTAAAATATTTTCCTTTTCCAAAGAAGATATCCTTAATAATCCAGACTCCCTCCTGACCTACTGAGGAAAGATGTCTTCTCTTTCCTCCTTTCTTAGAAACCTTTGGACGGTTAGGAATGTCATTGGGACGGATCATGTTCGAATAGTCAATGAGCGTCAGGGGTAACAAAAAAAAAAACCTAAGGAATTCCTTAAAATAGAGGATATTATCTACTAGTTGAACTATTTTAAAATTACAGGAAAAATAGCATTTCAAGCTCAGAAAAAATATGTTTAATGAATACGTGAATTTTATCAATGTTTTAATACTGATACTGCTCAGAGATGGATCCTAGAAATCATTCATCGTAAAATCAGTCTTACCGAACTTATTATAAATTCAACTAAGTTTTATATTTATACATGATAAAGAAATTTGTTCGTTTTATACTTAGGAGCGATGGAAATATAATCATTTGAAACCTGAAGAAATAGTTAACAATTAACCCTAGGATTTCCAAGGGACATCGGACTAGATATATTTTATTACATATTTATAAAACTTTGGATGTAAAAAATAAATTTATAGATGGAAATTAAAGTCATTTTTCTAGATAACTAAAAATTTCATTTCCATGTTTGTTGAAATTCATCATTCATGGTATATAAGATATTTGACTGATTTACACTTTTCAAAAATTGTTTTAGTCAGGTTCATTAAAAAAAATATATATTAAACGTTTGTAACTTATTATCAATGCCTTTATAAAATTATAGTTTAATAATTTTAAATTATATCATTGAGCCAACAAGGCCGCCACAAATAATTTATTTCTTGTGGATATAAAATGTTACAGAAAATTTTCAATTCACGTTTAAATTAATCTTCAATGTTTTCCTGACAATTACTAACTTTTTTCAGATTGTTTATTTATTAATTTAGGTGCGAAACAGTGTGGACAAATATTAATGGCCTCCAAGAGCCCCCTTGGTAATTCTAGCGTTAATACTTAAAACTTTTTTTGATTTTTAATTCACCCTCATTAGGTTTTAAACGTTTTTTTTCTAATTAATTTTTAAATATAACTTTTTCGAGGCCATTTTTTGACGACTAGGAAAAAAAAAAAACAGTGTGGGATAAGAAGGAGATGGCATGAAAGAGGCCTATTGTGAGATAGTTGCCAGACAAGACAAGAACGGGAATGACATCAATTACCAAGAGACGGTCCTCGACAAGGGAGCTCTGTCTATCCGAAGGGAAGTGGGGTGGGAGGAGAACGCCAGGGCGGCGCTGGGGGAACAGAGCAACCTCTGTGCTCCCTCCACAACAACCACTAATGGTTAATGGTTAATGGTTAATGGTTGTGTCTCTCTCAACCACACCCATCCGCTCTTTAGTCGTAATTAGTCGGAGCACTTACCTGCTCCATTCAGCAGTAGGCCGGCTGCGTGGAGCCCGGAACTGCCTGCGCCGAGCTAGGGGCGTCTAGCTTGAGGAGGAAGTCTCGCAGAGCATGTTGAGGTTTGTAGGGATCATTTGTTCTGGAAAAAAATGAGCTTTAAGTTACCTGGTAAAAAAGGCAGGAATATAAAAATAGAATCACATATTTTATTTTTGCCAACGTTTCGAACCAAATCTAGGTCATCATCAGGGCTAAATGAGAAAAAACAGAAAACAACCAATCAGAGATATCATGTAAACAAGAATTAATTTTAGGTGAAACATTAAACAAAATTAAATATATTGTATACAAAAAAAATATGTTAACAGATAAAATAGGACGGGATATGTGCCTGGTGGCTCAATTGGCAAGAGCGCCTTACTAGTGATAAGGAAATCCGGGTTCGGATACCCACTTAGGTCGATCTTTTCTCTTCTAATTTTAAAATAATTAAAAAAATTAAAAATGTTGACAAGAAAAATGATTGAATTGATAACCTAGGTATCTGGTAATAATAGTCCTACTATATATATAACATTGTGTCCGACGTTTTTACTAGAATTTCAGTTCTACTTTAGGGCTGAATATAAAAGATTTTGTTCCATTTCCACTACCTTAAATATTTTCCTAAACAACTCAAGATATGAAAAAATTATAATAAAAACAAATTCAAGAGCTAAATATCAATTTGAATGAAGTAAAGTTGTCATTTATGAAGAGAGAGGTTCACTCCGACTAGAGAATGAAAAAAAAATTCTCACATTAATCTATGAGCAAACTATAATTTTTTGACGAACTGGACAAAGTAGCAGATAAATTAGGATTGATATAATGAAGATGGATTCGTAAAATGTAAATGTAAAACAAAGTTTTTATCTTTGGCGGGATTAATTTTTTTTTTATTATAGATCTAAAAGTAAACTCTATAGTACTTTAACACTCTAAAACTTTAACAATTGAAATTTTATCCAAGATGAAAAAATTGGAACCGTGTTTGATATGAAATGAAATCGCAACCTTAAATTATTTATTTTTTCTTTCTTCCCAAACTTTTATGTCACCTTTGATCCAGGGGAAGTTAAGTATTAAATCAGTAATATTGCGGAATCTTGAGTAGAAAGGGTTTCTTGTCGATAAAGTTGATTGATTGTACCGGTCAGTTATCTTTGGGTTCATGGCTTGAAATAGTCTGGCCGAAACAGATAATTTTCGTTCCAGGAGACTGTCCATCCTCGAGAGCTCGTTACCAGGACAAACGAGTATCCCAGAAGCTGTAGACCCGAGGACAGTAAAGATATTTCCTCCCGTAAAGGACGGTAACAGATGGGGGACAACGATAGACACGGAAGAAATGAGTCCTCATCCTCAATTAAACTGAGCTCCCTTCGTTAGAGGATGAGAGAGAAGTGAGTGGACGTGGGACAAAGAGGAAGAAGACAGAGCCAAGAGCATCATGATTGGTTGCCTTTGACGAGTAGATAATTGTCAGTAATTTAAATGCCGCCTGGATCGGGGGGGGGGGGCGTGTATTCAAATAGATCTGTTTTGCATATAGGACGCTAATATATAGTACCCCGCAGTCACAATAGAGCGCACCATTAGTGTTCCCGTGTCTCCATCTTTTGGCAGCTGAGGATTTCGGATGTCGAGGATGTTGGATCAACATGCGGCAGGGTCTGTAGTTTATTTGTGTCGCTGTTCCCTGAGATCTCTGAGGGTCTCTAAAGAGGCAGCTGAATAGTGTTTATCGTGTCGAATATTAGAATTGAACTGTCAATGAATTATATTTAAGCTACACCTTATACACAGGAGACCCAATGGTCCGATGGCGACACCTCAAATCAATGACCCCTTTGCCACCAAATTCATTTAACCCCCAACTTCAAAAGATCCATCAAAGATCTTTCACCATAGTTTCGGCGTAACACTGGGATGGGTACTAATCAGCTTCTTAGTATATTTCTTTTTTTATTTGTTGTTAGGATTTGTCAGTTTCTATTTTGCGAAATTACTATTCAATTAGTCGTGAGTAAACGACAATATCATTGGTATAATTAAAAGCTTTTGCACTCAAATACCCATACACACTCACTCGCATCCAAGCAAATCTAAATGTTTATTAAAAAAGAAGATTATTAGTAAGTAATTATAATTAAATGTGTAAATTTATGAAGTGCGCAAGAACAGTTTATTAGTGCATAGGTGGTTCGCTTCCTATTGAACCTCATACCAAATATTGCTATTAAAATGCAATTGCAATGTGTAACCTGTTCACATCATCTGGTTGAATCGTCCTTGTTTGGTCTAAATGTTCTCCATAATACTTTCTTGTAAGAAAATTCGCTTTTATAAAGACGTAATGAAAAAACGAATAATTTATTTATAAGACGAATATTCCTCTCACTGGACAGAATGACCAACTCCAATTGTAGGTATGTTTTGCAGGAATTCACTTAAAATTAACATTTCTCTTTGAAAATCTGTATATTTGCAATTTTTATAATTGTAATTTTTAAATTTGAAATAGTATGACATAGAATGCAAGGCCTCAAAGTCTCGTATTATTTCAATAATGCACTTATTGCGAGACTTTGAGGCCTTGCATTCTATATATATATAATTAAATAGTCTCTTCCTAAAAACTTGTTTACTAAAATAGTATGACAGCAATATTAAAACATAGAAGCTTCCTCAAATATAGATACAAATAAAAAGGTTTCAACTTTACAAAGAGAAATATTATTTATAGTGATTATTCTGTGAAATGTTGAAATGGAGTTATTCATTTTGTCAACTGAAAGGCTCTTATAGTAATAATATATGTATGAAATTCCTAATTTTTGGTATTCACTTGTGAAAAGCAGCATATAAGGATTGCTATCAATTTCGAAATCGTTGCATATTAAATTAATTATTAACGCAATTACAATTACAACATTTCTAAATATTTTGAAATTCATGATGTATATTTCAAAAGTAGATTTCATACTTGAACGAAGCTTGCAATGAGATCCGGTGTGTTGTGGTCCCTGGAGCGAGAAATCCAGAGGCCATTACTTCATGGGGCCGGATGCTTCCAAAATATCCTCTGCCATTTTCTCTTTCAAATGTCCAAGAAAGTAAAGTAACATGAAATGGCCACACAGATTATGGATACGTGTTAAAATAACTTTGGAGCAATCAAAAGAAACTCGGCGGTGAATAAAAATTTTTCAATTTTCAGAGGAGTCTTCTATGAATAAAACCTAAATTTGCGATCCAGTGACCGAATATATTTGTCACTGGGTCTTTGGACATTTAGCCCATCATTATGGTTCAATCTAGGTTTGACTACACCATAAAATAGTTCTAATATTTTTAAATTTTAATGAAAAGAATTTCATATATAAATTGCTGGATATAAGGATGTTATTATATAAACAAGTCAGATTAAGATTAATACTCAGATATTTCGTTAATTAAAATAATTTAATATAGTAATTTTCGTAGTTATAAAATATGTAATGTGAAACATAAAATACCTACATGAACGAAAAAACTCCAAATTTTTTTTTTCCAAAGAGACACTTCCAAAGAGAAATGTGAAGGAATGGTTAATTATTTCCTAGTCAATACGGCAAATTAGTACTAAATAATATAAAATAAACTTCAGAATAACACGTATGAATAATACTATTTGTTCTTTTATTTGTCTTTTGTTTCTGGGGATGTACAACTATATTTCTATTATAATATTTTTATTATCTTATTTGCGACGTTTCGGACCCCTGTCCAGCATCAAGCACCTAAATATTTTGCACTGCAATATAAAATTTCTTATATACACATGAAACATAATTCTTTATATAATCTATATAAATAAAGATGAAATTCTGTTTGTTTGTTTTTTTGTTCTTTATGTATCTCTGGGTATATTCTTTATTCTTATAAAAATCGTTTTGATCTCGCTTTACATTTGTTTTTTATGAAATTGAACGTTTCGTAAGAAAAATGAAGTTCCCCGGGTGAAACCGGGATATACAGCTTTAATCCATGTAAATTAAGATGAAATCTTATCATCCGCTGATAATTTTCCCTCTTCCCTCTAACCCTAGACTTTCTCAAACATCCCCACTTTTCCTATAATTTTACCTTTCTATCAACGTTTTTTTATTTTACAATAGGAATATAGTTGGATGTTAATTACCAGAAAGAAAAGACAAATGAAAGGATATCAAGAATCATCCAAAGAGAAATTATTAGGGAAAGAAAAAAAAAACATTATAGTTTTCTCGTATGGTCTTTTAAATCAATAATCTTGAAACAATCTTTTATCAACATTTTATAATGATGAACTATCAAAAAGATTGTTTTTAGAGTATCAATTGCTTAAATATTTTATTTTAAAAGGGAAGGCGTTTTGAACAACTTCTAAAGGATATGGGTAAATAAAATCCCCGGCAGTTGGTGCAGTCTAAGAGAGGATGGATGTACTGCGACAATCCCGGGGCTCCAAATCCTCCCGGAATGGGAGAAGGAGATAAGAAAGGACTTAACTTTGAGAAAACTATTTTCCACTCGAGTTGATGAGAATACTGCCCCAGAGCTCTCCGAGGCGTGGGGTTTCACCCCAGGGGTCGTACTCCCAAGGATTAGGGGACCTTTCTGCTTTGTCCACTCGATAGGATGCTAATATCGATACTGCCCAGTCAATCAAATCGATCTTATAAAAAAGCTAACATATTTTCCCTAAGGCATGTGAAAAATACTGTAGTACTTTTCTTCTCTTATATCCAAGAGAGTTTAGTTCTGGAATTGCACTCACCTCACCTGGTAAGGACGATTTATTGCCTAATTGAATATAGAGCAAGCTGCTCTGACCATAGTACTGTCTGTGGTCATGGAAGAATCCGTTTTTTTTTTTTTTTTTTTTTTTTTTTTACCTTTTTGTATTAAATTATGGAAAAAGAGAGAGGAAGAAATCTCTACCAGTTTCTCTGTTGAATCATTTTAAGACTAATTTCATTGATCCTTTCTCTATTGTATCGCTTAAAGATCTAATTTCAGGCCACCAGGAAATATAGATTTTGACTAATGTGACTTCACAATAAAGCAAATTCAATCAGAAAAGACTTTTTGAGAATATTTTTTTTTTTAACTCAAAGCTAAGAAATTATAAAATTAATTACTAAATAAAGCTTTTATTTCCGTTGATAACATAACGTTTAAGAATAAAATGTATAAATAACATAACAATTAAATTGGGGGTCACCTGTTTTATAATAGTTAGCATAGAAACCTACAATACTTAAGGTCGCGGGTTCGCGTCCCGAGGTGGCCCCAGGATTTTTTAATGGGAGTAAAAAAATCCTATTCGACGTAAAATGGAGGTCCGGAGCCTGTACGATGTCAGGTATTCGTTAAAGATCCCTATCCTAATCACACCTGGACAGGCAAAATTAAGGACTCCCACTGAAGCTTCGTCCGATTAAACAAACAAACAATTAAATTACAAAATAAAATTACATATTCATTCCTTTTTTTTTCTTTTCTTTTTTACTTTCACTTACCTATGAAATAATTAAGTCCCTCGAAATGTGTGTGTGTGTGTGTATGAACAGACTAGCTCAAAAACGATAAAGCTGTACTGTAATTAGGTATTTGAGCTAGTTATATTCCGGTACAGCATAAATTTCATCGAAATTGGGTCAACGGAAAGGGGACCTTATTTAATAAATGTCACAATTTTTACTTTTTTCGCGATTTCCTCGAAAACGGCTCCAACGATTTATATTAAATTTATCATGTTTAATGAGAATCAATTGCCTTTGGTTTTGTTTATATGGAGAAATTAACAAATCTCAGAAAGCCTGTCAATATGAATGTATACATGCCTGAAAAAAATGGCGAAAATACATTTTTTACTAAAATGAAAATTATCTTTGTTTAACAAGCACTTAGAACACGTTGACAACTCTTTCGCATGCGCAGTACTTTTTAATTTGTTAACAAGTTGTTGTTACTTTGTTAACAAGTAAGGCGTAAGTAACAATGTATACTTTGTGTTTCCATTATATATCGCTAACTTGACCGCATTCGGTGCTGTCACTTCGAGACATAGAACGGAGTGCTGAGCCTCCAGAGTTTAGAAGACTCCAGAGGAGCCCCGCTGGAGAAGATATATGAAGAGACGATGGCTGGAGAGCGATTGATTGACTCCAGCTAGAATGCCCCCCTGCCGGGTCCATTGTCTTCTCTCATCGGGGCCGTTTAAAAGGAACATTACCTTATCACATTAGTCTCGATAATTAGTCTAGTAATAGTTCTTTGGAACCTTTATCTTCTCAGCCTCGCATTTTTCACTCTGATATTCGGCTGTCTGAACCCCTCTCTCCGTATAACTATTCTTTTCATCAAATAAAATTTTAAATCTGTAGAATCTTTTTCATAAATAATATGACATCATTTGCAAAAGCCTAATCTTTAAAATATAATGTGCACATAAGATGATACAGGAAAAGCATTACTTCATAAAGTGAATAATCGTTTATTTAAAACAGTTGGTAACGCAAAGGCCATATGAAGGTTCATCAAGATAGATTTAAAAAAAAATTAATCAGATGTTTGATTTAGAGAAGACATTACCCGTACAATCACATTAAGGCTCAGCTTAACTTTAAGTAACTCTGAAATGTGGCTTCTTATGTCAAGCTCCTTTAAATCAATTCTTTTATTTTTTGGGTTGAAATCTATTAGAAATATTACAAATTAAAAATATTCTGTATCAATGGCATAAACAATTTATTTCAAACTTAAAAGGAGAAAGTATTAATATTAATATGCTAGCTGTATACACCGGTGTTCACCCGGAGAATTTCATTTCTTAAATCTATAAAGTGAGACTTTTATCGACTCAAACGGTCGATTTCGTAAAAAGAATAATGTAAAGCGAGATCATAACGATTTTTATAACAATAAAGAATATACCCAGAGATTGGCTGAAGTTATAGAATTTTTATATGGACAAGTGTTCGCATCTGGTATGAAAGAACCACTGAGCGAAATTTGGAGAATTTAGGACAAAGGGTATGGATTTTTTTAAAGAACAAACAAACAGAATTTCATCTATATTTATATAGATTAATAGGTTATTAAAATAATATATAGTTTGCAGCAAATACATCATAGATAAGTAATAAACTAGCCTAGAAAATTTATTTCGTTTGATTAGAATTTTACTCCTTCTATGTTTTTCTTTTCTTCTGTAAAATTACAAATAATCGGCCCGTCGTGGTTCGACATAACAGGCCTTCGATAGTTAATTTGGTCCACTGTTAACTCCATATTGTTAAATCTAATCTTTTAACTACGGTTGTACTCAGGTATCTTTGATATTTTCCTGGTATTTTTTCAATGCCAAAACTAGGGTGTTAGAATTTTACCTTGTATCGAAAATTAATTTCTTAATTAATAGAAAGATAGGTCTAAGTTGCTGAGAATGATTTCAATTATATTTTTTAATAATAATTACTATTTGTAGATTTAAAACTTGAATTGTAATGAGATTATCTTACTCGTTGATTACTGATATCGATTTGATATGATAACACCTATCCATTTTATTTCTGAAGTTCATAGCAGGAATAAAAAAAAAAAAAAAACCTTTGAACATTTTTAATGTTGAAATTTACTTAATAAAGGATTGGGAGGGGCGAACTGGAACAGCGAAGTGAAATGATGGATGACTTGATGGTTTGGAGCCGTTAAAAAAATAAAATAAACTCCTGACAGTGGGAGCTTGTAAAAAAAAAAAAAATAAAAAATAAAACCAACGCTCACCGAATCTTTAATACCCGATATCACTCCTGACGTTGGAATCCTTCGGGAAATGTTAATGCACTTTACTTCTCAATGAAGCTGTCTCATTTATCGAACTGATCCGCTTAATTTATTTTTTTACATCGTACTTTTTGATGTACGAACGTTAATTTGTAAGACACATCTCATGTCTTAGAAATCAACTTCCTCGACTATTGAATTCTAAGGTGCCTTTACAGCTTACGAACTTTACCTTCGAATACCACCCTAGAACAACTTCGTGAAGCATTCACGACTGTTCGGGTGTTCTAGGTACTTCATCTGTTCGCCTGGGTTCGGGGGTAGCGCTAGTATCACTTTTGATTTGGTTTTTCCTAAGTGACAGGAGTTGTTTGTGATACTAGTGTATTTTGTGAAACGTTGTAAATCGTCTCCTATTTTTTTATTTTTCAGATAATATAAAATATATTGATAATGGAGATTTTTTCTTTATCATAAGCTAGCTTTGGGTGCGTCAGCCAAATTGGTTCGCTTAACGTCACGTGAAGTATAAATGCCTGTTCGCTTCACGTCACTACGGCAAGGTTCGAAGGAGAACTTGTTCGAAGGTGAGGTTCGTAAAGTGTAAAGACACCTCTAGGCACATGGTCACTTAAATAAAATTGATATAACTTTCTTCTAAATCCATTTTCCTCGATTTTTTTATGAAGATTTTTTTTTTTTTTCTATTAGACTACCTAGCTTGAAATTGACGATATTACCTCAAGCTATAATGAAATCCAACCTCTATTTGCAAATTTTTTATCTAATTCACTGATTAAAAAAGATGAAATGGGTACAAATGATATCGTGCATTATAGCTCCTATCTTTGTGAATGATAGTAGTAAGATGGTATCGATAGTTTTGCGCTCGATACTATCGAAAAATTGGAGACTATCGATAGTTTAACATCACTAATATTACGATATAATAATAAAATAATTATATTTAATGACAAAATTAAAAACAGGTATTCTGAATTACAGCCCTGTTTTATGTATCAGATCGGTTATTTATAAAGAGTTTCTGTGTTAGCATGTCTATAGCAGTATCAGACTTAGTTAAACAGGCCGGAGGAACTTTCTGAAATGAACAAAACCAAAAAAAAAAGAAAAAGGATTAAAGAGATTTTTGGGAGGACCCATCCCGGCAAGGGGAACAATTAAGAGGAGGTGTGAGGGACTCGGATCGGGACCCGACGAGGAATTCCCTAGCAAGGAAAAAAGCATCTTTTTTATTTTGTTGCATAGCTTACATTCCGGTGGTTGAGGACCTCACTCGGTCGGATTGAGGCTAGCATTAATCAAACAACAACAACAACGACAACAACAACTAGACAAATGGGTTGAGGAATTAGTTGCCTGCAATAAATCCGGGGCCCACGCACCCACACCCAGCTGAACCAAATCTGGGCCAAATATAATTGCCAACTCTCCTTTCGGCTTTTAGGCGATATTGATCCTATACTTGGCATGCTAACATAAATATTAGTGTCTCAGTTCTACTCTCTCTCTCTGTCTCTCTCTCTCTCTCTCTCTCTCTCTCTCACTCTCTATATATTTATATATACATATATAGGAGGCATTGGTTTAAGTCATTTTCATATTTGATTAACCCTAGGACTGCAAAGGATTATTTGTTTTACCAAGGACGCTCTAGGAACCCATAGCTTTCTTTTATTGTTAATTAACTCTAAATAATATTTTGAAAAATTATTTCAACAGATTAAAATAGTTACATATTTATAAAACTGTGGTTGTAAAAAAAAAAAAAAAAAAAATAGAGGAAAATGAAAGTCATTTATCTAGATAATTCACTCACTCACTCACTCACTCACTCCATGGCTCTACGGTCCTTTTTGAGAACCTGGGCCTCCTTTACAATAGTTTTAGGACGTTTTTCCACTCCGCTCTGTCTAGGGCTTGTCTCCTCCATCTTCTAACGCCCAGCTTTTCCAAAGATTTTTCGACGCCTTCTATCCAACGGCTTCGTGGTCGCCCTCTTTGCCTTCGTCCTCCTGGCTTACCATTCAATAGTGTTTTAGGCAGTCTACCTTCAGGCATCCTTTCGACGTGTCCTGCCCATCTTAATTGACACTTCTTGATGTATGTCACCAATTCTTGGTCTTGAAACATGCGTCGAAGTTCTTCGTTTTTCCGCAGCCTCCATCTCCCAGCTTCACAGACAGGCATGCCTTATATTCTTCTGAGTACTTTTCGTTCCCAAACATTTAATAATCTTTCGATTTCATTTCCAATAGATCCACAGTATTTACCGCTTGTCGTAGAAGGCGACTAAAGGGACAACTGTCCGTTGATCTAAGTACCCAGTCCTTTCTTTACATTTCAACTAACCTCTCCTAAACCTATCCTCATCAATATGTCCGTCCCGCACCTCCCACTGCCTTGTGGGTCAGAATCTTGTTCAAAGGCTAAGGGAGTAAACCCCTACAGAAAATCCCGGTCCTCCAGGTTGGGGGTTGGACATTGGGCTAACAACCCTTCTCCAGAAAAACAATACTGTTATGAAACCTAACGATAGAAATAGCCGGACGGATTTAAGGAAACAACGATATAGGCATCTAGATAATTAGAAATGTCATTTCCATCTTTTCTACAATTCATCATTTATAATATATAAGATACTTGACTAATTTACACTTTCGAAAATTGTGTTTGTTAGGTACATTAAAAAAAAAAAAGCATTACTTGTTTGGAATTATAATTTATATCCACGAGCCCACAAGCGTTTTTTTTTTTTTTTTAATCAACCATTTCTTTTGCATGTATAATGGTACAGAAAAATTTCAATGTACGTTTATATTAATCTTGAATTTTATTCTGACAACTAATATTTTTTTAGATTTTTTATATAATAATTTAGGTGCGAAACACACCTAAGTGTGGACAAATATTATTGTGCTCCAAGACCTTTTACGATTTGGATACGTTTAAGACTAATAGCTTCTTGAGGAACTTCTAACGAAGTGTTGAATTTTTCAAAATTTCAGTTGTTTTAGTGGAATATTCTATTGTTTCATTTCGGATTTTTTGATACATTTCCCTTCCCTATTGTCCTAAAAGATTAATACAATTTTAGGATATTAAAAAAATCATATCAATTTGGTTATTTTAAGGTTATAAGACCCCAGACGAATTTTATAGTTTAGACCTCATCGTCAAGGAAAGTAATAATAAAATAATTTTATATATTTTTTATACAAATAAGATTAAATAAATCAGTATATGCAAATAAGTACAATTCTAAGTATATAAGTAAAGTATAATTTTTATGAAACCCCGAATCTTTTAGTTTTATTATTTATTTATGCCCAGTCTAAAAATTACAACGCTGATTTTGTATATACGAGATGGGTATGTACAGCAAAACAAATCACTTGAAGAATTGTTTGAGTGAATTATATAGGCATATAGTATATAATATGTGCATTTAGGCGGGTAGTCATTGTCGGAGAAGTACTGGATGTGGAAAACGGTTTTTATTAAAACGTGTTAAGTGACTTTTATAGATTTGTGACATTAATCGGATTGAATAAATTCTACGATTTTATTAAAAAAGCGAAGCGATACTTAAAAACATATTCTAATATATACTTACAAATATAAACTTACTTATTAAGTTATTATAATAACTTCAAAATCTTTCACATAAATTAAGTAACTAAAAAAAAAACAATTAAAATAAATAATAATAACTTTAGATGTTTTAATACTTGTGTAACCAATAATTCAACTATTTGATATTTAACTACAATTATTCACAATGGATTGAATATACCTTAGTGCAGAATTGATCACAAAGAAGTTCACATATTAGTGGAACATGAATAATATAGTATATGCAATGCTCCCATATATATGGAATTATCTCTAACGATATGGCTTTATGATCGGAGTCGAACGGTTCGATATTATTAATCGATTACTTTTAACACTTTTCTCATCCGAACCGTACCGAATGGTTCCCGACCATACGTCATCCATTCCGCAATGTTTGGACAGCGTTTTCTCTTTTGATTAACTCCATCAATCATTATATGAAACTATAAAGTAATTAATCAAGGGAACCGATCAAATCCATTATTGTAATTGATCTTATGATGTATTGTATTGTCTTTCCGGTGTGAGTCCAGACTTGAGCATGAATTAAATAAAAAATTTATATACGTTTTTATTATATATATATTTATGTATGATGTAGAAAAAAAATTGAGCAGGGATATAACACTGATAAATAATTATTGCACTACATATGCAATGGATCATAAAATAAATTTAAAATAATACAAGATTGGTAGAATTCAAAGCAATAAGAATCAATCCTTAAGAAGAATTCTTTTTCTTTAAATTTTTTTTTTTTTTTTTTTTTTTTTTTTTTTTTTTTTTTTACACATCAGAAAATCAACAACTTTTAGGTACTCTACCCCATCAAAAGAATCACACTAGTTTTATATTTTACTGCGTAATTCTTTAAAAAAAAAAAAAAACTCAAAAAACTATAAGAGTCTATTTGTTCAAATTCAAAATAAACACATTTTCACATATAATAAAAAATTTAATGAAAAAGAAAAAAGTGATATATGAAGGCTTAATCAAGATTTTCTAACGTACTCTCCCCACTCATAATTTTAATCATTTCAATAATTATTATATATAATTATATTAGTATGCTTTCTTAGCAAAGATTCGAAACTTTGATTTCTAGAAATTATATTTTTATTAACATTTTCTTACTATTTTACACCTATAGTTTACCAAGAACAGCAAAGGTTTGCCTCCTGAATTTTTTCGATATGGTGGATGGTTGTGCTGAAACATTAATACTTTTGAAAACCATTTTATACAAATTAGAATGAAAAAGAAAATGAAATAATTTGCATCAGCATTATTTTGATCATCAAAAGATTTTTGACTAGCAATTAGTGCAAGGTGGAACAATTATAATTCTCCAATAGAAATAAATCTCTTTGGAATATTATTAATAACCTTATCGAAATCTAAACTGCTCTCGTCCGGTTCAAAGACTTCGGAGAACATTGTACTAGTTCAACAACTGCCGCTCAATTAACTTTAACGGATCATTTAATACCTACGTGAAAATGCAATAATTTTTTCTTGAAATAATTGGACGATCTGTCTTATGCAGCTCTCGTTCAAGGAGTACCGCAATCCTTAACCAAGTACTGTAATTATTATACACAATCTAGCTCAACAAATATAATTGATTAAATGAAGCGCAGGTTCCTTAAGTTAAAGAAAAAAAGTTACAACTCTTATGTGAGTTTAAATAATTTTTACTAACGAAAAATTATAACACAACGACAGACAAACAAAAACAGCTCAAATAATTAATAATGTTATAAAAAGTATCATCTTGTAACGACCCAGTAACACAAAAATATCCAAAAAAATAATAAAAGTGATTCGAGCTTCATAGCAAGACTCTCCTGATGGTCGCTCCATATTTAGTATGAATTAGAATAATCTAGTAGGTTCCCGACAAGCGTAGAAGATTCTCATAGTCACGGTAATGTACCAGAACAGTTTATTCCAACAAGAAGTCTAAAACTCTTTACAGTCATGTTTTTTGTTTTTGTTTTGTTGTTTGTTTAATGTTACAATATCAAACTTTAGAATTTTTTTTTGTTTTTTTGTTTTGTATTTTTCATTAATTTTCTTTCTTAATCAATTGTAACTAATAATTACTTTCTATGTGCTGATTGTAAAAAAAAATTATTATTGTTTTGAGAGATAGATGCAAATCCAATTGAATGGGCAGGCCATAGAATGTGCTAACCACAATACTCGAAGTATATTTATTATTAACTACATGTATATGTACTGGTAGAATACTTATAGGTATATAAAGTCGTAGAAAATACCAAAAACACTGATAGTGGGATTTTTTTTTTGTATTGTTCGTTTTTAAGTTTGAAAAGTATTGGTATAAAATGAGGTTTTCATTATCAAGCGTTGGAGTTTCGTCAAAAAAGCCAAAATAATGGCTACTGATTACGGTCACTAAACCAAATGAATAGGTCTCATCTGTAATGAGACAGCACAATCGACTAATTGTTCAACAATCGATTTCAACAGTGTTATCGAAAGTTCATTATAAGTGAACGCTTATTCACTTCGAAAAAAACCTCCTCTATCATACTTTTCGTTACTTATTCACTGAAATGACAGATATGGCATTTTTTTTTTTTTTTTAAATATTCTATTATATTATAACACTTTAATATTTAACACTTTCATTATTAACTTACGGATACAATATAAGAAATTAAATTGACACTTTTTTTATTTTAAAACATCTGTTTATTAACCTCTAATAGGATAGGATGGGGGTTTTAGGGCGATCAATATCTCGATTATTACTCCCATTATTAATATATAATAGAATAAAAGTACTTATGTATTTACATTAATATTTATAGCCCAATCCTGATTATTCATTATATTAAAATTTAAAGCTTCTTGGGCTTCTTCTAAAACATCTTCTAGTACCTCCATGTTGTTTTGCACTTCAAGCATACTGCTTATATTAAAATGAAGCACAGTATATCTACAAGTAACCTCCTTCAAACAAATTTTTATTAATATATATTAGTAGCAGGTAAGGTTAGCGCACCAAAAAGATTTTTTAGACCTAGACCAGAAAATTACTACTAAACGGACTCAAACCGAGTATTGAAAACATGTTTTTGATGCAGTATGATGATTTTTTTATTTATTTAAATAATGAAAATTTTTAGTAACATTATTACTTCTCAATATAAATTTACTTTTTTCGAATATTGTTGTTGGTATCACGTTGTTCATAATTGTTGTGGTATCCTTACAGAAGTATGTTCACTTGATATCCACAACGGATGAACTCCAGAGGTAAGTCTTGGCATACATCCCTGGAGAGCTTTATGGAACGTGTACAAGGATTTCAACAGTGTGCGCACTTTATGGGTGTAGTGCTCCGCGTTCGCCTGTATACGGCGCTTTGGACGCATTAGTTCAGAGCCAGCCGACTACGTGTCGTTTGTCCGTCTGTCTGTCGTGATAAATATCCTGAGGATGATACAAGTCCTGTGTATATTTTTATTTTATGACGGGGGAAAGAAAGAATTCCTTTCGGTGGAAAGATATGAGTCGTTGGTAAATTTATGGTTTGCGTAGGGAGGGCAGAGAATCCGAAATATCTGGGGGTGGGATCTTGTCCTCGCTCGCTGGGCACCAGTTTTATGGCAAATTAGTCCCATCACTCTCCAGTCTCTCTCTCTCTCTCTCTCTCTCTCTCTCTCTCTCTCTCTCTCTCTCTCTCTCTCTCTCTCTCTCTCTCTCTCTCTCTCTTACTCTCTTTTTCTCTCTCTCTCTCTCTCTCTCTCCCTTCCTCTCCCTATCTCTCCTCCCCTCTCTCTCCTTCTTCCTCGCTCCCTGACAGAAAGGAAGCAGACCGGCCGGATGCCCGAAATTCCTCGAGGACCGCCCGGACAACAGCCTCCCCAATATTTATATTATTTTATCCCAATTAAAGGAATGCCTAAACAAACTAAAAACATCTGCTATAATTGTAGATTAGCCTCGACTTTGAAATATATCCACTTTTTTTTCTTTCAACTCTAATAGCATTATGTCTCATAAACCAGACTCGAGACTCAGAAATATGATCATAAGAAGATGGAATATTAGGATGCCAAGAATTCTGCAGCGTTGAAAGATTTGAATTTTTCTGTTTACTATCTCGCATTCTAAATTTCATATTCATAACATTTGACTTTGAATATTGATTTTCACTAAGTTTAATGCATGGGAAAATATTTAACATTGACTCAGAACCATCGTTTCTCGATATTATGTTATAGGTAAAGTCTAAAAAGTCCTTGCTTTATCAAAAATAGCTGCCCCTAGGTGCGAAGAGAAAGGAAAAAAAAAAAAAAAAAAAAAAAAACTACACGTAACTATACTAAATTTTTTTTTCTATCAAACAATTTTAATAAAATATAATATAATAGAAATATTTGTTTTAATCCTAAATGATCTCAAGGAACATTGAAATATAAAGGAAAACACATGTAGGAATGATATTTAAATTTATTCATTGAACAATATTATGGTTTATAGGGTAAACCATACAGTTATTGACACCCCAATTTAAGACCCAAGTAAGTCTTTAACAAAATAACCATATGGTAGATTTCACAACTAAATCCCCAGGGTGTCAATAACTAGTTTTTGCACTTTTAACAATTTAAACATTGCAATTTAAACCTCTTGAGCCTTTATTAGCATAGACAAAGAGGAGCTATAGGAAGTTTCAATTCGATCCCTTCATAAAAAGTATTTTTTTTAATTTCACCAAAGAATGTAGTCATAAGGGTGTCAATAACTGAACGGTTTACCCTAACCAAAAGAAAAAGACCTGAATAAGTGTTGGCCACATTATTTTTATGTCAGAATTATTCTATTAGTCTTCTTAATGTTGTAGGAGACATTTCATACTCAATTTATATATAATAATTTGTATTTAAATAAATTCTATGAATCGATTCTAATAACTATTTGATAAGAATTTTTGGAAAGGTTACATCTTACAAGAATACAAATCTAGCTAAATTAACGTAGGTAAACATTCCTTTTACGTTATAATGATGGCCCTTACCTGCGAAGATTTAGATATCTCCGGAGAATCGATTAATCAAAATCGAACCTAATTGATGGTATTTCCCCATCGCAAGATATTTCGGCGTATCCTCCTTCATCGACAAACAAAACGGATAATTGTCGGAGATAAGGGAAGTGATTATTATTGGATTAGTGGTGAGAAGTTGAGGAGATGCTTATCGACCCATTGTTATCCACCGTAGGCAAAAAACTAATATACATATTAATGATGCCAGTTGTTAACATCTTAGCCCGCCTTCTCCTTGCCAAGGTCCACTAGGCCTACGGTAGCTGTAGCTAGCTTTTTTTTTTTTTTTTAATTTATACGCGAAATCACTGACCCGATTTAGTATTAATAATATAATTATATATAGTAAATTATAAATAAACATAAGACGGGCTTTGCTAGAGAAGAAGATGAGCACAGAGATAACAATTGTTAATGAGAGAACATATTAATCTCCTTGACACGATAAGTCAACCTCGGCTATTGTAGGCTCGAGGGCTGTTGTCGGTAAATATTTATCGGTTTTGGGCTTAGGATAAATTAATATTCATTCTAAAATTGTAAAAATAAATTTCCTTTTCTTTTAAAATTGGGTCGTAACTATTTTTTTTAAAAAAATTAAACGTAATTTTGAAATTTGTAAGAGAGTTATTCAATACATAAAAGGAGGTGAATAAATTATTAATTTATTTACGATAGGTTAAATAATGGTCAGGATTTTCAGTTTACAATGATATTTATTATGGTAAGGTAAGGCTTACCATAATAAATATCATTGTAAACTGAAAATTCTGACCATTATTTAACCTATCGTAATTGAAGAACAGTTGACCATCTCTCATCTCTATTAATTTATTTGTTAATATTTGTTTAACATTCCTTTATGCTACTAAGGCTAATCGGACGATGCTACGGTGGGAGTCCTTAATTTCGCCTACCCAAGTATTATTAGGATAGGTATCTTTAACGAGTACCTGACATAGTACAGGCTCGGGACGTCCATTTTACGTACTATCCCAATGAAAAAATCCTAGTGCCACCGGTAGACGCGAACCCTTTTGTAATGTAGGCTGCTACGCTAACCAATACACACCAGGCTACCGAATTAATGTTTTTAATTTAACCCATCTAATCGATAATATTTCCCCATCACAAATATAATATTCATTCTAACGTTCACCACTTACACTCTGGAATAAAAGTACTGGCTGTTAAGCACCCTCTGATTGCTAGTATATTCTTAACACTTTAAAAAATATTATATCTAATATCTTTTATGTTTAATTTTTGGATTGAGTATTGAAGTAAAAATGAACTCTGAGGGGAAGGTTTATGTTGCCAGTAATAAAATTTTTATTTTGGTTTCGTCTCCATTTTGCATTTCCACGCCTCTTGTATTCAAATTTAAATAATTTCATAAGAATGGGATTCCAACAAAAATGGTCCGTGTAGAGCCAAAGTGAAAAAAGCACCAAACTTGTGAAATATTGTGAGGAAACTGAAGTTAAAGTTTAATTTTGTGAAATTAATTTGTGTTTATTCCTGTCGTTTTTGAAGTAGGGGAGAGCGGGATTGGTTGGCATAGGGGGTAGGTTGGCCATTGGCTTATAGTTTCCGTCACACCTGTTGTGAAGGCCCCACCATTGTACCATGTGACCCGCTCGACCTCGGGAGTCTTGTCCTGAATTTTCAATCCGATGCTAATAGTGCAGATAAGAGTGTGCTTCATTGATTGATTTTACAACATGTAAGTAAATTTTTATATTTTCAGTAAAGTTGGTTTAAAGACATGGAAAAACATTTGACTCCGATTCTGATCACATAGCCCCATACTCCTTTGAAAAACCTAACCTTTCGACTAACCAGTTTCTTGTTTGATTCTTCTCCACTGTCCTAGCAGCCATCTTTCATATGATCTCTCCTGTGGGGTTAGTTGGCTCTCTTCAACTTTTTTTTTTGACGCAGTAGCAATTCACAAAAGCAAGGTAAACATAATTAAAGGTGAAACTACCAATTGTCTTTAGTTCCAGCGAGGAAGATGAGAGTAATTTTTCTTATGCAAAAAGTAACGAATGTCTAAACTTCTATCTTCTTCTATTGTCATTCTATTTTCCCTTAAAAGCTGTTAAAAACCGATTCAAAATTATTATACCATTATAGTGCAGCTTTTAATAACAATAATATATGTCAGACAGTACTTGAATGAGATGGCTAAACAACCCCACCTTCTAGGCCAACCTGCTCCGCATAGGGGGTTAGTTGGCATACTCTGGATTGACGAATTCTACAATTTTCTATCATCTTAGTATTAAATATTATGTTGTGAAAAAAATACTTGAAGTACTCTAATATTTGGAGTTTACAGTGGTATCAGCCCCTTTGGGATTATATTAACAGGAACGACTCAACAATCAAAAAAGTGAAAACTGTTGCCAACCAACCCCGCTCTCCCCTACAACATACTTCACTTTGTCTTTTAAATTATTTAAGTATAACGAAGTATGATTAAAAAATAACAATTGTTATAATTTAATAAAAAACAAAATTTTGGTTTTATATTGACCACATATTCTAGTGACTACCTGTCATGACATATTATACTTTTTATTATACATATTATACTGAATATACTTCTAGTAGACCTATGAGAAACAATTATAGTTTCATAGTTCATGGCAATCGGATATGGACATAAAAACGTAATATTTACGCTCCACTTAAAACCTATGCATAAAAACATTTATGTAAACTTAATCTCATTGAACATATATTTAGAAAATCAACAACTAGTGTAACAAAATTTATTGAAATCGGTACAAAGTTAATAATCGCTTCCCCTCCCCCCACCAAAAAACAGCAACATCAAACTGAAATAAATGTACCGCCTCAATTTTCAGGGGTCAGAGCTTTAGTGCAAAGGTCCACCTACACTATAACGAAAAATGTGTTCCAGTCACATCGTTTCAATTAAACCGCTACATTGCTTTTCATTACTAGGATTTTTTTTTTTTTTCAATTAGGTTACCAAAACAGTAAATAAAAAGATAGTTCGTCCTACGAAGTAATGGAAAATAAACTTCTGAGTTTCGAGCAAGCAACAAGAACCAATACTTCCTGAACAACGCCCAGCGTTTATATCACAATGAAGTATTGCCGCCGGAACTTCCGAAGTGGCAATAACTTTCCGATACCCGATCCACTTGGCAAATCGGCGCAGCGGAGGCGGCCCCCCATCCATGGAGGGAGGGACACGCTGGAAGAGATACTGGCCGACTGTTATTAGGGTAACAAGAGACCATTGTCGTCCAGGAAGAGAAGAAAGGAAACGAAGTTACAGTAAATCTTGGAGCGGGCTCCTGAATGGAACAAGGACGAGTGGTCGGGAACAATGGTAACCGATATCTTGGAGCAGATGGATGGGCGGGAGGCTGACCTGTCGCTTTGTCCACTCCTCGGGAGCCGTCTTCGAGTCCTTGCAAATCCTCTATCTGCATTAGAGCTCCGGTCAGGATAACCGGGTGACAATGCTCAGCTGACTGCGAGATTTAGTTAGCCCAGTCAACCGTTTGCCGGCCTTTAAACGATTTTCGGATTGTCCCTGCACAATAAAGAGAAAAAAAAAAGCAGGAGAGTGTAAAAAAGAAAAAAATTGTCTAAGGCTCAGCTGCATTAAACGTTCATTACTGGAGCAATCTTCTATACAACAATTGGAGCTATAATAATTTTATGATTTAAGTTTAAACCTTATGATTATGTGGCCAGCAGAACATGGATACATACTGCGCATATTAACTTTAGAATGAGATTAGAATGAAAACACTCAACAGAAGGACAATTAAATGAATAAAGAAGATTTTTGTAACATATATGACAATATACGACGCCGAAAATATATAACTAATTGAAGCATGAAAATGCATAAGGGTATAAGTTCCTTGGGAAATTTTTACGGAAATTATGTGACTTATACCTTATAGGGTGAACTACGTTCAGTGCTTACACCCATGTCATCTTTCATACGTTCAATGAACTCTTTTCTAACAACAAAACATTACTTATACCCATTTCTGAAAAATGGCTTTGGCAAATATTACAATTAGGCAAAAAAAAAAACTTCCCTTTATTTTTTTGGCACTTAGACCCTTAGGCATTTCCACGCTTCAATTCCTAAGCATAAACTAACAATGATTAATTTATATGAATTTTCGGATTCTTACGGAAACAATATGATCACCGATTTGCCCTAGTTCAAAAATCTATAATTTTTTAACTGGCTTCATATTCGGTGAAATCAATTTAGTTTTCACCTTTGTTTCCTTCTGTATCGCCGATTATTCTTAAAAAAAAAAAAAGTTGGTTTATTAAAACGTCTGCTCATTGCTGTATCTTTTTCTTTCATAAAGGTTGTTGATATCAACAGATATTGATAATCATAAAAAAAATAAAATAAAATAAAATAAAAAGTTGGGGTAGGAAAAATTTTAATATTAGCACATTTTGATTTATTCTATTCAACTGTTGACCATTTTTATTAACAATTCTGTTTTTTTCTATCATATCGAATAAGCAATTATTTCACACCTTGAAGTGTATGAACATTGGCTATAAAATTATGGGGTATGTTTTATAAAAAATGTTTACAACAAATTTTTTGAATTTTTAAATTAAATACAATTTAATAAGCCAAATATAAAAAGTACATAAATATGACATAAACATGAGGTGATTTAACCAATAGCTACTCTACTATTACTGGACCAATTAGGAAGCATAGATACTGGGCCACCTCCAAGATGACTAGAATAATTGATGGCAAACATTTAGTGAGGGGACGGAAGATGCGTCGCTAAGCGAGCGTGTAGAGACAGAGGCGAACTGTTTGTGCCTCTTCTACATGGGACATTTAGTTCGGGACAGTGCTCCCTCTATCTTCCACCTGCCCTGCTATCAGCTGGATCTGTGTGGTCTTGGAAGGGGTGCTAATAGCGTTAATTGGGATCAGCAATTAGTGGAAGAAGGCTGAGGATTGATTGTGGTTTATTTTAAGCAGCGCATAGAATATTATTACATTTTAGACTGAACAATTTTGAGTTGGTTAGTATGAGATTATTTTAGTAACTGCTTCTTCTTTAAAAGTTAGATACCAAACCTGCTAATCTTAGTAACTGTTGGATAGACTTTTTACTCCTTTAAGTTATAGAAAACGACCCCATTATGCCCAAGAAATACGAGATAGTAATAATAAACGTCAATCCGTATATAAAAATTGATTACAATTTACCTTTATAGCTATATTAATAATGAACAATTACTAAAATAGCATTTCTATTTTATTTTAGCTTCTTCCGAAAAAAAAAGTAAGAAAGAAATATAAATAGAAAATAACGCTGCAAATATAATATAGATCGTCCTTCAGCTTACTAAATTTATTGATTAATTGAATCCATTTTTTAAATGGACATACATTTATATAGTTCAACTATATAAACCAAGTTATACAGTTGAATTGAGAAAAAAATGTGTTATAGATCACATAATGGGTAAAAAAATTGTCTTATATTCCCTTAAAAATATTTTATTGCAGACACCGATTGATCAAAATTTTCATAGCCCAAACCTATATTCTCTCCATGTACATAACACTAAAATCATCGTCGTTCCTGCAGCTGGTCAAATTGGTATTATATTTTTATATGTAATGCGAAACTTGTGGGTTTAAATAATTTTATTCGAAGGAAATAATCATTTAAATGCCATACAAAGAAAATAAACCCAAATAACAAGAAGGTTACAAAAAGCATCAACTTGTAACCACACAGTAACACAAAAGTAACCATATGATTCCATCTTCAGAGCAAGGCTAAATCTCCAGTCCATCGATCCTTAATTTAGTTTGAATCAGAACAACGTTCTCGACAAGCGAAGGTTTTCAAACAGTCGCGAACATGTACCTGAAACGTCACAAACATGTACAGAAACAGTTTGTTCCAACAAGAACTTTGGAACTCTTTTAAAAAATATGTTTGTTTTTTTTTCATCAATTATGTGTTTTAATTTTTTTATTTCTTTGACTTTCCATGATCTTAATATTTTTTGTATTAACACACAGACTATTGCACTTTATTCATTTTTTCCGTTCGCTTTACTGACCTAATAGATCTTTAGACACCTGAACCATCTCCCACACCTCATCCAAGTTTTTTTTACGTGGCTCAACAGAGACATTGTCGATTTTATCCCTCACCTACTTTTTGGTATACAGCTGAGGTACACTACGCGACAAAATGATAAGCCAACCCACAATTTTTCAGTTACAAGAACTAGTAAATAATTGAAAAGAATGTAATTATACTTATTTTACGTCTTTGGCAAGTAGATTATTATATCAATGTATAAATTCCCCCTAAGTTATCATTTTGAATCCTTTATCTTCTTATAAGGCTTTTTCATGTGCGACAGAAACATAGGCCAATCAGTGTTTTATTAAATCCCCAGTCAAACTATCCGTGCTATTGAATTAATTTTTTGTTTTTTAATTACTGAAGTGTTTAGAAATAAATTTAAAACAATTGAACTTCCTAGAGATAATGTGCTGTGAAATAGGTGAAATTAAATCCTTACGCGGAAAAATTGAACAATTTCAATAATTATTAGAGCTCAATACCGGTGCAGGCACGTGATTACAAATTATTTAAATATGGGAGGTAAAGATGACACAAAGAAATGCCCTGACAGTCTAAGGGGTTACCCTATGCTAGAAAAAAGGAGAATATTTTGCGAAGCATCCAACTCTGCAGGAGCTTCAAGACACATCGCTTTGTTAGCTGCAGTGATCACTAACATCCGAAACGTGCAAAAAATCCTTCTGAGTGCAGAACACATGAAACGGCAGAGGATTCAGAAAAAAAAAACATCAGTTTCGCAACAACGCTAAGTCGAGTATAATAAAAAAGTTTGTGCAGGATCATATTGGTTGTTAGAAAAGTTTGAGAAAAGTTATATTCACTACCAAAAACCGGTAAATTTAGATTGTTTATAGATGACCTCAAATACTATTTTCATGACCACCAAGAAACCAAAGCATTTTAAGTCGCTGGCAAATGGGTGATGGTGGGTCAGTAATAATTATCGTGGCGAAGTCAGATAAAATTTTTACTATAGAAACTACTGCTAAAAAGTATTGGGAAACATAAGAGAGCCAGTAATGGAGCATATAAACGAGTTCATCTAAGAAAGGTCCGTTTCCCGACAAGATAACGCTCCAGCCCACACGGCTTGGTTGGTAAAAAAATATTTTTAATAGAATAATATTTCACTTTTGCCTCGGAAAGCTTGTTCTTTTGATCTCAACTGCATCGAAAACTGTTTGGTAGAATTGAGTAGGGCAGTATTCGCTGCAGGAAGCCAATTCACTTCTCTGGACGAACTCAGAGCTCAGCATTCAAACTTAGTAGTTTAATTTAGGCACAGATACATACATTCCTCTTTAAATCCCTTCAAAATAGAATGATTAACGTTTTAGAAAAATAAGGGGGCTTAATAAATATTAATAATGATAAAAATACACATAATTTTAAAAGTGGCCTATAATTTTGTCGCAATCAATTTTCGTTTATTTTCTTGTTTTCATGTAAATATTTTTAATTATTGGATTATTAGCCTATATTTATTTGTCAAACTTCTATTATGATTCTTACATACAATGAAAAAGATAAAAAGTTGAAGATTTCTTATGAAATTTTAAAATGAATGGGGTGGTCTATGATTTTGTCGAGGAGTGTAGTCTATGTCTTATAGATGCTTCCTGTCGGATCGCTTCGAGCAATATGCCCACATATCTTGAGGTATGGACGGACCATTTTTCGTCAGAGGTTCTTTTTTGGTCATCCTCCTTCATCATATTTCAAAACTTTTTTCAAATGCGCTAATTAGTGTCTAGTTCTCTGAACTGTATAAAATACCTTTTCAAAATTAAAATTAATATATTCTTAAAATATAATTATAATTTCAATTTTTCAGAGTTACAACATAATCCATTCAAAATTCTTTCTTAATCATCATGCTTTAAATGCATAATGAATTTGTTAATGGGGCTGGAACCGGGATTCATGCCCGATTCTCAAGAAAGAATCCGCCTCGTCCACAATGAGCCTTTGTGCCCATTGAGATCCTCGCATATTTCGGATTCATGGCTTTGAGTTTGATTCTTCAAAACGCTCCTGTGGATATCCAGCGCGGAATAATTCATGTTAAGCTCCTTTTTAATGGGTTCAGGAACTACGCCTTCTTAGTCAAAGCATAATGAGGGGAATAATTTCATTTTTATTGTGGAAACATTTTTTTTTATCAGGTTCATTACTTGTTCTGCTTTTAAGGATCAGCATTCTCGGCCAGAAATAATCTTAGCTCTTTTGAAATATTCTTAATCGTTTCCTTTAGTCTCAGCGGTCATTTTGGGTGGGAGAGAACGCTCTGTGAGCAAGGCGTTGCGCAGTTCCTTGGTTCGAGTTCGGCTCGATATAACAGAGGATAATTACCAATATAGTTCAGCTGTTAGATGGTTATTCTGCCTAGAATGAAATATGAAGACATTTCTTTCATTTGTGGGAAAATCATAAAGAAGGTTTTTTTACGATGCAGACCAAGAGATGTTCCTTCGCTTTCCAAGATATGGTACTGTAAGAAAAGCCAGAGAGAATGGCAGCTTTTCCAGCCGTGGCTTGTATAACGGACACCCGCTAATTAGGGTCAACTAATTATCATAACTATTAGCCGTATCTGTTGCTCCGGCTGTGTCATATGTCTAAGCAATTAGCGCAGAACTGAACGCTGTGGCAGCGGATCGTGTAGTTCCTTAGGGAAGTCTAACGGGTATGCTAATATAAAAATAAACTAAGTATTATTTTATCTTTGCCGATTTGTAATATACATTTTTTTTTTCTCTTAATTCCGTTAAAAATGCAAAAAAAAATATTCAAATATGTAAAATTTTTGGGGAGGGATCATCATTATGACGTTGATTAAGGCAGTGAAAGTTATCTGCACCTCTCATTTTAACAAACCATTAAACATTATTATATAACGACCATTAATATATATTGGTTTGGTTGTTTCTATGTTTTAACGTCACCTTATGCCACTAATGCTAATCGGACGATGCTACAGTGGGAGTCCTAAATTTTGCTTATCCAGGTATAATTAGGATAGGGATCTTTAACGAGTACCTGACATCGTACAGGCTCGCGACCTCCATTTTACGACCTATCCCTGGGACGGCATAGACAAGGATTTTTTACTCCCATTAAAAAATCCTGGGGCTACCTCGGGACGCGAACCCGCGACCTTTAGAATTGTAAGTCTCTATGCTAACCACTAGACCTTATGTGGCCCCTAATATATATTTATACCAGTATTAAAAGCAGTAAACGAAACTATTGGTCTGTTCAAAATGTGGATTTGAAATTATGGTTGTAGATGTCACATAGCTAATTTTCTGTTTAAATTGCTCATATCGTGTAACTTTTTTTTGCCTAATGCATGATGCATGATGATAGTAATGTACTGAAATAAGTATAAGTACTATACTAATGTACATGTATTCAAACCTTCATTTATTGTTACTTGAAAAATTTGTAGGTTTAGTGTCAAACAATGAGATTCCTCATGTTTCTTTTAGAGTATTTTTTATTAAATTGGTACTAATTTTAGTAGGAAAAAAAATCGTTTCATGAATGAAAACACCATGTTGATATTAGGAAATATAAATGGGTACTGGAAAATAACAATGAGTAGTTAAGATTTTCTCAACTTTCTTGATTTTCTCCGTCCTACACTAAAGAAACAAATTACTGTGAAAAAAAATTTAAGAGAGTGTATTCTTCTAAAGTGATAATAAATTTATAGTCAACAATTTGAGGATAAAAAAGTACTTTAAAATTCAAAAACTGCTTTGCATGAAAAAAAGTTTTGAAAACAATAACTCAACATTTAATAATGTTATTAAGTATAAACCTAGACTCTAAAGGCATTATACATCATCATACTTATTCTGCTGTCAACAAGGTAGTAGCACACATTAAGGAAAAAGAAACAAAAAAATATATGTGGATATATAAACAATGTCTCTATAGATGGATCAGTCTGCTGTGTAACTAGCAAGTATTTCTCTTTATTTTCAATGAAGTATTATGAAAAAAAAAAAACGGGGTGTATAATAAAATATAACTTATAATACAAGCAAGGTAGTTTTTTTTTTCATAACCTTTTCTTAATAATGATATTTAAGTAATATGATATTTGAGGCGCTAAATATCAACTCGTATCAAACAACGCGTTGATTTTCAATTTTATGTGGCCACGCAACGAAGCAGTTGCATATAAATTATCCTATCCAACGCGTGGATATTATAATTCATTTCAAACAAGACATTAATGCCCTTATATTAGAGGAGTTTATTAAAATATATATGCCTCAGCTTGAAAAAGAGGGGCAATTCATCATAAGACATAACAAAGTCCATGTAAAAGAGGGGGGGGGCGTTACCAAAGGGGGCAGGTTTGCATATTAACGGTCACGTGGGGGGATATGATTTAGTGCCCCTTAAATACGGACAAATTGCCCCTCCATCGGGGGGGACAACTACATCAGAACTTCCGCAAAGGTCAGAACTAAAACAAATTGAAACGAAATATAAAAAGATAATAAAAAAAAAAAAAATAAAAAAAAAATAAATAAAAATAAAATGCCTACAGGGGATATCAGTTATTGGAGTCACTAATGCTCCCAGCGGGACACCCTATTCAAATGAGACGTCGCTCAAGATGGATCTAGCGTCACAACTCGCCTGGACCGGAATCGAAATAAAAATTGTCGACTCGTTCAATTCTCGACCTTCAAAAATGGACCAAAACCGAACACATCCCTCCCCTTTCTGGGGACGCATTCATCATTGAGGGAAAGAAAAATATTCTAAGACAAAGGCCAGAGCTACCCGGGATAGATTCCCATACGGTAATATTTTTTTCTTCTTTATATTCGGCCTCTTTGGTACGTGCCTTTTTATGGCTTGCTGGCAGCCGGTCCACGATAACTCTTCTTTTACTGGCTTCATTCTCAGTGTTAAGTATCAATCTCGACTTTTTCTAGCCCCGTTTTGTTTCTCATATTTCCATCTGTCACCGATCCATATTTTATATTTGGAGCTATTCGTATTTATTGCCTTGCTTTAACGTTACAAAATAGTTTAGAATATCATTCTAGAAATATTATTTGGTATACAATTTTATTTATTTATTCAAAATTATGTGGCTATAAATTTTATCAGAATGTCAAGTATATGCCTTTATCTAGTAATTTTTATTCATATACTCAAATGGAGCATTTTAACAGCTATTGAATTCATGACATATCAATATCTTATCATCAATAATTTCTTTTAACTAAAAAAAATCTTTGATTACTTATCATTATTATTAAAAGAAATAAATATCAACCACCTCTACTATTAAGATATAAACACGAAGCTTATTGGTTTGTACTTACTTCATTTCTCTATTTTTTAGAAGGAGCATTAATAAAGTGATCTCCATAATAAGTGATGATATATAAATCTCTATCATGACTTTTTGACTACCTAAATGTCGCAAAATCTCAATATATAAAGAAATTGGACATCTGCCCTTCCAAAACTAAATTCATTTCCTCTAGACCTCCTCCCCCTCCCCAACATTCCTTAGTTCAGTCATGCTTTAAATTCGAGGTGTTAAAGGTACTTCTACCACTCCATCGACCCCAAATCTGTACAGCTACTTTATTTTGTTTGTAATATTCATATTTGACTATGAATGATAATTTTACATTAATTACTCTCTTCCTTACTCAAAACTAACGTACTCTTTTTTCCCCTGTTGCAGGTTAACCGACCTCTTACAATGAAGAAAGAGGGTATCCAGACGAGGAACCGCAAGCTGAGCTCCAAGTCGAAGAAGAAGAAGGGTTCCGTGGTCGGCGGGTCCTGCCTCTCGCTGACCGGGGTCATGTCGGACATGATGAAGGAGAAACCCGGGTTCCAGGGCAGCCTCGGGGTCCACTCCCACTGGTACCAGCCACAGGGACAACCCTTCCACCAGCACCACCCCATGATATCGCTCCCTCACACCTCTTCCCACATGGTGAGTCTCATACATACTTAGACACTTATATAGTTAGGAGTCATTCTTCTAGACTGGGCAAATTGCAGTTCTATCACACCTAGTAGTATTCTTCCACAAACAGCGAACCCTAACGTACTGCAGAAGTCACTATGTGGTTCTATTCGTTTTTCATGAATAATTACATTATTTTGAATGATCCCCTGTACTGGAACATTCGGGAAATAGCATACGTTTTAACCTTAGAAATCGGATATTAAATATTAATTTTCAAAGTTTAGCTGTCCAAACATTTACTCTTTTAAAAAAAATCCTTCAGTTTCAACACTAGAATACCTCAAAATCTTCTATTTTCCGTTATGGTAGATATTTTTCTAAATGAATAGTATATTCTTGCATGATTGTCAAATCTTAAACTTTGATTTTTTATATCATACAACAATCTCCTAGATTAAAATGGGCTATTTCAAAACTAAACATTTATAGTTAGTTTTTCTTCGACTGGACACAAAAATAGTTAGTTATTATCATGAAAAAAAAATGCTCCATAGCGCAAAGGTTTTATCGGTGATTTAATATCTGAACAAACATTATTTAAGAGACCCTTTAAAAACTTTTGAATTCATTCTGCAGTCAAATGATGTTTTTTAAGATAAGACATTATTGTTAGGAGTGAACCATATATCTATGTTAAAGAAGCACTAAAAGAAAAGTAACGAAGTTTTGTCCTTTCTAGAAAAATGACATATAAATTATGATGTTAAAAAGTATTATTGATTAGAGCGATTAAATATGTATTAAAAAAATGGAGTCACATACTTTAGTGCGGTATATGTTTCCTACTCATATACGTCCATTATGTAGATGAGAATATAAAGCCCAATCATGATTGAGTATTCAGTTAAAACACATTATGATACACTGGCATCGTTTCACGTTATTACTGCAATACCTAAATCGTTATTACTAAACATAAATCCTAATTTTTTAAATCCATTAATAGTAACCAATACTTTTAGATTAACAAGCGCTTAAAATTCGATGCAGGTATAATTTTGGTTTTCTCCTTATTTGGTTCTTCCTAGTGGTCATTAAAACAATATTTAGATAGATATTGAAGTATATTTTTTGTTTGCTTCCTGAAAGTTTTCTGATAAGATTGGTGTCTGAGTTTTTAGAATTACTGTGACGGAAAAGGGTTTAATTATTTTTCAAAGTACATGACCTCTGCTTTGTAAGAGGCTAGGGAGTGACAAAAACAGCATTGTTATTGATTTTAGAGAATGTTATCCTTTCTCTAGGCGCTTAAGAATTAGATAGCAGTGTTCTTTACCAATGAGGTAATAAATAGCAAAAAAATTAAAAAATCCTTTAGGCGGTTGTAGATTTATTACGTTGTGACATAAATACCACCATAATTTTATAACATAAATAACCTTAGCCAATAAAATAAAGGATTAAATTTAAGCGGTTTTTCAAAGTGTCTTTAAGTACCTGTTAACACCAAATCGATTAAAAAGTATTACTGCGGTAAACCACCATACAGTTATGGCTCATTGACAAAACTCTAATGGTTCTCTAGACACCTCTAGATTTGCATATTAGGATTGTAACGGGACCAATAATGGAGATTTATTGAATCTCCTACTTCTTGAAGATTATGATGTTGCTACCTTATAAGACCTAGTCTAAAATTAATGTGTGACTGAGAGTCTGCGGCGATATCCATGTCGTCCTCCTTAAGACGAGGATGATGCCCTCCTACTCAAAATAAAACTCGTCTTCAAACGGACCGTCCTGAGGAAGAACTGTTGAGATGGATATCGAGACCAGTTAATAGAACCATCTTACCTGCCTTGGGCATCTTTTGGCTCAGACGCCGAGAGATTATCGAGAAGATAACTGCTACAAATGTAACTCTCCCGCTCTATTTAAATACGCCACTTCTTAGGAAGCCCTTCATACTTCCTAAGGAGATATTTTTAGTCAACTCTTATCTGGATTTGGGCATCGCATCCAGTCTTTTAAGAGCCAACATCTCAGATACTCGGAATCGAGATAAGGCTCAGTTAGAACTATTTATAGTATGGCTGGTTTAGGTTATCTCAAAGATTATGTTATACTTTATTTTAAAACATTGCTTGTAATTAGCAAGTTTCTAACGAGTATTTTTTTTTTTTTTTTTGCAGGCTGCGACGTGGAGGTCGGACTACGGCTGGCCGGACAAATACAACAAGTAATGCTGGCCGAACACTCGGCTCTAGTAGTATAAGCTACAAACACAAACACAAAGCCCTTGTACAAACTGTATTATATATATATTGATACTCTGTTAGCAATATGTGTCGTGTACATGCCTAATATCCTGTATATAGTTCCTAAGGCGACCGAGAACGGTTTCGCCACATAACACAACTCCTTGTTTTTAGTTTTTGTTCCTAAATCCATATCCAAAAGGCCCCAGAGGATATTGTATATAAAATGCGTCATTATTTTATAAATAAAGCGTACAAAAAAGAAAACTTATTTAAACTCAAAGCGCCGTTCTAATGGGGTCCACATTGTATATCTTGTGTTTTTTTAAAAATATTTTCTTTTTCTTTTTTAGTTATTTATTCAGAGTTTGAACGTATATCGAGGGTGACAGATGTATCCGGAGAATGGGGGAGTAGACAAATGTATTTAAATATTTCGACTGGATCTTTTGTATAAATTTCTGTCAACCTCGTCTGTATATAGGTGTTAATATTTTTTTGTGATATGCTATGACATATAAGAGGAATAAAATGTAAAAAAAATATAAAAAAATTCGGAATTGAGTGAACGAGAGATATAGTGTTTTAAAGTATATAATAATATAAATATATAAATATAAATATATGAAACACGGAATATTCACAAACTAGTGATGCACGCATAGATGTTAGATTTTTTGAAGCGCGGGGGTTTCGCGCGTTTTCTCTTTTTCCCGCCGTTAAGCTCCAGGGCTTTGGAAGGAAGGACAAAAATCACTTTCGGATTTTTTATTCGGGTAATTTTTCGAAACGATGTAGTATTTTGATTGAATCCTACGAATATCGAAAAATATTAAAAAAAAATTCTAGTATCCCAGGGTATACGATGTATCTGAATTGGAAATCCCGCCAAAGCACTGGAAAAAGAGATTTTGCCGCGCGGAGTGCAATTTTCCGTTAAGGACCAACCCTATTCTCACACTCCCTACCTCCCACCATCTCTAATAAATAATCTATAAATAATATAAATATATATATACTGTATTTGTTATTGTCATGTGATTTAAGAGATTATGTGGATATAATTATAATACACGAAACCTTATGAAATAATCGATGGAAAAATACAAAAAAAAAAAGTGTCGTTTGTTATGGCATAAGAAAATTTTGTGAACAAAAAAAACAAAATAAATGTGAAAAATTTCGTTGTATATTATTTCTTCATTATTTTCCTGCCCCCTTATAATATCAAAAGAAATTTTTTAAATTTTTGAAAAGCATTAATACATCCAGTGCTTCAAAAATTTAAAACATAAAAATTGGATACATTTTATTTTATAATATTGCATTTTTCATGTATGTTCATTAAAATGATATTTCTTGTTTGAATTTCCTCTCAATTTTGGTATTGCATCTAGTGTAAATGCAATGGGGAAAAATAAAATAAATTTTTGAAAAACCTGTGAAAATAAGAATTTTATTTTCATAGAAATAATATAAAATAAAGCCCTAGTAAGCTTGGCCTGTCCTTCCTTCCATCCAAGACGAGTGAAACCTAAAGACATGAAACCATAAAAAATCTGTCTTCGGCTTTGCTTGTAGGTCAGATCTTGAAGGTTTGTAGGCATAAAGAATTGAATATCCGCAAATATATTGAAATTGGGCTTGATCAATTGAGATCCCGTTGGAAGTAATATGAAAAGTTATTTAGATTTCAATTGTTCAAAAATGAAACGAAAATAACTAGTTCCACCTTACAATTATTGCCGAATAAAGGACTTAAGAATAATTCACGTAGGACATTATTCTAATGAAAATAAAATACAAAAAAAAATAAAAATATATGTACAAAAAAGAGCATGGGTGTATTTTAAGAGCTATGGTTGTCCAAGAAGGAGACTACTAGTTCAAAAATTCAATGGTGACAAAAATTATGCCCAAGGGATTCACTCATCTTTTATGCAGTTTACAATGTAAAGAATATTTTTTATGACAGCGATAATAACAATAAAAATTTAAATTATCAATTTAAGTCATAATTCCCAATAACGTGCAAATAAATCTATGTAAGTATAATCGTTATCTTTTATGCAAGCTTTTTGTAGGCGTTAGTGGAGGAGGTTGTTTCCGGTCTGTTGGTCAATGCAGGCTCTTCAGAAAAAGACTTCCGGTCTTTTCCCGACTCCACAAGAATTAATTTTTCTGTTTATTTTTTAGCCGGAATTTTCGTTATTTTTTTTTCTTAGTGTGGTTGAATAAAATTTGAATCTATTTATTTATCTTACCTTATTTAAAAATGATCTTAAAAGAACACAGATTGCCGACTGGATAGCATAAAAAACTTTGCATACTCTTTTTAAAAAGAAAAGATTAGGCTTCCGAGTTGAGAATTCTCATTATACAAAATACATTAGGAATTATTTGACTGTAAAGCAATGAAACGCAGTTAAGTATTTTAGTTATGTTTCACGTTTGATATAGCCGTTTCTATTGAAGCAACGTTAAACAAAGATGGAATCCATTTTTCTTTTTGAGATTGGCCAATGTAAAGAGTTCGTGAAGCACTCAGCCTAATTTTTTCCCTTTCACTCATTGTAATAATTTTTTTATTGAAATTTACAACTGTATTTAAAGAAATGCATTTAGTAAATGTGATAATACTAAGAAAAAATATGTCTTGAACAAACATGAAGAGAGGCTACCCATTGGTAGCTCTCAACTGATACACTTAATATAGAAGGTCCCGAGGCCATCTTCTTTTCAGACGCGTAGGAGGATTGTCTGGAATAGAGGAGGAAGCGAGGCTGGGAACAAGAGGGTTCGAGTGGGTAGGGAGTTTATTATGAAAGGAGTGGTTCGTGGATCGGGCCAAATCGGCAATATATGGAACATTAAGGTCTTTATGGATGAGTTGATTGCGACGAAATAAGGAGCGTTAAGAATTTGGATTGCAAGAATTTGGATTCGGGAGGAGTTTGATGGTTTGGTGGAGCCCCAAGCTCGATGCCATAAGCCAAATAGGTCTTATTATTGTCATATAAATTAGCCTTTTATAATTAATTGGTAGTTTCGAGCGATTGTCAAGTAAGTGTTGAAGTAGTCGGAAGCGAAGAGCAGTTTCTTGTCCTTTCAGTTTTGTATTAGGATTCAAAGTAAGGCGTTTGTCCAAATGAAGTCCTAAGTAACGGATCTGTTCGACAGGGATAAGTGAAGTGTTATTAAAGGATACTATAGGACAGGAGTTCGTAGGTTTACGACGAAGTGTAAAAGTGATTTGATGGGATATGTTGGGATTGATTTTGATTCTCCAGTTTTGACACCATTTTTCGACGATTGTAATGTGGGATTGGAGAGTTTGGGATTGGTTCATTATTAACTGATAGCACAGCTGTGTCATCGACACTGTATAAACTGTGTAGAGGATGGGACCTAGGATGGTACCTTGGGGAACACCAGCAGACTGAGAAAAGGCATATTATGATTTATTTTGAATAGTCTGTCTGAGAGGTATGAACGGATAATGAGAATGTAGGTAGGAGGAAGGAATGTTCGGAACTTGTTATTGTAATAATTTAAAATTTATAAATTTAACTCCTAAACCGAGAAAAATATATATATTAATTTTCCATCCATCCATCTTCTAACGAATAAATTTGTATCTATGAATAAAATTGTCTTCTAAAAGTCAATTTTTTAATAAAAAGAAACAAATATCGTAAGAGTAATAGTAAAAGATGCTACCGATTAATATAAAGGGGAAGATGCTGAGCAAAAAGAGACAGGAAATAATTTAGGATACAAAAGGAAGATTCCAAACTTAGTCTTTGGAGGTCTAACAAAAAGAAAAACATCACTTATCACCTTCATCCATTTAACTGTTTAATTAAGCAGAACAATTGTTATAACAAGAAAAGAAGAATATATATAACACACGTACAGTTCCTTCTGATTAGCTGCTCTTGATTTCTTTATGTTTGTTTTATATGAACAAATAATTTGTTACTCTTGCAATGAATCGGCGACTTTGACGATGAGAACTATTCACTTTCATCTTTGAGACTCACCATGGCTTTCTGTTTCGTGCCTAATGCGACAATGTTACCAACGATTTAGTCCCAGAGTGCCGTTTCAAATCGTTCCATTGGAAACGGTACTCATTTAATTTTTATATTAATTTTGTCATTAAATACATACATCATGGAGAGGGGTCAATCCATATCAAGAGGTCGAATAAAAATTAATTGCATTAACATTTTTAATTTTTACTATATACGTAAAAGTATATAGGTATAAAGAAAGAACATGATATTTCTTATACACAGATTGGTGAATGACAATCTTCCAATAATATCTATTATTTAAACATTACATATTAAAATGGTCTAACGCCAACGTTTCGGACAATTTCGTCAATCTTCAGGGCAATATTCTCCTATTTCATGCTTTCTTATCATTTTTTGGTGGCATAGTAAATTATTTCGTATTCTATTCTTCTTTCACTCGTCCATTACAACTGTAATAGGTCACTATTACACACGGCCCTTTAATAAATATATATATATATATCTTTCTGCAAGTTCTCAAATATACAATTCCACCTGGCTATTTCTCTAGAAATTTTCATCAAACGTCCAACATCGCAATGCAAATTTTCTGTTAATATAGCACCAATATTCAATATGCCCTAACACCTTTTTTTTTCGGAGAATCTTTTCTTCAAAAAAATGTATTTCGAACAATGATTTTGAATATGGGTCATTAAAAAAAATATGGATTATTTTGTGTAACACATCCTCTATGTCTAATCTATCTCTCATAGAAAGCTCAAAAATGTTGAAGGGATAAAAGAAGCTATCCACTGTATGGACCCACTAATCTCAGGGCAAAAAGTTAGTAAGCTTCACAATGAAAATTTGTTGACCACGTCAATTCTCACTCCCTATATTTTACACTAATTGAATGGATTTATTATTGAAAAAATTATTTTTGCTTCCAGGGTTACTCCTCTTTTCAATAATATCCGGATATAACATGAAAATAAAATAACCACATCTTATAGTAAATAAATAACCACAGCCAAGTCACACAGTACAAATTTACTTAAATAGCCTTCCAAAGCCAGGAAAAGGTGCATTTCACAACATAGCTGCCAGAATAAGTTAATTTTTGTTTTTTTCCATCATACCATATATCTTCGTTTTTCCTATTCGAAACAACGAGGCTATAATAATAATAAATAATAAAATAAAGGCCTAACGAACCCGAAGGTTCGATGCCGACCCCACCACTCCCTCCCTGCACACCTCCATCCATCGAACGTCCTCCAGACCCAATTCGATAGATCCGCCCGAACGCAATCCTCCCACCTCCGTCTTGGCCTGTCCCTCGGACGTTTCCCATTCGGCACAGCGCTTATTAATCTTTTCGGAATTCGTTCACAGCCAAGTTTCGCAATTTTATTTGTCTTGCTGCAATCACGTCAATTATATTTAATGGGTAAAGTTCACTCAGTTCTGCGTTGTTTAAGCGTCTAAATTCTCCGGTTAGTTCATCCCTCTTCGGTCCAAATATTCTACGCACTACTTTATTTTCAATAACTCTGAGCCGTTGCTCATCCCACAATGTCAGCGGCTACGTTTCGCATCCGTAAAGGACCGTTGGAAGAATAATAGCTTTGTAAATCCTAATTTTTGAGTTTCGGGACAGAAGGCGCGAGCTAAGCAATTTCGCGACTGAAAAGTAGCAAGCATTACCGGTTTTTAATCTAGCCTTAATTTCCTCATCGATTTCGTTTTTTCTAGTTACCATCGCCCCTAAATATTTAAATTTCTCTACGTGTTCAAACGTATTCCCCCCTAAATTGATATCAGCGAAAGCCTCACCACTTCTACGACTAACCATATATTTTGTCTTATCCGTATTCATTTCCAGTCCAAGTTCTTGTCCGATTTTCATCAACGTTTTTGTGTTCATTTCTATGGTTTCCACGTCCTTCCCAAGCAATTCCAAATCGTTGGCATATCCGAGCACGGGTATATTCCCTCCTAAATTCAAACCCTTTCCGGTACGTGTCACCTCCCTAATGACATATTCCAGCGCTAAATTAAATAAAACAGGTGAGAGACTATATATATAAAACAACGAGACTATATATGTATATATATATATATATATATATATATATATATATATATATATAAGTTATAAAAGAGGAGATTAATTACCGCTCTATAACTGGCTTATCGAAGCGCCCTATCGAAGAGGCGGCGGCTCTTTTCGAAATGAGTTTTCTCCCGAGCGAGCGAGCATCGAGCCAATACATCATTAGCCCCAACTGGCTGGAATCCTCTTCTCCTTTCCTAGCTCTTATATGTAATTTAATTAATCAAAATGGCAACCTATCCTTACACTTAATTATTCTAAAATTAAAATGGAGATAAAGGATCGAAAGTTTTAATTGTGAGGTTGCAGTTAATTGGGGCGAATTATAGAGCTTAGTTACAAACGGCCGGCGGGTAACCTCAAACTACCAATACAATGCAACCTCAAGGTCGCAATCTTAATAGTTCCCGGTATGATATAATTGCATGTGTACTTAATTTTATTCTGTTTGTGATTCCACGCAAATTAGTAGCAGTCGCTGTGGTTTCTTGGATTCATTCAAGAAAGACAAAAAAAAAATTAAGTGGTTGTTTGCCTTCAGGGGTACCTAATCGAAGGAACTATCAAACTTTTTTAGGCGCATTTTTTCAAGATATCGAATTTCAGAGAGGGCGTGTTTTTTGGGTATTTTAAATGCGAATAATCCTCAGAACATGGAACAATGGAAAAATAATAAAACAGACCATAGCAAGAGTAATTGCTATCTAATTAAAAATTTCTGTTAGAAATTTCTTGATCTATACTACCCAATCTATTAAAAACTGCTTCAAGATAAGTACAGTCCTCAAATAATTCGAAGTTTACAGGCGTACTGCACAATACTACCATCTGCACATCCAAGGAAAATCTTCCGACCTGCATTATATTACTTTCCTCGAAAATGGAAAGATAGTTGGAGATCATTACTATCAAAACTATTAGAGGTCAAAGGTAGACCCAAGAAATGGAAATAATAATAATAATAATAAGTTTATTTGTACTACCCTATTATCCTATATGGGACGTTCTTTTACAAACCGAACACCTTTCTGACCGACACATTTTAGATTTAACTGAAACTTTTTTTACGGGTTCTATATCGAAAAAAAAGAGATACGTGTAAAAGGATTTTTTTTTATTTTCGATATTTTGAAAAATAATCAAGATCGAAAATTCGTGAATTTGATGATTTATCGATAATAGCCTATTTTTCAAAAAATCATAACTCCGGTTCTATTTAAGCTAAAAAATCTATTTTTTTTTTATTTTGAAGGTAAAAAGACAAACTTTAAGGAAAAAATACTTTCAAAAGAAATTGTCAAAAAATTCAAATTGTTATTAACAATTTCAATTTTTAAATCGGTTTTTAACAGTGGCGCCACCCATGAATCAACTTTTTACTATTTTTATCGTATTCTGCGTCAAATTTTCTATCGAAAACGCTTTTAAAATCGATGGAGAAATTATTTTTACTGTAAGAAAAAAATTAATTAATTTAGCGCGGTACGTCACATCGACAATGTGGGTCACATTTCACGGCTCATATTCTTGTTTTACACCGTTTATCTCTTAAATACAAATAATTGTTTCATTTTTTTAATTAAAAAACATATTTTATTAGCCAAGAAGATGGGAAAAATAGAAAAAATACATAAATAAAAATAAATAAAAAACATTGTTGAAAATGAAATTTTTTTATTAAGATTTCGATAATGCATTAGTGCATATCGATAATGCATTCGATAATGCATTAATAAGAACAATATTTAGAATATAATAATAAATACAATATTTAAAAATAAGACAATGTTTACATTTTCTGTTTAAAAATTTTTACAATAACCTTTTTTTCGCAAGATGAAAACCGTTTTGCTTCCAATTGCTGTAAAGAAATCGGATTAATACAATGATATTTTAAAAATCCTTTTATTGTTAAAGTTTTTTGGAAACGTTCGTACAATTGTTCATTAACTGTCGAATAACAACACGTTATATTCGGCAATGCTTCTGTTGCCCAGTAATTGATATTGCTTCTGTTTATGTATTGCACACACACAGACAGAATGAGTGACGCGAATTCATATGCAAAAAGACTAATCTTAAATATAACGTTTCCAAAAAGCTTTAACAATAAAAGGAACTTTAAAATATCATTGTATTAATCCGATTTCTTTACAGCAATTGGAAGCAAAACGGTTTTCATCTTGCGAAAAAAAGGTTATTGTAAAAATTTTTAAACAGAAAATGTAAACATTGTCTTATTTTTAAATATTGTATTTATTATTATATTCTAAATATTGTTCTTATTAACTAAGGCATTATCGAAATCTTAATAAAAATATTTCATTTTCAACAATGTTTTTTATTTATTTTTATTTATGTATTTTTTCTATTTTTCCCATCTTCTTGGCTAATAAAATATGTTTTTTAATTAAAAAAATGAAACAATTATTTTTCTTTAAGAGATAAACGGTGTAAAACAAGAATATGAGCCGTGAAATGTGACCCACATTGTCGATGTGACGTACCGCGCTAAATTAATTAATTTTTTTCTTACAGTAAAAATAATTTCTCCATCGATTTTAAAAGCGTTTTCGATAGAAAATTTGACGCAGAATACGATAAAAATAGTAAAAAGTTGATTCATGGGTGGCGCCACTGTTAAAAACCGATTTAAAAATTGAAATTGTTAATAACAATTTGAATTTTTTGACAATTTCTTTTGAAAGTATTTTTTCCTTAAAGTTTGTCTTTTTACCTTCAAAATAAAAAAAAAATAGATTTTTTAGCTTAAATAGAACCGGAGTTATGATTTTTTGAAAAATAGGCTATTATCGATAAATCATCAAATTCACGAATTTTCGATCTTGATTATTTTTCAAAATATCGAAAATAAAAAAAAATCCTTTTACACGTATCTCTTTTTTTTCGATATAGAACCCGTAAAAAAAGTTTCAGTTAAATCTAAAATGTGTCGGTCAATTTTTGTCCAAATCTGTTCGGTTTGTAAAAGAATGTCCCATATATATTCTATATATACAATTTACATATAGATAAAATAAACAATTAAGGCATGGGAACCGTCTGCCGGAGTTTCGTTAAAAAATATTGATATTTTTAAACAACAAACACTAAAATTAAACAAAATTTGAGTAGTTAAAAGAAACATAAATACATGGATAAATTACATCTTTGTTCAGATTGAGACTTGAAAATGGCGACATAGCCGAAACGTTGAAAATAAGCAATAAATGGTAAAGTTGAGATTGTCCTGGTGATTGCTCCAATACGGTTAACAGCAACTATACCCATAATATAAATATACCAGGAAATTAAGAAACCAATTATATATTGGATATAATTAAGATGAATTCAAATGATAAAAGCCTTTCTCCAAAAACTGCAAGGGGGCAAGTATTGGGCAAACTGCTAGAAAATTATAAATGTCCTCTTTAACTCTATGAATGGAAAACAAAACGCGTATTTCCGTTAGAGAGGAAACTACGTTGTGCAGAGTCCGAATCGGTGAATTTTCGCGAGGCTATCAGCTGAAAGGAGTTGAGACCCCAACTTGTGAAGGCTGTCACCCCACAATCAGGACGGTCAAGCCCTTCTGGAAAGCCCAAGATTTGCAAAACTTCGTTGCTACTTGAATATGGAAAACAACCTCAAGAAGTTGTTAGGAGACGTGGAGGACTCAGTGAAGGTTGTGATAACTTTTTGAAGCAGATCAAGTTATATAACCAAGTTTAAATTGAAAACGATTTTGTTATGACCCTCCCGAGTAGAGGCGATAGCAAGTAAATAAATTCGTTTTTCGAGATTATTATTTTTAGAGCCATTCCTTTTCTTTCCGACTCTGCTTCACACTCTTTTATTGCCTGCTTTATGTTATATACTGTTCCAGCTTTTTTAAAGTAAACAAAACCAAGTCCACATCGTGTCTTTCAACTTTGGTGAAAACTGACATGATTTTCTTTTTCAAGAGGAAGGATTGCTCTTTATCATTGTTAAGAACGAAAAATACTCTCAAAGAACATAATTTAAAGTCAATTTAATAAAAAAAAGACGTAGAGTCCTTTAGATCCAGGGCAAAAGATACGGCCTTTTGTTTTATTCTTTAGGCCGATATTAAATTTTACAAGGATGACATAGAAGAAAATATCTTTTGGTGATATTTATTATTCAATAGGGCTGGAAAATCTGGAACCCCTGTGTGATCCCTTAGCTCCTTAACCACCTCCAAAGATTGACTCCTCACGTAAGGAGAGGAGACAGAAAGGGGACTACCTGTGTTCCTGAAGAGACCTGACAGAGGCTAAGTGGTCCCAGCGGGGCATCGGGCCCACGGCCCCAACCTGGGAGGCCAGCAGACCTCACGCCCCGGGGCAGCCAGCCCGATCTGCGGCAGTCATTCATCCAACACCAGCCACTTTGCTGAATATTAATATTGCTAAATGCTAAAAAGGCGTGCTATCATGCTCGTGAGCTGAAGTTCTGATGCAATTTGTCAGCTCGTGATGTCGGGTTCTTGGGAAATATTCTTATCAACATATCTTTTTTGTAATGTTTTAGTTTTCCCTTCCCAAACCAGATATATATAAAAAAATACTCAGCAAGAGCGAAGTCAAAAACAACCGATGCGATGAGCGCAACACACAACTTTCACTAACCAACCTACTTAGATTAGAGGTCTACTTGTTTTGATAAATATGTAAACGCTATTTAGCAGCTTCATCCATTTATCGCTAAGTGAAAAATAGGCATTAGGATAAACTGTCTCCGAGGCTGAATGGTGAACCTCATACTATAATCAGTTCCATACAACAAATCGTTTCCGAGTTAGTCATTTTACATACTTTCTTTATTTATATAATTAGACGAGGACAAAATCAAAGAAAAAAAGAGGAAAAATAACTCACGTTAATAATAACTTGATAAGCTACGTAACTCGCAAAAGTGGTCCAATTATATGCAGCAAGAATTGATTTTTTGGTTATGATAACAGCCTTCCATGCAGTGAAAGTGATAATAATGATAACCGTCTGTTTCCAACCAGCGACGATAAAAACATGAGTCAACCAGTACAACTCATCAATTATTAACACCCATCCAGTAGTTGGTATCTTGGGATAACCTGAAAACCTGTAAAAATTACTAAGCTGCTGGTAACAAGGCAGAGCAGGCACTGTCCGTTCGAGCCAAAATTCCCATGATCGATTACTGGCTGCTCGATCGATCTCGAAAATCGTAGTCAAGTATTGATAAACTGTTATGCCGCTACAACTTAATTTCAGATTCGTACAGTTTATAGTGTTTGAGCTAGTCTGTTCACACACAAACCATTTCGTGGGACTTGGTTATTTGGAATCAGAGGACCTCAAAACGTGTATTTCCGTTCAAAACTGGAATTCGCTTTTTGTTTACGATCGCAATACTTTTCCATATATTTCTATATACTTCCATATATTTCATACATTGGTAAGTAAATACAAGTAAAGAAATATTTTAAACTAACGTTAGTGGATTTCCTTATTGAGTATAGCATGGCATAGTATGGAATTTGGCCAAATCATCTCCAAGAAACAAAATCATTTTTTCTTTTTTTTTCAGTAAACTTTTTATTTTTAAATACGTTGATTTGCCAACAACACTCACATATTATTTTTTAATGTCGTTAAAGCATTCTTACTTTGCGATTCGGAGATTCGACGATTTCTTTGCTTTCATCTGATTAAAATATCTTTTCCAACTAAGGTATAGACTACAACTGAATTATAGACTATGACAAATAAAACCAATATTTTAATTTCGGCTCATCATATATATATATATATATATATATATATATATATATATATATATATATATATATATATAAATAACATCATCCCATTTGACTCGCCAAATTCTTCTATCACAGTTCTTCAGGATACCTGATTCCTTTCGTTCCGTCGACCCCCCCCCCCGGATAACAATTTAGGCCATCGACTCCCTAAGACCCTGAGATCAGTACAGAGAGGTAGTGGAGCGGGAAGACCGGATGGACAGAGTGAGCCGCGATCTTGGGGGACATGGTCCGAGATATCTGGCCACTGATGCGAGATATCTCTGATCCCGCTAGATCGGGAAGCCGTCCGGGTGTCCGTCCACTAGGGGGCGCTTATCCGATGAGGGGGGCTATATCGGCTTCACATTAAGCCCAGGGGTGTCACTTCATGAGGAGGGGATCTCTCGACCGGAACTAACACGGATTTGGGGGACAGGTCACTTCCAGCAAATGGTCTGTAATGAAATATTAAGCAGATTTATTCATATCTGTGCATTTTACGATAGGCGGTATATGAATATTCTAATTAGCCGATATATACTTGAATAATAATTATTAATATGAAACTTATAAACGGGATAACAGAAATAAGACGTATAGACCTCTTCGCTAATCCAAGATAATACCAGAAAATATTATTTACTGCCTTTTGCTGAAAATAAGCGATAACTAATCTAAGATTTAATTTAGGTAATTGCTGACGACTAAAAAGACTTCGCCATTGTTATAACCATTTTGGTAAATTTCTGTGCATCTAAACTACATGCTGTATCATCTTTATTGTATTTTTTTTAAGAAAACAATATCATTTCATTTGATTCATTTAACTAAAACCTGACAGGGAAGATTTGTCTACTTTCGGTATTCAGAATAGGGAGAGTGTTCTATTCCTAATTATAGTTTCTTAATTTTGAATAAATTAAAAAAAAATATAATACTTAAATCAACATAAATTTGGTAGGAATTAATATATTGAAGTCAGTTAATATATTATCTAAAGAGAAGACTTTATTACGCTAATAAAGTAAATTAGTCTTGCTCAAGTTAGTTCATGCTTTAAAAACATAAATAAAATTTAGGATGTTACAGTGATCTTTCCAGTAAATAAATCTCTCGAACATATGCCTGGATATTAGCATATCATTATGTTAATTGTAAATTTTTATCATAAATTGTATTAATTAGACATAAAAAGTAATTTATGATTTAAGGTACTTCTCATTAGCCAAATCATCTCGCCACTTTCTGTTGTACCCTTTATTGCACTTACCGTTATTGAATTGAACTACCGTAATTTCAACAATAGTAATTACAATTTTAAAAAAAGAGGAATACAATTATTTGCTATTAATATTGAACAATTGTCAAGGTTTTTTTTTTCTAAGAACTTGCCCGTTTTTTTTAGAATTGAAATTTTACAGAATAAGGTTAGGAACAAGGCATTTTTTTTTTTCAATGGAATCAGTAGAAACAAGCACAATAAATAAAGGTGAGCTATGAAAGATACTCATAAAACCTAGATGGGGTAATCCGAAGTGTAGTGATTAGCGAAGACAAAACACAAGATCGCGGGTTTGAAGCCCGGCCAGTGGTCCTAGGGTTCTTTAAAAGGAATAAAAAATCCTTGGCTATGGCGTCCTGCGCGATGTCAAGAACTCGTTGAAGATCCCTATTGTGGATAGTTGGTAAGTCATAAAGTTCCTTGTTCGGCAAACCATCCCTAAACAAGACACGAACTCAACAGGTACTTTATCCGTTCCCCTGTGTGTTCGGGGTTAGCGCTAGTGTCGCTTCCATGATATATAAGTTTAGATTATACACCTTCTTTTAGCATTTTTCTGACGTTTTTATTCATAAGAAGTTAGAGCAAAAGCCAGAAAAGCCGCTAGTTAAAAGTCAGCCGTTTTGTAATCAAAATTTTTGTATTAAGGTGCATATGTGTGATCACAGACATCATAGTTCACTCGACCTCGTATTTCGGTGTAAATAGCTGTTCTTGGTACGCCGGTTCGGAGGATTACCCGTTCGAGGATGAGGTTCGCAGAATGTAGAGGCACTTATTGTGACAATGAATAAACAAACAAACAAACAAACGTATATTATATAAGGCAACCGCAGTTAGATGGAAGGTTGCAGAGGGTACAAACTACCATTCACAAGTATCCAATCAATTATCAACCAATATATCATACTCTTTACACTATTTTAACATTAATTTAATCATTACCGTGGGTAACCACCTTATTATTAATTTTTTATTATTTTTAAATATTTTATTTTTGAAGAGAAAACATTGGAGTCAGCCGGGAGTCGAACCAGGGTCTCCCGCATGACATTGCGATACGCTAACCACTGCGCCACCTAGCTCGGCTCCAAGTGGAGCCAATCCTTCCTCTTCACTGATACCTCTCCCCCGATTTCGCAAGTTTTGCGAGTAGTTACGGTAGGTGGACAATTTTCGTCCAATTTGTGGTATCTCTTGACATCGTCAATTTAAATTATTTTATATTAATTTAATCATTATCGCGGGTAACCACCTTATTTTTAAATATTTTATTTTTGAACAAAAATGATTGGTATCATATATGGTAAAAATTGTCCACCTCCCGTCGCTACTCGCAAAACTTGCGAAATCAGTATCCAGGCTCCACTTGGAGCCGAGCTAGGTGGCGCAGCGGTTAGCGTACCGCGCATGTCACGCGGATTATCCGGGTAGAGTAAACTGATGTAGGTATATGGTTATTGACACTCAGTACAGTTATTGACACACCAACTTTAACTTAAATAAATAAGTAAACAAGTCCTAATTTTATTTCAAGAGATACATGAATCTAATGTTTGAAGGGTCCTCTAAGTCATTTAATAAACTAACCATAGGAAAGATTTAACAATTAAATCCATAGGGTGCCAATAACTAGTTTTTGCACTTTTAACAATAAATATAGCCCCATATGGTAAAACTATTGAACTTTTGACCCCATAAAACCTCTCGAGCCTTTCTTTATAAGGATAGATAAAAAGGAGCTATAGGAACTTTCAATTCGATCCATCAATAAGAAGTATTTTTTTTTTTTTAATTTCACCACAGAAATGTAGTCTTAAGTAGTTCTTAAAGAGAATAAAAAGGAACTGAGTGAGAGACCCAGTTTCCTACATTAAAGTGCAATATAAAAAACAAATTTATAGAACATATTTGTTGATTGCTGATCAAGATACTAATCCCTAACATGCGGAGGTAATTAATTACCATTGACTCTTCCCAAAGCAAACTTTGCAACCATTTATTTCCGATATTATCATAATAAATATTCTGAAGCTACCTGCTCCTGGTGGTATAATACCTTGTAAATATTTACATATACAATGCAAACCGTGACCAATGTTAAGGTTATTGTGCTCGGTTACCTAAGTCGCCCGCAGAAGACAGAGGAGGAGATACCTGGGAGATGAACACATTGACATGGGGAGAGCTGGCTGACCACCTGCTGGCGAGGCATTCTCTATTCCACGATCTGCCACTTAGGCCTTCTTGTTTAGTCTTCTTGGGTGTCTTAACGAGTTCTGGGGGGTTCCCAATGCTATCCCACTAACTGGGTCTATTTTGTCATGGAAAAAAAAATATATATATATATATAAATAAAGGAAAGTCACCAACTTACAATACAGTTCAAAAAAAGCGGTTTAATTCAATATAAGTTTTCTATTTTTTTAATAATTAAAATTTTTTTTTTGCAAATTATTTACTGCATACAAAGCTAAAAACACGAGAACAGACCAGACGATACAAACAATTGTTGCACCTTCTAGACAACAGATCGTCACTTAACTTACGAAAAAAAAAAAAAAAAACCTGTACCACTACAACCCATAAAGGGTCTTGGGTGCAGTACTATGTAAGGAAGAGTACTGTTTCTTGGTCAGCGGTCGTGCAAGGAGGTGATTTGACCGTGATCACGCTCAACCGCCAGGTTCTTTCCCCTTAATTTTTCAATTAAGGGTACCCACTTTATAGAGGCTGGGTTTGCCCCAGGAGGGTCTCTCGGCCCACGAGGCGAACTGTGGCGAATAATAAAGATATCATAAGCCATGTCAGATTCGAACTCGGGACCTTAAGCACAGCAGTCCACTACCTTACCAGTGGGCTACCCCGCTCCCTAACTTACGAAACAAAAGAGAAATTATATATAGCAGTGTAATAAAACCTCTTTTGGACCTTCGCAGCAGAACTTTGAATTTTGAACATTTTGAAAAAGAAAGTTAACAATTTTTACAAAAATTGAAACCTTCCTTGGTATATATCTAACAACATACCTAATACACAAGACATGGACATTCCGACAATATAATCATACAACTGAAACTCACTTGTTTTTTTTTATATTTTTCCCTCCCAGTTACCGTTCAACGAAGATTAAAAATGCTATGGCCGAGGGATATGCTTCGAAACAGCAATTAAATCAAGAAAATCAGGCGCAAATTACATTAAATAAAAATAAAATAAAAATAAATTTGTTTTCTTACTGAAGGGAAACTATTTGGGAAATAAAAAAAATCTGGTGCGATGCGTGCAACACACAACTTTCACTTACCAACTTACTTAGATTAGAAATTGACATGTTTTTTTAATTGCCATTTCTATAAATAATATAAAAAAATGACTTCATTTTGATTAAAAATGATTAATTTAATCAAAATCATTAAAGACGTTTTGAGATATTCGAAAAAAATGTAAAAATTGGAAAACAAGTTATGAAATATAGAGCCCCCTGCGTTTGACCAATTTTGATGAAATTTTTGGTGTCACATCGTTAGCATATACATACACCAAACATTCAGTCTGATCAAAATAATTACAGCTGTTGTTGAGTAAATAAATCAAAAAAACACGTGAAAAACACCAATTTTGATGAAATTTCGGCTGTCGCTTCGCGGGCATACACATACATCAAATACCCCGTTTCATCAAAATTATTAAAGCCGTTTTTGATTAAATGAAAAAAAAAAAACACGTGAAAGTGAGACAAAATTTATTAAGTAAAGTGCCCCCTCCAATTGATAAATTTTGATGAAATTTTGACTCTCATAATGCGGGCACATACACACACCAAAAAACAAGTTTAATCAAAATCGTTAGTGCCGTTTTTGAGAAAATCGAAAAAAAACCTAAAACTTAGACAACCCCCCAAGTAACCTCTACGTTTGGCCAATTTTAATGAATTTTTTTCTGTCACATCGCGGGCGTATTCATACACCAAATGTCCAATTTGAGGTTCGTACGATTTATATTTTTTGAGCTAGTCTATTCACATACACACACACACACACACACACACACACACACACACACACACACACACACACACACACACACACACACACACACACACACACACCATTTCGCGGGACTTGGTTAATTGGACTCAGGGGACCCCAAAACGTGTATTTCCGTTGAAAACCTGAAGTCGAAATTTTTCACGATCGCAATACTTCCACTTACTCTATATTTCATATAGGTAAGTGAAAGTAAAAAAGAGGAATACAATTATTGGCTATTAATATTGAACAATTGTCAAAGTTTATTTTTCTAAGAACTTGCCCGTTTTTTTTAGAATTAAAATTTTACAGAATAAGGTTAGGAACAAGGCATTTTTTGTTCAATGGAATCAGTAGAAACAAGCACAATAAATAAAGGTGAGCTATGAAAGATACTCATAAAACCTAGATGGGGTAATCCGAAGTGTAGTGATTAGCGAAGACAAAACACAAGATCTTTTTTATATTTTTTGAGCTAGTCTATTCACACACACACACACACACACACACACACACACACACACACACACACACACACACACACACACACACACACACACACACACACCATTTCGTGGGACTTGGTTTTTCTCAGGGACTCAGGGGACCCCAAAACGTGTATTTCCGTTGAAAACCGGAAGTCGAAATTTTTCACGATCGCAATACTTTCCTTAATACATATTTCATATATAGTTTAGTGAAAGTAATAAAATATCTTTCATTCAAAATTTTCTTCATATCGTTTTACTTATTCTATACTAACTCAGAGGTCAAAAATAGAGACGAGTGGATGACATTTACCTTAGTGATACTTTTTAAAATAATTCAAAACATTGTACATTGATGAAACATAGAAATTAAATATTTTTCATGAAAAACTGTATCTTAAATTGAGAACCAAATTTAAGATGCTAATATCCTTGAATTGTCTTTATAATTTGTTGTAGGCTTCCGAGTAAGGTAAAGGATAAAGCTAAAATTATGCTTAGCAACTTTAAAGTTTTTTCTGGTTTTTAGTCTATATTCAGTAACTAAAGTTCATTTAGGTAAATTTATTTTAACTACTTTTAATATTTTAGTGATTTTGAAGAAACTTTCATTCATAATTCAGACTAAATATTTACTCGTGTTTTCAGTCAAATAATTAGCTAAGTAACTATTCCTTTAATTATTAAGTTGTTATTTTTACATTCTATTAATAATTATCGAAACAATTATGTAAAAATTGTGAGCATTATTGTGCGATGGTCGGATTATGTTTAACAATACTTTGACTAATCGTTGCCTAGGAAACGATCCATCATTGGTACTATTGGACAATACGGCCCCCCGCTGGGCCAATCACAAAGCTGCAAATCATCCCGCCTCCATCCCTCATTGCTCCAGCCCAATTAACCAACAGCCTTTACCATTTTTTTCCAAAGACGCCTTTTGGTTCAGAGTGCAACCATGTTTTTTGTACTAGGGCATGATGAATGTATTATTGAGGAATGTTTATGAATTGGTTGAAAATGAAACATCACATTTTGATCAGGACTTTGAAAAATTATTTTAACGTATTGATTCATGTTAGTATGGTATCATGTATTAGAAAACTTTATTTTTTTTCTACATATATAATTATTTTTCTACATACATAATTATATAGTTACCTTTTTGGTGCCATGTACAACTTAAAAGGATAGAGCTCCCTAATTATAGTAAATTCGCAATTTATATATCATTCATGTTTGGGCAAAAGGGCTTAAGTCATAAAAAAAATTGTTTGTATCGTATTCTTAAAATTCATAATTGACTATAATTTATTCGTTTGATAATTGATTACAGTCTCTGTTGAAAGAACATAGTTTCAATTATTATTCTGTAATAAAGAAATACAATGATCAAGACTTAATTATGATTTTCAATAGCTTGGTAAATCGTTGTTTAAGCTTCACGTTCGATGACTGAACCCCTTTTGCCGAAACATCAGATTATATATATATATATGTATATATATATATATATATATATATATATATATATATATATATATATATATATCTACAAATACTGTTTTGCATTAGAATTTTTAACAGATCTTCGGAACGTTCAGGTTTCAAATATAATTTAAATGACATATCAGGCTAAATATAATTATATTATTATGTTTTTTAAGCGTATGTAAATAACAACCTAACATAATATAGAAGAAAACATAAAATCTGAGATTAATTGCCATTATAAATTTATGTGTTAAAGAATAACGGTCTAATAAATTGAAATAGATTAGAAAAAAAAGACATATGAAAATAATATTTCTGTTATAATAATTTTTATTTTCTAATAAAATTATTTAATAATTGTTTAAAAATAATAAAAACTAATATTTAACAACGAAAATAATATTAGTACGACAGCAACAGTTGGTCAGTTTCAAACTATCTCGATATCCCAAAAGTTGTACTTTTTGGTGATTTACGAATACTGGTATATTCCCAGCTTGTGATATTATAATTCACTAGAATTTTTAGTTTTAAAAAAAAAATTAAAAAATTTTATACATATTTTTGCTTTATTTGTTTCAGTGACAGCGCGGTGGTGTGCGCATAGACTGACTGATACCAAAGATCTTCATTAACACCAAGCCATCTCAGCCAGTTAATCACCAGTTTGAGTCCTTATCATGTTCTTTGTGATTTTTGTTTTTGTTTTGTAGAGTTATTGTTATGTGATCTATATATATATATTTAAAAATATATATATATATATATATATATATATATATATATATATATTATTTGATATTCCTACTATTTGTTTTGCAGTATTTATGTTACTTAATTTCCTATATAAAATAAAAATTATTAAAAAATTATCCTAATTTGATTTTTATCACAACTAAGTAAGTGTGATCCCTTAAAAAAATATTGCTGATTAAAAGAAAATCCTTTCAACTTCCTAATTTATTGGGTTGATGCAAAATTAATGCAGGTTTCTTCTATTGCGATATCTTAATTCTAATTGTGTTAACAAAGCAAATCCTAACATTGATCATTATTATACCAAAACAAACCTTATCTAATACCCTCTCTTTCACCATGAATTTGATCAGTAAAATCGTTTTGTTCAAAGGTCTTAAATCGAAAATGTCGAAGTACAATTTTCGTTAAATTTATTTTTACGAATTTAAATTAGGGCGCAGCGCTGTGCAAACTGCTCGTAATATTAATGAAGTGTGGGGTCAGGGGGCTATTAACGAGTGCACGGTGCAGCGTTGGTTCCAGAAGTTTCGCAGTGGAGATTTCGACCTCGAAGACAAGGAAGGTCGGGGCCGTCATTTTGCTCCTGACAACGACCAGCTGAGGTCAATAGTGGAACCCAAGACCCAACCAAAACCACCCGAGAAATAGCGGTAGAACTCGGCGTGAACCAATTCACAGTTGTACGCCACTTGGAAGCATTTGGTAAGGTAAAAAAGTTGGCCAAGTAGGTGCCACACCAATTAAACGACCAAATCGCCGCTTTGAAATCTGTTCCATGCTTTTGACACAAAATAAAAATGATCCATTTCTCGATCGCATTGTGACGTGCAATGAAAAATGGATCTTATACGACAACAGAAGGCGTTGTAGCCAATGGCTGGGCAAAGATGAACAAACAAAACCCTGAGGCCCAGCCTGCACCCAAAAAAAGTTATGGTCACAGTTTGGTGGTATACTGCTGGTGTTATCCACTACAGCTTTCTCAATCGAGGTGAGACTATAACTGCTGACAAGTACTGTCAAGAAATTGACAACATGAATCAAAAATTACAACGTCTTTGCCCAGCATTGATGAATCGGAAGGGACCTATCCTTCTCCATGATAACGCCAGACCACGCGTCGCACAACCAACGCTACGACGACTGCACGAGTTGGGCTACGAAGTTCTCCCACACCCACCTTATTCACCTGACCTCTCTCCTACAGGATTTCACTTTTTCAAGCATCTGGATAACTTTTTGAGGGAGAAAAATTTTCAAAACCAGGATGAAACTGAAAATTCTTTTCGTGACTTCATTGAGTCCAGGGATTCAGATTTTTTTTTTCTGGTGTAATAAGAAAGCTTGTTGAACGTTGGCAAAAGTGCATTGATTTAGATGGAAATTATTTTGATTAAATATATATAGTTACAGTAAAGATATGGCCTATTTTCAATGAATATTAAAAACCTGCATTAATTTTGCATCAACCCAATAATATGCTGTAACGCTTATGTGGGTTTAAATAATTTTTATTAAACGAAAAAAATAATTCACAATGTCTGACAAAAAATAAAAACTTAAATATTTAACAAGGTTACAAAAAGTATCAACTTGTAACGGTACTGTTACATAAAAATAACGACCCAAGCTTCAGAGCAAGACTAACTCCCCAGTCCATCGCTCTTTATATTTAGTTTGAATTAGAACATTCCAGATGGTTTCCGACAAGCATAGAAAGTTCTCGAATAGTAAAAAAAAATGTACTACAGTCTCATACATGTACTGGAACAGTTTGTTCCAAATGTTCTAACAACAAGTCTAGAACTCCTTTGTATCACATGTTTTGTGTTACACGTTATATTCTTACATTTTATTTTAATTTCAGAACCAAAAATTCGTTAATGAATGCAATATTTTAGCTTTCCATTTTCGTTCCATTTTTCTTATTACAGTAACCCTGTAACAAGTGCATTTATTTTTACGCATATTATCTTGTCTAGTAACGACATATTTTAGCCTTATAAGAAATAAGTCATGAATTATTTATTTATTTTTTTTTTTTGTGGGGGGAAGAGTAATGGGTGATGTAAAAACAATTCATAGAAATAGGTATTTACATTTGTATATGTAATAATGAATTATTAAATATATAGGTCATAAAGAATAACCTAATCCATGGGCGTTACCAACACCAAATAATTGGGGGGGGCGGATTAATATTTCTCTAGATAGGGAAGGTAGAATTCGAGGGGCTAAAAGTTGAAATAATAACCCCTAAAAACAACTGTTGCGACATTTAATTCATCCCCCAACGCTGTATTTTAAAGGTATTTATAGTCTCTTAAAACTCGTCGTCGAATTGATGGAAAGTAGGATCAAGCTGCAAGGTTTAAAAAAGAAATGGAGAGCAATAAAACAAAACAGTTCAAGCAGAAATAAAAAATATATAATTCATCAAATGTACAATAGGCCTGATTGTGCTTTTAACAATAGATTGTAATGAAATTAACTAATATTTTATATTTATATTTTATTAGTTAAACTAGGTTAAACTTTTTACCGCATTTTTATTCAATTTTTTACATTGGGTCCTCCCCTGCCAAAATATTGGGGGGGATAGTCGCCTCCTTTCAAAATATTTGGGGGGGGGGGGGGGGGACGCGCCTCCCTGTCCGACCCCCGGCGGTGACGCCCGAGACCTAATAAATTGGACCAACTCGATTGGAGAACCCATCCTTGGTTGGTTAAAAATAAGACACCATGAGTTAATCACACGCAAGTTTGTTAAAAGATCTAGCACTTCCAAAATGCGATTTTGCAATGTAGAAATAAAAATGCGCCATATTCTAATCGACTGAAAAGCTCTTAAGAAGCATTTCCTTCAGGTACATTGAAGGAAAGTCTTAGGGACGAAGAGACGACCCCGGAAAAACACTGGAATATTTAAAATCGATCAAATATTATTCGCAAATCTAAAATAGATATGTTGTCATTAATCCTACGGAATTGAGGCAGCAAAAAAGATCAAATAGATGAATATTTTTGTTCCTTCTCCTTCAAACTAAAAGAAAGAAGCTTCTCCACTTCTCCGTAGCTCACCACTTCTACGAGATCCTGCTCCCGGAGGGTAACGGAGGATGGTCCGCGCGGAAATGGGGTGCCAGAAAGCGGAACGAGAGCTCATGAATAGTGAGCAGGTTCACAGGAGGGTTTCCCAACCGGTGTCGAAAATATTACTCACCGCTTTCCGTGGCTCAATTCTTCCCTCCACTAACCGGTCGAGGGTTTTCCCAATCCTGTCGGTACTCTGTTCACGGCTGGTGTGAACTCTGTGAATACAGTGGGGCAATTATGTGCAGCTATGTGTCGGTAATATCTGAAGGATCTGAAAGAGGTTCGTGTAGGGCTGGATTGTACGGAAGAAAAGGAATACGGTTTTTCATGTAAAGAACGTTTCTGAACCTTTGTTTTTCTACCTTTTCCAACCTATAGGCAATACGGGATTTTTCCCGGACAAGGGAGGGGGGGGGTGGTGCAGGGACTTAATATCGTGATCTAAAAAAAAAAAAAATATTACGCGTTCGTCCACTCCTACACAAATAAGGAATGCTTCACGATCTGGCGAATCATCCCTAAGAATGCACATGCTAATCCTTTCTGTATCGTTCCAAGAGGACCTACATTTGTTCTACATTAACTTCATTTGTGCTTACTTTTAGATACACTTTTTATTTCATTACCTTTAGGTGTCAATTGACAAGTATCTAAAATTTTGCTAAGATAAAACCACCTTTCTGTTAATAGAACAATCGTCGCAGAATATTCAAGGGTTGGAGGATTCGTATTATTTTAACTTCGGATTGATCATTGTCAATTTATACATCTAAATATTTATATATCTAACTATTTAGTCCACTTCTTGTTTCTCAAAACTTAAAAATTCGGATTTCTAAATCTATTATTATTCCTGTAGTCCTTTACTATAGCGAAATGTGGACGCTAACATCAAGGAATGAGGAACGGCTATGGGTCTTGAAAATAAGGTAATGCGTAGAATATTTGCATATAAGGGCTTACCAACCAGTGTAAACTTTGTTAAGACCTGAGTAGAAACTTAGTAGTGAACGAATTCTTAAAAGATTATTAGGTAATCGCGGGGTAGGCCGATTAGGGGATATAAGTATTGCGTTAGATCTTTCGTTGTTATCCTTTTTTATATTTTTATGATGACATTGGATCTTAGGCCTTAATTTTTAACTTGTATTTACATATGATATTAGTTGTTTGCATATTCTACAAATTTGCTGGATGCGCAACTGCGCAGGCGCAAATTACGTAAGATATAAATAAATAATATTTAAATATAAGTGTTATTTTTTCTGACCGCACCCGCAGCCATTTACGCTACATTATCTACAATGTACTAGCATAGAAATATAGTTGTTTTCTTTTATTGTTAAATGTTCGAAGCGTGCAGTATGAGGATCAGCTCAATCTATTCTTCTACTACCATCCAAAATATTTTAAATCATATTCGACTGAATCCCGAAGAAAAGTAATGGTTTTAAATCAAATATATTTCCAAAAAGCCTGGACCTTATTTTCTTACATTCTAACTGTTTGATTCCCCAAAAATCAGTAGTGTGAAAAATCTCTGGAAGAAGCACTTTGCCCAGAATTGGCAGGGATTCCAAGATTTAGAGATCAGATTATGAACAATCCCAACCTAGGGGACCCAAGAAAAAAAAATAAAAAAATAAAACCAAGAGAGGTGTGTTAATTTTTATCGATTTTTATAATTTTGATTCTTCCATTTTGGTAAAGTCCCTAAAACATCATGTTAGTTTGCCGATTTCAAAAAGTTTATTTTGGGAAAACACAAAGCATTCAAAGTGAGAGGCTACATGACGTAAGAATATGAAATTATATTTGTCGATATGTATATTTATCTTCATTTTAGCCCTGATGAAGAACCCCATGTTTGGATAAAGGTAGCACAGTGGGAAAATATTGAAATTTAGCGGCCAAAAATCTACAACTCCTGATTAAATGACGATAATCAAATAATCCTACTTTAATTAATGAGCTTGGCATTTCTTTTAATAGTGAAAATAAAGAAAATTTAAATATAATCACTTTGGTTATTTCAAATTAATTTTAATCTGAATCCTTTCTTCACTTTAATTTAAATAAAATAGTTTATTAGGTACATGGTCATACATACAGAGTGAAATTCTATTCATCTTTCTGCTTATAAACATGTCTTTTTCAGGTATTTGCTCCTTTTAATAGATTTTTAAATAATTATTGTCTGAACGCGAACAAATCTCAAAATTTAAATTATAAATATCCTATATTTTACAACTTTTAATGAAACAAAATAATATAACAGTATGAAAAAAAGTAGAAGTATATTTTAGGATTAAGTCCAATTCGAGGCCGAAAATATATTCGAAGTTCAAATATAGGGCTTTAAATCTTGAAATCGATATATCGATAAACGAATGAATTTGATCGGCCCAATTCTATTATGGCATTTTAATAATCTAAATCCTCTATCACTGTGAAAAAAATAAGAACCAATTATTGCCAATAAAAATTTTTATGCTATTTAGAACATTTCACTCTGTATGTATGACCATGTACCTAATAAACTATTTTATTTAAATTAAAGTGAAGAAAGGATTCAGATTAAAATTAATTTGAAATAACCAAAGTGATTATATTTAAATTTTCTTTGTTTCACTATTAAAAGAAATGCCAAGCTTATTAATGAAAAAGGAATTATTTGATTATCGTCATTTAATCAGGAGTTGTAGATTTTTGGCCGCTAAATTACAATATTTTCCCACTGTGCATAGGCTCTTCGAATAAAAAACTTTTGACAGAAATTCCTGATAATTAATCAACCTACCTCGAAGAAAATAGTTCATCATTACACATCTCTAAATAATTCAAAATTCAATTCTACATTACTCGGCTTATCTAATAATTAATTATTTATCATGTAGTAATGTAATTATATATCAAGTAACAAAACGTTGGCTCTTCAAATAAAGAAAATTTGACTAAAAATCCATGGTATAAATCATCCTTACCTTAAAGAATACAGTTGACTATTTTACACCTGTCAACATGGATAGTGGGGTCACCTTGTGATGTACTGGTTAGCATAGAAACCTACAATACTAAAGGTCGCAGGTTCGCATCCCGAGGTAGACGTTATCATCAAGGAATGAGGAACGGCTATGTGTCTTTGAAAATAAGGTTGTGCGTAGAATATTTGTACGGAAGAGGGGCTTATCAACCAGTGTGGACTGTACCATGGCCTGAGTAGAAACTTAGTAGTGAACGAATTCTTTAAAGATTATTAAGCGCGAGGCCGAATAGAAAACGCACGAGGGGTAAGCCGAGTAGGGGATATGGGTATTGCGTTAGCTCTTTCGTTCGCATCCCGAGGTGGCCTATGCCGTCCCTCGGATAGGGCATAAAATGGAGTTCCCGAGCCTGTACGATGTCAGGAACTCGTTAAAGATCCCTATCCTAATTGTACCTGGATAGACAAAATTTAGGACTCCCAGTGTAGCATCGTCCGATTAGCCTTAGTGGCATAAAGTGGCGTTAAAACAAACATACAAAACATGGATAGTGTTGAGCGCTTCGTAGTGAAACGTTTTTTGGTGATTCCTGAATTTTACAATATAAAATGGTTCCGAAACTACAGGCCTGATATTGGTACGGATTGCCAATGATAAATGGTTTTTGTATGTGTTCAAGTTGCCAACGTCATGGCACGCTTTTATCCATCGTGTTACGCATAGACATATCTTCTTATCATCAATAAAATCGAGTTAGGACGATTTATCATTGAAATTATTTATTATATAATTAGTCATGGAAGGCCGTCACTAGTTTTCCGTTTAAATGGCGGAAGGTCCGTCCGATGGCTCGTTTAGATCTAATCTGCCCTCAATATTTCTATAGGGGGGGGGGGGGGCAGATGGCGAGATTAGAGTTTACTACGAACCAATTGTCACGGAACCCAGTTTAGAAAAAAAAAATATTACTTCTATTATTTTTATTTATTTTTTTTGTATATTTAAATAATATTTCCCACTTTGTTAAGTAAACATCCGCTTAGGAAGGGAGCATAAGGCACCAGGGCTATGGAAATATTGCATAATTATATGGCATTAATTAAGGACTTTACAATCGGGGCCGAGAAAAAGAGCCTTATCAGTGGAGTTACGTAAGCCCCCAGCGCCCATTTCCGACTCACGCAACCCGCCCGAGCTTTATAATTATTATCAAGCCTACAATGTTCTTTTCTCTTCTTGTTGATATTTATTGTCCTTGCAGGATTGTTCCCGTATCGATCCTTCATTCGATAGCTGAGCCAAAGTGTAATTATTTTTATCCTCTGCTCTACTTTCGTATTATTGATGTAGAAAGCGTCAAGTCGAGTGTTTGTGTGTCGATGATTATGTGGAAGTACAACATGCAATCAGTAAAACAAGCAATAGTAACTGTTAAACCCGACTGTAATTATTTTAAATATAACTATTTTAGTTCATGGCAGTTTCCATTAGTTACAACTCCACCAATGGAAGAAAGAAACAATATTCTAAAAATTATAAATATATATACTCTATATTCTCGATTCGTATATGATCTGCTAAAAAACTAATAACTGCTAACAAAAAACAAAAAAACAAAAACAATATACGTTAACTCAACATATCATAAAAATTTGACTTTTTTTACTAAACAATTTTCTAGAAATAAATACGGATACGTAAAACAAATTATATGGTTAGCAGCAAAAATATGGGAGGTTACGGTAATATTGTTGTCGTGGGGAATACGTTCAAATATGTACAAACATTTAAATATCTAGGTGCTATGATATCTGAGAAAACGAAATCTATGAGAAAATTAAAGCTAGATTAAAGGCGGGAGATGCAAGCTACTTTTTCATTGTAAAATTACTAAGCTTATTCATTCCGAAACTTCGAAAATATTTGAATCGATAAAAATATTATTCTTCAAACCATACTCTACGGATGCGAAACGTGGTCTCTGGGATTAGGGTTTTTGAAAATAAATTGCTGCGTGGAATATTTGGACCGAAGAGGGATGAGCTAACAGGAGAATTTAGACGCTTACAAAACGCCGAACTGAGTGAACTTTACCCAGTAAATATAATCGACGTGATAGCAGAAAGACAAATTAAATGGGCGTGTAAAATTGCGAAACTTAGTAGTGAACGAATTCCAAAAAGAAACGAATGGAAAACGTTAGAGGGGTAGGCCTAGAAGGAGGTGGGAGGATTCAGGCTATCAAAATCAGATCATCATCAGATCTATCAAATCATCAGATCATAATCAGATCTATCAAAATTTGATTTGGACGGAGGTCATTGGTTGGAGGTATGTAGAGAGCCAGTGTTTGTGTCGGCATCGAACCTTCGGGATCGCTAAGCCTTTATATTATTACATGAACAAGCATAGTGAACAGACTAACTTCTCCGGTTGATTCACGCATCTTCGGTCCTATGTCCTACGCATCACATTATTTTAAAATACCTTAAACCTTGATGTAAGCCCCCATGTTTTAAATTCATAAAGAACTTTTGGAAGTATTATACTGTAAATTTTAGATCTTAAATTTAGGAATGCGCGAGCTAAATTATTTTGCAATACAGAATTAACTTATTTTTTCGGCTTTCATCTAGCATTCACCTAATCTTTGATTTCGGTATTCTAGTCATCTTAAAAAATAAATATCTCGATTTTTTCCCTTCTACCTCTATACTGCCAAAATCGTTTCAATGGTTCGCCTGTTTTTGTGCTATGATTTTTTTCCCCCTTTTAATCAATACAATAATTTAAAAAAAAAAAATTATATTACAAATGATTCAAAACTGTCTAAACCAAAGGAAAGAGAGTATGAAACAAAAAAAGGTAGAAGGAACTGGGTATAGAGTATCGCCTTGTTATAAATTAAAAAAAAATCTTTTTTAGCTCCGTTACCCCACAATCGCAACCCATCGCAAACCATTTGGCTTCCGATCGTGAATAAGAATGAGAAAACAAAACATGAAGATAACACATTCACATTGTGGTGGAGTGGCTAGTATAGCGGCTTACAATACTAAAGATCGTGGGTTCGTCTAGGTGGCCCCAGGATTTCATAAAGGGAGAAATTTGAATATGCAGTCCTTTGGAGGGGACCTAAAATAGAGCTCCATAGCCTGTGTGGTATCAGGTATTCGTTAAAGATTCCTATCCTAATTATATCTGGAGAGGCAAAACTTAGAACTCACTACAGTGTCAGGGTCTCATCGGCCGATTAGACGAGTGCACTAAAGTGACGTTAAGTAAGTACTTGAAGTTACTGTACGAACACTCAATGGTTTTCGTAATCAATTACGAAAGGCATTAGTATGTGATCATAAAATATGATCCACAATCTTTAATGTTTCTCAGGTTGTTACTAATAATACTTATAAGTTACACAGAGAGATATTGTTTTTCCATATTCCCGCGATTTGGCAGGAAGCTCTATTCTCCATTAAAATTAGATGACCACAGACCTTCTAATTTAAAATGATTACCGGGCCGTTTCCCTTTTTATATTTTCTTGAAATTTTAGTTATTACAGTAGTAAAATTTAAAAAATATAATTGAAACAATTTATATACTGCAAGATAAAAAAAAAAAAAAAAAGTAATAGTAAAAAAGTAACAAATATTCAGACATCACTTCACTACTCTCAAGGTTTAACCCTAGACCCGTTATTTGCAGTGACAATGGTAGACGGGCGGTCACCGAATAGTCGTTAATTCGGAACCGGTTCCTTTTTTTTTTTTTTTTGGAAAAAATGCAGAGCGCGAGACGGTTGCTGGTAATGAAGCGAAGCATAATGGAATCAGTTGTAATTGCTACGTACGCGGATGACAGAGTAATGGAGACCCTTATTTATGGCTACTGTGGATGAAGCGCTTAGCCGGGGATATGAGATGAATCTTAAATATTGTCATGTCTCTCTGTGTATACAAACTGGCAATTATACCCCGATTAATAAAAGTCCAGTGATTAATATTATAACAGCATTGGAGAAACTGACTATTTCATGTTATTATTATTATTATTTTTAAATGGTATTTATATTTAAAATTCAATTTATATGTAATTCGAAATCGGGTAATAAATCTTTCTTTTCAATTAGATTTTTTTTATAGTACTATTGAACCTCGTTAACCCGAAACTTCTTTAGCCCGGACGTCCGGATAACACAGGCTTTAGATTAACATTACCTAGGTTAAAAATAGAGTTAAGTTTGGTGAAGGAGGGCTCGAGACAACTTCTATTTATTTCAAGAGAAAACACATGACATTAGTAAATTTAGGTGTTGAAGATTTGAAAAGTCAATTTATCATTTACGATTTTTTTCAAAATTATTTATTTTATTTTTTTATAGAAGGAATCTCTTCCATATTTTCTTTAATTTCTTTATTTATATAACTTTTCGGGCTTCCGCCAATCTTCCAGGCGTATCTTTATTATAACACTGCTTGAATTAATTCGATATTACAAAGAACTGAAGATATTATCATAGTAAGTTTTTAACATTATTTTAGATTATTTAATGTAATTAACTGTAGTTTTTAAAACTCCACAAGTACTTATACTATAAGTAGTTACAGACAATGATATAAAATAATGTTAAAAACTTACTGTTATAACAACTTTACAGGGGGTCACCTGAGGTACAGCGGTTAGCATGGCAACCTACAATACTTAAGGTCGCACGTTCGCGCCCAGTGGTGGACCTAGGATTTTTTAATGGGAGTAAAAAATCCTTAGCCATGCCGTCCCTCGGATAGGACGTAAAATAGAGGTCCTGAGCCTGTACGATGTCAGTTACTCGTTAAAGACCCCTATCCTAATTATACCTGAACAGGCAAAATTTAGGACTCCCACTGTAGCCTTAGTGGCATAGAGTGATGTTAAACAAACAAATGTTAAATAATTTAAAATAATGTTAAAAACTTACTGTTATTCAAGCATTGTTATAATATACATACCCGTGGAATATGGGCCAAAATTCCAAAACGTTTGGTGAATAAAGAAATTAAAGAAAATATGGAAGAAATTCAAAAAAAAAAAATAAAAATAAAAAGACCTGAATACAATATAAGAGAGAGAGAAACTCTTTATTGCAAATACATAGTGATGCTGCCCAATTATATTGGGTTGCTTAAACACAGCATACTCATTCATCTATACAGATTATTTGTTAAATTCTAAGTACTAATAGAACTAATATATATATATACATATATATATACATATATATATATATATACAAAGAAACATAAATTTTTTTTTTTTTTCTTTTCCCTTTTTTTCTTCTCCTTTTTTTTTTTTTACATTTATAACATTTTCTCTCTATACTCTTACGGACCTTTGAAAATTAAGTAATTTCTGTATGTAATAATTAAAAATTTGAAAACTAGGTCAAATATTAATAATATGGAATAACAACAGTAGCATAAAATAGTATAAAAAGATTTAAAAAGCCTAAAAAAAAATTTTTCCTGAATATTATGTTGGCTTCCTCAAATGATTGGTTCAGTTAATATACCTAGTGTTGTATATTATTCTTTTGTTTCGTAAGTTAAACGAGGATCTATAGTCGAGACACGTCTTTCAATTAACAATAAATTGCTAGGTGTAATTAGTTCTTGCCTTATTTATTTTTTTTGTGTAAGTTACTGGTACTATTTTGTAACAGTAAAGACCTAGTTATCGTAGACAGCATTTTGAAAGCCCTCTATTTTCATGGTGATAGTTGGACACTCATTTTCTAAGTTTTTCCATTCTCATACTTAAAATATACTCAAGACATGGATTAAAGAAAAAAGATGAGGCACATTAGGGAGGTGACACATACCGGAAAGGGTTTGAATCTTGGAGGAAATATATCGGTGCTCGGATATGCCAATGAATTGATTTTGTGTGGAAACGGAAACTATAGAACTAAATTCCAAAACGTAGATGAAAGCCGGTCAGGAACTTAGGCTGGAAATAAATAAAGATAAGACAAAATATATGATTAGCCGTAGAAGTGGTGGCATTTTGCAGTTATTAATGCAGTACATCACCTTGTTTTAGGAGATGAGTTCTCTCATCCAACTTCTTTTCAGTCGGATTTGGAACCCAAGGATAGCCAGTTCCAAACCTAGAGCCAGGGGACATTTAATAATACTCAGCATTAATCCCCCATTCTCTCCCCTGGCTCGGGAGAATCCGTATAGCGTAAACAGCGAAGAAGGGGGAGACCTAAAATTTTTTTTTAGTATAGTAATTGCATATAGTTCATTTTTAAAACTCCACAAAAATCTGTTTGTCAAAAATAAAAAAATTAAAAAACAATAACATGTGTACCTTATATACATTTTTTTTGTTGTTGACAGATAAGTAGTTGTGGAGTTTTAAAAATGTAATACAGGTAATTACATTAAATATTCTAAAATAATTTTAAAAACTTACTATTATAATATTTTTAGTTCTTTGTAATACCTAATAATTCAAGCAGTGTTATAATACAAGTATCCATGGAAGATGGGCGGAAGCCCGAAACGTATAAATAAAGAAATTAAAGAAAATGTGGAAGAAATTCCTTCTATAAAAAAATGAAATAAATAATTTAAAAAAAATCTTACTTCGAGGATAAATTGACTTTTCAAATCATCAACACCTAAATTTACCAGTTTCATGTGTTTCCTCTTAGGTTTAAAAAAAAGCCTGTAAATTTCGTATTTATTTTAAATAAAAGAGGCGTGTCTGTCGTTGCCATGTCATTAATAAGTCTGCTGTTATGCCCGTGCAATGCGATATGAAAGTCAGAATAAATAGTTCTTGTTTGTAGCTGCTAAAATATTAAGGAATTACTAATGTTTTGGTCATAAAATGATAGAATGATTTGAGGTTTTGAAAAGCGTTCTGCAGCATACATCCGTTCAAGTGATAGTAAATTTTCTTCTAAACTTCGTTAAGTTTTTCTCCTAGCGATTTAACCGGAGTGTCATGGTTATTCGTTTATGATTTAGTTATTCGTTATGCCAAAAATAGCTTAGCTTAGTATAGCCTAATAGACCCGTCCCCACATTTAAAGGAGGGGTGTACGGTATGGGTATAAGAGCTGTATATTTGAATGCAAGGAGATATACTTTGGCAAGTTAAAAAGCTTGAGCGAAGAATTTTGTAACCTCAGTGGAAGTAAGGACGATAAGTACCTCAGGAGAGGAGCGAGGTGTGCATCTGCGGCAGGTGAGGCGAAGCGGAAGTGGCCAGGATTACAATTTCAAATTAGGCCGAGAGCGCTAGAACGACTTCCGTTAATATATTCCCGAGTATTAATTGTTGCCTGACAGGCGATAACGGAACGAGGTTGGCACCACTGTTCCACTGCCCCTTGATGTTGGTGGTGGACCTAGGATTCGGGAGGCCGTTGGAACTGAAGAAGACGTCCATGATCCATGTACCGCAAACGAATGCAAGTTGCGATATCATAAAAATTTTCAGCATTGAAAAAAATGTTCAACTGAACTACCATAGGCTAGTGATGAGACATTGACAGGAAAATATCAAATGTTTTTTGACATCTTTGTTTTAATGTCTTTTTTTAAACATTCGTCTGTTATGGCCTTAATTAAACATGGATGTCGCTTCCCTATTATAGACATAGGAACGTTATTTTTGTTGGATATTTAACCCGGGAAATGTAGCGCTAATGGAAGGGTTGATTATGTAGCACTTCGTCAATGAGACTAAGTGACTAAATTATCATTTCATGGATGCTACATCATCATGTAAATGCAGTATTCATAATACTTTAAAACTTAAGATACAAACTGAAAAAAAAAAAAAAAAAAAAAAAAAAAAAAAAAAAAAAAAAAAAAAAAAAAAATACGACACTTCGGGAATTCAATATTTAAACCCGCAAGTTCTTACTAAATAAATGAAAACCGATGAAAGGTTGAGGTACGCCAAAGTTCCGAAGCCTCTGATTGGTTGTTGGTTATTTCCCCTTTATCACCCCTTGGTCTTTTCTATTATATATATATATTATTATAAAGTTTGAAATTACTAAGTGCAAAAAAAATCAAAATCTGGTGCGATGCGTGCAACACACAACTTTCACTTACCAAGGTACTTAGATTAGAAATTAATTGCGTTGTGTTAATGCCACTTCTCAAAGTTACACATTTTTCCACATTCATTTCTTATTTTTGTTTTTATTTGCTCTCTAAAGTACACTAAATTTTTTTATTATTAAATAAATGTTTTTAATATTCGATAAATCGGAAATGCAAGCATGATACTCCAAGTCGTCTGATTTTATATTTCTCAATTCAGTTGTTGAAAGCTTCATTTAGTTACCACGAAACAAATAATTTCCATTAAATGAACAGAACGGCTTTAATTATAAACAGTGGTCTGTCATTAAAGGTATACTCCGTATCCGTGGGCTAAACGTGTTTGATTAAAATCGTTACACCCGTTTTTGAGTAAATAAAAAAATAAAAAAAAACACGTGATAATGAGAAAAAATTTTTAAGTAAAGAGTCCCCACCATTAGACCAATTTTGATGAAATTTCGACTGTCGCATCGTGGGAATATACATACATCAAATACCCAGTTTGATCAAGATAGTTAAAGCTGTTTTTGAGTAAATAAAAAAACACTTAAAAATTAGACAAAATTCTTTATATAAAGTACCCCCTCCGTTTGACCAATTTTGATGAAATTTTTGCTGTAACATCGCGGGTACATACCAACACAAACACCCAATTTCAGTTTTGTACGGCCTATAGTTTTTGAGCTAGTCTGTTCACACACGCACACACGCACACACGCACACACGCACACACACACACACACAGACCATTTCGCGGGATTTGGTCATTTGGACTCAGGGGGCCCCAAAACGTGTATTTCCGTTGAAAACCGGAAGTCGAAATTTTTCACGATCGCAATACTTTCCCTTACTATATATTTTATATACAGGTAAGTGGAAGTAAAGAAATGTTTGTTCAGCTTTATGATGTTTCTCAACAAGTGGCAACAATTTTTTTTTCCTGTGTTACTTAGCGAGTATTTACGAAATGTTCTTTAGTAATATTATATGTTTTCCTTGACGTTTCGTTGGCGTTCCCCTCCGAGGTCATTAACAATTGTAATAATATTAACATATTCTGATAGCAGTTGTGCCGGGCCATGTCATGTATAACCAATGAGTTCATTCATAGCGGCCTCTGTAATGAAGCCAGGCTATGTACGAAAAAAAAGAGGAACTAATTACTTAACACATAAAGAAAAATTAAAGTTAAGAAAAGAACCTAGGAACCTGAGAAAATAATTATAATTAAACATGTGTGTTATAGAATGGATACAAATTCAATCATTTTTAAAGGAAATCTCGCATGGAACATATACAGAAGGCAAACTTATTTCAAAGATGATCGAAGTTTTTATTTTTCTAAAACAAGGATACCTTTAAATTTCCAATACTCCATCACAAGTTAGGTGAAGGAGGAAGTGATGCCTGGGTTTTGGAAATGGGACGGAGGTTTCCTGTTACCAGGGGCCAAGATCCTTGGATCTGGGGGGCTTTGAACCAGCTCTCAGCTGTAAATAACAAACCATCGGACCGGGCTGGATTAATAGGCGAGGTGTTACTGCCCTCGGTTTATTTATCGTTGGCCAAAGAGGTTTTACTGCTACCCGTAAACTGTCCTTGTTAGCCCCGGACAACATTGTAGTCTCTATGTCTTAATCGGGGCGGTAGCACACTCGATCTATCTGCCTTCAGTCGTCCTCGCTGATCGCCCTCTAGTTCTCGAAGTGGAGGATAGAGAAGTTACTCCAAGTATCCATCCTAGGTACTTGATTGTACTTTTCAACTTAGTGAGGAAGAGTTTGGTTTGCATAAGGTTATTCTTTAAATGAAGGAATCTCTAGACTCTCTGGGGCACTAAAAGTGGATCATGACATATATATTTTATATATATAACAATTTATGTATAGAAAAATGACAAGGAAACTCCTACCTTGGCCTGTTTAACCATGGGCATCACCAGCATAAAATTATTGGGGGGGACGGCGCAATATTTTCCTAAATAGGGTATGTGGAAATTCGAGGGGCTGTAAGTTGAAATAATAACCCCTAAAACCAACTGTTGGAAGTTAATTCATCCTCCAACGCTATATTTTGAAGGTATTCATAGCCTCTTAAAATTTGTCAATTTATGCCTCAGGAATGCATTTTAATAGGGAGTTGTTAAGGCTTAATGTTGAAGGATGTGGGCCAAAATTTCATGATTGAATTTTATCCAAGTTGTTCTTCTGATCCTGATCTCACTAATTCCATTGCTTTCCACTAGCTTCTATAATATAAGTATATAAGCTTCATCGAATTGATGGAAAGGAGGATTAAGCTGCTTGGTTGAAAAAAGAAATGAAGAGCAATAAAACAAAGCAGTTCGAACTGAAATAAAAAATAAATAATTCATCAAATATACAATACGCCTGACTATGCTTTTAACAATAGAGTGTGCTGAAATTAACTAATATTTTATTGGTTAAACTCGGATAAATTCGTAAAAAATTTTACATTGGGTCCTCTTCTGTCAAAATATTGGGGGGGGGCAGTCCCCTCTTGTCAAAATAATGGGGGGACGAGTCCCCCGGCGGCGATGCCCGTGTATTTAACTACAAAACTAAATATTCTCAGTTGCGGTTTAGTCTCCATTTAAATACGAACTAACAAAATATCGCAAAAAAGAGAAATTATCGTTTTAACGCTTAAACAGAAATTACAATAAATATTAAAAACCGATTATAAAAAGATCAAAGTGTTGAAAATGGTCTGCTGTATTAGGAATCGGCGAGCAAACTGTTCGTAATATTTTGAAGAAGAAAAATAGACGTTTCCGACTTCTCATCGTCGTTTCCTCGAAAAACAATGAAGAACTCTACCTTAAAAGACGTAGATGAAGATGTCTATCAGTGGTTCATGCAAAAACGCTCTGAAGAAGTCCGTTTGTTGTTTGTTAATAATAGTAATTTTCTGCACAGTTTTTTTTTTAATTAACCTTCTTTTCTATCACATTAAGTCAATAAAATGTTTTAATCGATTATCCGGGGTTTTCGATTATCCGTGGACCCCCACACCCATCATTACCCCGGATAAAGGGGATTCTACTATACAGGATAACCCATTGGATGAGATTCCTCCATTCAAAGAAAAACCTTGATAATATTTAGCCATAGGTCAATTATATTTGACTTGGTCCGGGCAATAATTCGCGAACGGTATTAATCAATAAAATTCTAGCCCTCATTTGTAACTAAGTAAACACACCATAGCATACAGAAGAGATTTTTTTTCTGAATTATAGTATTGTTAACATTCTGCAGGCTTATTTAATAACTTAAAGACTTTATTGAAAACACAAAAAAAAAAAAAAAAACAGCTCTGTCTGAAATACAAATAAATAAAAGAAACTACTAAAAAAATAAGTTATACACACTATGTAAAAAAAAATAAAAGAAAACTTATTTACAGTAAGCACAACATTAATTACTAAACATAGAATGAATTTCGATTTATGTAATAAATGACGATCTTAAAATAGAAGAGGAAATGTTTGATGCTGTCGAGAAATTGAGATATTTAGGATCTATAATAACTAGGAAAAACGATATTGAAGAAAAAATTAAGGCGTGAAATTCTTGTTATTTCTCGGTTGCAAAATTACTGAGGTCACTGTTTAAAAATCATAATTTTCCAAACTAAAATTCTTCCGACGGTTCGTTACGGATGTGAAGTATGGCCGCTTACAGTAAGGGATGAGCGACGCCTTAAAGTCTGAAAATAAAATACTGCGTAGAATATTTAGGCTGAAGAAAGATGATTCAACAGGAGAATTTAGACGGATACAGAATGAAGAATTCCGTAAACTGTAGGGGAGAGCGGGGTTGGTTGGCAACAGTTTTCACTTTTTGATTGTTGAGTCGTCCCTGTTCATATAATCCCAATAGGGCTGATACCACTGTAAACTCGAAGCATTAGAGTACTTCAAGTATTTTTTTCGCCAGATAATATTCATTACTAAGATCATAGAAAATTGAAGAATTCGTCAATCCAGAGTAGGCCAATTAACCCCCAAGGTGGGGCAGGTTGGCCTAGAAGGTGGCGTTGTTTAGCCATCTCATTCAAGTACTGCCTGACACTTATTATTGTTATTAAAAGCTGCATTATAATGGTATAATAATTTTGAATCGGTTTTAACAGCTTTTAAGGGAAAAAAAAAATTTAGACTTTCGTCACTTTCTGAATAAGAAAAATTGCTCTCATCCTCCTTGCTGGAACTAAAGACAATTGTTAGTTTCACCTTTCTTTATTTTTACCTTGCTTTTGTGAATTGCTATTGCGCCAACAAAACCCAGTTGAAGAGAGCCAACTAACCCGACAGGAGGGATCATATGAAAGATGGCTGCCAGGACAGGGGAGAACAATCAAACAAGAAACTGGTTAATCGAAAGGTTAGGTTTTTCAAAGGAGTTTCGAGCTATATGAACAGAATCGGAGTCAAGTGTTTTACCATGCCTTAAAACCAAATTTACTGAAAATATAAAAATTTACTCACATGTTGTAAAATCAATCAATGAAGCACACTCTTCTCTAGAGTGTTAGCACCGGATTGAAAACTCAGTACAAGACTCCCGAGGTCGAGCGGGTGACGTGGTACAATGGTGGGGCTTTCACAACAGGTGTGACATAAACTATAAGCCGATGGCCAACCTACCCCCTACGCCAACCAACCCCGCTCTCCCCTACCCAATAAACGTAATCGAAGTTATGGCCGTCGTCGGTTAAAGTGGGCGTACGAAATTGCGAGTAGTTGCGAACGAATACCTAAAAGATTGATAAAAGCTTTGCCCACTGGAAAACGTCCGAGGGGTAGGCCGAGGCGAAGGTGGGAGGATTCGGTGAGGGCTGATCTTGTGGAATTGGGTTTGGACGGGGGGAGGTGGATTAAGTTGGAGCGATTGCTGGTGTCGGCATCGGGCCTTTGGGTTCGCTAAACCTTTATTCTATATACAATAAATACCTAGCCTAATGTATAAATATCGTTAAATACTAGTAAACTAGTAACACTAGCTATAATATTAATAATTACTGTATCACTAACTATTATCTACAATTAGTAACACCTTTACATGGAGTGCAAGTCCAGCAAACTAAACCTCCATTGTTTTCTCTGGTCTGGAACCGAAAGAGATTGGACAGCTCTCATGACCAAAGAGCAACAATAGCATCATGAGAATTGAAAAGGCTATAACTTCGTAAATAATAGTCCGATTTTCATGATAATTTTTTTCATTTTGTATACAATGCGGAAACCTTTCACTTACAACATCAGAAGAAGCTAAACCAAATGAAGTATTCTTTTAATCATTACACTTCTTCTGGCGTTTTCTGGAGGGATCTGACTATTTTTCCACCTGGAGGGGAAAGTGACCAGCGTAAATGAAGCTGAGATCAAATAAAGATCATCAAGATCATTTTCATCTTAAAATTGAATCGGTCCTTTGGGAAACCGACATGTCCACGAATTCAAATTCAAATTATTAAAAGAGAAAAAAAAAAACGATTCTACATTTGCATTTCGATATTTCCTTAATAAAAATATTTTCTCCGACACATATTTCTGCATAAAATACATTTTTCCTGATTTGATAAATCTGATGGGTATTTGATAGATCTAAATAATGATTTTTTTTTTTTTTTCTGTTTGAAAATTTAGGGTTTCCTCTGATTTTGTTTGTATTGGATGAATGATTTCTTTTTTTTAACGCGCCTTTATTAACGGAAATTGAATCGAGTATGTCGTTTGTAAAACTCGACATGTCCGAAAAAAAATCGATTTTTGTTTTATTTTATTTTTGATCTCTTTGGATGCCGAAACATCAAATCCAAGAGACACATGACAAACCCAGCAGATCTATCTATTAAATATCTTCTTGTAACCCAAACAAGAAGTACGGTTTGGCGTTACAATTTGCTAGGTATACATTACATCTATTTCTTTACAAATGAAAACAAGATTAAAGAATTGTAAAAGAATTATCTTCCATAATAAAAATAATTTATACCTGTAAGGGAGAGCGGGGTTGGCATAGGGGGTAGGTTGGCCATCGGCTTATAGTTTCCGTCACACCTGTTGTGAATGCCCCACCATTGTACCATGTCACCCGCTCGACCTCGGGAGTCTTGTCCTGAGTTTTCAAGCCGATGCTAACAGTGTACAGAAGAGTGTGCTTCATTGATTGATTTTACAACATGTAAGTAAATTTTTATATTTTCAGTAAATTGGTTTAAAGGCATAGTAAAAAAATTGACTCCAATTCTGTTGACATAGCCCCAAACTCCTTTAAAAAATCTAATCTTTCGATTAACCAATCTCTTCTTTGATTGTTCTCCCCTGTCCTGGCAGCCATCTTTCATATGATCTCTCCTGTGGGGTTAGTTGGCTCTCTTCAACTGGGGTTTGTTGGCGCAGTACCAATTAACAAAAGCAATGTAAATATAAACAAAGGTGAAACTACCAATTGTCTTTAGTTCCAGCAAGGAGGATGAGAGCAATTTTTGTTATGCAGAAAGTGACGACAGTCTAAGCTTCTATCTTCTTCTATTGTTCTTTGTAAAATCTTTTGTTTTTTGTAAAATCTATTCTTCTTCTTATTCTATTTTCACTTAAAAGCTGTTAAAAACCGATTCAAAATCCTTATACTATTATAGTGCAGCTTTTAATAACAATAATACGTGTCAGGCAGTACTTGAATGAGATGGCTAAACAACCCCACTTTCTAGGCCAACCTGCCCGATTTTGGGGGTTAATTGGCATACTCTGGATTGACGAATTCTTCAATTTTCTATGATCTTATTATTAAATATTATGTGGTGAAAAAAATACTTGAAGTACTATAAAACTTGGAGTTTACAGTGGTATCAGCCCTATTGGGATTATATTAACAGGAACGACTCAACAATCAAAAAAGTGAAAACTGTTGCCAACCAACCCCGCTCTCCCCTATTAAAAATATAATAATTACATATATTTTTCGCCAAGTGATGGAATTTCACGTTACAATATGTTCAGATGGAACATATTGTAACGTGAAACACAAAACATATGGTCGAATAGAATCCTAGAATTTTTGTTGGAACAGCTACAAACTGTTTAAGTAGCTATTCGTGATTCTTAAAGAATCTTCTACGCTTGTCGGGAACCTTCTAGACTGTTCTAATCCAGACTAAATATTAGGAGCGATGGACTGGAGAGTTAGTCTTGCTCTAAAGATCGAAACATGTTTTCTGATATTGTGAATTATTATTTTCGCCTAATAAAAATTATAAATATAATTAAACCCACAATAGTGTTACAACATTGTGACAAATTATAGCAATTTCTCTATTAATGAATAGAGAGACAAAATGAATTCACCAGTACCAGCATTAAATTTTGTCTTATTAAAGAGGTACTGTGTTGTCGATGGCGGTGTGGAGATATGTATGAATTAAAATGGTATATTTTAGAAAATTGGCAGGTTAGATGTTTGCTTCCGATTGATACAAATTAAATTAATAATATTTATCTCGAATAATCCTTTAGACAGCTGCGACTAAAAAATAGTTCCACACCTACCTCTTAAAAAAACAACTAACTGTGTTAAGTGACTTTATAATTCTTCTTTAATTAGGAGTTCTCATTTCCGGCATATCGATGCCTTCGAACGATGCCATGGCACAACTCCCCTGAAGAAGCCATCTCCGAGTCCAGTCCGATGACGGGTAACCTTCGCCAGATCTTCCGGGTAAAATAAAAAGTATGCAACAGCTGCGTATGCTTTTTTTTTTATGAGTGTCTTGTATACCGTTACGATAATTGTACTTTTTATTATATACAGTTTATTGGCATTAATTTCCCTCTTTTACATGAAAATAATTTCTACCACTGCTACGCTCTAATTATCTCCTGTTGATTATTTTATACCTAATTAATCATGACTTAGTGCTTGTTTTGTTTTTTCATAGGACATTATCATATTTGGTTTGTATAAAATCACTTGATTAATTATTTTGTTTAGTCATTAATTGGATTAAATGTGCTATATTAATTAAGAAATTTCTCCGTTTATTCTAATATCGCGTGCCACTGTTGAAAATCCTTATGGATGAGCATTATAACATGAATGCTACCCGATGCCGTGCCCTTTGAATTAATATAATTACCTACAAAAAATATAATAGGAAATAACCCAGATGCTAAATCGAATAGTCACGCAATAAGAAGAAATAGTGAAAAATGTATAGATTCCAAAAGTTAGAATTTGCATCCGGCAATAAGTTAGATACTACATTTTAATCAATGAAATTCATAAAGAATGTTTGCCAACAGAAGATAAGATTTAAGCTTGGCAAAATTCTCTCCTCAAAATCAAAACATATGTGATACAATAATTTGTTTAACATCATTATATGCTACTATGGCTAATCGGACGATGCTACAGCAGGAGTCCTAAGTTTTGACTCTCTGGATATAAATCGGATAGGGGTCTTTAGCGAGTTCCTGATATCGTACAGGCTCGGAAACTCCATTTTAAGTCCGATCCGAGGGACGGCTGGACGAGGATTTTTTACCCCCTTTAAATAATCCTAGGCCGCAGCTTGACGCGAACCTAGAACAGAACATTAATCCCTAGAAACAACCTTAATCCTGAAGAATAACTTGAATCATTCTTGATTAAAAAACTGAGAAAAAAAATTGCTTAGAACTGAACTTTAAAATCAAACACTACCAATATTATTATAATCTATTTTTGTGGGTAACCACCTTATTTTAAATAATTTATTTTTTGAAGAGATAAGATTGGGCTCCGCCGGGAGGCGAACCCGGGTCTTCCGCGTGACATGCGCGGTATGCTATCCACTGCACCACAGAGCTCGCTTCCAAGCGGAGCCAATCCTTCGGGTATCAGTGAAGAGGAAGGATTGGCTCCGCTTGGAAGCGAGCTCTGAGGTGCAGTGATAGCATACCGCGCATGTCACGCGGAAGACCCGGTTTTGACTCCCGGCGGAGCCCAATCTTTTCTCTTCAAAAATACCAATATTATTATTGATTGATAATTAGGAAAAGTATCTTCCTTTTTCACCATAAATATTTAGTTACAGCATAACATGACGTTTCGGGGCTGTTTCCCCATTCTCAATACCTGTACATTAATTTTTATATATTAACATATAACGATCCAATCACTAGTTTAATAATTTAGATAAAATTAATTAATTAAATATAACTTGCATAAATAATTTCTCAATAGTATGATTGATGGTCTTTTAATAAATATATCAATGTCATATGCTAAAATACACTGTTAAACATTTTATATTTGTCAGCTTGTTGTCCATTTCTAATTGTCCTCTAAATTTTCACCTAGTAAATACTAAATCCCTTGTCCCCCAGCTGATTGTGATAATTATGTTTTTTTGTAATTATTACTTCACTATTGTTGATTAAACTTTTTTTATTTTATTTAATATGTTCATGTAATGGGTTCCTAACTTTTTCATATCTGTTTTATAATTGACTGTAATTTTATTGTCTTTTGTTATATGTATGGCCTCCAATAATTTTCTATTTTTTGTATTACTTTCCATGTCTAATATATTGGTTTTTCACCAATGCATATTTTTTCACGATCCATGCAATCAATTTTGTAAATAACATTTTGTTTTTCATAATTATCTATCCTACCTTTCATATTACTTAAATACTTATTAATTTTGTTACTATTATATAATTCAAATTTTATATCTTCCAGGTCATATTCTTTTAGAGTATTTTTTCAATATTATTATTATTTATACAGGTCCAGGAACTCCATTTCACGTTCCATCAGAAGGTTGGCAAAAACCAATGATTTTTGAATACCTTTAAAAAATCATAAGGCCACCTGACGAGCCCGCAGCTTAATATGATAATTTAATGCATTCATAAAATCTATTCATGCTTTTATAAAAACGCATGTTTTCATACAAAATTCTAAATTCTCACACTTTACTTGTCTTTTGATCATAAATAACACCATTATGTCATTGATCTAATTTAGATTTGTTTAGAGAAGAACATATTTTCATTTTCTTACGATAAGCGGTTTGAACATAACCTTACTCCAGTGTTACCGGTGTTTTAATGTCTTAGCATGTTTTTGAATGGCTTGGTGCAATAAACGATTTTGACTGATTTTTTTTTTTTTTTTTTTTTTTTTCTACGCTGATAACTGAATTGGGTCAACGTTGACGTGTCACCTGTTCATTTGGATTTTGAAAAAACAGTGTATACAAGGACACTGTTTTTTCATGGAGTGATTGTTACCGTTCATGCGTCAAGCAGGCAGGTTAACTATCGCATTATTTTTATTTTTGTTTAGTTCTTCTTTAAAATATGGAAAATTGTACCATCGTTTATTAATATACAGTTTGGATGAAACGCTTCTCCCGCTTAATCGCATAACTTGCGGTTATGTAAAGTTGATTTTCTACAGTACTTCAAGCTGTATTTTTGTAGTTCCTTCGCGATAAGATACTCGGTTGGTCAGCCAAGAGGATCTGATAGGAGGTAAGTTTGGTAATGAGCATTGATGATTGACATTCACTCACTTTCTTCATGTACATTTTAGCCTTTATCCATAACAGATAGCCTAATTACCGGTTTTCGGGTGTTGTACCAATTATATTTTTCGGGTTCTTGAATCTGAACTTACTGTAATTAAAGTACATCCTTTCTGTTCGACTTATCTTGAGGCATAACCTGACAAGATAATGATTTTTTATTTTTTTATTTATATTTCCATCTGTTATCAGTCAGAGACTATACGGAGGGAGTTGGCATATTTATAACATAACCATAAAATACAATAAAACCTCGTCCTTATCTCCAAGGCTAAAAAAAATATAAAAAATAATAAATAAAATCATTTAAAAAATAAACAAAAGAACATCATGTGATATAAAAATTAATAAGTACAATACAAAACATACTTACGCACATAATCACAATAATAACTTTACTAAGAAGATAATTAAAAATCAATACAATAATAATCCTCCAACTGAGGATAGATTTAATTATAAACCTTAAAAATAGATACAAAAATACAACAAAAAATATTTTGTAATCATAAATTAATAAAATCTATTTTCTGTCCTCAACAAGCTCAATAAAAAATATATAAAAATCTGGTGCGTGCGCGCAACACACAACTTTCACTTACCAACTTACTTAGATAAGAAATTAATGCGTTTTGTTAATGCCACTTCTCAAAGTTACACATTTTCCACATTCATTTCTTATTTTTGTTTTCATTTGCTCTATAAACCCCTCAGAACATTTTAATAATGATAACGCTTACCTGATATTAAATAACACTCAATTTTCATTAAACATGACGAATATGAAGAAAATCGTTAAAGCCGTTTTTGAGATAATCTAAAAATTAGAAAAAAAGTTATGAAATAAAGTGTCCCCTTCGGTTGATCAATCTTGATGAAATGTTGGCTATCACATCTTTGGCATATACATACATAAAATACCCAGTTTGATCAAAATCGTGAAAGCCGTTTTTGAGTAAATAAAAAAAAAACTTGAAAATGATACAAAATTTATTAAGTAAAGTCCCCCCTCCGATTGATCAATTTTGATGAAATTTTTACAGTCATATCTCGGGCATATAAATAGATCAAATACTCAGTTTAATCAAAATCGTTAGAACCGTTTTGAGAAAATCGAAAAAAACTTAAAAAGTTATTAAACAAAGTACCCCCTCCCTTTGAGCAATTTTGATGAAATTTTTGCTGTCACATCGCGGGCATATACCTACACTAAATACCCAATTTCAGGTTCCCACGGTTTATAGTTTTTGAGCTAGTCTGTTCACACACACACACACACACACAGACACACACACACACACACACACAGACCATTTCGCGGGACTTGATTATTTCGACTCAGGGGGTCCCAAAACGTGTATTTCCGTTGCAAACCGGAAGTCGAAATTTTTCACGATCGCAATACTTCCACTTACTATATATTTCATATATAGGTAAGTGAAATTAAAAATCATTCAATTTATTTAAATCCTCCGGCTTCGAGAAACTAAGTAAATCTGCTAATTGCTGTTCCTCATCAGCAGACTCTGATAAATATTTCTTTAAATATTTTATTCTAAATGTTAAGTTAAATGGACAGTTCAAAATACTGTGCGCTAAATTATCAGGCTCATTCAAAGCACATGTGTAACTGGATTCAAATTTTTTTTTATTCCTATTTAAATAAATGGTGGAACATTTTTTATTGGCTACCCGTATTTGAACCACTAATCTTAATTTATTGATGCGAGCGTTGAACATTAAATATGGTTGGATAGGAAAATGAGAAACTTGAAATCTTCCGAAAGATTGTGTTGTAACGACTATTCAGAATAAAATTAATCGCTCAAGATTAAAATCGCTTCTCGGCCTATTCTGTAGGCAAGATCTAAGTGTAGTATTTAGATTAGTGTACTCACATACATGTAATGCTCTATAGACAACCAAATATGAGAAGGAAACTCTGTAGGTACATTAAGAAACTGGAATCAGTTGTTTCAGTAATCTTGGTAAAAGAAGCAGTAACAAAGACTGTTTAAAGCGATATTTAAAGTCTGAGGACAGTGAATTAACCGCGGGAGTGAATTAAGAGACGTTTTTAAAGAAAAAAAGCAGGAAGAGGGGAGGTGGCGATCCCTGGTGGCAGTAAACTGTAATTACCGCTTTCGGGGGGAGCCGCGATTAAATTACTCTCGAATATTTTTCATTTTTTCGGAAATGGAACCTACAGGAAACTTTGTAATTATTTTGAAGGGTATTTGAAGCGACATTTTCTTGTTTTAACAACCTCGCAGGTACTTTACTTTACAGAGGGTCTTTATAAAATGTAAAAATGTTTCTATAAATCATCCTAAATGTCTTCCTCTTGTTGAGCTTTTGAGGGTAAATGTAACGTAAGATAGCTGTACGATTCTTTGTTTTATTTACACTAATGTCATCAATAGCTGGGACAATTTTTTTTTTTTTTTTTTTCAAAGTTATAAATAATTGCGATAGATTAATTTAAAGACCCGACCACGCGTTGCTGTGGCTCAGTGGCCATTCATTTAATACAGTCAAATCAAAATTCGCTGATAAAGATAACGTTTAAGCTAATCTAAAAACCAATGGGATTTAAAATAGAACTATTGGCCAAATTTAAATTTTTTTGGTAAAGAATTTAGAAGGGTTAAAGGTTTTATTGTAAAATGGAAAAGGACCTAATAAAGAATACAATTGGAATAAGACTTATAGTAAAATTACAATAGAAAGCAAAAATGTACCGAGTTAATCTTTTGCCATAATTCATATATTGATTAAAGTCAGAATATAACACATGGTTCTACCAGAAAAAGTTCTCGAACTATGTGAAAAAAACCATATGTTCTAACACTGCTACTTATCAAAACAAAAAATTTAATTTTATAAACGAGATAATTGATCATCATATCAGGGTGGACCACAGCAAAGCATTTCATCGTTTAGCTAGTAATTGGAATGAAATACAAATAAAAAATGAAAAGGAAGGAAAATTACCTAAATTTTTGAGAATTTATTATAACCTTTTCTTCATTTATTTATTTTTAATGAAAATTAACAATAAATACAAAGATTTGTATTTCTATTTGTCTGTGGAAAATAATAATATATGAACTATAGGACTTACCACAGAAATACTGTGGTAAATAATCTTATCTTTTAAGTTGGCCAAAACTACACACATTCAGCCAAATTTCATTAAAATCGGTTGAGTAGTTTCTGTGTTTACCTCCGACAAACATCGGGACATGAGGTTTTTATATATACACATAAGGACAAATTTCTGCATATTTTCATTAGGCAATGCTAAAATTCAATTCTAGTCCCTAACTTTTTTTATTGATGAAATTAAATAATTTTTCTGGGACACAATTCTACATGCATTGTGGCAAATTTTGAATATTCCAAACAAAAACCTGTAGGGGACCAGGTATAAGACGTTTATTGTTTGATTGATTTAATCAGTCGTTTCGGGGAATCAATTAGATTTGCATATCGTTTCTTTTTGAGCATACAGTTGAAAAGAATTATGCATCTAATTCTAAGTTCAAATAAGGGAAAATTAATAAATTTAAGGGAATCTTTTAGTGCTAAATTATAAATTACCGATTCAGAAAATTAAATATGAATATTAAAATTTTAAATACGTATTAAGTAGTTAGCCTCAAATTATTTGAGAAACATATCGATTTCTTTTGACGGAAGATCATTTATTAAAAACCAATCATTAAATGTATATATACTTATATATATTTATCAGATAGGCCAAGAGTCAAATTAAGGGGAAAAAACATGAATGGAACAAACTCAGACTTGCTTATAATTGCGAGGAAGAGAGGAAGCTAGATTAGGAGAGGCATGCACGAGAGTTCGTGCTCCTTTCCAACAGTGATTGAGGTGCTTACTGCTTTGTGCTTGGTACTTTGTGCTTAGTGCTTAGTAACTGCTGCAATGGGGTGCCCCATAGTATCTGCAGTAGAGAAACTAAGCAAGTGACGAGGCAATATAGTCTTGTTAAGCTTATTTGTCCATTCTCTGAAATTGTATTTATAGAATTAATTGCAAACAGGAACCCTTTGCGGATTTTCCAGTTAATGAGTATTTTTGTATTGCTAGTGAGAGATGTGTTGGATTTTGCTATCCTATTTGTTCTTTAGGTTATATCTGTAATTTTGATGGCAAAAGAGACAAAATGTTGACACTTGAGTATTTTTAGCTGAATCCTTAGAGCCATATTCTAACTAAACCTCAATTTCAATAAAAGATAAATTTTTCTTGTTAAACAGATTCCCTAGTATAGAAAAGTTATTTTTTGTCTTAATTCGTTAGCCTTTATCTTTTTAATGTTCATGAAATAAGATTTTTGTCATTACAGAGCTATAAAAATTGTTAATTTCCCGCTTAAAATAAACAAGTATATCTTGGGTTAAACTACCGAACCAAGTATTTACATTCATGAAAAAATCTTTTTTTTATCCCAATAATTTTAGACAAGGGCGTCCGCTGGTGGGTTGGTATATTATACATACATATTATTCTGTTAATATCTTTTGCTATTAATTTTAGTAATAATTAGATTTAATTTTGTGACACCAATGTACATACTTCCAATGATTTAAATACTTTAATTTACCTAACATTATTAAACTAAAATTTCAAACAAATAATTAGAACTCAAATTAGTAACAACGTCACAAACATTAACAACAAGCGACAGAACAGTGACTCCAAAGTAAGCTAAAGCAAACTAAGCAATCCAAAGTAAACTAAGCCCCTAGTCCCGGTTCTGGGCAACCTTTTACTTGTTAAGGCTAAACTTTAGTGTGAAAATATGTTCGCTGGCGCTTTCGAAAGTAGTGCATTGTTCGCACATAGGTTTTTTGAAAATTCGTAAATTATTTTCGTTCAAATGAAGTCGATGCACACCGAAGTTATGATGCCCTTATTATAATCTTAATCTTCCTCTTTGATAATATTTTTTTTAAATTGGCTTATTCAAAATGTCTTGCGGGCCGGATCAAATCTTATAGCGGGCCGGTTATTGCCTACATATATGCCCTAGTCCATCGTTTCTTATATTTCATCCGAAATAGAACATTCCAGAAAGGCCAAGAAGATTCAAACGTGTGATTATGTACTAATACATGACCTTAACGCTTCAAGAAAATGCAAGAACTCTTTCAGTGCAACAGTAGTAATCATCGCTATATATATACACTAGACATGTACATTTAAAGGTGATATGGTCGGTATGATATTTTTTGTTTAAATCATGCTTCTTTATATTTGTAATAATATAAAAGACAATCTTAATTATATTGTCCTTCAATAGCAATAGAAGTAAATATAACTCTTTTTAAAAAAATTCAACTTAAACTTCAGTTTTCTCAAAATATGGAGCTTGGCACTTAGTTCACTTTGGCATTACACCGACCTTGTAACAGTGTTATTTAAACAAAAATTATAATTTTCGATTGTGGCTTAGGTCACAGTATGGCTTATGAAATGTTTGGGGAATGATAGAGGATGAAACTGCTAAAAGAGAATTCTAGGTTTATTATTTACGATTCGACTAATTACAAGCAAACAGCATCATCATAATTTCGCATTATTTTACGTGAAAAAAGATAAGCTACATGCGGAGTTGATGAGGATGTTGACATTAGAGCTAATAGTATTATGCAACAGGACTTATCTACATCTGATCCAGTGAGCAATAATTACCCGAGAAGATAGCATCGCCCCTGAATTGAAGTTTCTTCACGACCGCACTGCGAAAGGTATGGCACTCCATGTTGGCCCATGCTCATGGCAGCGCCAATCCGCCCAACGCCTTTTCCAGATAGAGGTTCCAATTTCCGAACCGTTCCCAAACGACTCATTCATTTTTTTCCAGCGAGGTCGAGCTGGCAGACATGTAAGGTGGCGTGAGCTCTCCGCCGATAGCCATCTCCCTTCCGGTAGCCCCCTCTGTAGTAATTTATGGACTTCCGCTTGATTTATATGTCTCATTAAATGGGGCAGGGTTTTCCACCGAAAATTTTCGACGAAACAGTGCATCAAGTCCTGCCCCGACCGCGTTGTAGATAGCATCAAACCACTCTTCAACAGCGAAGTGCACGTAGAAACCGTTCCCTAGTTGATTACTATGCGGATTTTAAACGCTTTGTTACAGGTTTATAATGTCCCGATTCAATCAATCGAGTACCAGGCAACTCAACTTTTTATCGAAACGGAAAAGTAAAACTTTGAACATGAATCACTCTGGCAAACATATTCATATAACTAATGGTAATTACAGAACATTCAGTATAATTATACTATATTTGAGAGGTGACATAACAAAACTTAGCCTCGTCCACTTGTTACAATTTTTCAGTAGAGTCTAAAAACTGTTTCGGCCCCATTGCGTCATTTTCAAGAATTCCATGCACAATCATAGTTTCTTGTGATTATTTAACTATAGTAATTCTTTGATAGAAACTCGTCAAATTTAAAATTTCTCTATTAATTGATCCAGCTCTCGGATCTGTGTTATATATAGTACCAGTCAAAAGTTTAGACTCACCCTTAGATTTCGTAAAATAAATAAATAACAATTTATTTATTGAACAACATAATAACTATAATTTTATTTTTAATTTATTGATAACTTGCTGTACAGTACCGGTCAAAAGTTTAGACTCACCCATAGATTTTGTAAAATAAATAAGTAACAACATTTTATTTATTGGAAAACAATAAATAACAACTATAATAATAATAAACAATAGGCAAAAACTATAATTTTATTTTTAATTTATTTATAACTAGCTTTAATATCCCGGTTTCACCCACGGAATTTTGAAAACCATGAGAAAAGCCGGACCCACGGACAGAAAAGTTCCTTAGGACAGAAATGAGATTTTTTTTACTCCAACGGTTGATTTTGTAAAAATCTAATTTAAAGCGAGATCATAACGATTTTTATAATAATAATAATAATAATAATAATAATAATAAAGGCTTAACGAACCCGAAGGTTCGATGCCGACACCACCACTCGCTCCCTGCACACCTCTATCCACCGACCGTCCTCCAGACCTAACTTCGATAGATCCGCCCGAACGCAATCCTCCCACCTCCGTCTCGGCCTGCCCCTCGGACGTTTCCCATTCGGCACCGCGCTTATTAATCTTTTCGGAATACGTTCACAGCCAAGTTTTGCAATTTTACACGCCCATTTTATTCGTCTTGCTGCAATCAGGTCAATTATATTTACTGGGTAATGTTCACTCAGTTCGGTGTTGTGTAAGCGTCTAACAATAAATAATATACCCAATGATATAACAATAAATAATATACCCAATGATTGGCTGAAGTTATGCAATTTTAATATGGACAGTACTTGGTATGAAAGAACCAGAATTTAGGACAAACGGTATGGATTTCTATAACGAATTAACAAAAAAACAAGCAAACAGAATTTCATCTTGATTCATTCATCTTGACATATACATTGTATATGAAACAATCATATAATTTTTGAAATGTTATCTCATGAGTTACAATTATTTTTTTGTATTTAAGATTGTGAATTAAATACAAGTGAGTCTAAACTTTTGACTGTTACTGTAACTATTTACTTGCGACTGAAATCTGCATTCATCCAATTTGAATAAGATTAATAAGAAAAAGAATAATTACGAAAAACTATATTGGATGGAAATCTTGAAAATGACAGCACAGAAATTGAGACACAGGTGAGACACAGACAGCACAGTAAATGAGGTCGTAAGTCAGACTATAACGTTTTTTAAAGAATAAGTTGATAATTTTCCCCTCGTGACTAACGGCCTATAATAACCTTAGATAGATTAAGTATGACTCCAAAATTAAATAATGGGATTTAGAAAACCAATTATGATCGTATTAATACCATTTACACCTCAATTGAAACGGTGCCTTGGATTAATTTTATTAGTACTTGGTATATGGGACATTGCAAAAATGCATCGGGTTTTAAAACGGATTTAAGGTATTTTTTCTCGATTTTTTTACAACTGCAGGTATCATCAAATAAGGTTAAAGTGTTGAAAATTGTGTGTGTAGTGCTATAGGTACCAGGTAAACGTAATCGAAGTTATAGCCGCTCGTGGGTTAGAGTGGGCATCAAAATTGCGAGAATTAGTTGCGAAAAATACATAAAATATTTATAACGATTTACCGAGTGGGAAACGTCCGAGGGGTAGGTGGTTGGATTCTATGAGGGCTGGTCTTATGGAATAGAGATTGGACGGGGGGAGGTGGATGGAGGTGTGTAAGGAGCGATTGCTGTTGTCGGCATCGGGCCTTCGTGTTCGTTAAGCATTTATTCTTATTCCTATAGTTATAATGAGTTGGGGTAATCCTGTATTTCCCAATATTGAAAATATTTCCCAGAATAAAAAAAAAAGTAAATACAACCTCAGTAAGGAAGCAATGCTCACGTATTTATTATTTTTTAATTGAAAGAAGAAATTCTCTAATTTTTTTTTTTTTTAACCAAGTATGCAAGCATGCCTGAGCATTTTAAAAAGAACACGCATGCTACATGCACGGAATAAATTCATAAAATATACTCCCTCTGGAGCCGTAAAACGTGTTGATTTTAAAAATTAATTTTTCGGCGGTTGATCCTGATAGCCAATGAAAGCAGCGGGGCCATTATCGGAGACAATAAAGAAGCGAACACTAAATCAAGAGGCAACTCCACTCCACCGGAGGGACTTTAAGGACCCGATCGTGGTGTGGAATAAATTAATAGTTCTCCTCGAGGTCCTCAGCAATAAAAGAGGTCCTTCTTAAATTTACAGCCACAATTACAAGAGTCCTTAATTGTGACCAGGCCGCAATAACCTGCGGTACTTTGTAAGCCGTTCTCCTCTGTCGTGGGACCGCGGTGCGCAAAGTAGGGATGGGATATCGACATTGTCATTGATAGAAATATCGGTTTAAAACTCTCGATATCATCACAATATCGAATTTCTCATACCAGTGGTTAAAATTTAAGGATTTTAAAGTTTTATTGTTACTCAGTTTTTCTTTTTATATTTTAAATAACTAAGTGGCGCTACAGCCCCTAGCGAGACCTGCGCCTCCTCAAAAAGTCTTCTCTCTATCCACCTCCACTGTTCTCCATCTCCTGAAACCTCTCTGACGAAGGTGTTCCTCTACATCGTCCAGCCATCTTAGGCATGGCCTTCCTTTCAATCTCCTTCCTCCGGGATTACCATACATGATCTTCCTAGGAAACCTTTGATCCCCAATTCACTCTACGTGTTCCAGTTACGTTAATCTTCTTTTTTTAGTGTGGTTCACCAAATCTGGTTCCACATAAAAAAATTTAGTTCTGAATTGAAGCTTATTTTCCAGGCATCATTACTTAATGATTGCACAAGCACTTTCCGCTCCCTTATTAAGAGAGCATTTATATTTTGCTTAGTGAGGTCCCCTAGTTAACTACCGTAACACACGATAGATTTTAGAACAGTTTTAGGTCCATAATGTCAGTTTTGCTCTACGTGATAGCGTCGCAACCTTCGGATTGCTGCTCGGATACGCAAGGCAAACAGATATCTGTTAATTCTATTCATTATATCTCTCTATTTGCTGTAAAAATTAAATTGCATTAATTTCCCCTGATGAACAGATCCGCTACTTAGGACTCCAACTGGACAAATGTTTAACTTGATACATCATCATACAAAATTGAAACGACAGGAAACTGATCGACGTTAGCGCCTAATGCACTTAATTGACAAATGCACAAAACTCTCCATCAATTATAAAAGATTCATTCAGGTTATAATAATTATAAATATTTGGACTTATGGAATCTAGCTCAGGGGCTAATCTTCCGAATTGCGAATTCTGGGGCTGAAACCGTCGATTTTTTTTCTAATTCAATCCCTACAATCCAAAATCCTTAGAACTCCTTATTTTCACAAATAAAATTATCCATGATGTTTCATATACCACCGAAGTGACCATGTCTAATTACCAATCATTTCCATATAAAATCCTTACTAAAATCATATCCCTAATTTTTTCATCCTAGCTTCCTACTCAATTCCTCACAATCCACTGAGGCGTTTCAAAAAAAGATCGCCTCGGGTACTACTGGTAGGAGAGCTACCAATGGGTGGCTACCCTAAAATTTTATTCAGGTGATGTTGCTTTTTCTTAATTTGTGCTGCACCCTTTCTGACAGCGTTTTAGTTCATTTTTAATAAATAAGGTGGTGTATAATCCCTAAAGAGTCTAGAATTATAATTTCTGAAATATTTTGTAGCTTTACACTTTCAGCGTCAATCTTCTCTAAAAATTCAGAGGTCGATGAAGGCATGGTTCGTCTACTCGCGAACCAAAGCCCTTCTCTTTAAAATTACGATATCCGTAAATTTCTCTGTTTTTGTCTTACAAGTATGGTATGCACTTATGTTAAATAATTTCTTTTTCTTTTTGAATTTTGAGGTCTTGATCCAAAGTAATGGAAGGCATTTTGAACACGCGCTGCAATAATCCATTTTAATATTGTTCTACAATAATAATATTATTTTTTATCTTCAACATTTTTTTTACACTATGTCCGAGGCACCCAGTTTAGTCATAAGGAGAGTCGGAGAGTCTAGAACCTCATGGCCCTGCGTAGAGGGTACTCAAACATTGTATTAACAAACAAGTGCTGTGACAGTTTTTTCCAACTGTTGGTTCGTTTCAACAGAAGGTCTACAATTTCTATCATATTTTTTTTTTGTTTAACGTTATAATATATTAATAATACTTGAAAATGTACGAGGTAATACTGGAATTTTCTTAATGGTAACAACATGTTTCCTGACACCAAAACAAGGATATGTTCTTAAATATAAATGACTGATAAAAGAAGTATTAATTATGTTATTGGATATTCGTGAGTATTTTGAGGGGCACTAGCCACAGCTTCATGAATATATATCTATATAGCTCTCATGAATTATTTATTACTGACCATCCATTAGCACCTTTTTAACATTTACCACATTTTTACCTACCTTATTACTCTCCTATTTCACGGGTAAATACAAAATAGTTACTAATGAGGCAACTTGAAAAATAGTTTTAACTTATGAATATTATTATAATTATTCAAAGTCTCGTGCACTTATAAATAATCAGAGATCTTTACTAAGTTAATGAGCGTTAAAGAACATGCTACTGTTGAATATATTTATCTCGTTACTCTAATTTAAAAAATAAAACTTTTTAAGGATTAATTAGAACAAAATGTCATTACAGATTGTTGATAATACTGGACAACAAAATTTAACTTTTTGTCTGTTAAATGAATTATAATGGCTGTTTCTTTTAGAACATGGTGCTCTGATTGCAAATTTGAAAAGCATTTTGGTCTAAGGGGCAATGATTTTGTGTAATTTCAAAATAAAAAATAATATAGTGTTAAAACAAGCAATTTTATTTAATCAGCTTTCTTACCGTAATTTATAGGAAAATGTAGCCTTAGATGATTTAATTTGAAAATTTGATGATTGAAGATGCTAGGAGGTTCTGTTTGGACTAAATTAATAGAGACAGCTTACTAAGCCAGCTCACAGATGTAGACTGATGAGAGGAGTCCAGAGAGAACTCATGTCAGGAATGAGCCTGTTGTTAACTCTTAAACATGCTTTAAGAGTTCAGACGACTTATTTGTTATCTCTATTGCATCCAATATTATCGTGCATTGGTGTTGAGCCTTATTTAGAGCAAATTAATGGAATATATTAATCAAAACACGTTCATAGCCATGAAATATCACTTTCTTTTAAAATACAAAATTACAAAAAATATGAGCCACATGGACAACTTTAATGGTCATATTCGGGATTAACTTAGCAAAACACATATGATACTGCGACATTTATCCATTTAACAAAATATTGTTGACCAGATTATTTATTCTTTTGACTACCAGATTATTTCACTCTATTAGATATAATTCCTTTATCATTTCCTTCTTAGCAGACCCACAAGTAGACATTTGGTCATCGTTGGCATGACTAAAAACCGAAATTATTGCCACAGGAAATGCAATAAGTATATATCTGTGGATTTATTTTTCGAACTCCGAATTATTTTTAGAACTTTATTTTTCGTAATTCGAATTCCCCGATTGTACATAGACACATTTTCAGATCCTTTGACCAATTTTGGTCATTTAAAGTTAGAATTCAATAACTAAAAAAAATCTGGTGCGTGCTCGCAACACACAACTTTCACTTACCAACTTACTTAGATTAGAAATTAATTCGTTTTGTTAATTGCCACTTCTCAAAAGAACAGAACGGCTTTAATTATGAACAATGGTCTGTCATTAAAGGCGTACTCCGTATGCGTGGGCTTAACGAGTTTTATGAGTTGACTGAATATTTTTCTTTTTTTCTCCTCTTTATGTTTTATTTATTTTTATCATATCTCATATTTAGCCATTTCTTATTTTTAGGCGTAACGAGAGACAGTTAATTTCTCCATGTAAACAAAAACAAGGGTACTTTATAAGAAACAAACAAACAAAAGAGCCCCCCCCCCCCAAAAAAAAAGCCTCCTCAGAACATTTTAATAATGATAAAGCTTACCTGATATTAAAGAAAACTTAATTTTCATTAAACATGACGAATTTGATAAAAATCGTTAAAGCCGTTTTGAGGTAATCGAAAAAAAGTAAAAAATTGGAAAAAAAGTCATGAAAAAAAGTGCCCCCTCAGTTGGACCAATTTTGATGAAATGTTGGCTTTTACATATTTGGTATATACATACATCAAATACCCAGTTTCTTCAAAATCGTTAAAGCCGTTTTTGAGTAAATAAAAAATATGTACACGTGAAATTGGTACAAAATTTATTAAGTAAAGTCCCCCCTCCGGGTTATCAATTTTGATGAAATTTTTACAGTCATATTTCGGGCATATAAATAGATCAAATACTCAGTTTAATCAAAATCGTTCGAGCCGTTTTAGAGAAAATCGAAAAAAACGTAAAAAGTTATTAAATAAAGTACCCCCTCCCTTTGAGCAATTTTGATGAAATTTTTGCTGTCATATCGCGGGCATATACCTACACTAAATACCCAATTCCAGGTTCCCAAGGTTTATAGTTTTTTTATAGTTTATAGCTAGTCTGTCCACACACACACACACACACACACACACACACACACACACACACACACACACACACACACACACACACACACACACACACACACACACACACACACACACACACACACACACACACACACACACACACACACACACACACACACACACACACATAGACCATTTCGCGGGACTTGGTTATTTCGACTCAGGGGGTCCCAAAATGTGTATTTCCGTTGAAAACCGGAAGTCGAAATTTTTCACGATCGCTATACTTCCACTTACTTATATATTTCATATATAGGTAAGTGAAATTAGTAAGGAAGTAAGGTAAAGAACAAATAATATGCAGGACAAGTAGAACTTTAGGTTATTTTAGGAAGTTTAGGCTGTTATTTTAGGAATTATAGGTTATTTTAGGAAGCGCTGCAGCCCCTGTGTTTACAAATGGGTGGATCCGCTTATGCATAGATGTCTGATTTATAGTTTATATATAAATATAAAACCTATTTCTGGTATAACACGTTTTACCGTAAGTGTTATATGTTCAGACTATATTATAGTGATAGTGTAATGTCTCGCTATGCACATATAATTTTCTTTATCAGCGTGCTTTAATCGGCTCACTTTATTATGTGTTTAAAATTTCATTTCATATCCTAATTAACTAACTAACTAGTTTAAATTCTAATTGTTGAGGATAGAGATGCTCTCCCTGCGAACTGGAACCAGTTCATCTGCAATGAATTCTGAAATTCTTTGAAAGAATGATTATTTGAATGGTCTATAAAATACGATAGATCAGCTGACTTTGTCGGGTATCTCTTGAATTAAATGTATCGGAATGCAAGGAGCTCAAAAAAAAAAAAAAAAAAAAACTCTTTTTTTCGGATATGGATTTCTCAAACGACTGATTCAATTAAAATTTTAATATGAATTTCATCTCAGAACACCATTTAGCATTAATTATTGAGCAATGCGTTTCTTGTAATTTCATTTTTGTAAGAAAGTGATTGAAATTAATGAAGGTTATTTTATTAAGATATTGTTTAAATTGCAACTGTTTACTCCAGTTTTATATCTTGCAGCTTGAAACTGGCTTAGATTCTATTTATTTTACTTTATACTTTGTCTTTACAGATTAGATACTTAACGTAAATTAGATACTTTGAGTATGGATTTATCCAGGTTCTCTCCAGTAGTTGCCGAAGAGATTATTAGAAAAAATATTACAAAAAATAAAAATACAACACCCTGGGTGAGTGCACCATGCATAATTATAGAATAAAACATGATATTTATCATTTTCTACGGGCCAATACTTGTCTCCTATCGCCTTGCTGTTTTTGGAGAAAGCGATTTATCATTTGAATTACTTCATGGTCAAAACCTTCTAGTAATTATAGAAAACTAATTATTAATGAGTTATTCTAGGAGCTTAATTTAATTTTTATTTGTTTGTTTAACGTCACTTTATGCCACTAAGGCTAATCGGACGATGCTACTGTGGTCCTAAGTTTTGCCTATCCAGGTATAATTATGATAGGGGTCTTTAACGAGTATCTGACATCGTACAGGCTCGGGACCTCCATTTTCCTACCGGAGGGACGGCATGGCTAAGGATTTTTTAGTCCCTTTACAAAATCCTAGAGCCACCGCTGGGCGCGAACCTACGACCTTTAGTATTGTAGGTTGCCATGCTAACCACTATACCACAGGTGACACCGAATTAAAGAACATAGAAAATTATTTAATTTTCTACTTTTAATAGCAACAGAATATGATTTAGAATACTAAAATGTTTCCTTTTAATTTCTCAAATTGTGTTTGATTTTAGTGTTTCAAAATTATTATTCTTTTTGTTACTAAACTCCGGCAGACGGCTCCTTAATTGTTTATTTTATCTAAATAATTTGTTAATTTTGGATATTTTGTCAAATAAACTTACTATTATTCAATATAGTAACTTTTGGAAATCGCCAAGATTATTTGTTTCTCAATACTCATATAAATAAAATAAGAGTGGTTGCTCAATAACGTATGGCGGGAATTAGATATGCACGCTTATCAAATAAAAGTAAACAATTAAATATTTATTTATATGTAGTCCTTGCACTGAACACAGAGATGTAATTAAATATTTAAGTCAGTTCATTTGCTTTATTTTATTTTTTTACGAATTAGTTAATTTAATTTATTTAAGAATGTAATTTGCATTTCTTTTTTTCGTTTGTTCTTTTCATTATAAAAATTTGTTTTGTATATTTAAATAATTACTTTTACAGGTATTTTTAAGAATTAGTTAATTTAATTTATTTAAGAATGTAATTTGCATTTCTTTTTTCGTTTGTTCTGTTCATTATAAAAAATTGTTTTGTACACTTAAATATGTATTTCTCAAGTATTTATTAGTATTAAGTTCATTTCAAGTATGAAGACCAGACCTCCTGTGATTGTATTTATATACAAAATACAGTATTTTATCTATCTATCTTACAGTTATTATTGAAATTAATTTAAATACATAAAATATCAGATTATTATCAGGTTAGGTATCAGAAGCTAGTCAGTTGGAACTCAACCAACCATTCTATTACAATCTACCTTCTACCATACCATTCCGACCTACCATTCCACCATGGTACCCTCGACACTCGCCCCACCTCCTCGAAGGTGGACATTCTCCGCGATTGTTCGTTCCTCCATGTTCGAGGCAGTCTCGTTACTCCAGTTCGTTACCCGGCGGGGTGACGGCCATAAACCTCCCGAGCAGAGGACAGATGTAAATGGTTCGGAGAACAGTGGCCATTAGGGATCCTATCGGAGGTTCCATCTCGGGCTTCCCTTCTTCTAATTAGGCCGCCCTCGAGGTCTCGGGGGTTCGGGGTGTAAACAGTTGTTCTCTTCTCTTCCTTTATCTATATTCTCTGTATTGTGTATTCGTTAATAAACATTAGTACACATATTAACTCTAGAATGGCCAAGGGGGGGGTATTCCTGCAGCCCTCAAGATTTTTAAATGCCGAAAGTTCCCCAAATATGGTCTTTAAAAATTTTAAAAAAACTGTATTTGTCAGAAAAATACTGCAAAATATGAAACTGGGGAAAAAAGGAATATACATATATATTTTTTTATGCCGTAGTTAATAAATTTCAATGGCCGAGCGGACTTGCGAGCGCGCGGGATCCCCCGTTGACCAAGTCCAAGGGAAACTTCAATGAGCCAGCCAACGTGGAAACAAAATAATTCAAACAGAAGAAAATTATTTCTTTATGAGCATGCTGACTCACTTGTAAAGCCCTGTATTCAAGAAAGGAGCCAGAACCTCAGCGGACTTCAGAGACACACATTTAACGCTATGTCATAAACTTTGGGACATTCGATGTCATCTGATCAAGGGATCACAGATTTGCAATTCGGGAAGAAATGATGCTATATGTGTTTGAAGGAATCTAACTCAAAACGACAGGAGTACAATAATATATCAAAAAGTAAGCAAACCTGTGGACTTTATAAAATGAACTTTTGCAATAAACATTTGGAAAAAAAAAATTATATGCAACATTGTAGAAATAGTTTTTATTATACGTAATAATATATCGAAAAGGATCACTGGTTAGAAAAGAAACTTTCAAGGGGCAGCGAAATTCACCTCGTCTTTGTAGACCTAAAAAAGGCATATGACTCTGTCCCCTTAAACAAACTATGGGATGCGCTCGAGAAAACTGTGATTAGTAAATATCTTATCAAAGCCATCAAAGGGCTATATAGAAATTCAACAGGCCAAATTAAAATCGGTCAAAAATTGGGTGAAAGATTTCCAATAAATAAGGGTCTAAAACAGGGCTGCTCTCTTTCACCTCTACTTTTCAATATTTATATTGAAGAAGTTCTTAAAGAATGGAAAAAGAAATGCTCCAAAATGGGCATCAGGATCGGAGATCAATTTCTTTACACTGTCTACTTTGCAGATGACCAAATACTTATAGCTGAAGACGAATATGATTCACAGTACAGCTTCGGAAGCTCATTGAGATATACGATCAATGGGGCTTGGAGGTCAGCAAGGACAAGACAGAATACATGGTTATCAATTCCAATACAAATTTTCTAGAATTACAGTATTGGACATTAAATAGCTGCCCGAAATTTAAATACTTGGGTACATGGATATCTACAGAAGGTACGTGCGAAGAAGATATTTTACAAAAAGTAAAAAAAGGAAAGAAACTGATAGGTTGTTTGAATTCCGTACTGTGGAGTAACGAAGTGACAATGAAGACCAAGAAGCGGATATATAAATCCATTATAGAAGGCACTGTCTTATACGGTTCAGAAACATGGACAATAAAAAAGAATGAAGAAAGAAAACTGCTAGCCTTAGAAATGGACTTCTGGAGAAGAAGTAGCAGGATCTCAAAGCTTGACCACGTCCCGAACGCTGAAATAAGAAGGACAGTTAACCAAGAAAAGACAATGCTTTACTCCATAGAAACCAAACAGCTCAGTTGGTATGGGCATGTCATGAGGATGCGAGCTGACCGATGGCCCAAACGCCTCAAGCATGCGCCTCTCTCCAGAAGAGAGAAGAAAGAGAGGACGACCAAAGAAGCAATGAATGGAGGCGGTGTATGCAGGGATGGCTGCACGAGGGCTAAGAGAAGGCCAATGGCAGGACAAGAACGAATGGAATACTATTCTTTTTGGAAAAGACATATGAACACAATGTTTGTCAATAAAGTCGTTATTATATATATATGTATAATATATCGAAAATAAAAAAATTCCTATCTTCTCTTATTTAAACCGTTTTAAAGATAAGCAAATAGATAAATTCTTTTTTTTTTATTTATTTATTTTTTTTTAAATAATCATATTATAAACAATTTTAAGAATGTAAATGAAAATAAGACATCCCCCAAACAAACAATGACATTTTGTAAGGAAGTTTGAGTAAAATATGGCCATCAATAGTTCATAAAAATGTGTGGGCTCTTGGAGTCCCCCCTTGGCCAAATTAATCCTAGGGTTAATTCACAGGATTCATCATCTTAGTATACCTTACTGTGTTATAAGGGGTTCAAAAACCATCATTAAAAAGTTAAGACTGCAGTGGAAAGAGGAAAAGCCTAAGAAAGTTAGTTATTCAGAGATTTAAATTTTCATTGATTTCAAAATTTGCAAGTGTGAAGTTACTAACACATATAATCATCAGTATCAATGCTGTAATATTATTAAACGAAAATAATATCATAATAACAAGGTTAAAATAAAGTATCAACCGGTAACGACACAATAACACGCAAGCAGCAACGTGACTCAATCTTCGGAGCGAGACTAACTCTCCACTCCGTCGCTCTCTATACTTAGTCCGAATCAGAACATTCTAGAACGTTCCAGACAAGCCTAGAAGGTTCTCAAATAGTTACAAACATGTACTGTGACAGTTTGTTCCAACTGTTAGTTCTATCCAACAAAGAGTCTAAAACTATTCTAAACCATATTTTTTTGTGTTTTTCTTTTTCAGGTTACTAGGTACATGATCCGTCTTCAGAGCCAGACTAACTCTCCTTACCGTCGCTACTTATATTTATTCCGAATCAGAACATTCAAGACAAGCGTAGAAGGCACTCCAATAGTCACGAATATGTACTATAACAGTTTCTTCCAACTTTTCCAAAAACAACAGTAGAACTCTTTTCAATGATATTTTTTGTTTTTAATTTTTTGGTTTCATGTTACACTGCTTATTGTGTAAAATTTTTGAGGGCTGTTAACGGTCCTAAATGTTAAAAAACGTTTGTATTTTTAGCTTAAGTTATAAAGTTAAAATTAGTCAAGTTTAAAAATAGAAAAAAAAAACTTTTCGTGCATAAATTTCAATTACACAGATTAGTAGTTTAACATAGATCTGTTATTTGAAAGTAATAACTAAGCATCAATAATTATACTTAGTTTTGTCACGTACAGAAACAACAAAACAACAAACAGAGATAGGAAATCATAACATTATGAAAAGGTATACTTAAGATTATGAAATATATGTAAATTAGTTCAACAAGGTATGTAATATTTAGATAAAAATAATTCTGGTTTGGATGACCTGATATGAAATAAATTATTATATTCAGAAACCGGAAGAAAGAAAAATAAAATGAAAATATAGCTTATAATAATATGATGTATTAGTGCTAGCAGTCCTCTGACTGATTGCTATTGGAATAGGAGTTTGAAAAAATGTGGATAGGGAGGTGGCATGCCTGATAGTTAGTGGAAGAAAATTCCAATACCTATAGGAGCGAACAATAAGGGATAGTTGTAATAGGGTAGATTTATAAAGATTATACAGGTCGAGATTTTGAGGAAAGGGAGTGTAGATCGAGAAATTCAATTGCAGGACATCGTAAGATTAGGGATGGTGGTGATAGTTGATTTTTCTGTAAAGGAGTGTGTCAAGGAAAAATTGTATGCGGAAAAAAGAGAAGAGCCTCCCACGTCTCGAGAGTACAGTAATATTGAAAATACTTAGAGAAGAAATAAGCAGAAAATGTTAGGTGAATAATAAGATTTGATTATTAAATAATTAAAATAATAAATAGAGGCTAATAAATCTACGACATTAATTTGGGATATGAAAATAAAATAGAAATTTTCATTCTGAGGACTATTAATAGGACATTTCTACCTAATATTGTGTTCTTCTTCCTTTGCGAGGATCTGATATACTCGTATTAAAAAATTGGAAGCGGTAAACATTAAATATTTGTTTAACAATTAGTTATCATTATTTAAAACAACTTTGTCTACTTTTTGAACTTCAAGAAGATTTGTTTCTAAATTATATTTTTTTTAAATATTTCACTTTTTTTTTTTTTAACCAATGATTCAGTTTTTGTCTAGAGGTATCTGAAAATGGTTTAGTTTTTTAAATTGGAAATACTTAAATGGTGCAGATTTACAATAGCCAGTAATTTCAAAATCAAATTTCGATTTTAATATTTGAAAGTATTTTTAAAAATGATATGACCCTGCCTTACCTCTGTTTTTGTTTAGTTATTCGGATATCCGTGAAACGTTTTAAAATTAGAAAAAAACATTTACCGTTATTTTTAAGCTAATTGATATCTCTAGTTTTTCCATTCATATGAGATATAAGCAGATTCATTGAGTTTACAAGTTATGATTCCTTAAAAACTTCGATTGCGTTTTTTTTTTTTTTTTTTTTTTCTTATAAAAGGTGGGTAATTTCAATTATTATTAAGCACTTAACTTTTTTTTAATAAACTAGATGCTCAGTGCTAATAAAAAATTGAATCTCTTTAAAATGGTATTAACCAAAAATTTCATATTATTTAATCCCTAGAAGAAATTTTCCATAAAAAACCACTGCAGCTGGAAAAATTACATATACCGTTTATTCGAAAAGAGTGGAAAGTAGACCATGCTTTTATTGGAACTTTTCGAATGAAAATTTGATGTAGCATCGCTGGTATGTTTTTTAATGCACTCTCCGGAACGCCATAGATAGATGTTTTATTATATAAAACCTAAAATAGTAGTGTTAATTAATATTAATAATGAATTCAGAAATTCCTTTGCCTTTATGAAATTTAATTAGCGCGCTAAGTCCTAAGCCAAGGGATGTCCTTAGATTCTTGATAATGGCTTGGTATAAAAAATGGTGGGAGAATTCAGATAATTAATCACGGACTTTTAAAGGTTCCCTCGTAATTAAGATGTGATGTTAATGTCTATATAACGAAGGGAGCAAACCAATTTTCTCCTTGCACTTGAAGAATTTCGTATCGTAAAGATAATTGTATACTAAAATATACACCGTCCTAATTATTCCTCCTTATTAAGAAATAACAATAATTTATGAATTAATTCAATTTAATTACTAAATAATTTTATAATTGATAAGGAGTGAATATTCATGTTTGTCGGAAGGGGGTGTTTAATTGCCCCGCCGGTTCGAACTTTATCCTTATCTTCTTCCTTTATAATTTCCCAATTATGCAAGTGCTAAAACGCATTTAAGTGCAAAATGGTCGGGAATTATCAAGTTAGCCTATGCAAATATCGATCTTAGGTGCCCATCCTTCCGGCAGAATTATGAATAGGTCGCCACTTATAAATTATTATCGAACACTTACGTAATTAATTACTACAAGGAAATACGGTCGAAAAAAACCAACTACCTAATCTAAACCGTGATTTTCGTTGTATAATTGTATAATGTTGCTCTTTACAATGAATACTCAATTGTATATAGAAAAAAATTTATTGATGTGATATAGATTTCCAAATGCCTTGTATAATCCCATGTAATTAAGCCTTTACATTCCCTCACACTATCACCACAATGCTGTAAAACAGTTTGTTTAATTGTTCTTGTTTTTGTCCATTAGTTATGGAGTATTATAATTTGTATTGCAAAACGTGAAAGTTCGCATTTTTTTTGCTATTCGATTATCGCTTATTTCTTTTTTTTATGATGCCTAAAAAAATCCTAATTTCGTCAACAATCGAGCTTTTTTTACTCGAGTTGCTCTTTGTAAATATATCGTGAAAGTGAATCGATAGATGGATTTACGCCTCATAGTAAATTAAAACTTAATTTTAAAATGTTTTTCTTTTTTGTCTTGCCGGAAACCGAGGAAGATTACTGTTCCTCTAAAACTACTCAGAAATCTATTATGAAACTATAATTTGTAAACTAAAATATAATTAATTAAAGATTATCTTGTAGCATAGAGTAAACCATACAGTTATTGGCCCTCAGTACAGTTATTGGTATCCCAACTTTAACTCAAAGAAATAGGTAAATAAGTCCTAAATTCATTAATAGATATAGATGAATCTAATGTTTGAAGGGTCCTCTAAGTCATCTATGAAGTGTTTAACAAACTAGGGAAGATTCCACAATTAAATCAACAGGGTGCCAATAATTTGGCACTTTTAACAATAAATATTGCTAGATTGGGCAATTTTAACAATAAATATTGCCATATTGTAAAACTATTTTTAACTTTTGACCCAAAAAAAAAACCTCTTGAGTCTTTATAAGGATAAAGAGGAGTTATAGGAAGTTTCAATTAGATCCCTTCATAAGAAGTATTTTTACTTTCACTTACCTATATATGAAATATATAGTAAGTGGAAGTATGCGATCGTGAAAAATTTCGACTTCCGGTTTTCAACGGAAATACATGTTTTGGGACCACCTGAGTCGAAATAACCAAGTCCCGCGAAATGGTCTGTGTGTGTGTGTGTGTGTGTGTGTGTGTGTGTGTGTGTGTGTGTGTGTGTGTGTGTGTGTGTGTGTGTGTGTGTGTGTGTGTGTGTGTGTGTGTGTGTGTGTGTGTGTGTGAACAGACTAGCTCAAAAACTATAAACCGTGGGAACCTGTAATTGGGTATTTAGTGTAGGTATATGTCAGCAATGTGACAGCAAAAATTTCATCAAAATTGCTCAAAGGGAGGGGGGACTTTACTTAATAACTTTTTACGTTTTTTTCGATTTTCTCAAAAACGGCTCTAACGATTTTGATTAAACTGAGTATTTGATCTATTTATATGCCCGAGATATGACTGTAAAAATTTCATCAAAATAGATTAACCGGAGGGGGGACTTTACTTAATAAATTTTGTATCATTTTCACGTGTTTTTTTTTATTTACTCAAAAACGGCTTTAACGATTTTGATCAAACTGGGTATATGATGTATGTATATGCCCGAGATAAGACTGTCAAAATTTCATCAAAATTGATCAACCGGAGGGGAGACTTAACTTAATAAATTTTGTATCATTTTCACGTGTTTTTTTTATTTACTCAAAAACGGCTTTAACGATTTTGATCAAACTGGGTATTTGATGTACGAATATGCCAAAGATGTGAAAGCCAACATTTCATCAAAATTGATCAACCGGAGGGGGTGTTCACTTAATAAATTGTGTATCATTTTCACCTGTTTTTTTCTTTACTCAAAAACAGCTTTAACGATTTAGATCAAACTGGGTATTTGACGTATGTATATACCAAATATGTAAAAGTCAACATTTCATCAAAATTGGTCCAACTGAGGGGGCATTTTATTTTATGACTTTGTTTCCAATTTATACCGATTTTTCGATTATCTCAAAAACGGCTTTAACGATTTTCATCAAATTCGTCATGTTTAATGAAAATTAGAGTTTCTTTAATATCAGGTAAGCTTTATCATTATTAAAATGTTCTGAGGGGGCTTTTTTTTTTGGGGGGGGGGGGCCTTTTTTGTTTGTTTGTTTCTTTCTTATAATGTACCTGTGTTTTTGTTTACATGGAGAAATAAACTGTCTCTCGTTACGCCAAAAATAAGAAATGGCTAAATATGAGATATGATAAAAATGAAGAAAACATAAAGAGGAGAAAAAAGAAAAATATTCAGTCAACTCATAAAACTCGTTGAGCCCACGCATGCGGAGTACGCCTTTAATGACAGACCATTGTTCATAATTAAAGCTGTTCTGTTCATTTGAGAAGAGTCAATTAACAAAACGCATTAATTTCTAATGTAAGTAAGTTGGTAAGTGAAAGTTGTGTGTTGCGAGCACGCACCAGATTTTTTTTAATGTCACCACTGAAATTTAGTCTTAAGGGTGCCAATAACTGTACGATTTACTCTAATATGGGAATGTAAGCTTAGTACTCCATTGCGTCAGATTTTATAATACTCTTTTTAGTTGTTTAAAACTATCAATTTCTCGAAATAATAAAAGTCAAAGGTATTTATATGAAAACAAAAAGGTCCCCTCGCCATTTAGGCCCCCTCAGAACAATTTTATGATGATAAAACTTACCTGATATTAAATAAGGCTTGATTGTTAATTAACATGACGAGTCTGATACAAGATAAAGTACCCCCTCCCTTTGACCAATTTTTATGAAATTTTTGCTCACATCACTTTGAATACCAAATTATCTTCGTGTAGTTTTTGAGATAGTCTCTTTACACCACATCGCGGGACTTGCTTATTTCCGTATTTCCGGAATATATTTGAAATATAGTTGAAAAAAAAATATAGTTGAAAACCGGAAGTCGAAAGTTTTCAAATTGCAATGCTTTTCCTTACTATATATTTCATATATAGGTAAGTGAAGGTAAAAAAAAAAAAAAAAGAAGTGACATGTATATTTTTTTATTCTGCTTTTAAGAGCATTGGCAAGAACCGTCGGACATTATATGTCAAATATTATAACATTGTTAGAACTCATGATGAAATTTACCAAATTTGAATTATATATTTCATATAGAATGCAAGGCCTCAAAGTCTCGTATTATTTCAATAATGCACTTAATCATGCAGATTACATGCCAAATTTTCGCCTATTCAGGCATCTAGTAGTCAGTCTGTTTCTAGCTTGCTTGCGAAACTGTAGTAGCCCTGAAGATGCCTGAATAGGCGAAAATTTGGCATGTAATCTGCATGATTAAGTGCATTATTGAAATAATACGAGACTTTGAGGCCTTGCATTCTATATCTATAATTAAATAGTCTCTTCCTAAAAACTTGTTTACTATATATTTCATTCAATTTTTTTTTTCACGTTAAATAATTTAAAAATAATGAGTATAAAGTAAAATATAATCATACAATTTAGCTGACTATCGCTTCAGAAGTAACTGAAAAGTTTTATTGTAGGAAGAGGTGGTAAATTTTAATTCCTGTTCGTGTTTTGTTAGTAGTTGGTAAGGACTTACTCACCGTAATTCGTACAAATCTATTTCCGAATCATTAGTTTTATTGTGCTGTGATAGTATCGTCTGCATAATAATTATCATTTATTTATTTTTAGTACAACAGTCCTGCAAGAACCTGGGCTCCTGAAATCTTCCTTTACTTATTTCCAGGCAAGCGTCTTCCATCTTCTTCTCATGCTCTTCAAAATGTCCAGTCACCTAAGGCGTGGTCTTCCTGTACCAAATCTACCACCATGACGGTAGGCTAATTTTGTTGTGTCGTTCCCATATAAAAAAAATTAATACTAAGGGTCTTCATGTCTCTGTGAGTTTAGACCGATATTTCGAAATGTTATGGTAAGGAAAATATACCCTCATAAAGAAAATTAAGCAGACTAAGTGATGTATTTATTATTCCTAGCTAATTATCGGTTGGAACGCGAGAAATTCCAACCCAACACATTGAAATCATGAGAAAAAATAAAATAAAAACTTAACCAATGTTCTATTATTATAGCCATAGCATACGATGAACTGATAACGGAGTCGTGAAAAACATTCTTATGGGATAGGGACAGGAGATACAGGCGGGGGAATATATCAGGATGTATTTTTCTCATGAAAGGGTGTATTTAACCCGAGAGCACGACCTAACCTCGAAAATCAGCTGTAGCCGCCAGCGGCCATTTCAATGGCGAGCCCAGATATTGATGAGGCTATAATTGCCGGGCCTGGGGAGATCTTAGATATGGGAGGGGGGCTAGGGGTGTTGGCCCCCCCGGGCCTCGTCGGCCCTGTCTCTTTAGTGCTAATGTCTGCCTAACAGCTGCCTCCAAAGGCCGATCTTATCTTCGGCCCGGATAGTCCACCGAAGAGTCGAGGAGCTGATATGTTGAGGAAGTGGTGTAGAGGAAGGAAGGAGGGAGAAGAAGTGCATAATAGGCGAAGTCTCTTTGGAAGGAACACGAAAGAAAACGTTTGGACAAGATGGATAGATGGATAGAAACACATGGATAAGAATCACATAATAGTTAATATATTTTGTGATGCGCATCAGTCTTTTTGAAAGATAATAATTTAAAAATGTGGATTAGGGCGACCGATTAAGTCTCAACACTATATTTTCTAGTTAGGACTTTATTTATGCATACGTTTCAGCCAGTTCGGCCATCATCAGTGCTACATATGATTGATGATAAAAATAAAATAGTTGGACCAGGGTAGCAGATACATATATATTTTAATTAATAATGACAAACCACTGATGGTGGATTTTTAGAAAACAATTTTTATCATCAATCATATTTAGCACTGATGATGGCCGAACGGGCCGAAACGTATGCTTAAATAAAGTCCTAACTAGAAAATATAGTGTTGAGACTTAATTGGTCGCCCTAATTCACATTTATAAATTGGATAGTCTCAAGAAGAAGGGAGAAAAATTAATAACCAATAATAATTTATTATTATGTAGTTTAAGACTCCACTGCATGTTTTGTTGGTATTAGCAGCTTAAATTTACTAACTTAAGCCTCAACTTTGATGTGACGCTCTGGCCTTACTAGGGTGACTTGTGACAAATCTCGATATACGTGTCTAATATATTTTTAAGTAGAAGAATCCCAGAAAGTTTCCTTAAAATTGGTTCAGGTAGAATGGAGCAATGACTGTTTTGTGAAAGCCAATTTTTCCGATTTTTTTACCTAAAATATTTAATTTCTCAGTCCATTCAATGGAACGACCGGATACGTGTCGACTTATATTCGATGCAGAATCACCAAAAAAAAAAAAATTCATCAAAATCGGAGAGGGAAATGTGACGTGGTCCCCTTGTCAGTTCTGTTTCACAAAAATGCAAGAGGAAACCTACGTTCTGTGAGAAATGTTTTTAAGCGACTGAAATATAGAAGAAAAAAAAAAAGATAAAACGTGTACCACTACAACCATGAAGGGCCTTGGGTTCAGCATGTGTAAGGAAGAACTGTTTCTTGGTAAGTGGCCGTGCAACGAGGTGATTTAATTTTTCAATTAAACCAACTTTAAAGAGGTTCACGGCCCATGAGACGATCTAGGGCAGAATATAGATACAGAAGATACCCTACCAAGTCAGATTCGAACTAGGGATATTGAGCATAGCCATTCATTGCCTTACCAATTAGCTGCTCCCGAATCATAGAATACCTATAGAGACTGAAGCATAGCAAGTAATATTAATGAGAAACTTTGTATTATTAAAAGATGAGGAAGTATAGAAGAAGGGCAATTCCACATCAAATCAACCCAAAAATATATCATTTTGAACCTCACCATTACAGATTTTCTTGAACTTTGGTATATGTGTACTACTTTTATCTACTAGAACAATTGTGAAATATTACTGAGATATGTCTACCCGTTTTTGAATTATTGGTACCTAAAGACCTCAAAAATAGATGCAGAAACAGAAAAAAATATAATTAAAAATAGCTGTAGATGTTTTCCAAATTTGTGATTGGTGTCGTTTTACAGCGCATCCCATGCCGCTTCATATGATATACAGCAATGTATAGGTTGGCACTAAACGAAATTTTCTTAAAACTAAATGTAAAATTTTAATTTCAATTTTCTCAAAAAGGGCATTTTCTTCATTACTAAAATGAAGCTGTATATCATATGAAGCGGCATGGGATGCGCTGTAAAACGACACCAATCACAAATTTGGAAAACATCTACAAAATTTTTAATCATAATTTTTTCTGTTTCTGGACCTATTTTTGATGTCTTTTGAGACCAATAATTCAAAAACGGGTAGGCATATCTCAGTAATATTTCACAATTATTTTAGTAAATACAAATAGTACACATATACCAAATTTCAAGAAGATCTGAAATGGTGAGGCTCAAGCCTGTGTTGAATTGACTTGGAATGACCCTGAACCGCTATTTACCACAGATATATTTTTTTTTACTTCATATTTCAAAGAAATAGTAAACTTGTAGGCCCCTCGAAGACCTACAAAAATACCTCAGCCGGGATCAGGCCTAGGGGAAGACCTAGATCTAGATGGAAGGACTAAGTATTTGCAGATGTAAGAGAAGCTGGAATAAACACGGACAAGCAACAGTCAGACAATACTGGGGCAGAATGATTGATCTGGCCAAGGACCGCTTTAGGCGTATATCGTGCCAATAGAAGAAGAAGAAGATTTCAACGAACTGATTCTAATAACAGTGGTGATATCCCACATCGGCAAGGAGATAGAACTCGAAAAATTGTTTTTATTCAAATCACATGTGAAGTTTCAACTATATTCCCAATTTAACTAAGTACTTACAAAAAGTGACTAGTGAAAATAGTCTTTGATCACAAATTATCTACCATTAATCTACCGCTAGTGCTAACTGTGATTCAAAAGCAGCCCTCTACATGCGTTACCACTCCCTTCATGAAAGAGTACTGTACATTGTGCCTTACGAGATCTATAATGTGGCATTGTAGGGTTTGTCATTCTGATTTCTGATAGTTGATAAATTTTGATTAGTAACTATCTTCCGGCCGACCTGCGTTACATTTTTTAAATAAACCCCTTCAACTACTTTAGCCTTACTAAAATACCTTTAATATGAAAATAAAACTAAGGTTTTACATCCAAAGTGTAATTATGCTAAGTTTTACTGCGTCATGAATAGTTTGTCGGTTTCTAATTTATAGGTTTCATCAATGAAAGTACTAAACTTAAGTCCATTTTGGCATAAATAGTGATTTTGCTTGACCTCTCGGTGGTTGTGTGGGACTGAATTTTTCTGAGACGGTGCGGATCCCCGCAGATTAAAGATATTCATGACGGGCTGGGGTTGAATGGTCCCACATTCCGAGCACCCTTATCAGAGGTGATGACCTGGGGTTCTAATTCGAAGTACCCCTTCTTAATAAGTATTGTAACACTTATGTGAGTACCAAATATTTATTCAACAAAAATATACAGTTATCAATGCCGACGAATTAATAAAACTTAAATACTTGAGCAGGTTATAACTGACATAAAATAATGTTATAACACACAATCATACGACTTGAGCTACACGGTCAAGACACAGACTTATACTTAGACCAACTCGTTCAGCCATTCACACCTTATATGATCGTAAATGGTCAGGTCAGGAAAGTTCCAGAACAATGTGGACAGTTCTACGCCTTCGTGGACTAGGCCACGGAAAGATCTAGACCCAAACAGTTCGTCCCAACCGCTTATTTTGTTCCAACGAACGGTCTGGGAGTTTACGCCATATTTTTTTTTTTTTTTTTTTTTTTTTTTTTTTTTTTTTTTTTTTTTTTTTTTTTTTTTTTTTTTTTTTTTTGATTTGCTTATCGATTTAACGTTACAGTATTAATGAGACTGTAGTTTTTATTTGTTGTCTTTGCTAAACAGTAAATCTGTGGCTTACATATTTGTTAAGACGAGAATTTCTTTGATTTCTACGAGTGGGCTACTTATACTTAGCCCTTCAACTTTCAGTCAGATATAAGTCTCAGATAACGAACAGTATCTGCCTGAAGGATTTGGTTGCCAAAAATAAAAGCTGGTGAACTTCTTTCAAGTCAAAGTTCTGTGAGATTTGATTCTTCCCACTCAATGTTTTTAGAGGAGTTAAGGACCCTAATATTTAGTTGTTAATTATTTTCCTTACCTTACAAGAGGTGATGACGTTTTAAAAGGTAAAGAAATTTACATATTTAGTGGCGATGGTAACTAAAAAACACGAAATCGATGAAGATATTAAGGCTAGATCAAAAACCGGTAATACTTGCTACTTTTTAGTAGGGAAATTGCTTAGCTCCCGCCTTCCTCAAAAATTAGGATTTACAAAACTATTATTCTCCCAATGGTCCTTTACGGATGCGAAACGTGGCCGCTGACTTTAAGGAATGAGTAACGGCTTAGGGATTTAAAAAAATAAAGTACTGCGTATAATATTTCGCTCTGGCTTAATACTATGCTAGAGACAATAACCGGAGAGTGTAGACGACTTACGCAACGCCGAGCTGAGTGAATTGCAACCGTAAATAATATGGAAGTAATACCAGCGAGACGATTAAAATTGCGAAATTTAGTCGTGAACGAATTCCGAAAAGATTAAGAAGTGCGGTGCTGAATGGGAACCGTCCGAGAGGTAAGCCCAGACGGAGGTGGGAGGATTGCATTAAGGCAGATCTGTCGAAGTTGGCTCTGGATGGAGATCGGTGGATAGATGTGTGCAGTGAGCGTGTTGTGGTGTCGGCATCGAACCTTCGGATTCTAAAGAATCCGAAGGAAGTCCTAATTAGAAGTCTTCATTAAGGTTCTTAATTATTTTTCTGTGAGGATTGAGGTTCCCTCTGGTTTAAGACGAGTGAAATCGCTATCTCCTGTTTTATTTAATTTAGCTGTGGAATATACTATTAGTGAGGTTATCTGAAAGGAAACGATTGGTGGTATCGTCATCAAATCTTATTATTTCTATAAATGCTAATTCGGCCTATAATATTATTATTCTTACAGGCTTTTCAATTTACTCTCTAACTAATTCTATCAAATAAACAATGAGACTTCTGTCTAGTTCCGAGGTATATTGATATTCTTGTAAGATTATATTTAATTACTACTTCCCTGCATATGTGCAATACGAATAATTTCATAAAAGAACCTGTAGAAAGTTAGTTTTGAAAACCAAAAGAAGATTCCAATTGGCGACAATTTAAGATCCAACCAACTGTATAACTGCTTAGCTTCTTAGAATGAACTATAACGCCAAAGGGATTAACCTTAACTTCCTCCTATGGATTGCACGTATAACGGACGGAAATATCGTATGAAAGAAAGACTATGAAATACAAGAAACCAAAGAAACGGATCTGTCTAGATGTTCAACAAACAATAACGGTTCGCATATTCCTGGGAAATTTCCCGAAGTGGTGAGCTTCTCATATTTAATTGTTAGTTTTTTTTTTCGCAAGGATGATCAAGATATAACAACAATTCTAATTCGAATATTTATTCCGTCAAGTGAAAATGAGTAACTAATGAAACAAACTAATTATTCAACCCTTTACTCCTCTTTCATCATAAGATTATCTTCCTCCAAATACATGTAATTTTTACTTACCACTCCAGATCGGTATTTTATTTTATTAAATATTGGATCATTTCATTTTAGGAAGGTTCTGTTTCACATTACAGAGCTCACAATGCTTCGATACAAATATTCGACGCCAATATATATTGATTTTCGAATACTGATCAAAATTTATTTTTAATTGTATATTTTTTTAAATAACGATATCTGAAAAGCAAAGATTGGACATGGCCGGAATTCGAACCCGGGTCTCAGCATCACAGCATCGTCAATCTTCTCTCTCATCCAAAGAACCACTTCTTAAGGGGCCCAGCCATTGTTCTTAAGGCGGAATGTAATTAACACGTATGTTTATTTGACAATTTAGGCGTAGAAATCCCAGGTAATCAACGCTTAGATTCTTTTTGTTAAATACATAGGTTCAATAAGATATGTATCTCAACTGAAGCAAAGGCAGAAACCAGATTTATATAAGAAACAGTTATATTTGAAAAGATAAGAGTAGAAGTTTTTATTTAATTTAAATATTGTAGAATAAAATTGTGAGATCGGTATCAAGTTCGTTAGCATGAGTAGAGGAAGTGTTAATGGGTAGCTAAGCTTCGATATACAAAGAAAAAGAGCATAATTGTATTAAAACATATATTAATAATAAATTGAGAATATTATAAAAAATATCACATAAGTCATAAAAAAATATGCCAGAGAGAAATTACTTTATTGGGAAGCAGTGCTGCCCTACTTTATGAGGTTGCTAGGTTGAACACAGTGTACTAATCAATCCAAGAGGACATTCAATCGTTTATGTTGTACGATTTTTTATTAATCGTCTTCTTTTCCAGTTCTTTTCTTTTTTCTTCTTTATTATTTTGAACTAAGCCCTACTGTCATTAGGAGTTGAATTAAAATTATTTGGGTCCTTTGCAACAAGGGCAGTCATAAAAAAACAAATAATAATATAAAGTATATTACAAAGCTTAGATACCATGTAGATGAAATACCTTTAACTTTTGCATCTAAATAATCGATATTTTTTAAGTCATGGGCAAATGAAGTTTTCTTTTCTTCATTGATATAATATTTGGGTTTTCTGGGGCATTATACTGTTTTTCCGGAAGGAAGGATAAGGAATCTTTCTAAATGATTAGTCATTGATGGATCATGCATCAAAAAAACAACTTTTAGAAGTAATATATAGAAGATAATTTGAATGTATTAAAGACAGTGACTATACTTGGACAAAAGACTCACTTGGAACATATATAGAAAACTAAAAAGACAAGAACTGACCAGACGCTATAAACAACTGTCACACCTCCTAGACTACACATCAACACTTAACTTACAAAACTAAAGACTATTATACAACACGATATTAAAACCTATTTGGACCTACGGAGCAGAACTTTGGGGTTCCACAAAAAAAGTATACATAAACGAAATTCAAATCGCACAATCAAATATTTTTTGAAAAATTGTAAACGCTCTATAGTACATTTCTAACAACACAATATACAAAGACATGGACAACCAACAGTAAAATCATATATTCACGACAAATTCACTACCTTTCACTGTTAAACTCACAAACATCCAAACCCACTTGTTTCTTCTCTTTCTTCCCAGTCCCCGCCCAACGAAGATTAAAAAGACAATGGCCGAAAGATATGCTACAGCACACCATTTAAATCAAGCAATCGAAGATAAAGTTCGCATTATCCACAAATTTGGTAGATGCGCTAAAGCGCAGGCGCAAGTCACTTAAAATATAACATATAAATAAGGAGAGAGAAAACACTGCACTAGCCTTTTATTACTAAGAAAACCCATGTAATAAAAAAATAATAGACTTTTTCAAGTGTTAGTAAATATATTTTCAACAATACACCACAGCGACATTGATCCAGACAATAACTTTAATCTATAAGCAACATCAAACTATTGTTTGAAGATAATTACGAAATAGATAAAATTTACGATTTCACTCCGGTGAGAAAGCGGCCATAGAACTACGATACCTACTATAATATAAATAATAATCGATATCAGTACGAATCGAGAAATCGAATCGAAATTGAGCCATTCTAACGTTCTGTAATGAGTAAGTGACAATTAGGGTTAGATTTATGTAAAGGCATTGTTGAATGTTGTTAGTTTGTTTCACGTTTGCTGTTGCAGGCTGTTTCCCAACCAATGTGGCCGGCCTGTTACCTTTGGGTCGCTAGCTCCAACTTTGTTATTTATAGTCGTTGATTATTGTGTTAGGGTGTGTCTTCGTAATGAAGGGTCTTGCTTCGTAAAGTCTTGTCTCGTCGTAAAGTCTTGCTTCTCTCTCAAATAACTCGACGTCCCTTTCTTTATTCTCTGTTTTGGAAACCTTTATTCAAATTGAATTGAAATAATAAGGGGGGGGGGAGTGGAAATGCATAAAGATTAAAACAGTTATTGAAAAGTTATATAAGTTATTGAAAAAATATCTTATAAAAAAATAATTTATATAATCTTCCCATACTTCAACAAAAAATCAAAATTAAGTCCAAAAATAAAACTCACATTATATAACTCGTGTATGAGAATGATTAACACTATCCCCGTTATACGAAAATTAAAACCATGCTTAAGGACCTTGAACTTCGACTATCCAACAATTTGTCTTAGCTCAAACTACAAAATATTTTAATGAATACAATAGCCTCTAAAAATAATTTAATCAATGCAATAGGCAAGAAAACTCTAAAAAGCTATACCCACAAAAGAACAAAATATTTACTTCTATAATAATAAAATTTACCCGGCAAATGTAATCGAGTCTATAACTGCGCGTCGGCTAAAGTGGGCATGCAAAATGACGAGTCTTAGTAGTGAACGAATTCCTAAAAGATTGATAAACGCTTTGCCGACAGGAAAACGGCCAAGGGGTAGGCCTAGGCGAAGGTGGGAAGATTCGGTGAAAGCAGATCTTGTGAATTTGGGATTGGACGGTGGTAGGTGGATGGAGGTATGTAGGGACCGATTGGTGGTGTCGGCGTCGGGTCCGTTAAGCCTTATTGTATTGTATAATAATAAAAACATATGTAAACAACTTGTAAATTAAAATGTTTATTATAAGTATGATAATGTTTATGATAAGTATGAAGTAAGAATGTATAGAATTATACATAATCCGAATCATGTACAAAATCATCATTTATTTTGTAAATCCTTAAATAATGCTTATTATTATTTTCACTTATTTAAATATGTATATGTATCCAAGTGCTCCTTATTGTTTATGTTAGGTTAGATAGATCTCTCTTTCTACTATATTTATTTTGTTTAACTACCCAGTTTTGATTATTATATATTATTTTATTTATTCACTTCTCTGTTCTCATCTTTTATGTAGGTTTTTAATTTTTACTACTGTTCTCATACAAGATATCGTTATATATTTATTTAACAATAAATATATAACGATATCTAGCATAATAACTTATGCCATAATAATGTCTTGTAAATTAAAATCTTGATTGTGAGGATACATAATCCGAATCATGTACAAAATCATCATTTTTTTTTGTAAATCCTAAAATAATAAAAATATTCTCTCTCTCTCTCTCTCTCTCTCTATCTCTCTCTTTCTCCCTCTCTCTCTAGGTTTCTGGATGCATGTGAACAAATACATAAAATAGTTTTTTTAAAATGAAGGAATCTCTTCCATACTTTCTATAATTTGTTAATTCACCCAACGTTTCTGGCTTCTGGCCCATATTCCAGGGGTATCTGTATTATCTGTATTATTGGGACTGGCCGGGGGGAGATGGATGGAGGTGTGTAAGGAGCGATTGGGGGTGTCGGCATCGGGCCTTCGGGTTCGCTAAGCCTTTACTTTTTCATTATTCGCTTTTTAATTGACAGATTCAATGGATGTTTAAATGGATGAATCTAATGTATAATGATGGGTAATGAATGTTTAAAATAATTTACCCACATTCCGACGATAACTTCATCTATTTTTTATTTAGGGAAATTATATATACATATTTTTGGTTATGGTTTCAAATTCTTTTCATATCTCGTGCAATTAAATTAAATAAATAGTAGACCTAATATTGTGATAGTTTTATGAATTCAGTTACTGGTAACAGGTGATTATTAACATAAAAGATTAAGAGGATTAACATAAAATAACACTTTAGATTACTTATTAAATAGGATACATTTTTATCATCTGATCTTGTAGATTTAGTATTTCACTGAGATCACTAGAGGGGAGTTTGTAGTTTTATCGGTAAAAAACTTTAGGGGTTGTTAGAACTAATTATTTATAAATATCACATTTTAGTAAGCACAATGGTATGTTAAAATGGCTTAAAATGGCCAGGCTAAAACGTCCAACATACATTCCATACCCTCACATATAAATATTTGTTAAAGTTCCTCAGCAGTGACTTACTAATCGCAGTTGTAAGTGGTCTCCTGACCGTTAAGAACAAGTAATAAACCGCCCCAACCAAGGTCGCCGTCAGTAGTAATACTTTACGGAGGTTGTTAAAAACGAGTTACTAAATACTCAACCCAAGTTTATAGTTCGGATTATAGTGATTTAATTAATTAGATATTATTTCCATCATTGATATTCCGTAGGATTACTCATGAACTGATATCACATCACATAACCCCATAACACAAAATAAATTTGTCTTCTATTTGTTTTGTTGTTTGTTTTTTAAAAGAAGCAGAATATTGGCACAAAATCAAGATGTATGAAACGATAGAAAATATCCGGCCGTGAAACCCCGTCTTGGTAGGATGTCGCCCCACTTAGTGAAAAAAACGGGTAGAGGCCTATGCGTAGAAGAATCAGGGAATCACTACCGTCGCAGACTTCATTGTAGAGGAGTTCGTCAGTCCATTTCGCATTCCCTTGGAACTAAACTCCGACTAAGGAAGGAACTTCGAATCTGATGTCTTCTCCAGGATGTGCAAAGTTCTATGTATCTGCAAGACATGAGTGACCATACTCAACTCACAATTTGACGGCATGGATAAATCATATCATCAACCATTACTGGTCGAAAGTCGGAGGAGTTGAAGACCTGGAAAACCAAGGCCACACATTATCAAAGACCGAATCGCACAAACGAGAGCCAAACCTATTCTACTTGATTAGGAATTATTATTTTTTTACGGGTTTGCCCGATTTCAACTAACTTGAGAAGGTTTATTACTAACATTAAATCCACTTCGATCTCTCTGCCAATCCAAAGTGTGGCATTTTTATTACCGTGTTCAGCACCTAACTTGATGTTTAGAAAATTGTGAATTAGACCCATTGCCAATTAAGTTCTTCGCACATAATTATTATAGTACTTATCACTACATAATAAAGTTAGTAATTTAACAAACCCTCGAAACAAAACAAACTAACCTCTTTAGATTCGCTATGCGCATTATAATCTAACAATTTCTATGTGAGATCACAACGGAGTGGTTTCCCAGGACCATTGATGCCCTCCAGAGGAACCGTGACACCCGACAGCACATCCTTCATCCATGTCCTTGCTGAAGCTTCGCGTTCTCATGGATGGCTCCTTGCTAAGAGAGGAAGATGTAGAGGGCTTCTCTCGGAAGTTCAAGTGAAAGGAACAAGGTCCGTTGTGATGAAGCATCCTTAGCAATCCTGTCACGGTTTCCAGGTAATTCCGCAATCGTTACTCAAGATTCGATATTAGCCTTAAACGGGCAATACAAATAATAAAACAGTGGGCAATATTTTTTTATTGTAATAAAATGTAAAATAAGCGCAATCAATGAGTTCGAATAACGAACTAATTTCCCTTGGACGCTTTAATTCCAATAGCATTCGTAACTTCATTTGGCATTGAGTAATTCATAAATAGATTCCTTTTGGCATCATCTCCCATGCACTAATTTGATTATTAAAAACAATATGTCAACATAATCAGATTTTATTTTTTTTTTTGGCCAATCATTAAACCGTTCATGGAATCGATAATTGGATCGATTGGAATAGATAATAATAATTACGATCAGGACTAGAAAAACAATAGATTTCTATTTCTTATTTCAGAGACAACGTTTCGGCCCCCGGCCATTATCATGTTCTTATCTATACTTTTCAAACGTTAACGTCCTTATATCCGGCAATGATACAAATGAAATTGCTTGCATGAAATAAGAATTTAAAAAAAAAGTTTGAACTTTAAGAAATTTAAATAAAATGGAAAATAATTAAATAAATAAAATTAAGTGTAATGTCTATTCAACATTTGCAGCATATCTAAATTCAAAAATCTGGTGCGTGCGCGCAACACACAACTTTCACTTACCAACTTACTTAGATTAGAAATTGACGTGTTTTGCTAAATATCATTTCCCAAAGTCACACATTTTTCTACATTCATATCTTATTTTTGTTAATCGTTAAACCCGTTTTTGAGTAAATAAAAAACCTGTGAAAATGATACAAAATTTATTAAGTAAAGTCCCCCCTTTAGTTGATCAATTTTGATGAAATGTTGGCTATCACATATTTGGCATATACATACATCAAATACCCAGTTTGATCAAAATCTTTAAAGCCGTTTTTGAGTAAATAAAAAAAAAACACGTGAAAATGATAAAAAATCTATTAAGTAAAGTCCCCCCTCCGGTTAATCAATTTTGATGAAATTTTTACAGTCATATCTCGGTAATATACATACGTCAAACACCCAATTTTATCAAAATCGTTAAAGCCGATTTAGAGTAAATAAAAAAAAACACGTGAAAATGATACAAAATTTATTAAGTAAAGTCCCCCCTCCGGTTGATCAATTTTGATGAAATGTTGGCTATCACATATTTGGCATATACATACATCAAGTACCCAGTTTGATCAAAATCTTTAAAGCCGTTTTTGAGTAAATAAAAAAAACACGTGAAAATGATACAAAATTTATTGAGTAAAGTCCACCCTCCGGTTAATCAATTTTGATGAAATTTTAACAGTCATATCTCGGGCATATAAATACATCAAATACCCAGTTTGATCAAAATCGTTAAAGCCGATTTAGAGTAAATAAAAAAAAACACCTGAAAATGTTACAAAATTATTAAGTAAAGTCCCCCCTCCGGTTAATCAATTTTGATGAAATATTTACAGTCATGTCTCGGGCATATTAATACATCAAATACTCAGTTTAATCAAAATCGTTAGAGCCGTTTTTGAGAAAATCGAAAAAAACCTAAAAAGTTATTAAGTAAAGTACCCCCTCCCTTTAAGTAATTTTGATGAAATTTATGCTGTCACATCGCGGGCATATACCTACACTAAATACCCAATTTAAGGATCGCACGGTTTATAGTTTTTGAGCTAGTCTGTTCACACACACACACACACACACACACACACACACACACACACACACACACACACACACACACACACACACACACACACACACACACACACACACACACACACACAGACCATTTCGCGGGACTTGGTCATTTCGACTCAGGGGACCCCAAAACGTGTATTTCCGTTGAAACCCGGAAGTCGAAATTTTTCACGATCGCAATACTTCCACTTACTATATATATGAAATATATAGGTAAGTGAAAGTAAAAATTTGTTTCGGTACCCACAAATACACCTGAAGTACTGACGAGTAAGTATAATGGCCTCGCTTTTAAATTTATCTGATTCATTTCAACTATGCATTATTAGATACATTTAAATTTTTTATAGTTTCGTATGGATCCTGTTTATTTTATTTTTAAATTATGATTACTATGTTCCTTTACTCTTAACCGATAGAATTGAGTATTCTTTTTATCTAAGCAATGAGTAAAAATAAGATATATAATCAAATATTATTTTAGGGCAAGCAAGCAATTCTCATCAACAGTCAAACATTGTCGATCAATTGCGCTTACAGGCGAATCGAATACGTTGTTTATTCTGTGTCCTGTGCTATTCAAAATTTATTTATAGAAGGATTGTTTCAATTTCAATCGTTTTTCTCAGGCAAGAATGACACTCTAAAATGAGGAAAAACTCCTTTTTTTTTGGAAATGTGACAACACCATTTTGTCTAAGTATTTTACTCTTTTTAATTTATTTAAATTTCTTATTTCACATTAAATTATCTTTTTCTTAATTTAGCAATGTATAATAGGTCGAGGGATAAATTATAAAGCGAGAACTGTAATTATTCCGAAGTTAGCCATATTCAGCCCAATCCTATGTTTCACCTTGTTTTTCATACAGGGAGAGGGGAAGATAAGTCCTTGATTCCTTAAGAGGTCCCCAAAAGAGAGTATTTTGTTGGTTTACTTCATTGAATAAAAAATTTACTATGAATAAACGCATTAAAAAAAAAAAAAAGTGTTCAAAAATAAGAAAAATTAAGTTTGAAAAAAATGGTTTTGAGGGCGGATATAAAATTTAGAATCTAAATCTAGAAAAGAAAGAAAACATCAATATTTCAATATAAAAACAAAAGCTCAAAGCTAAGGATTAACTTGAATTGTTCATAAAAAAAAGCAAAGTATAAAACTGGTTCGGTTAGTATATATTTACTTTGGCTATTGCCATCTTATTACTTAAACATTTTAATTCTTCTTTTCACCTGTTATAGTGCCAGTCTTAAGTGAATTGCTCATTGACTAATCTTGACCAAAAGCGCAAAAATGGGTGAGATCAATTGTTTAATATTATATAAGAAATTTTCATCAGTTTTTAAACTTTGGAAATGATCTAACAAAACGTTAAAAAACGGGTTTTCCATACTTTAACCATAAATAGTACATTTCTTCAAATTTATTTTGATACCTAGTTTATCTGCTTCTGGTTGCTCCTTACGGTGATATTGTGGTTTTAGATTTCAAAACGTTACTTACTATTATTATTACTTACTATTAATCACGTTATTTTGTCGGCTACTAAATGTTATTTTCGCAAATGAATCGTCATTAATAATTAAATCTCAGCACGACAACATGATCTAAGCTATTGCGAATCTGATCCCAAGTGAAGTGCGAGTCGACCATGGTTCTTGGGGACTAGCAAACCAAATGATTTTCACTATGATCGATGGTAGAGAGTATAAAATTTCAAGTGATACGAATCCTACACAAAAATGCTACAATTGTGATGCAACTCCTAAGCTCATGAAAAAAAGAGTTAGTATATAAGTTACCACCTAAAATCGAACATTAAAAATATTTATTTATATTAATATATACTTAATGTTAAGAGAAAATGGTAGTCGTTTTTACAATCTAGTGATTATGAGGAGGAATAAGGTTTATTAATTAGTAATGTTCAGAGTTTATTTTTTTTAAGTTCGTAAATTTCATATGTAAGTTTCTATATACATTTTAAACCTCAATAAATTATTTTTTCTGCCATGTCTGTGTTGTTTAGTTAGCTAAAAGTATAATGAACCTAGTTAAAAAATAAATACGATTTTTGATTTTTTACCCCATATACGCGTGACACTGTGAGTCTTTTCAAAAAGCTGCTCTTTTTATTTTAAAAGATAGTTTTTCTTTATTATATTTTAACGTGAAACACAAAACATACGATTGAGAATATTTCTAAAATTGTTATAGGAGCAGTTGGAACAAACTGTTCTAGTACATGTTCGTGACTATTCGAGAATAATATACGCTTGTTCTAATCCAGTCTAAATATAAGGAGCGATGAACTGAGAGTTGCTTGCTATGAAGCTCGAACCATATGGTTATTTTTATGTTACCGTATCGTTAGAAGTTTATACTTCTTGTAACCTTGTTGGTTGTTTGTTTAACGTACCTTTGTGCTACTAAAGCTAGTCGGAGGATGCTACTGTGGGAGTCCTAAATTTTGCCTACCAGGTATAATTAGGATAGGGATGTTTTGTTGAAGTATCTGAAATCGTACAGGCTCGGGACTTATATTTTACGTCCTATTCGAGGGACGGCATGGCTAAGGATTTTTTACTTCCCATTTAAAAATCCTAGAGCCACCGCTGGGCGCGAACCTGCGACCTTTAGTATTTTAGGTTGCCATGCTTACCACTACACCACACGGGACCCCTGATTATTTGTAAGTTCTATAAATTTCCAACAGATAGCGGGGTAAGTTGATTTATTGACACAACACTTCATTTTCTTTTGATATTTAGGATCTGTAAGAATCCAGTAGCCAAATCTATTTTTTCCGGTTTCGACTTGGAAAAACCGTGTTGTACTATGAGAAATTATGTGTCGCCTTTTCACGTGTGGGGAAAACATCGAATCTATTTGTTTTGGCAAAAGACGGGTTAAAATAAAATCATAGTGCACCTATTAGCACTACAATTCATAAAAATTGTGAATTCTAATAACAAAGAAAAATGTAATTATTTATAAATTACCTCATTCATAAAATTAATTTTTCTGTAATCGTTGAATAATGGTAACATTACTAAACTGAAATGAGTGAAGAAAGTGAAACATTTTGCTATAGAGTGAAGAAAGTGAATTGCCTTCTTAATTATTAATAAGTATAAATTAAAAAATAATTTGAAGTTGGAAATTAAATGCTTTTAAATGTTTCTTAACATTGTGAGAATTTATTTTAACAAAATAAATTGAAATGTGAATGAATAATTATTGGTGGAAATAATCAATATATTTTAAAATTTAAATATAATAATAATTACCTTCCTTGTTTATAACCTTGTTTATAACCTTTCACAACCATGCTTATAACCTACCAACAACATACCATAATCTTCACAACATCCTAATTCTGTTCATATTCTGGTTAGATCTGATCATGTATTACACGATTACAGAAAAAATTTAATATTACACTCGTGAAAAAAGTAGAATTTACAACTCTCGTAAAATTACCACACTCGCTTCGCTCGTGTGGGTAAACTTTTCACTCGAGTTGTAAAATGATCTACTTTCGTCACTTGTATAATAAATAACTATTTTATTTTTTTTTTTTATAAGTAGTACTGTAAACATATGGCTTTTTCACATGGTTTGAGAATTTATCATACCCTGTTTCAGGTAGAAACATTTGTTATGTTGAGCCGAGGATTTCTCAATCCCATTAAAAAATCATAGGGTCACCACGGGACGCGAATCCGCGATCTTTAGTATAGTAGGTTGCTATGCTAACCACTACACCAAAGGTGATCCCTAAGTTTGTTTGTTATTTCAATTTTTTTGTTTGACATCGTGAATTTTCTTCTTATTAAAATTATTTTTTATATTACTGGCATTTACTGCACATTTTTTTATTCACTGGATTAAGTGGGGCCTAAACATTCATTAAGCCTAAAATGGTTTATAAATCCAAAAAATACTCATTGAAAAGGAGGTTTTTTAAGCCACTTTGACTGATTATCTCACAACTATAAACGTTCGTATTGCCCTAAAGGTAGGGCGAGGCTGGAAGAAATGAATAAAAATAAATGATTTTCTCACAAGCTATAATCCTGACATTCAACCATAGGAAGATAATTGATTTTCGCTTTTTGATTTTGACAAAAACGTGCAGAAAGATGCAGTAAATCACACAGTACTATTGTAAATGGGACCTGAGAAGCGGGACCGGAGAAGCGTGGCCCAAGGTGCTATTGCCATGAATATGTATGCTCCCTCCCAACAGATGTCATTACCGACTATACTTCATGCTTCGGCTCCCAACAATAAATTTACAGTCTCCTCCCCTTACAAGAGAGCGCGCGCTTCTTTTCCGAAAGATCTTTTTATTTGTTTTTTGTTTTAAATGTTTTATTATGAGCGAGTGTGGCACCCGTATTATTAGTTTTAAATGATGATGTTTTTATTCCGAAACGGTTCCGCTGGCAGCCGTGGAATGTGGCCTTTTCTCTCAGCGTATACTTCTCAGCCCCGGGCGATCCTTTATGTTTCAAATAAAACTAAGATCCTTCCAGAGTATTCAAGGGAACAACGAGAGATAGTGGACAGTGCATTACGATCGATTATAAATCAACACTTCAATTATAAAATCAAAAAATCTGGTGCGATGCGCGCAACACACAACTTTCACTTACGGACTTACTTAGATTAGAAATCGACATGTTTCGATAATGTGTAAACGCCATTCCTCAACTTCACACATTATTCCACATTTAAGTATATACTTATGTATATACTTATTACTCTAAGTTATAGAGTATCTGTATAGCAATATTTGGAAGTTCTCAGCACTTTTCGATTCATTATTGCTAATTTATTTATGAAGGGTCTAATTTCATCAACAGTCGAATTTTTGTTACTGCTTGCTTGTTTTTTACTACGAGTTGCTTTTTGCAAACACATCGTGAAGGTAAATCGATAAATGTATTTACGTCTCTTATGCCTTTCTTGAAATCAAGAACGATTGCTGTTACTCTAAAATCGCTTTATATTGTTTTCAAAAATTTATTATGGAACTACAGTTTCCAAACTAAAATATAATTAATTAAACAACATCGTTACACCCGTTTTTGAGTAAATAAAAAAAAACTCGTGAAAATAGGACAAAATTTATTAAGTTAAGTGCCACCTCCAATTGATCACTTTTGATGAAATTTTGACTGCCAGATCGTGGGCATATACATACACTAAATACCGAGTTTGGTCAAAATCTTTAAAGCTGTTTTTGAGTAAACTAAAAAAAAACACGTGATAATGAGACAACATTTATTAAGTAAAGTGCCCCCTCCGTTTAACCAATTTTGATAAAATTTCGGCTGTCGCATCACGGTCATATACATACATCAAATACCAAGTTTGATCAAAATCGTTAAAGCCATTTTTGAGTAAATAAAAAAAAACACGTGAAAATGGGACAACATTTATTAAGTAAAGTGCCCCCTCCAATTAATCAATTTTGATAAAAATTTTACTGTCGCATCGCGGGCATATAAATACACCAAATACCGGGTTTAATCAAAATCGTTATAGCCGTTTTTGAGAAAATCGAAGAAAACCTAAAAATTAGACAAAATTCTTTAAATAAAGTACCCCCTCCGTTTGACCAATTTTGATGAAATTTTTGCTGTCACGTCGCGGGCATATACATACGCCAAATACCCAATTTCAGGTCTGTGCGGTTTATAGTTTTTGAGCTAGTCTGTTCACACACACACACACACACATACACACACACACACACACACACACACACACACACACAGACCATTTCGCGGGACTTGGTTAATTGGACTTATTAACGTGGGGACCCCAAAACGTGTATTTCCGTTGAAAACCGGAAGTCGAATTTTTTCACGATCGCAATACTTTCCTTACTATATATTTCATATATAAGTAAGTGAAAGTAAAAATATTTTAGTGCATACCTACGGAATTATAAAAAAATGATTGAAGATCAAAACTATTATTCTTCCAGCAGTCCTTTAAGGTTTGAAACGTGGCCACTCAAACTGAGGGATGGGCAACGGCTTAGGGTTTTTGAAAATGAAGTACTGTGTAGAATATTTGGACCGAAGAGGGATGAGCATACTGGAGAATTTGAAATGAGTGAATTGTACCCGGTAAATATAAATGAAATGAGAGCAGCGAGACGAATAAAATAGGCTTGTAAAATTGCGGAACTTTACATTTAGTGAAGGAATTCCGAAATGAATAATAGACGGTAGGACTAGAAGGTGGTGGGAGGATTGCGTTCAGGCATATAGTGTCGGCATCGAACCTTCTGGTTCATTAGGCCTTTTATTTATTATTATGATTGCAAATGCGTTCCTTAGGAGGGAGAGGTGAAGCGAGTGTTGAAACCACAAGGGAAACTATGTGGACATTGCTCAAAATTCAAAAACGAAGAGATGAACCCTCTTGATAACGAAATATCATCGAAAACTGCCTGAAACTCGACGTTCAGTAGCGTAAGTAGATCAATTGGGACCAAACCGAATATATTTTAAAACCTTGAAAAAAAAAAATTATGAAATTAAAAAAAAAAAAAAATTTTACTTTCACTAACCTGTATATGAAATATATAGTTAGGGAAAGTATTGCGATCGCTTGTCTGCGTTTTCTGGAAACGCTGAGAGAGTAGTAGGTATATCCTTGAAAAGTCATCAGTTCGATGAAACTTTAAACAAGAACGTCATAAATCAAATGGAAGTTTTATTTTTATTTTAACTTAAATTTATTCTTCTTTAAAGAGGGAAAAAAAAGTCAGTTGTTATCGAAAACGATCTGTTGAATATTAATTTCAATCAATTCAAAGTTCAATCGGAGAGATTTAATATATATTTATTTGAGCACATTTTAATCTACTTTTCAAATTTAGATTCACTCTGAACATAATAATCGACTTTCTAATTACATTATAATTAATATTTAATTATAATTAATATTATAGTCCCGGTATCAATCATTAAATGCTTGGTCGATCGATTATTGATAAGGTTTTACTTGATTAATAGTTTAATGTACATTGCAATTTTGAGAGATGTGAATTATGAAATATTTGGGCAAAATCATAAAATAATTCGCAGGTAAAATATATTGTAATATGATTGTGGGTTCAAATGGGTTTTATTAGAAGAAAATAACATTGGTTCTCAGTGTCAGGCAAAAAATAAAAAATGAACTAATCAACAAGGTTACAGAAAACATCGACTTGTAAATGCAGTAACACTAAAAATAAGGATATGATTCGAGCTTCAGAGCCAGCCTAACTCTCCAGTCCATCTCTCCTTATATTTAGTCTGAATTAGAACAATCTAGGATGCTCCCGACAAGCGTAGATTCTCGAACAGTTTGTTCCAACTTTTCAAAAAAAAAAAATCTAGAACTCTTTTCAGTTATTTATTTTTGTATGTTGCAATGTAGTAATTCCAAGAAAACTTCTGAATAAATAACTTTCAGCGAAGAATGACTTAAGTTAAAATAACTCATATAGCTCATCCCGACGAATGAGAAGGAGGTGGCAAAGAGAAATTTTATTATTAATCCTGCAATGGAGCGATGTTGAAGCAGCCCAAAAAATTTGCTCATATAAATTAATAATGGCTCTCCCAGAAATTATCATTAATATTATTTATTGGATTAGTTCAGTTTCAACACAAACCTTACCATATGATTAGTGATGTAAAACTATCGATAGTCTCCATTATCGATAGTTTCGATAGTATCGAACATAAAAATATCGATGCTATCGATAGTTTGTGCTGGCGACAAACTCTTCGTCCTCTACAACGACTTTGCTTTGAATGTGGCGGAATAATCTTCCTAAACAAAAAAAATCCTTTTTTTTGTGACATTTGACTGGATAAAGCTTACATCGAAACGGCGTATTTCATATAGAGTATTCTGAGGAAGCAGATAGAGAGGTTAGAAAAACTTTAATTTAGTTTCTATGTCATTTTGAAGTCAAGAAACTGACACGTAATCAGTTGTTTTTTTTAATATAAATTATTCCATCAAGTCTGTAGACATCTATGAGCAAGGGAATTCATATGTCTTTAGCCTATCAATGGGTTTTCTTTCTTAACTTTAATTATTTAATTCAGAGTCCATAGAGCCTAGCTACCTTGAAGCTCAATCAGTATAGTGTAAGGATGAATTTAGCCAGTTAATTTGAGTTCATATTTTTCAAGTGAAATTACAATTTTTTAAAGAGAAGGTAAGCATTTTCCTTAGACAAATGAATGAAATTGTGCTTTAACATATTTACTTTTTTTTTCATAAATATTAATTATATTGCTCATGGATGCTTAAAGACTATTACTTCTCCTCTTTAAAAAAAAATTTTCGATAGTAGGAGAGAGCGGGGTTGCTTGGCAACAGTTTTCACTTTTTTGATTGTTGAGTCGTTCCAGATAATATAATCCCAATTGGGCTGATGCCACTGTAAACTCCAAGTACTAGAGTACTTCAAGTATTTTTTTCACCACATAATATTTAATATTAAGATTATAGAAAATTGAATAATTCGTCAATCCAGAGTATGCCAATTAACCCCCTATGTGGGGCAGGTTGGCCTAGAAGTTGAGGTTGTTTAGCAATCTTACTCAAGTACTGCTTGACACATATTGTTATTAAAAGCTGCACTATAATGGTATAATAATTTTGAATCGGTTTTTAGCAGCATTTAAGGGAAAATAGAATGACAATAGAAAAAGATAGAACTTTAGACTGTCCTCACTTTCTGCATAGGAAAAATTGCTCTCATCCTCCTTGCTGGAACTAAAGACAATTGTTTAGTTTCACCATTGTTTATGTTTACCTTGCTTTTGTGAATTGCTACTGCTCCAACAAGCCCCAGTTGAAGAGAGCCAACTAACCCCACAGGAGAGATAATATGAAAGATTTTCAAAGGAGTTTGGGGCTATGTGAACAGGATCGGAGTCAAACGTTTTGCCATGCCTTTAAACCAAATTTACTGAAAATATAAAAATTGACTTAAATGTTGTAAAATCCATCAATGAAGCACACTCTTCTCTACACTGTTAGCATCGGATTGAAAACTCAGGACAAGACTCCCGAGGACGAGCGGGTCACATGTTACAATGGTGGGGCCTTCACAACAGGTGTGACGGGAACTGTAAACCAATGGCCAACCTACCCCCTACGCCAACCAACCCCGCTCTCCCATACTATCGATAGTTCAAAAAACTATCGATAGACTCGATATTCTAAAACTACTGATAGTACTATCGATAATTTTACATCACTACATATGCCCTACCTTCAGAGCCAGACCAACTCTTTAATCCTTCGCTCATTGTACTTAGTCTGAATTATGACATTCTGGAACGTTCCAGAAGATACACGAACAGTCACGAACCTGTACTAGAAAAGTCACAAACATGTACTGGAACAGTTTGTTCCAACTATTCCAACAATAGTCAAGAACTCTTTTAAATCACATATATTGTGTTTTGTTTTCGTTTCACGTCACAATATTATTATTTATTATTGTACCAAAGCAGTGTTAGCATTACGATGGAACCGACCGTTCATGATCAGATACAGCGCTTAGACACATATGCTCCCATTGACAGATGTCACCACGCAGACCACGAGGAACAGATCTTGCCCATCAACTTCAATGGAGCTGGTGACGGAATTACTCAACGATAGCCATCTCTTTGTGGTCGCTGCTACAGGCATCTGCTATCTATTGGGGACCCAGTATATCCGATCTTACCAGCTATAGCCTATCAATTGCCAAATCTCTCTTAAGCTCTGCGTATAGTTGGGGAAATTACCATCAGTACAATAGAGTGTAAAGATAGTTACTGTAAATGGAGTTATTTATGGAGTCATTTACATCGAGGTATAATGACAAATTCCATCATTAATGGCATCATTTATTTTCATTGATCTTTTCTCAAACCGAAAAAAATTTATAAATTTAAAGTTGAGCGTTATAAGCGATACACGCATATTTATATTGATATTTTAAGAAGTTCAATTCTTAAAGAAATACTAAAAACGTTTTGACATTCATTTTACATAAAAAAAATTAGATAAGAGATGAAAAACATTTCAATATACTTATTTAGGCGAATTTTCGGTCACATGAGTTCTGGATCATATAATTTCAAGTAATGTACATGTAATTGAGTGAAGCGTTCTTAAGATTTAAATTTTAATATTCTAAGCCGTACTGTAGCTATAAGTGGTGCCGACTTACATATACAATTCGTCCAAAGCAAGACTGGTCTAACTAAAAAAAATCTGGTGCGTGCGCGCAACACACAACTTTCACTTACCAACTTACTTAGATAAGAAATTGACGTGTTTTATTAAATATCATTTCCCAAAGTCACACATTTTTCTACATTCATATCTTATTTTTATTAATAGTTAAAGCCGTTTTTGAGTAAATAAAAAACCCCGTGAAAATGATACAAAATTTATTAAGTAAAGTCCCCCCTTCGGTTGATCAATTTTGATGAAATGTTGGCTATCACATATTTGGCATATACATATAAATAGATCAAATACTAAGTTTAATCAAAATCGTTAAAGCCGTTTTTGAGAAAATAAAAAAAAACACGTGAAAATGTTACAAAATTTATTAAGTAAAGTCCCCCCTCCGGTTAATCAATTTTGATGAAATTTTTACAGTCATATCTCGGGCATATAAATAAATCAAATACCCAGTTTGATCAAAATCGTTAAAGCCGATTTGGAGTAAATAAAAAAAACACGTGAAAATATTACAAAATTTATTAAGTAAAGTCCCCCCTCAGGTTAATCAATTTTGATGAAATTTTTACAGTCATATCTCGGGCATATAAATAGATGAAATACTCAGTTTAATCAAAATCGTTAGAGCCGTTTTTGAGAAAATCGAAAAAAATCTAAAAATTTATTAAGTAAAGTACACCCTCCCTTTAAGTAATTTTGATGAAATTTATTCTGTCACATCGCGGGCATATACCTACACTAAATACCCAATTTCAGGATCGCACGGCTTATAGTTTTTGAGCTAGTCTGTTCACATACACACACACACACACACACACACACACACACAGACACACACACACACAGACCATTTCGCGGGACTTGGTCATTTCGACTCAGGGGACCACAAAACGTGTATTTCCGTTGAAAACCGGAAGTCGATTTTTTTCACGATCGCAATACTTCCACTTACTATATATTTCATATATAGGTAAGTGAAAGTAAAAAATAAAAGATTTTTTTCAAATCAGGCAATTTTTTTTATTTTTTTTTAGTTTCATCGTCTCCTCTCCTTTGATATTCGTTGGCTGCTTTATGATGATTTTTAAAATGTCCTAGGACTACTATCGCGGTCTTACAAAGAGTCAGTAGAGAGAAATTAGAAAATATTTTTAAATAATTGAAATATAACTCTAATGAAATATGAAAATTCTTAAAAAATATAATTTAAAAAATAGGTATCAGTGAAGAGGAAGGATTGGCTCTACTTGGAGCCGAGCTCTGTGTTGTAGTGATTAGCGTATGTCACGCGGGAGACCCGGGTTCGACTCCTGGCGGAGCCAAATCTTTTCTCTTCAAAAAATATTTTATTTAAAAAAACATTTTATAAAAAAATATTAAACCGACTTCGAAACCTAGGCACCAGTAAAAATAAATTCACTGAAAAGTATGAAATAATTACGTTCTGATTTTTATGATTACACAGCAAAATTGAAAATGGTATAAAAAGTGGAAAAGTGCAATAAGACGAATAATTTTATTTTGATTTCTACAGATACACACTAATTGTTAATAAAAATTATTAAATTTAAATATTAAATACTATGTTCAATACAACACAATCTTTTCCGAGGCGGCGCAAAATAGAAATAACATGTTACTGATACAATTCCATTAGTAGGCATTGAAATCAATAGCTGGGAAGAGAAGATCCATTTAGAAGAATTTCATAATGTGTAGTGTAAAAAATTTTAAATTTTGAGCCGCCTCCGAAAAGATTGTGTTGTATTGAACATAGTATTTAATATTTAAATTTAATGATTTTCATTAACAATTAGTGTGTATCTATACAAATCAAAATAAAATTATTCGTCTTATTGCACTTTTCCACTTTTTATACCATTTTCAATTTTGCTGTGTATTCATAAAAATCAGAACGTAATTATTTCATACTTTTCAGTGAATTTATTTTTACTGGTGCCTAGGTTTCGAAGTCGGTTTAATATTTTTTTATAAAATGTTTTTTATTTCACAATTTTTAGTTGGAGAAGGTAACAAATGTAGAAAACCGTACGTTGCACAGTGTTTCGATTAGTATAAGCTAGGTGGACAAAAGTCATGATTAAAATTCTAAAAATTGATATTATAATAATGTTAACAATACATCAAAACGTAGCATTCTAATATTTGTTTATGTTTCACACACTCCACCTGGTTAGTAATAGGGTCCAAATGTGTAAAATCGTAGAGTAATAGAAAAAATCAGTTGAATTCCAGGCATCACTTCAATCATAAAAATTACAATGTTCCTAAATTTTTATAGATTGATTGTTATGGATTAATATTACTTGGACTAGTGAGTGCTAATTTACTCTAATTCAGTAAATTTATCTGTTAATCAAACCACAATAAAAAAATGTTTTTGAGACGATTGCAGGATTTTTTCACCGTTTTGAAACTTCCAAATGATGTTAATGACTTGTACCCTTTTGTACCCCGGCTGATTTTTTTGTATATAGTAGGGACACCTTTCAACTTAATAATAATATGTATTATAGCCTGCACACTCGAGTAAAACATTCTTTGTTTTTGAACTTTCTTTCCAAAATGAATATTTTTTTAATAATCGTAGAACCACTCTATGTAAGAAAAATCTCTTTTCTCTTAAAGTTTCTTTCGTCCAAACATAATTTTTAAAAACCATACAGAGTACAGAGGATGAGGTTGCCTAACTAGCCTCCAAAATTTCTCATAAAGGGGTTGCTGCCGGAAAATCAGTAGCATTTTTAGGCTCAACGCTATCTTCCACATTTCAAGGAGCCACCTTTCAAGAACCCGGAAAATTTGTGTAAGACCTGACTTATTCCTTTGGAGAATACTAAATAATTAAGTGGAAATGAAGCATTAACCTGTTACATGGACTCTAAGCCACAGCGCATTCGTATTAGCAGACTAAGATGCGGTCTATGTAGGCAGGTCATGACTTCTTGCCATTACCATCTAAGAAATTTTTTTACTAATAGGTATTTAAGAAAATGCCTTTCCTTTTTTCCCCACTGGATTTCTTAGGAGTACCAGCACTATCATTTGGCGGAATCCTCAGCCATAATCTGTGATATCCGATCAAAATTATCTTTACACATATAAGCTCTCAAAAATAACTTTATTCAGGGGCTAAATCCCTGTACAGATATGCACATATAAAACTAGATATCTGACCATCATGCTACACCTGTGAAAATATCAAATATTTAATTAAGGTAAAAAAAAAAAAAAAAACTAAAAAGGAGGAAAAAGGAAAAATATATTTAAAGAGATTAGAAAAAATAAAAATATAGAATTTTGTAAAGATAGGCTTTAGTTTTTATTAGGCTTTTACAGTATGCTGTGTCTTAGCAACCCAATGTAGTTGGGCAGCACCTCTTTTATCATAAATAAAGTCTTTCTCTCTCTTCTTCTTGATCTCCTGACAATCGTTTTAAATTCGATTTATAATCAAATTACTTCAGTGGTTGCAATAAATGAAAAAATGACGAAAAACAATTTTATAATTTAATATAATATATTTAATTTATGAAATGTACACAATATTAAATATAATATATTCAAGTTTTTAATGAAATATAATCATTCTATAATTAAATATAATAATTTTATAATTGAATATAATAATTTTATAATTAAATTACTTAAATGGTCGAAAGAGATGAAAAAATTACGATAAATACTTTTGTCCACCTAGCTCCTACTAAGCGAAATACTGTGCGTTGGTTTAAAAATTTCGTTGGTAATTAATTAGTCGTTGATAAAATAAAAGTTAATTTAAAAATTTCGAAATCTTTTTACGCTCTACCACGTTTGTCTTTCCCAGGTCTTTTTATTATACAATAATTGTATAAAATTATTATGAAGTACACTTTACCTTTTCAATTTTATGAATACACACAGAAAAGTGGGAAAGCGGTGCGTGTATTATACAACTTTCAACACACTACGTTTTATGATTATAAATGGATTTTTTTTTTTTTTTTTAAAAGATCAATGTTCAATTGCGAAGGGAAAACATAAAATGTTTTTCCACAATGACAATATTTTTCCTTTGCTAAATGTCGTCAGTACTTGTCATTTACGTAGAGAATTAGTGTTCCGAGATGTGTTCAGTTAAATATACATAAATACATAAATCCGGCCATTCCAAGATGAAGTAGATAAGTCACTGAACAGTCAAGATTTTGGCCGGTTTTAGACAAGATATCGTTAATGGAGAATCGATGAGGATGCTAATATGACCTATAGTAAATTTGAAAGTAATTTTTAAATTTTGATTGCTTGAATATCCTTCTGAAAACTATGGCGATATTAAACACGACTTCATAGGATTACATCATTGGATAGGAGTCCCTGCAAAAAAAGGGGCAACCATAAAATTTATCGATATCAAAAAGACTGCCCCGCTAGGATAGAAGCAACAGGGTTTGGGACTCACATATGGTTAATTTATTATAACGAAGGATATTATTATTCTCCGTATTAGACCACTGACTTAATTCCAAAGGTTGATTCAATTATGTTCGTAATTCCTTTCGATGAATTTTTGACTAAATTTATTACCGAAGTACTATGAATTATATCCTTCGTAATAAAACATTATTCAGAAAATAAATTGCTAAACAATGTTGCTTCAATTCTAGTGGCGTAGCATTTATCATCATTTTTAACAATCATTTCCATGACTGCCAAATTTTTGCTGAGGGGACTTTCATACAAGGAGGTTGTTTTCGGGTAGTTATCAAGTTTTATTTTGTAGTTTTTATTGATGGATGAACACCAGCAAAAGCCTCGATAGTTGTAGAAACAAATTTAAAAACCGATACTAGTAATCCGGATAACATAACAGAATTGTCACCCATAAAGGATCGGCACAAGACCTCCGGCAAGATATTCAATAGTAACCGAGTGTATCCGGAAGAAGACAGAGGTATCTGAATCCTTTATTAAGTCAACTGAAAATGAGCTTTTCCAGGAATTATTGTATTCTTTTTTAATGTGCAAAGTCAATAAAAGATAGAAATCAAAATCTAATTTAAATCAATAATACCTACGATTTTAAATTTAAACGATCCTGCGGGAACTTGAAGAAGTCTTAAATTCTGTTTTAAAACGATTACCAATACTCAGTCTTTCTTGGAATTCCACGAATTTTGTTGTCTTATGATTATGGTGTCCAACCGTTGATTAGATCTAAATTAAGAAGGTTTACTGTTATCGGTGAATATACATCTATCTATTATTTATGCTAATATCGCTACAGAAAACGACAGCGATATTATATTCTGCTGATATTTATATCTTCATTTAAATCTAATGTTGAAAAATTAGTTAAGGTTATGTATAGGTTTGTTCCAACAAGCACGTAAAACACATCGATAACTAACAGACTGCTCATGTCCTCCCCCCACTCTTTTGATTCTGAATTTGATTGGTTGGTTTTCCCATTTGATTCATCCAGCAGTAATACAATATTTGGATTTGTTAGTTATCAATTAGTTTTAATAGCTTGTTGGAGCATACCTTATGTTATATATGCCATATGTTTTTCCAATAAGTAAACAATTTGAGCGATAATTAAATAATTATTTTCATGTTTTTTCCTGATAATTTCTTAAATAAATTAGGAACCCCAAAAAGGTTTAAATGGGACCACCTTGGGAAAATACTCTACAAGATGCAAAAGGTTTCGTTCCAATTGGTCCACCGATCTCTGAGTAATCGGTGAACATACATAGAAAAAAAAAAGAAAAAAAAAAAAGTCTCATACGTATCGAATTGAGTAACCTCCTCTTTCGTTCGAAGTCGGTTAAAAAAGGTGATCACCCACAGATTAAGATTAGATTAATATAAATTAATTTAAAATTGACGTACGTCAATAAATGCCATAAATTGGACAAACTTTGTACACCTCCCGTTACTCACAAAATTTGCGTGATCGGGTAGTAGGTATCAGTGAAGAGGAAGGATTGGCTCTACTTGGAGCCGAGCTCTGTGGTGTAGTCGTTAGCATCCGCGCATGTCACGCGGGAGACCCGGGTTCGACTCCCGGCGGAGCCAAATCTTTTCTCTTCAAAAAATAAATTATTTAAAAAAGGTGGTCACCCACAGATTAAGATTAGATTAATTTAAAATTGACGTAAGTCAATAAATACCATAAATTGGACAAACTTTGTACACCTCCCGTTACTCGCAAAATTTGCGTGATCGGGTAGTAGGTATCAGTGAAGAGGAAGGATTGGCTCTACTTGGAGCCGAGCTCTGTGGTGTAGTGGTTAGCAGCATGGTTGGAGCCGAATCTTTTCTTTTCAAAAATTAAATTATTTAAAAATAATTTTAAAAAATCTGGTGCGTGCTCGCATCACACAACTTTCACTTACCAACTTACTTAGATTAGAAATTAATGCGTTTTGTTAATTGCCACTTCTCAAATGAACAGAACGGCTTTAATTGTGAACAATGGTCTGTCATTAAAGGCGTACTCCGCATGCGTGGGCTCAACGAGTTTTATGAATATTTTTCTTTTTTTCTCCTCTTTATGTTTTCTTTATTTTTATCATATCTCATTTTTAGCCATTTCTTATTTATAGGCGTAACGAGAGACAGTTAATTGCTCCATGTAAACAAAAACAAAGGAACTTTATAAGAAAGAAACAAACAAACAAAAAAGGCCCCCCCCCCAAAAAAAAAGCCATCTCAGAACATTTTAATAATGATAAAGCTTACCTGATATTAAAGAAAACCTAATTTTCATTAAACATGACGAATTTGATAAAAACCGTTAAAGCCGTTTTTGAGATAAGCGAAAAAAAGGTAAAAATTGGAAAAAAAGTCATGAATTAAAGTGCCTCCTCAGTTAGACTAATTTTGATGAAATGTTGACTGTCACATCTTTGGCATATAAATACATCAAATACCAAGTTTGATCAAAATCGTTAAAACCGTTTTTGAGTAAATAAAAAAAACACGTGAAAATGGTACAAAATTTATTAAGTAAAGTCCCCCCTCCGGTTGATCAATTTTAATGAAATTTTTACAGTCATATCTGGGGCATATAAATAAATCAAATACTAAGTTTAATCAAAATCGTTAGAGCCGTTTTTGAGAAAATCGAAAAAAACTTAAAAAGTTATTAAATAAAGTACCCCCTTCCTTTGAGCAAATTTGATGAAATTTTTGCTGTCACATCGCGGGCATATACATACTCTAAATACCCAATTTCAGGTTCGCACGGTTTATAGTTTTTGAGCTAGTCTGTTCACACACACACACACACACACACACACACACACACACAGACACACACACACACAGACCATTTCGCGGGACTTGGTCATTTGGACTCAGGGGACCCCAAAACGTGTATTTCCGTTGAAAACCGGAAGTCGAAAATTTTCACGATCGCAATACTTCCACTTACTATATATTTCATATATAGGTAAGTGAAAGTAAAAAGGTGGTCACCCACAGATTAAGTTTAGATTAATATAAAATATTTTAAAAAATGTAATAAACTCCTGGTCTTACGATAAACTTCCCTCACCCAAGTTTCAATCACAAAAAAATTATTTGTAACATTACAAACAAATTACCATCTTCAAATATTCACCATAAGCCTAAGATTTTCATGGACTAACTATTCACAGTAATTTTTGTAGAGGAAGCAAGATCAATATCCAACTTTTGAAATGCAAAATTTTATCCGCTAAAAAATTACAACTGTAATATAAAATGACGAGCAGACCCTGCCACGCGTTACTGTCTCAGTAGCTGTAATACGTTGAATAAGTTATATACAATAATTTTTTATAGCCAAATCAAAATTGACTGTTAAAGACAAGCCTTTCAGCTAATCTAAAAACAAACGGTATTTAAAATCGAACTTTACGCCAAATTTAAAATTGTTTGATGAAGAATTTAGATGGGTTAAAGGTTTTATTTATTACATCTTATATCTGACCATAGTGTATGTATTAATGAATGAAAAATATATAAGGAACTAATGAAGAATATAATTGGAAAAGGGTTTAATAAAATCCCAATAGACAGTTTGCAAAAATGTACAAAATTAATCTTTTGCCATAACACAGATTAATTTAATTCAGAATATAACAAAATATGATAAGAGATATCGTATAAGGTTATACTAATAGGTGCACAATGATTTTGGTTAACCTGTCTTTCGCTAAAACAAATATAAGTATTCGATGTTTTCCGCACAAGTGAAAACGCTACACATAATTTACCACGGATTTTCCTAGTCCAAGCCGGAAAAAAATATATTTATGCTTACCCTTCCTAAATATCGAAAGAATATGAAGTGTTGTATCAATAAATCAACTTACACTGCCATCTGTTGGAAATTTATAGAACTTACAAATAAACACACTCAATTGTAGTATAATAAGCATTTAATTTGCAATAAAAGAAACATTGAGGCCAATAATGGAGATATAAACTATCCTATCTTTTAAGTTGGACAATGAGCCAAATTTTATCAAAATCGGTTTAGTAGTTTCTGATTTTACCTCCGACAAACATCGGGACACGGGATTTTTATATAAATAAAGATTAGGCAAAGGGTATCTTAGCTTAAGTCAGTTTTCAGTTTATTTTTAGTTGTCCTACAGAAAAAAATAAAATGGAAGCTACAGGTTAAAAATTTTAAAAGAAGCATTTCATTGCGTATAGTCTTACAGATAAAAAAAAAAATGTATTCACTATAAGCAGGGGAGGAAATATTTAGTGTTTTTTTTTTTCTTTCGTGGACGGATTTGATTATATTGAAAAGTTGATTCGTATATGATTTTATAAAAAAACGCTGTCATCAAAGAGCATGTCGACAATAAATTTACACGAAAATTAAATAAAACCAGGCTTTCCGATTCTGTTAAATATCTTTGAAAAAATAAACTTCGATATCATCTCAAACGTCTACATATATTATCATAAGAACAAGAATATATAGCTCGATCAAAAGTCCACGGTCGAGGAAAAAAATCCCAAGGCTTCTCGTTTAATTTTAATACTAAGTAAGACCCTATAAAAACCAAGAGTGCGCTCCGATCGTAAATACTTGAGTGGCGCTTTTCAAAGTCCCGGCTGCTGGAAGTAGCGGAGGTACTGCCCTCTAGCGATCATCTATCAACGATCCGTATCTTCGGGGAATGCCGGGAATGCTTATCCATTTATCAATCTTTCAACACTAGAAGATAAATGGCGAGGTGGCAAAAAGTACAAGAAAAATCGAACAGAAAAAGGAACAAGTGGGAAGACAGAAGAAAAAAAAAAGGAAAAAGAAGTAAATATTTGCGGATGTTGATTGGGGACGGGGAAGGGTGGAATCGGAGCAATAAAATTGTAAAATATTCCAGATTGTTATCCGAGGGGAGTGGGGAGGGGGCAGCCAAGATGGCGGAATGCGGGGATTTGTCAGGCGGATTTATGTGGCATTGTCTTTGAGGCACGCGCGAGGGAAGCAACACGTGTTGCTCAGATTCCACCGCGGGACCCCTCCGTGGAAAATTCTCCTCAGCGCGCATATCTCGGAATAAATTCCCTTTAATGTGTAACCCGGGATAAGCACGAGGCTTTACAAGACCAGTATTCTTCATGCCTACTGTTCTTTGAGGATGTGAAACAGTGTTGGGCCCGTTGATGAAAGATAAATTCGTTCCTCTACTTTATTTTTTTGACAAATATTAAGCAATAAAAATGGTTTTGCTCCTTAAACTTCATTGGAGATACCATTAATCACTGTAAGGAAGTACCCAACAGTATCACCTAGAGACCATGGTCTAAACTTAACACCTTCAACTTAACACCAGAACAGAACACCACAAGATTAACTTTTATGTAATTCTCTCACCATCGCTCTCGTTAAATCACTTATTAATCACCTACCGATTCAAAAACCCAACAAGTACACGCTCCTTTCATTTGCCAGGGTGTTATCACCACGATTATTAACCCTTTGCACCCGAGGTCTTCGAAGCGGAGCCATTAAAAATTCGTCTTCAAACTCGAGGGCTCTGCTACGGAGACAATGCAAACAATTTTCAGTTTTTAACATATAAGGACGCAAACAAATCATAAAAACTATTTATAGGATATTTCGCTTTTGGTGATAAATGACGGTCGCGGCTCGCGGTGTTTTTCATTATTTTCATAGTACGTTAATCTTTTAACATCGCCTTTATTTTGAGGTTTTAATTCATCTTTTATTTCCTCAAGTTACAATAACCGGAAAGTTAATAAGTAGATTTTCATTTTAGGATCTTTTCTGATTGGATATCTGAGAAATCTTCAACTAAAAGGGTCCCATCTCGTTTTTTAACTGTTCTCACTTCTCTAGTTAGATTTTTTATGCTTTTATATATAATAATGATAATAATAATAATTAAATTATAAAAAATTTAATTTTTTTTGTAACTATGTGTTCTTGAAGCTTCACAAATACATATAACCTAAATTTCATTACTATTCCTTACTTGTTTCTAAAATTTTACTGTATAATATTACATTTTCAGGGTGTACGTTTTCAGGAATAAATTGCGTCGAGTTGCCGGTAGGTAACGTCCGAAACGATGGCCAATAAAGTTTGTGCTCAATAACACGAAGAATACGTTAAAATGTTATATTTATATGGTCAAGGTAATAAGTATCATCGGCATCACCTTAAAAGTAGTTGGGCTTAGGAATTTATATGGATCAGTTTCAAGGACTGATTCACCATCAAGGTATTTTTTATTTTTTGTAGAGTGGACTAATAGGTTGTAAATTATATTCAAGTGAAAAAAATAAATAAATAAAACCATCTTATTCGTACTTAAAATCAATGCAAAATTTACACTCGGTTTAGGAATTCTCCAGAACGTGTCCTCTGGTAAGGGGTAAAGGTCAGCTATTTCAGATCCCAACGTATCTCTCTCAATAATCTTTCTTTTGAATAGCTCCTACCCCTTACTATTATATAATTATTCACTTTTAACCGTAAATTATTTGATATAAGTAGGTATAATGTAAGTAAATTATAATGAGATTATAAGTAGGTATAATAACAATGATAATAATAATAATACTTTATTGTTTCTATATACAAAAATTACAAAATGATTAAAAAATAAAGTGTACATGGCAATGGCAATAGCCGTCTGCCAGAGTTCACTGAAAGTATGAAGGGTACAAGCTCAGGTAAACAATAATAACAATAATACCACTATGTAATTAGAATAAAGAAAAAAATAAAAAGTAGAAATTAATTAACTCATAAGTTACGTATAACATATTAAACAACATAAACCAAAGATAGAGGCTTAATTTTACTCTGAGGAACAATGAATAACAAAAAATTAAAAAAGAAAAAAAAATCTTAAATTCAATATACCATAGTAAAAATAAAGTGAAGAATAGAACTTATCATGTTAAATATCCGACATCCAGGAGTACCCAGCCCTCCAAGCCTGACGAGCAAAACGGATCAAGGGACGAGGATGAGAGAGACCAGTCAGAAAAGAAATTATCTCATCCCTTGTTTGAGTGCGCTTGTTAAAATAAAGGAAACGAAACTCAGCCAATAGAGGACACTCTCCCAAGAAGTGATACAAATCTTCACGAGAACTAAAATTACATAGAGAACATCTTGACTGATCGGGATCATTTTTAAACCAAGGACGATAATTCAAGTAAAGAAGTTCTTCCCTCAATTTAAGCAGCCATTTCACCACCAGAAAATTCAAATCTTTGGAGAGAGAAGCAGTAACGCGATTTTTATTATCCGGTATTAAAACTTTGTAAAAAAGATAGTGGTCTGATACAGTTCTTTTCATAGTAATCCTCTTTTATTTTGGAAAATAGGGCCAAAAATTGTTGATTCCATAACCCACGTCAATACTAGAGAATGATAAAGAAAAAGAGCGGAATAGAGACACCCAATAGTTAAACCAGAATAATTTCTTGTTTATTTTTTTATATATATATTTTTATTTATATTTGTTTATTATAATATACCTAATGATATACACATTTTACTGTTACATAAAAAAGAGTCCTTGCTTCGCACCTGCTTGTATAATGAATGACTTTTATTTCGTTTGAACATAGTAACAACCTATGGCCTTATCTCGAGTGTCCAGGGGCTTTTCTGCAGATGCCCTGAGGCATTAATCCCGCTCTTACTCCTGGCCCGTGAAAACCCCCCGTATAGCCTAAAAAGGAAAGGGATTAGATGAAAACAAAAAAATTTATAGGAGATAAAATAAAATTTTATATGACTTTAGATTAACCTGCTGTATGATATGCGTTTCCCATAATTACCTGGATTCAAAAGTTTTACTAAAAATTTCAAAACCCCTCAAAAATGTGCCCCCTCTCGAAAATATTTATTGCACATATTGCTCCATGCACCCTCTTCGGGGCAACCACCGTGTGAAAGTAGTGGCTGGCATTCTGCACCGATTTTTCGCTTCTCCCTAACTTTCTCCTATGTTCGATCCAAAAAAAAAACTATAGTTTTTGAAATATAGACGTATAGACATTATTATCGCTTTTGTTTAAGAAAACACAATAAATAGAATTTTATAAAGTTCATATTGGAAATCTAAATATGTTACCCGTAAATCCTTGGAAATTTTATATGAGCCAATATGGTGGTAGTTGATGGAATGCCTAACCCAGGAATTTCACTGAGGTCAGATGAGCTTAAGACATACAATTTCTACAAATTCGCTAAGAAAGTGCCCGAAATTTAATTAGTCCCCAATACTACTTAAGATATTGAATTTGAAAATCCGAAATAGTATTGTAAGTTATGTGATAAGCAGTTTACTAGAATATTTTTATATATTTTTTAATTTTTGTGTCTCAAACCTAAAATTCATCTAAAATCATACCTACTTTACCCTTATATTTAAAAAAAAAATTGAGTTGATAAATTTCCACTAACTGGTTTCCTAATCAACGCGAGGAGCATAAACCATTATGTAACTCTTTTTTCTTCTTTAGTCGGTATTCTTGAGTCTTCTCTAATTGACAGAATTCGAATTTTATGACAGCTTGATTCCAATATTTTCGACATGTGTGGGTATTTTATATTTCCTGTTATCATTTTATTCTTCTCGAGAAATAAAATAAAGAAATTGACAAAAATAAAATAAACCTTTAAATTTGTTTGATATTTTTTTTCTATCAGGGAAGCCTTGATCAAACATCTTTAATACAGGGTACTTTTTTCCATGAACAATTTTGCAACTTTTTTTATAACTAGTATTTAATTTAGTTTTGTTAAGTTATACTTAATGAATACAAATTAAAAATATATTTTCAGTATTAAGTTTAAACAGAAACTTCTTTATTTTTTTTTTTTTTTGTTCAAAAACTTCAATCAGTTGAATAGCGAAAGCGATTATAAAATTAAATTATACTTTGATTTTATAATTTCTGATATCCCATTAAACAGAATGGTTTCTATTGTCATATTTTATAAAAACTCAGGCAGAAGGATTTTCTTGCAATACATTTTTTTTTCAATATTTTAAAAAAAAATTTAGTATTGCTCATAAAGAGGATTTTGTGTACATTTCTATTATAATCCACAACATAGTAACATTATATTATGCTTGATATGGAAAAAGGAAGAAATATTTGTAGCAGTGTTGTCAATTTATATCAATTTTGTTGTTTTATCAATTTCTTCTTTTTCAACGCTCATTATATTTAATAACATTCTTTGTATAAAATATTATTTATTATTTTTATTTTTCTTCTTCTTCTTTCTTCTTCTTATTTCTTTGGATGTTCTATATTTTTTCTATTATGTGTATTTTTCCAGGAAAATTTTATACATCCAACACATTTTCATTCTAATTGTCGTCTTTATTTTTCTTACATTTGTACAACGTTTCGGACTTGTTTGTCCATTTTCTAGTACATGTAATGAAAAATGTTTTTAGATATGTACTAGAAAATGGACAAACAAGTCCGAAACGTTGTACAAATGTAAGAAAAATAAAGACGACAATTAGAATGAAAATGTGTTGGATGTATAATATTATTTATTATGTTAGTGTAAAATAACTAGTTGAATATTATTATCAAGTAAAATTTGTATAAATATATTTTTCTTAATTTGTGCTACCATATGGCAACATTGTTAATGATCTATAATTATAAAAATCATCTGCATCAATAAGTGTGTTAAAAAAATTCTGAGTGAACACGTGGAATTGTTAACCTTATATGGAATAAATAAAATAGTAATTTCAATATATGTTTTGTTCCTTGGTGTAATCAGAATTCATTGATTGGTGCAATTAGAAGTATCACAAAACTGGTGACCCCGACGTGATCTTGAGTAAATAATTTAATTACTATTTTATTTAATTGTGAGCAGGATGCCTAATGAAGATAAATATTTGGGAGAACGGAGAGAATCCTTCACGAGACCAAGGAGGAGTGGTAAATTCTAATCGCGTAAGTTGTGTTGATAGGGTTAAAATGAAAATTCTACCCTTTTGGATTGACAAACCAGAGATATGGTTTTACCAAGTAGAAGCACACTATCAATTGGAACCAAAGTACGTGGAGAATATTTAGGGCATCATTAACTCCGAAAAAAAAGAAATTGATAAAACAACAAAATTGATATATATGGACAACACTGCTACATATTTAAGAAAATTCCTTTATTATTGTCCACCAGCAACATCCACTATCCAAGATAAGGCAGATCTATAAACATCATAGAGCACATGTCATCATGGGACTTGAGACATATCTTCCGTAAGTAACTCCCCAAAAGCAAATGTTTACGTTTTATATACTTATATATACTTAAATAGTTAGTATATAAATAGGAGCTGCGTGGCGTGAGTAAATGGGAGTGTCTAATTAAGAGGGTAAAGATTTTGTGTTTTATTTGAGCTAATTAATGCAGGAGGGAGGGAACTGCTACATGGCAGCCCGATCTTATCTTCCCACATTCTTTCCCCTTGTTCCTTCTCCACGGTGTCTGAATCAAGGACCTCTACTAACCACTCTGCAAGAGGTCCTCCACTTCTTCGTCAGCCCTATATCCACCACTATCCACTACGTGCCTCGATTCAATGGCCATTATTATTATTGATAGTTGATGGTGATAAATAACATATTGTCGGGGTGACTGGAGCCATCCATTTGGGGTATGGGATACGCAAAACAACAATGGCCCCAGGGATAAAATTCAGAGGGAGTATTAATCCAGGGTATCAACCAGAGGGTAAAACACAAAAAAAAAAAAATCTTCTAAACAAACACATTCATATAGCGAAAAAAATTGCACACTTTTTGTAAAAAAAGTATGAGAATATTATAAAATTCTTGTACATAAGTATATAAAAAAAAAATGTAAGAACTACCGAGATGGGTAAATTTAATCCATTACCGTCAACGATTTGGTCCGATCCAGAGATAAAAGTCCTTTTTCAATCGACTCCCGAATCCTCTGAACCCTTTTGGAACTGGGAAGCTGCGGCAGTTGCTAACGCATTGATGACGATTGTATCATTTATCATTCGTGGTTGAGACGAAAAAATACATATCGATTTAAGTATGAATTACGTATATTTGCGGTCTCGTGATTTATTTAACGTTTTAAAATATATTCGAATCGTTCACTAAAATTTATCTTCTTTTTTTTTTTTATGAACTATGATAATTGTTCCACTGCAAAATAACTAGGTGTGTAAAGAATATTTTCACTAGGATTGTTTAAAAAATTAAAATAAAAATCTGTTTCGATGCGCGCAACACACAACTTTCACTTACGAACTTACTTCGACGTGTTTCGATAATATGTAAACGCCATTCCTCAACTTCACACAATTTTTCCACATTTAAGTATATACTTATATTTGTAGATCTGCATAAGCTGTAGAGTATCTATTTGCAAAATTTGGAAATTCTCCGCACTTTTCGATTTATTATTGCTAATTTATATATGAAGGGACTAATTTCATCAACAGTCGACTTTATTTGCTGCTTGCTTGTTTGTTACTACGAGTTGCTTTTTCAAAATACATCGTGAAGGTGAATGGATAGGTGTATTTACGTCTCTTATGTCTTTCTGGAAATCAAGAACGATTATTGTTCCTCTAAAATCGATTTATATTGTTTTCAAAAATTTGTAGTCAAGTTTCTTGACTAAAAAATGCCTATATTAATTATAGACTATTATCTTATACCATATCCCCCCTTTACATGTTTATTCGATTTTTTACACACCTGCGATGCTTCAAAAATTTGATCATCACGTATTTACTCTCTAAAGTGACATTAGTCTTTTTATTAATAAATAAAAGTTTTATTTTCATAATACGGTTAATAATATTTTGGCTGTCATATATGCATAAATCAAATACCAAGTTTGATCAAAATCGTAAAACCCGTTTTTGAGTAAATAAAAAAACACGTAAAAATGGGACAACATTTATTAAGTAAACTGCCCCCTCCAATTAATCAATTTTTATGAAATTTTTACAGTCGCATCGCGGGCATATAGGCACACCAAATACCGAGTTTAATTAAAATCGTTAGAGCCATTTTTGAGAAAATCGAAAAAAACCTAAAAATTAGACAAAATTCTTTAAATGAAGTACCCCCTCCGTTTGACCAATTTTGATAAAATTTTTGCTGTCACATTGCGGGCATATGCATACACTAAATCCCCAATTTCATGTCTGTGTGGTTTATAGTTTTTGAGCTAGTCTGTTCACATATACACACACACAGACCATTTCGCGGGACTTGGTTAATTGTACTCAGGGGACCCCAAAACGTGTATTTCCGTGGAAAACCGGAAGTCGAAATTTTTCACGATCGCAATACTTTCCTTACTATATATTTCATATAGAGGTAAGTGAAAGTAAAAACTATTTATTGCAGTTTAAACCCATTAAGTCTATTTACAAATGATGCTGATTCAGTTGGAACTGCCTTAAGAATAAATATTCTTACACTTTTGGAACGATTTATCATTTCCACCATTGCCAAAGGACGCCATGCCATATAGAAGTGGTGCTACATGATAATGTCATACTTTCACTGAATAGAAACCCCAACATTTGCTGATCCTAAGTGATTAGTGCTGTTCTGTACACAAAGAGAATACTGAGAGGCTCGGTAGAAAAAGCTTCTTTTTTTTATATCAACATCAGAATACCTAACCAGAACTAAAGGCTGGAAAAACCAAAGTAATTGTATTGAAATATTATTATAGGAAAAGAATTTGAAGTAAAAAACAAAAATACACCTTGAAGTTAAGAAGCAATAAAAAACTTTCTATTGATGAGGTCATCTAAGGTAAGAGGTTAGCATAGAAATCTACAAAACTAAAGGTCTTCCCGCTGGCCATAGGATTTTTAAAAGGGAGTAAAAAAATCCTTGGGGAGAAATAAGGAGAAAAAGGGTCTTTATCAGATTTATTAGATCGTCTCGCTACGCTCGCTCAAAAAGGATTAATAAACCCACAAAAGGATGAAGAGAAAAAAATTATTTAAGACATGTATCTACAACATCCTGTCCTACAGTATCCTTCAATAATATCCAACTTACACCTGTGGATCATAACCGTTACCTAGGACCATATAGATAAACTTCTGACATGGAATCCTGAAACAAGACAGAAAAGACAAGAAACCGCCCGCGGATTCCGCCTACTATAACATTTACTAGAGAAACGCTCTAAACTTCCAATTCACTACAAAAGATTAATCTACATGACAATAATAAAACCTATCTGGACCTACGCAGTCGAACTTTGGGGTTCCACCAAACCATCCAATTCCTCTCGCATCCAATCTCTACAATCCAAAATAATCCATGAAGACCTTAATGTTCACTATGTCACCGATTTGGCCCGATCCAGATACCAGACCTTTCACAGTAAACTCCCAACTCATCCGAACCCTTTCGTCTCCAGCCTTGCTTCCTCCTCTATCCCAGACAATCCTCGGAGGAGTCTGAAAAGAAGATGGCCTTGAGATCTTCTGAACTAAAACGATATTAGTAGTAGTAGTAGTAGTAGTTGCTCCACACGCCTTTTCATGTCAATTATGTACTTGTATCAAATTTACTTATTGTATTGTATATACAGTTGTAAATTTCAATAAATATATTATTCATGTATATAAAAAAAAAGATCTATCTAAAAAGCTGGGGCGTAAAAACCTCCACTGTTGATCGCTCCGTTACTTGATCCTATCCTTCTATCCACCTTAGTCTTTAGTTATTTAGCTTAAAATTAACTTTCGAATTTGCAACTTACAATAACATAGCGATCATTAGATCTTAAGCACTTAAATCTTAATGTAATCCCTCAAGTCTAGTCACCAACGTCCTTTGTCCATTACTAGCAGTGTCCGCTATGAGGAGACTCTCGCAGCAGGGGGAGGGGCGGGTGGGGGGTTGCAACCCCTAGCGGCCGCAAAGTAGAAAGCGAGCGGAGGCCGACACGTAATTGGTACGTGACCCGCATCGCGCTCTTGGGTCGCGGCGGAGAAATATGGATCCAGTCCCTTTGTCGGCCTCTTGTGGACTTTTTTAAAAAATAAGTCACAAAAAAATTATCTCTTTCTCCCTCTCTCTCTCTCTCTCTCTCTCTCTCTCTTAAATATACTTTTTAATCTCATACTTAGCGGATGAATACGAATCAGTTTGGTCCTGCCTTCGAGAAAAGACTCACGATTCAAAAGTCTGGGCACGGACCTTTTAAACCTCTAATTAAAGTTCGCAAAAATAAATAAAAAACTGAAATATTCAGCAATATTTCTTAAGGAATGGCTGAAGAATTTAGATAGTGAACTTGAATCCGACGCTGGTTATAATATTTGTTAATGCGGACCCCTTTCAGTTTTACTCTTACATAGTCTACAAGAACTCAATAGTTTTTGAGTTATGCGCAAATAAAATATTCACTTATAGCTCTTCTCCTTATATTTTCTGGAGGATCTGACCAACTTTTTCCCAGGAGGTGAAAGAAATCTTTATGGCATAGGGGAGAGCGGGGTTGGTTGGCATAGGGGGTAGGTTGGCCATTGGGTTATAGTTTCCGTCACACCTGTTGTGAAGGCCCGAACATTGTACCATGTGACCCGCTCGACTTCGGGAGTCTTGTCCTGAGTTTTCAATCCGATGCTGACAGTGTAGATAAAAGTGTGTTTCATTGATTGATTTTACAACATGTAAGTAAATTTTTATATTTTCAGTAAAGTTGGTTTAAAGGCATGGAAAAACATTTGACTCCGATTCTATTCACATAGCCCCAAACTCCTTTGAAAAACCTAACCTTTCAACTAACCAGATTATTGTTTGATTTTTCTCCCCTGTCCTGGCAGTCATCTTTCATATGATCTCTCCTGTGGGGTTAGTTGGCTCTCTTCAACTGGGGTTTTGTTGGAGCCGTAGCAATTCACAAAAGCAAGGTAAACATAATCAAAGGTGAAACTACCAATTGCCTTTAGTTCCAGAGAGGAAGATGAGAGCAATTTTTCTTTTGGAAAAAGTGACGACAGTCTAAACTTCTATCTTCTTCTGTTGTAATTCTATTTTCCCTTAAAAGCTGTTAAAAACCGATTCGAAATTATTATACCATTATAATGCAGCTTTTAATTACAATAACATGTGTCAGGCAGTACATGAATGAGATGGCTAAAGAACCCCACCTTCTAGGCCGACCTGCCCCACATAGGGGGTTAATTGGCATACTCTGGATTGACGAATTCTCAATTTTCTATGATCTTAGTATTAAATATTATGTTGTGAAAAAAATACTTGAAGTACTCTCCAGTACATGATAACTATCTTAATAATTTTACAATAATTAAATTAAAATAATAATGTCTATTAATATTCAGATTACTTGTCATAGTCCTAATTATAATAGTTCTTTCTCAACATTTCACTAAAACCAAAAGTATCTTTAATTATTAACACAAAATAAATAAGTAAATAAAAACGATCTATTCCATAATAAAATCAAAAACAATATCTCATGATCGAGCAATAATAAATAAATATAATAAGTTTAATAATAACATAAATATACATATGATTCCTTTTAAATTTAAAGATCATTAATTAATGCAATGAATAAATACAATGCAGATCAATAGTATAACGGTTACCTTAGTATGAATACCCTTTTTGTTAATTAATATGAATTATTATTGTTTATTTGTAGATGTTTTGCCAGATTATTTCAATTAAGTATACACTGTTTTAATAAAGGAATAAATTGCATTTAATTTATCTATACTGTCAATATGGAGAATATTTTCCAGTGAAAGTAGATCCAGAGTTGGGCATATTTATATTTATAAATACGAATATGAATTTATTTTTATCTTAATTTTAATGTGAATATGAATATAAATTTATTTATAACACAATATTTGTGAATATGAATATAAATAAATTCGTATTTACAAGTTTGAATATAAATAAATTCATATTCACAGGTGTGAATACGAATTTATTCATATATATAAATTTTTCTGTAAATAAAAAAAAATACACAGGGAAAATTGTGAATATTCACAAAAAAATGTCAATATTTATATCTCAGCTGTGAATTCGGCCGTATTTACAAATAGAGATGTGAATATGGAAAAAATTCACAAATTGAGATGTGAATTTCTACTAAATTCATAATTTCCCAATAAATTTATAAAATTCTTTTCGGATTTCTCCATATTGGTACACATTATAGAGTTAACCCTTTTTATGGAAATCACATCAGATATTACCTGATATCGATTACTAGGTTTTTAGGTATGCTGATTATGAAAATGATATAGATTTTGAGATTTGTTTGAGAGTTGCTCTTTCCAAAATTGTTGAATATGAGAAGTGCTTTAGTTTAATTACATGCTTATAGGTATAATTAAACATGCTTCTAAATATTTTTTTTTTTTGTCAGTCATTTTAACTTAGTTTGTGGCAATGTATAATATACGTGTGTTACATATGCTTATTATAATACATTGCCTTAAACTAAAATTATATCACTTAAATGACAATGATAAAACTTTGCAACAATCTACATATGCGCATAATGTAATTAAAACATGATGTGGGAAACAATAATTTCTTGCCATTAAGCGGAGGAGGAGCAGGGCGGATGTTGGGTTTGCATTGAGACGGTAAGTATCATATTGCAGGGAATATTCCTGTCCGAGGCTGTCATAATAAAATCAAGAGAGCTCTTAAAGTAAAACTGGTATTGTAATCCTTCCAACATTACTTCTTATTGTAATTCTTTATTTGTCCCCTCGGTGAATAGAGTCATACACGCTAACGTACATGGGTATCAACTTCCACCACCCTCCTCCTGGCACGATACTTAAATCATTTTAAAGATAACTAGGTAATGTAGAAATATGAATAACGTGAACCACGCCTTTGAAAAGCGGTTCAGAAACCTGGTAATTCGTGGAAAAATATTTGTTTTTGTTTTTTCATTTTATTTATTTCAACATAAAATATAAATACATTGGCTATTCTGAAGATTTTATATTTTGATACAAAAATATTATGTACCTGTTTTAAATGAGTTAATATAAAATCAAAACAGGATATTAGATGATACTGATGAGGATACTTACTATAAGAAATAGGAAACTTCTGGTAGTAGTTTAGTAATTATCCTTCAGAGAGTGAATCAGTAGAAAAGCACATAATGCACCCATAATTTCCACGTCTTTTTACTTTCACTTACGTATATATGAAATATATAGTAAGGAAAGTATTGCAATCGTGAAAAATTTCGACTTCTGGTTTTCAACGGAAATACACGTTTTGGGGTCCCCTGAGTCCAAATAACCAAGTCCCGCGAAATGGTCTGTGTGTGTGTGAACAGACTAGCTCAAAAACTATAGGTCGTACAATACTGAAATCGGGTATTTGGTGTATGCATATGCCCGCGATGTGACAGCAAAAATTTCATCAAAATTGATCAAACGGGGGGGGGGGGGTATTTTATTTGAAGAATTTTGTCTATTTTTTACGTTTTTCTCAATTTTCTCAAAAATGGCTCAAACGATTTTGATTAAACTCGGTATTTGGTGTATGTATATGCCCGTGATGCGACAGTCTAAATTTCATCAAAATTCATTAATTGAAGGGGGCACTTTACTTAGTAAATGTTGTCTCATTATCACGTGTTTTTTTTATTTACTCAAAAACGGCTTTAACGATTTTGACCAAACTCGGTATTTGGTGTATGCATATGTCCGAGATATGACAGTAAATATTTCATCATGTCTGTAACTAAATGAAATTTTCAACAAGTACATAGAGAATTATAAAATCAGACGACTTGGAATATTATGCTTGCATTGCCGCGAATTATCTCAAGTAAAACCTTTTATTTAATAATAAAAGAAATTAGTGTTTGTTATAGAGCAAATGAAAACAAAAATAAAGAATGAATGTGGAAAAATGTGTAATTTTGAGAAGTGGCATTAACACAATTTCTAATCTAAGTAAGTTGGTAAGTGAAAGTTGTGTGTTGCGCGCACGCACCAGATTTTTTTAGATTTATAATAGAATTAATAGATAATATATTTCTTAATAAATTGATTGAATATTTCATTTTTGTATGTACAAAGAATTAGAGTTGTTTCATGACAACTTCAAAAAAAGATTAACATTAATTCTGAAGCCATGGACACCTATTTTACAATTCATCAAACAGCGTTTTGGAAATTAGTTATTTAAAATCTTGGAAATTTATTCTGTTACTCAAAATGATTCTGAACGTGTACAAGTTGTGTAAAAATAACTTTTAAGGTATTCGCATTAATAAGATGGGAGGAAACAGTTTTGGCCAGCTTTTCGGGTCAAATACCCCTTCGTGGATACTACAAAAGATCGTATGTCAAACATTTTCTATTTTGCCATTTCCATGGATTTTCAATCAAAACTATTAGCTCTAGAGTCCTAAAAGACGAAGTATGTCACCAGTAAATAGAAAAGAAGAATCGAGCACAGTAAAAAAATATAAGAGTCTCAGGATTCGCTTGTTCATTAATCATGAGTGACACCAGCCAATAAGGAAAATTTTAACTCTAGCACAAAAAAAGTTTTACAAATAAATTTAATAACAATTTAAATGTTTATTTCGATAATCGAACACAAAAACTAAAAAAATGAAATGCAAATAAAATGATTTTTTTGTTCTCCTGAAAATCAGCTGCTAATTGACATACGATCTTTTGCAGTATCGACGATGATATATTATTTAAAACAGCTTTTTGGGTTCAAACTATATCACTGCTATTTGGTCAAAAGGGGTTAAGTCATGGAATGTGAAGCTTAAACAACGATTTACCGAAGCTATTCAAAATCATTATAAATTCTTTCTGATTGTATTTCTTTATTTCAAAATGATAAATAAAACTGTATTCTTTCAACAAAGACAGTAATAAATTATGAATAACGAATAAATTATAGTCAATTATGAATTTTAAGGAGACTAAACAAAAAAAAAGTTTTTATGACTAAACTCCTTTTACCCAATCATGACTCATATGACTCATATGGGACAAGATAATCTTTAATCATTATTTTTTATTTTACAAACTTTAGTTCAATTAAGTTTCAATTCACTACGAGCCATAAATACCTCTTCTATCGATTTTCATTCACCATATATTTACAAAAATTGTAAAAAAAAAAAAAAAAAAAGATTGAATCGAGAATACAGAGGATTTTCAAGAACTATATTACTCTGTACCTTATGGAGAATAACAAAAAAATAGTAGAAAATGAGTATAGAAAATATTTTTTTTCTGAAAATGATAAAAGTCTTTATACTCGTACATTTATCAAATCAAATGGATTGCTACTCTAGGGTGGTAAGAGAAAGTTGTGTGTTTTGCGCATCGCAAATATTAAGCTTTAAAAAAACTTAAGAGTAACCGGTACTCTTATAATAATGGGAGTCTTTCAAATTATTCTTTTACCAAAGGATTTTATAAGAAGTTGTAATTAGTTAATTATTTGTGAAAATATAACAAAAAAATTATAATTTTAGATAGATAAGAAAAAAATGGTAAATATTCAACAAGGAAGTATTTCATTTTTATTTTATGTTTTATTTTATTTTTTTGTTTCAGAGGGCAAGAAAAAACAATTTAATTTATTGAAGAATTGGTGTTAAGCTACAAACTTAAGCTATATCTTAGATCCAATTTAATTATAATCTAAAGTAATTCAATAAAAAATGAAAACTCTTTTTAGTAAAGCCATCTGTTTGTTAAATAATTCATAAGATGCTCAAAGGAACCCGGAAGAACTCGAGTACAGTAGCCATAGCAACGGGCGTTGGGGCGTCTCATTAGAGGTCACATGCTCAACGAATGAAAAAAAAAAAAAAAAAAAGAATTTTCATATTTCATTTAAAAATACTTTTTTCTCATTTCCTCTACCATTCCAGATGAGACGGCAGGTCATAATTAACTGTACATCAGACCGAAGTTGTAAATATTCCGACGACTAGGTATAAACCTCAACATTCCTCAATTTTAAAAAATGTATAAAGTTGTCGCTAGGTATTTGAATTTGTATTTTTTATTTTATTTTATTTTTTTTTTGTTTTACTTGAGATTAATGGCCGGAATTGGTCCTTTTGAAGAGGCCGAAAAGAGACGAGAGAAGGGCCGTAAGTTGTCCGAATGTTATTGCCTCGCCCGGCGATGTTCTACACGACTAATGAGATGTCAACTCTCAGCTACAATAAAGGAACGGCTTTTATTCATTTCGTCAACAATAAAATCGGAATAATGGAACCAGATCCCCTAGGGCCAGCTCCAAGAAAGGGGATTTTTCGGATGGTTTCGTCTGGAGATTAAAATTCCTCCGAAAGAAAAATCTTCCGCCCGATCCGAAAGATTTGGAAATAGTAGGCCTATATTTTTGAAATCATGACGAGTCCGGAACAGTCAACACGCCATAATTCTAAAACTTGTTTCCCATTTCTAATGCGGTCCACTTAGAACTTCATTCCTTAATTTATTTTTTTTATCCACCAATTAATGGAAAAAAATTAATAACAAAATAAGTGAAGTTAAAACAAGAGTTTTATGGTAACTTGATAACTGGTATAAGTAATGGTATATTTAATAATTTGATACCGAGTAGAAAAATATTTTATTTTTTGTTGTCTTCCTCAAAAAAAAAAAAAAAAAATCCACAAAAGAAAATGTTGTTTTGTTTCTTAATTTAAAAGAAGACATTTTTCTTACCTCGTTGAAAAGAAAAAAAAATACAGTCCATTACAATACGTAGGGTAAACCTTAAAGTAATAGGTAAACAAGTCCTAATTTCATTAAAAGATATACATGAGTCTAGTGTTTGAAGGGTCCTCTAAGTCATCTATAAAGTATGACTTTAACAAACCAACCATAGGGAAGATATCACAATTAAATCCCCAGGGTGCCAATAGATTTGGCTCTTTTAACAATAAATATTGCCATTCTGTAAAACTATTGAACTTATGACCCAAAAAAACCTCTTGAGTCTTTATGAGGATAAAGATTTAAACACAGAAATTTAGTCTTAAGGGTGCCAATAACTTTACGGTTTACCTTATATATCGTGAGTCTGAAGCTGTTCAAAAATTTCACTGTAAGCTTCCTCAACCTTCGAAATTTTCAAAGCAGTTCAAGTCTTTATCCCAGCAATTTTATTTGTAATTTCTTTTTCCAAAATTCCAGAATGTAAATAAAATATTACACTAACAAAAAACTTTCTGTTCCTGAGAAATATTACAGATATTTTGATACATGTGTCTTATCTGTAATATTACCTTCATTCTATGTACCATGTAACAGCAGAATGTACAGCACATTCAATTCTGTTTCCTATTTCAGATATAGCCCACTCATAACTTCGTTCTCTATTTTTTTTTTATTCACTAATTAACGAAAAAACAAATAAATTAAAACAAGAGTTTTGTGGTAACTTAATAACTGTTATATGAATATAGCAATACTTTGAATTAAGACTTTACTAGGAAAAAACCAAGAATTTCTTCAATGAGGAAATGGTTTGATTTTCTTTTAATTGTCTCTTATCTCTCCATTAAAATTATTAAGTTTTAAAACATCCGTGTTTTTGGTAACTTATTACGAAATAAATGTCATCCACAGCAGTGGCGAATGTTGAATATTTCTTTTTTTTTTTTTTTTTTTTTTTTTTTTAAATAGGCGTTAATGACCATTTCAGTTGTAAGTCAATAAACTTTATTACAAAAAAATATTGATAATTTTTTAAATCCAATTTATTGGTCTTTAATTTCGGTTTTATGTATTCCAAGAGCGAGTCGCTCATTGGTAATGCAATGAGTAGCAGTGCAGAGGGGCCCGAGTTCGAATCTGGCATTGTAGGTTATCTTTAATATTCTGCCACGTATCGTTTCGTCTGCCGAGAGACCCTTCTGGGGCAAAAATTAAAGGGAGGGAAACCTGGTGGTTGAGCGTCATGGTCAAATCACCTCCTTTCACGACCGCTGGCCAAGAAACAATACTTCCTTACACAGTAATGTTTCGGAGAAAATATTTCACCTAGTCCTCTTGACTTCCTAGGTCCCAAGGCAAGTAATTTACGTGTTTACTTAGGAGGATCACCGTTAATATTTAAAAAATAAAAATCTGGTGCGATGCGCTCAACACACAACTTTCACTTACCAACTTTCTTAGATTAGAAATTGACGTGTTGTTAAATGCCATCCCTCGAGGACACACATTTTCCCACATTCATTTACCATTTTTCTTTCTATTTTCTCTCTAAAGTACACTAAAAATTTTTATTATTAAATAAAAGTTTTATGAGTAATAATTTGGCAGTGCAAGCATAATACTCCATGGTGTCTGATTTTAGTTACCATGAAACAATTAATTTCCATTAAAAGAACAGAATGTCTAATTATAAACAATGGTCTGTCATCAAAGGTGTACTGCGTGGGCCCAACGTTGCCGGAATATTTTTCTTTTTTTCTCCTGTATTTATTTACTTGATTTTTTCGTATTTCATATTTAGCCATTTCTTATTTTTAAGCGTAACGAGAGACAGTTAATTTTCCAAATAAACAAAGTCAAAGGTACTTTATAGGAAAAAAAAAAAGCCACTTCCCCATTTAAGCCCCCCTCAGAACATTTTAATAATGAAAAAGCCTACCTGATATTGTAGAAAACTTGATTCTCATTACGAGTAATAGAAAACATGACGAGTTTTATCAAAACCGTTCTAGCCGTTTTTGAGAAAATCGAAAAAAACGTAAAAATGGGAAAAAAATATAATAATATTTTCTCTTAGATGCCTAATGGAGAAAACCTGGGATAGAAACGGAAATATGTACATGGCGTTTCTGGATATAAGAGCTGCATTCGACTCGGTCCCAAGGTATGAACTATGGAGAGCGCTAGAGGCTAAGAATATTCCCGTAGACCTCATAAATGCCGTCAAATCAGTATACCAAAACCCAAAAGGTATTGTAAGAATAAATGGGATAGAATCCAGACCTTTTGACATGGAACAGGGAGTGAAGCAGGGAGACAGCTCAAGTCCTTTGTTGTTCGTAAATTTTATGGACGAAATACATAAAATCTGCAAAAGGAGAACAGCCAGAAGTATAGTGGGACTGTGGAATCTGAGACATGTCCAAGTCCAAGCTTTGTTGTATGCGGATGACATAGTCTTAGCAGCTGACTCTCCGGACAAATTACAGCAAGCTGTACTTGAATGGCAAGAGGAATTAGGAAGAAGAGGCCTATCTATTAATACAGATAAAAGTAAAATATTACATCTGGGGAGAGAGCCTCAGGCAACCAATGTAATATGTAATGGCCAGTCACTGGAACAGACCGATGATTATACATACCTGGGTGTAATAATAAGCAGGAATGGGAATATTGACGATGAGGTCAACAATAGAATTAGAAAAGCCAACAATATTTACTTCCATATCTGCAATTCCATCATAGGAAAGAGAGAAGTTGGAAGAGATGTTAAATTAAGAATATACAAAGCAGTGTACCTTCCAACATTGCTCTACGATAGTGAAAGATGGGTAACTCTAAACAAACATAAAAATAGAATAACCACATGAAATGAGGTATCTCCGAAGAGTGGCAGGAAAAACCAGACGAGATTACGTACGCAATGAAAGAATTCGTGAAGAATTAAACGTCGAGCCCCTGGGACAAATACTCGAGAAAAGACAACTAAGGTGGTATGGTCATTTGTGCAGAATGGGCGAATATAGAGAACCCAGAAGCTTCTATGAAGCCCGAGCAAGAGGAAAAAGACCTAGTGGTAGACCTCGACTGTCTTACGAAGACCACATTGCCAGGTTGGGACGATCAAGAGGGAAGTCCTTAGGAGAGATGAAGATGCTGGCGAGAGACTGCGATGGCTAGATACAATACCTCCACGCTGAAAGGCATTAAAGGAGGAAGGGAAAGAAGAAGAAGAAGGGAAAAAAAATATGAAATAAAGTACCCCCTCCGTTTGACCCATTTTGATGAAATTTTTGTTGTCGCATCGCGGGCATATATACCAAATACAAAATTTCAGGTTCGTACGGTTCATAGTTTTTGACCTGGTCTGTTCACACAAAGACACAAACACGGACACACACACAGACCATTTTGCGGGACTTCATTATTTGGACTCAAGGGATCCCAAAACGTGTATTTCCTTTGAAAACCGGAAGTCGAAACTTTTCACGTTCGCAATACTTACAATATTTCATATGTAGTTAAGTGAAAGTAAAAAAAAATGCATTTTTATAGAACAAGAGGACAATGGTAGGGGAAGAGGAACAATTATTACACCCCCGGCGGTTAACAATATAATGTCGGCTGAGTGATGGGGAAACTATCGGATATATATTGGGAGGAACTGGGGAGGTACAAACGGAGGTCCAGATATGGTGGTTGAGCGTTATCACGGTCAAATCACATCCTTGCACAACCGCTGCCCAAGAAACAATACTTCCTTATACAGTACTGAACCTAACACAATATGAGAAAAAATTTCACTTAGTCCATTTGACTTCCATGTCCCAATGCAAGTAAATTACGTTTTTACTTATGAAGATCCCCGTTTGTATTTGCAAAAAAAAAAAGAGGTCACCTATGCATTTTTATAGAACAAGAGGACAATCGTAGGAGAAGAGGAACAATTATTACGCCCCCGGCGGTGGACAATATAATGTCGGCTGAGTAATGGGGAAACTATCGGATATATATTGGGAGGAACTGGGAAGGTACAAACGGAGGTCCAGATATGGCACACCTGCAGTGGCTCACGGCCCTATGAATCACGGGGCAACAAGACGAAGAGCGCCTTGAAATAAAAGCCCTCTTTCTGGGGTTATCATGTATTGTATCCGGGGAGGGGGGAATTTGTTCCCAGAGTCAGGGATTTATGTCCCGTTCTGTTGGCAACACAATGGCGCGAACACCTGGTCCTCGGCGGGAAATGATCTATATCGTACGCGTAAACTTTCAACCCTTAACCACTTCTCTCCTCGTCGTCCGTCTTCCACAAGATGGCCGATTGATAAAAAATTAAAATGTATCATTCCTCGGTAGGCAGAGTGATTGATCTCGTGCCAGCTTATTATCGGGACCCGTGTAAGGCCCGATTCCCACATTCCTCAATTTCGTGATTCATTCCGACGGGAACTCGATAAATAGCGGATTTTCTTTCCTTGCCACCGCATTCTATCGCAGAGTGGTCCAAACAAATAACATATTAACCCTTCGCACTCGGCACCGTTTCGGACGTTACCTACCGGCAACTGGACTCAACTTATTCGCGAAAACGTACACCCTGAAAAAGTAGTATTATAGTGTAAAATATTAGAACCAAGAAAGGAATTGTAATGAAATTTGGGTTATATGTATTTGTTCGGGACCGAACCGCATAGTTAAATTACTTGATCAATTGGGTTTATTTTTAAGTTTACATTTTTTTTTGTAATGTTTCATTAAAATTTAACATGTAAAAGATTTTTTTATTTTTCAATTTATACAATTTATACAACATCATAGTTCTATTAACAAGAACAAATGTTATTCTTTTGAATGTGCGTCAGTGAACAATCGAACATAAGTTTTTCTATTGTTTTTAATTAAAAAATCTCAGTTGCGTTCAGTTCAGTGCTAACAGCCGGCCGGCACTTTCTTTCGCTCTAACGAGTACCAAACTTCAGTTGACTTCTCCACTCATTGAAGGCACAGAGGACTGGAAGATTGATTCTATATATCTATTTTATCTATTTGGAACATATCTATATGTATCTGGAAGAAATAGTCTACCATCACTACCTGCCCTAATGCGTTTGTACGAACATCATTAAAAACTTTTAATTAACAAAAAAAAAGGTTAGATTTAGATCTAAGTTAGCTTAACGTTAATGTTAATTATAAATGAATTAGAAATATTAGTTTAGCCTATTATATTGAAATGATAAATTTTGTCAGATGTTTATTTTTTTGTTGTTAAGGTAACTGTTTATGGAATTAATTTAATTTATACTTCTTATAATTATCATATTAAAATTTATCAGGCAACTTTTATCTATCTTTTATTTTGTATTGGCATTGATTATTAATATATTTTCTTGATTTATTTACAATTTATTTTAGAAACCTTATTTTGTCAACCACCGCACTCCGGCAGAACTAACTTTACAGTTTCTTTAATTTTTAATTATTTCTTGTCAACTTTCCCTTTCCACGTCGATAACGTGAAACGTATTGGGTGTTGAAACATTGGTCCTCCGCGGGTCGGATCGCGGTGCATGACAAAAAAGGTTATTTATTGTAAGTTATTTATCATTTATTTCATGTATTTTTTCTCTTTCACTTATTAGGTAATAATTGTGTTATCTCATTAAATTTTAGTTCGCGTGGGCCCGAATATTCTGTTCATTCCCACTATTCTCTTGATCATAATATTCCCTTTTTTATTAACGTGATAATTTATTGAGTTTAACCTATCATTAAATTTTTATCTCTTCCTTTTCAACATGGCTACTGATATAGATACTGAAAAACATTTAAAGTATTTAAAGTCGAAGTTATCGATGCTTCAAATCCGTATCAAGGGAGTAACAGACCAAGGAAGGCGGGTTGCAGCCGATGCTTCACAAAAACCACTTTTTTACGCCATGTATGATGATTTAACTTCCCTTCGGCTACAAATGGAACAAACTCAGAAAGAAATTACACAAATTTATTTTCAAGAAGGTCGCGAAAAAGAATATCCCGATGAAAACGCGAAAGCAAAAAGGGAAAATTCCGACCGTTACTATTACGAATGTAAAATTTTATACAAACGTCTAACTGAGGAAGATGCCGAAACATCACGGATTAAATCAGCAGACCAAACACTTAATGTAACAGCCTCATTAAATGATTCCAAAAATCCACGAGGGCGTTTGCCAAAAATTAAGCTCCCAATTTTCAATGGAAATCCTATTGATTGGCCTCACTACCGCGATACCTATGAAGTTCTGGTTCACAAGGATTCCGGTCTAGACAAAATTGAAAAATTTCATTATCTGAATTCGACTCTAAGTGGCGATGCTCTAAATCTTATTAAAAATCTCCCAATTCAGGAGCAGAACTATGACTTGGCCTGGGAAAGGCTTATTACTCGATACAATAATAAACGGATTTTAGCCTCTCTTTATGTTCAACGGTTATTAGCCTTCAAGCCAACTAATGGATCACCTTCGCTATCGTCCTTAAGGCATTTCTTGGATTGCATTGCGGATAATGTAACACCATTTCGGCAGCTACACCTCGAGGATGAAACTGGATTTATTCTATTCAGCTTAGCTATGCGTAGTTTAGATGCATCAACTAAAAGGGCCTTCGAACAAAAACATATTGATGTCGAGTTCCCTACTATTGACCAACTTACAAAGTTTGTAACTCAGCAATGTAAAGTTCTGGAATTATCTTCATCCCTATCTGAATTTCAAGCAACTACCAATTACAAGCCCAAAGGTTATTCCTTTATTGTTGCAAAGCAACCAAATTCTCAAGAGAATAGACAACTACCCACCTGTTTTTTATGCAAACAAAACCATTACTTATCTAGCTGTCCTCGCTTTAAGGCAATGACTGCCAGAGAGCGGTTTGAATCACTAAAAAATTACCCAGGTTGTCGCTATCATCTCACCTTAACTCATTCAACTCAAGAGTGTAAAAATAAAACATGTAAATATTGTCAAAAATCACACAATTCACTGCTGCATTTTCCGAGCCAAAACAACCAATTTAATAGCCAAGCGAATGATGACATAACACTTGTGGCCAATCAAAATCCACCTGACACATCTCCTTCAGTAATGACACATGCCTGGCAAGACAACAGTGATATATTGCTAAGTACGGCTATCGTGCATTTGCAGGACAATAAGTCGAGGTTTAAACTTACTATTGGTGTACATGGTTAGAGAGGTTTTCTTCATTCGCTAAATTATTAAGAGTACTCGCTTATTTCTTTCGATTTATCCGTAACATAAAACCATCCAACTCCAAAACGATGGGAGCCTTAACTGTTCCAGAAATTCACGCCGCCGAGGTCACCATTATTCGATGGACCCAGCAACAATATTTTCCCAAACATCTTGCCGAGCCAGCTCTGCTATGTAATGGGAAGGAATTAGCTCGACTCTCACCTTTTGTTGACGGTGATGGACTACTAAGGGTGGGTGGCAGACTTCGTCATTTTCATTCTGATCTACCCTACGACGGAAAACATCCTGTTTTACTACCCCACAAATGTCACCTTTCTAACATTTTGGTAGATCATTACCACCGTATTACATTTCATGGGGGTTTACAGATGATCCAATCCGCTTTACGCCAGAAATATTGGATTCTTTCCTCCAGGCGTTTAATAAAATCTCGAATATTCAAGTGTCTCAAGTGTTTTAAATTAAAGGCGAAACCTTCGCAACCCTTTATGGGAGATTTGCCGCCTGCTCGGTTCACCAGTGGAAGAGCTTTTCTGAATGTTGGAGTGGATTATGCCGGTCCCTTCCAGTTGAAATGTTCGTCAAGAAAGAATTCCCCGACCACTAAAGGATACGTATGCTTATTTATATGTTTAGCAACAAGAGCTTTACATCTGGAGATAGTTTCAAGTCTTACCACTGATGCCTTCCTAGCTTCACTGGATCGTTTTATAGCCAGGCGAGGCCAACCGATTAACATCTATTCCGATTGTGGAACCAATTTCGTAGGAGCAGCTCGGGAGATAAAGGAAATTTCAGAATGGATTAGAGTACCTGCAAATCAACATACCATAGCAAATCACCTAGTAGGAAAAGAAATAGCATGGCATTTTAACCCTCCTGCAGCTCCCCACTTTGGAGGCATATGGGAGGCAGGGGTTAAATCCGTAAAACACCATCTAACCAGAACTTTATCTTCTACTCCATACACCTTCGAGGACTTTTACACCATAGTCGCCCAAATTGAAGCCATATTGAATTCGCGGCCTCTATATCCCCTATCATCTGAACCAGAAGATTTCCAATACCTAACTCCAAGTCATTTTTTAATAGGCGACTGTTTAACGTCTCGTCCCACTCAAGACTGGACAAATGTGGCTGAGAATCGCATCAGCAGATGGCAACTGATACAGCAACGTACACAACATTTTTGGACGAAGTGGCGCCATGATTATTTGAACACATTGCAGCAAAGAATTAAATGGACCAAACAAGCTCCGTATTCGCCACAAATTGGTGACTTGGTTTTAATTCACGACAAAACAGCTTCGCCCCTTTCCTGGCCAACAGCACGCATAACATCCTTACACAAAGGTGCTGACGAGGTTGTCAGGGTAGTCACCCTTAAAACAAATAAGGGGGAATTCAAGCGTCCCGTTGTCAAGTTAATTCCGCTTCTTAATTCTAACAATGGTGAACAGCTATGAAGATTCAAATTTCCATTATATCTCATGGAAATTTTGGTGGGCGGAATGTTCGGGACCGAACCGCATAGTTAAATTACTTGATCAATTGGGTTTATTTTTAAGTTTACATTTTTTTTTGTAATGTTTCATTAAAATTTAACATGTAAAAGATTTTTTTATTTTTCAATTTATACAATTTATACAACATCATAGCTCTATTAACAAGAACAAATGTTATTCTTTTGAATGTGCGTCAGTGAACAATCGAACATAAGTTTTTCTATTGTTTTTAATTAAAAAATCTCAGTTGCGTTCAGTTCAGTGCTAACAGCCGGCCGGCACTTTCTTTCGCTCTAACGAGTACCAAACTTCAGTTGACTTCTCCACTCATTGAAGGCACAGAGGACTGGAAGATTGATTCTATATATCTATTTTATCTATTTGGAACATATCTATATGTATCTGGAAGAAATAGTCTACCATCACTACCTGCCCTAATGCGTTTGTACGAACATCATTAAAAACTTTTAATTAACAAAAAAAAAGGTTAGATTTAGATCTAAGTTAGCTTAACGTTAATGTTAATTATAAATGAATTAGAAATATTAGTTTAGCCTATTATATTGAAATGATAAATTTTGTCAGATGTTTATTTTTTTGTTGTTAAGGTAACTGTTTATGGAATTAATTTAATTTATACTTCTTATAATTATCATATTAAAATTTATCAGGCAACTTTTATCTATCTTTTATTTTGTATTGGCATTGATTATTAATATATTTTCTTGATTTATTTACAATTTATTTTAGAAACCTTATTTTGTCAACCACCGCACTCCGGCAGAACTAACTTTACAGTTTCTTTAATTTTCAATTATTTCTTGTCAACTTTCCCTTTCCACGTCGATAACGTGAAACGTATTGGGTGTTGAAACAGTATTTGTAAAGCTTCAAGAACACATAGTTACAAAAAAAAAATTATTTTTTTTTTTAAATTTTATATATTTTTTTATAATTTTATTATTATCATTATTATATATATTATATACTAGCTAGTGTGCCCGGCTTCGCTCCGGTAGTTGTGTGGCAGTTTCAATAACAGAAAAACTTTAAAATTAAAGGAAATATAGAACGAAATTAGCACTTTCTTTAAAATTTTAACATTGTATCAATATTAAGATTCGAGATCTGCAGTGTCCGTCCAAATAAGGAACCCTATATACTTTATAGGGTGTTGAAAAGTGGTGAATGAACAATTAATTTTGCTGCAACTTTGTCGAGTCATGCATCGTTTTTGATGGTTTCTGTGATTATGAATCCTATAAGCCCATTCCAAGCAGTCAGCAGATAATAATTTATTAGATTATTAGTTAAAAAAACTATATTTGGAGTACAACTTAAGCGCCGACTACTGTGATGGTCCCATTAGATCCAGAAGTTTAGAAAATACCGAAGATTCATAGAAACTTTTTTTGTAAGACCTTTCTTCCAGTTCAACATCCCTTAATATATCCCCCCTACCCTAATTTGGCCGAACTCTGCACTTCTCCAATCTTACTGCTGTTACTAAGTGAAAACCAAAATATCATGAGGGCACAATTTTTTCATCATATTTCTTTTTATCCTGAACTATGAGCGGTGATAAAATCTTATTGAAAAAATTGTATTATTGGAATCAATTCATCATTTTGTCAACTGGAATGCTCATCATACATAGTAATAAAACCATTTTTCATAGCTACATACAATAAGAACACTTCAAACTTGTTATTTTCGTTTTATAATCAGTCTATTCAGCTCTTCTTTTTTGATGTATGTATGTTTTTTCGCTCACTCATATTGCATTAAATTTACTTAAGTATATCTAGATATTGAGTAAATGTAATATGTTAATCAATTAACCTTCTTATGAGAAAATTAATTTTGTAAAGTATCCAGTCGGTTTTCTCATTGATTGCAGATATGTAAAATCATTAATTTATTTTAAAAGAAAAGGTGAAACTAATTATTTTCGCTTGATTTTTTAGTAATTTAAAAAGAACAGCTGACAAAATATATAACCTTTACAAATATAACGGAATGAATGAACAATAAACATTGAGTGAAACACATCCTAGCACTTCCTTGTTGTCTGCAGCTCGAACTAAATTTTTCATTCATAAACTCGTATGTCATTCTCAGGTAGGCTAATTACATGTTGCGAGAGGCTTAAAATTCCAGTCCTTTTATCTTCAATTTTATACCCTTAAAAGAAAAACGGAAACCTTCTTCTCCGTTAGGGGACATACAGTTACACGCTGACATAAATCTCCTAATCGTATGTGGAGTCGTTTCTGAGCCTTTTCGGCACGTACATTGTACACTTTGCTTTATAATATATATTGATTATATATATAGCATAAAAAATCTAATCAGAGAAGTAAAAACAGTCAAAAAAAATACGAGGTTGTTGAAGTTTTCTCAGATATCCAATCAGAAAAGCTTCTAAAATATGAAAATCTACTTAATAACTATCCGGTTAAAGTAGAAGCAGACGGGAAACTAAATCAAAGTAAAGGGATTATTTGGTGCCCCGAACAAAATTATTGTACTATTGAAGAAATAATAGATGAATTAAAACCACAAAATACAGCCGATGTTAAAAGATTAACGTACTATAAAAATAAAGAAAAACACCGCAAGAAATAGTTTTTACGATTCGTTTATGTCCTTATATGTTGAAAACTGAAAATTATTTGAATTTTTTTCCGTAGCGGAGCCCTCGAGTTTGAAGGCAAATTTTAAATGGCTCCGCTCCGGAGACCTCGAGTGCAAAAGGTTAACATAACAACGGAACGGGAAATTCTAGTTATTTTTCGGTAGCAAAATTATTTAGCTTACGCCTTAGCTGTCCAGAAATTTAAAAATTAGGATTTAAAAACTATAATTCTTCCGACGGTTCTTTACGGATGTGAAACATAGCCGCTTACACTTAGAGATGAGCAACTCTTCTTAGAGAGTCTTGGAAAAAAAAGTACTGTGTAGACTATTTGGGCCGAAGAAGGATGAGTAAACAGGAGCTTTTAGACGGCTAAGCAATGCAGAATTACGTGAACTTGATCCGGTAAATGTAATTGAAGTTATAGCTGCGCGTCGGTTAAAGTGGGCGTACAAAATTGCGAGTCTTAGTAGCGAACGAAAACGTAAAAGAATGATGAAAACGTCCGAGGGGATTCGGTGAGGGCTGATCCTTCATTTTATTCTATTCTTTACGGTTCAAGTAGAGGCTATTGACAACTATACCACATGCATTTGTCCGCATGTTGAAATTCTGTTTAGTTGGATGTAGGGTTTATAAAAGAAGGTAGATTATAAGCCGCAATTTTCATTACTTTACTCAAATTTTTGAGTATATTGAATTTAAATCTCTGTAGCGTTCTCAAATGCAAATTATTTTTGATTAAAACAGCTTGACATCCGCACGTGACAAGGTATTATTATTTTTCTGTTTTGGTCTTAATTTGTCATTTCTGATAATAAACTTGCTTTGATATGGCATTCGGTGATACATCAGTCCATATGACAAATCCCTTTGAGGGTATAGCATGGCTAGTTCGGGTCTTAGTATTCCCACGGGAGATGAAGAAGTTTGGGGATACAAAATATGCATTGGGATGCAAAATAGAAACAAAAGGTGCTCAGGAAGTGCATAACGAAGGAAGGGGAATGGAAGACCATAGGGGAAAAGATGAGAAGGAGATCCTGGGTCCAGAATTAGTCTTAAGGTTCTTGAGTTACGGAGATAATTTGTGATAGTTTTTGTTTGATTTTATTGAAAAATTGCATAAAAAAAATAAATAAATGAGGAGCTTTAAAAGGTATGTAGAGGGCTGATCTAGCATTAGTAACTTTAGAGCCTTATTAACTTTTCCAATAATTTTGGGAGTGATTTTAGCGGGTGTAACATATAAGCCGAGGAATATGCAGTTAAACTGGAAATTGTAGATTTTATCACAATATTATGGGAATGTTACATCGATCAAGTTGACATTTTTTAAAGTTAGAATAATATCATTTTAAAAAAATTAATAGATTTTATGAAAAATCTTATTTTTTTTTATTTAGATTCAGTTAACACCAACAACGAACGTAGCGTTTTGTTGTATTTTAATTCCGAGACAGGTGTAGCTTTAAAAACAATTAGATACAGAACACGATTCGTAATTAGACATCTTAAAATCCAATTAAGTTAACAATGCTTCATGAATATTCTGAATGATGTTTGTAAATGAACTTTTATTTGACTAAATATTTCATATTTTAAATTTATTTTTATCATATAACTTATAAGTATATAACGTAGTTTATTAGCATTTTATAAATTTTTATTCGTTTGAAGTAATATACATTTAAAACCTAAGTGTTTTGTTATAAGTATAGCTTTTCAGATTAAATATGAGTATTTAAATTAGTTTGTTTTGACTTATTGGCGTAAAACTGCTTGATCATAAATGACATATCGCCTAATTTCATTGATTTATTACTTTCACTCACTAATATATGAAATATATAGTAAGTGGAAATATTGCGATCGTGAAAATTTTCGACTTCCGGTTTTCAACGGAAATACACGTCTTGGGGTCCCCTGAGTCCAAATAACCAAGTCCCGCAAAATGGTCTCTCTGTGTGTGTGTGTGTGTGTGAACAGACTAGCTCAAAAACTATTAACCGTGCGAACATGAAATTGTGTATTTAGTGTATTTACATGCCTGCGATGTGACAGCAAAAATTTCATCAAAATTGCTCAAAGGGAGAGGGTACTTTATTTAATAACTTTTTAAGTTTTTTCTGATTTTCTCATAAACGGCTCTAACGATTTTGATTAAACTGAGTACTTGATCTATTTATATGCCCGAGATATGACTGTTAAAATTTCAACAACATTGATCAACCGGAGGGGGGACTTTACTTGATAAATTTTGTATCATTTCCACGTGTTTTTTTTTATTTACTCAAAAAAGGCTTTAACGATTTTGATCAAACTGGGTATTTGGTGTATGTATATGCCAAAGATGTGATGGCCAACATTTCATCAAAATTGGTCAAACGGAGGTGGCACTTTATTTAATAATTTTTAACTTTTTTTCGATGATCTCAAAAACGGCTTTAACGATTTTTATCAAATTCGTCATGTTTAATGAAAATTAGGTGTTTTTTAATATCAGGTAAGCTTTATCATTATTAAAATATTCTGAGGGTTTTTTTTTTTTGGGTGGTTGGTGTCTTTTTGTTTTCCTATAAAGTACCTTTCTTTTTGTTTCTATGGAGAAATTAACTGTATCTCGTTACGCCTAAAAATAAGAAATGGCTAAATATAAGATATGATAAAAATAAAGAAAACATAAAGAGGAGAAAAAAAGAAAAATATTCAGTCAACTCATAAAACTCGTTGAGCCCACGCATGCGGAGTACGCCTTTAGTGACAGACCATTGCTCACAATCAAAGCCGTTCTGTTCATTTGAGAAGTGGCAATTAACAAAACGCATTAATTTCTAATGTAAGTGAGTTGGTAAGTGAAAGTAGTGTGTTTCGCGCACGCACCAGATTTTTTTTATTTTTATGTGATATATTTCTTTTTATTCCTTACCTAAGAATACGTTTCGGGAATGAAATGGTAATGATGTAACCATATGAAATTTTTTCGTATGTGTGAAAGATTAAACTTAATTATCATTATCAAAGATTATGCCTTCTAGTTAAAATATATTCTATCACAACCGCATACTGGAAAACAGTCCTAAATCTAACCAATGGAACTTGAGCATCGGGATCTTGTTAGCTTATACGAATGATCGATTTAAGCATTAGTTATAATTGGAATATATATCTACAATCAACAATAATCGCCTTTCTAACGCTATCGTAATTGCGATTTTTTTTCTTTTCAATTAGAAAAATGATAGAGTGATAACATCAGAGCAGTTACCAGAAAGCGATTATGGCTTTAATCTAGGCATTAATCGCAGCAATTATTTTTCATGTTGGTTAATAGTTCCAGGAATGGCATTACATGAAAGTTGGTACATTATTAGAATGGAGCTCAATTTTACGTTCAATCTAGTGTAAATGTGAAATGAAAAATCGAAGATTATACTTAAAAATAGCGCTAACCCAAACCATGGTATAGTGTTTTGCATAGTCAACTTTTATGTTAATCATGCTAAGACGTCCTTCGGGGACGTTTAATGGCGGCCCAGAGCCTGTGCGGTGCACTTTTTAAAGATTCCTTATCCTGCCTATTTCTGAATAGTCACAATCTAAGACTCCCATTGTAGCGTCGACCGATTAGCCTTAGTAGCATAAAGTGTTAAAGTTGAACCATAAACTTTTAAAAAGTATCAATTTACCAATTCGGGATATTAACCGTTACTAGCATAAGTAAAACCTGTTTAGGAGTCTGTTATACGTTATGGGTGCCAGTTACTTATCACTAGTTGTGATTTCAGTTTTTATTATTCTGCATCATTTTAACATATTAGTACTCTGAGTTTGTTTTTTTGAGGGATGTTAATTTGAAAACCATGTTATTCTTGGTCAAATAAACACAAATTTAATTCAACTTAGCAGTGCTTTTTCCTATAAAAAATGTCTACTTAGAGAACTCCAAGAGTATTTTTATTTCCTACATCATACCTAAGCTGTTTTATTTATATAAACAGAATGTTTTATTTGTTGATATCAATGTAGGAGAGAACACGTTTGAACACCAAGACAAATTCAGATATTTAGGGGCGATAGTAACTAGAAAAAACGGTAATTAGAAATCGATGAGGAAATTAAGGCTAGATTAAAAATCGGTAATGCTTGCTACTTTTCAATAGTAAAATTGCTTAGCTCGCGCCTTCTGTCCGGAAATATAAAAATTAGGATTTACAAAACTATTATTCTTCCAACGGTCCTTTACGGATGCGAAACGTGGCCGCTGACATTGAGGAGCAACGGCTTAGAGTTTTTGAAAATAAAGTACTGAGTAGAATATAAGGACCGCAAAGGGATGAACTAACCGGAGAATTTAGACGCATACACAACGCAGAACTGAGTGAACTCTACCTGGTAAATATAATTGACGTGATAGCAGCAAGATGAATAAAATTGGCGTGGAAAATTGCGAAACTTAGTATTAGAACTTACATTATATTTTTAAATAAATATGTGATCTTATTTATAAATAAAACAATGAATATAAATAAAACAATGGCTAACTAAAATCGTTTTAATAGTAAAATTATTTAAGTAATTAAAAAGGAAGATGTGGAACCTCTACAGGAAAAAAAAACTAATTTTTTTAGTTTGACCGTTTTCTAGACTTTATTTCAACTTAAATACAGATATAATTTTTACACCAACTTTTTTTGTCTATTTGGAGCTAAACGTTAGATATGTAACGCGAAGCACATTCACATGTTTTGGAAAAAGATAAAAATTTTTGTCTTAGAAAATCATAAAATTTTTGTCTTAGAAAATCATAAAATTTTGTTATGTAATGTTAACTACATTACTTAACACACATCCATTGACTTGCCCGCAGTAAATGAGTGCACACAGAACATTATTACCTAGATAGGGGAGGCCCTGGCAAAGTGGATAGGTCGGGCAAACCGAATAAGCACTTTCATAGACACGGTAACAACGCTAGCGTTTTGGGGGGCTAATGCGAGAACTAGGGGTAGAAGCCGCTTTACAGGACGGAGAGATATTGATTGTGATTCATTTAGTTGTGAGATAATTTGTTTAAACGAAAAGTAGTACGGTTCTTAAAATTTGTAAGGTAAGTTTTTATATCTTTATTGTATAACCTATGCAAGGGTAACATCTATTGCATAGTTTAGTTTAAACTGTAGTATAAGCAGATAGTTTTGGCGGAAACTGCCGATTTTTAGATTATATGGTCGTAGTCTAATTTAGTGTTTAGTTAAAATGGCGCGCGCCGGGCAAGGTGAATAAGGGCAAAGTGGAAAGCTCGGGCAAACCGAATAAGCACTTTTATAGACACGGTAACAACGCTAGCGTTTTGGGGGGCTAATGCGAGAACTAGGGGTAGAAGCCGCTTTACAGGACGGAGAGATATTGATTGTGATTCATTTAGTTGTGAGATAATTTGTTTAAAGGAAAAGTGGTACGGTTCTTAAAATTTGTAAGGTAAGTTTTTATATCTTTATTGTATAACCAATGCAAGGGTAACATCTACCATATTGCATGGTTTAGTTTAAACTGTAGTATAAGCAGATAGTTTTGGCGGGAACTGCCGATTTTTAGATTATATGGTCGTAGTCTAATTTAGTGTTTAGTTAAAATGGCGCGCGCCGGGCAAGGTGAATAAGGGCAAAGTGGAAAGGTCGGGCAAACCGAATAAGCACTTTTATAGACACGGTAACAACGCTAGCGTTTTTGGGGGCTAATGCGAGAACAAGGGGTAGAAGCCGCTTTACAGGACGGAGAGATATTGATTGTGATTCATTTAGTTGTGAGATAATTTGTTTAAACGAAAAGTGGTACGGTTCTTAAAATTTGTAAGGTAAGTTTTTATATCTTTATTGTATAACCAATACAAGTGTAACATCTATTGCATGGTTTAGTTTAAACTGTAGTATAAGCAGATAGTTTTGGCGGGAACTGCCGATTTTTAGATTATATGGTCGTAGTCTAATTTAGTGTTTAGTTAAAATGGCGCGCGCCGGGCAAGGTGAATAAGGGCAAAGTGGAAAGCTCGGGCAAACCGAATAAGCACTTTTATAGACACGGTAACAACGCTAGCGTTTTGGGGGGCTAATGCGAGAACTAGGGGTAGAAGCCGCTTTACAGGACGGAGAGATATTGATTGTGATTCATTTAGTTGTGAGATAATTTGTTTAAAGGAAAAGTGGTACGGTTCTTAAAATTTGTAAGGTAAGTTTTTATATCTTTATTGTATAACTTATGCAAGGGTAACATCTATTGCATGGTTTAGTTTAAACTGTAGTATAAGCAGATAGTTTTGGCGGGAACTGCCGATTTTTAGATTATATGGTCGTAGTCTAATTTAGTGTTTAGTTAAAATAGCGCGCGCCGGGCAAAGTGAATAAGGGCAAAGTGGATAGCAGCTATTGCCCTGGTACATGTATTTGTTTTATCTGTCTAAGATCCTAAGGGGAGCCTCCATTTGACGATTGGATACAGAGTGGACAGTGCAAGGATTGGGTGCATGAAGGATGTTCATCGTACTCTGGTGTCGGATTCTTTTTCTGTGACATTTGTCATGAATCATATTCATGAAAACGACACATGTATAGCATAGAAATGTGTATCTGTAATTAAACAATGTCTTCTTAAAATTTGTTTTCATTTTCCAGGTTTTATTCCTAAGCTGGAGTACTATATTCACTTTGCCAGGGTAGTCCGGGCAAAGTGGATAATTGACAAAAAATTAAAAAAAATATTTTTTAATACGTAGGATTGGTTTAACATAACTGACATTTTTACAATAAGTTGATAATATGTCTCTTACTCTAATTTATGTATTAAGTTGTATTCATATGGTTCCAAGTATTTTAAGAAATATTTCTCTCTTAACATATTCACTTTGCCCGGGTCTCCAGTATACTAACCTATATACCTCTAACATCGAAGACATAAATGGATGTTATGTTTTAGTATCAATAATTCGTAGTATTGAGAAACAAACCGCAGAATTTGACAATTACTGACCACTATGTCTAGAGAAGGATTCCTGTACTTGTCATGTACATTCATAAATAAATGAGAAATGGTAGGTCAGCAGAGGTGTGGTGGTTAGCATCACAACTTACTAATCGATAAACTAATAGCGTGTTAGAATTATTTAATGGTTGTCACAAGACCTTGCTTGTCCTGTACTTCGGAGTGGAGAATGTCAGGTGCTGGTCAAAGATCCTATGCTTATTATACCTGGATAGGCAAAATTTAGGACTCCCATTTGTCTGATTATCCTTTGTAGTATAATAATTAAGGCTTAATGAACGCGGAGGTTCGATTCCAAAATCACAACTCGCCGCTCCCTACATACCTCCATTCACCGACCGCCATCCAGATACTACTTCGACAGATCTGCTTTAAGTTAATCCTCCCACCTCTGTCTCGGCGGGAACTAATTAATTTTTATCAGAACTTATTAATCTTTTCAGAATTCGTTCACTACTAAGTTTCGCAATTTGACATGCCCATTTAAAGTTCATATAGTTCGGCGTTGTGTAAACATCTAAATTCTCCGGTTGATCCGTCCTTCTTCGTTCCAAATGTATTCTATGCAATAGCTTATTTTCAAAAACCCTCAGACGTTGCTCATCCCTCAATGTTAGCGGCCGCGTTTCGCATTCATAAGAGACGAAAGGAAGAATATTAGTTTTGTGAATCCCGATTTTTAAGTTTCGGGAAAGAAGAGGCGAGCTAAGCAATTTTGCTGATGGAAAGTTGTAAGTAGCGACATAGTATAAGTAGTAGGAGTAAAAAGAGACGTAAAATAAAAAAAACGAAAAAAAAAACAAATAATAAACGAAATTAAAACATAGATACAGGTTAGTCAAGGAACAACAATCAACTATTTTAACCGAATATATTTCAGTTTAAATTCGCCACACATTATGGCTTTTTAAGTAGAGTTGAGTGAAAAACTGGATAAACTTTAAATTCATTTTATACCCTATACATTTGGAACTTGTATTGATAATTAAATTTAAATTATTATTATCTTAAAATAAAAAATATTAGATCTTGATTGCTAGGTTACCCAGTGGCGGATGGGAAACAATTTATATTTGTTGGAAGTTGCCCTAGGGGGAGCTGATGGTTGGAAATTCACTAACTTTATTATCCGTCATATCACGGCCGTCACGCAATAACCGAGCACGCACGCCACCAGAATATTTTTAATAAATTATACTACCTTAATGTTCTAATTGCCGGTTTTAAAACCCTTCGCTAAGCTAACTAAACCTTTAAAGCTGATCTTGAGTTCGTCCACTACTATCTAATCAAATCTGTTCCTTGTAGAACTATTGTATCTACCTAACATGTTGGGTACATGGTTCTGAGATATTTTCACTGCATTTGATTAGTTTTTTTTATAAAATTCCTAACTTTTAGGAAGGTAGATTGGTGCACTTTTCGAGCATTCAGCACGGGAGTCACCGTCGGTGGTGCACCCGAATATTTTGATAGGAGGGGACTGTTCCACTGCATAAATAATTAAATAAAAATACGATTTTAATAAAAATACATTTTCTGACTTTAACCAATCAAATTGAATAAAATATAATAATATTAGTAAAACTAAGTAACTAAGTAAAAAAGTAAAGTAAAAATAATATAAATACATATAAAATATTAGTTGATTGCAGAATACTCTATTGTATGCTGTACTATAAATATATAAATTTCTCCATCTGGTACTTTATATTCACAATTTGGCGCCATGTATATTTTTTAAAAGGTTTCAGGTTTGAACTATATCGTTTCCTGAATCCTGCAACTAAGATGGATCTCCGGAATCGTTCTGTATTTCTTTTATAAACCAAGCAGCTTGATCCTACTTTTCATTAACTCGATGGGGCTTATAGAAGTTAATGCAAAGCAATGAAATTAGCATGATAAGGATCAGAAGGAGAATTTGGATGATATTCAACCCAGAAATTTTATCATTTTTAGCAAATACTTCTACTATAACAGAGACATAAACTGGAATGTTTTAAATACCAAATACATCGTTAGAGCAGGAGCTAAGTGTCCCAACAGTTGTTTTTAGGCGCTATTATTTCAACGTTTACCCCCCCACCTTATAATTTGGTGCTGGTAATGCCCATGGGATTCGGCATAGTATATAAAGCTCAATGATGGGCACTGTCCGATGAAAATAGAATTAGTAATCACTATTAGTCGGTAAAACTCCAAATACCATATTTTGAGAAAACTGAATTTAAAGTTGAAATTTGTGAAATAACGTTGCGTTTGGTTCTACCGCTTTTGAAGTAAAATATATTTCACTTTGTCTTTACTATGATTCAAATATGAAAAGGCATAATTTTAAAAAAAAATAACTATAGGTAATTTAAACATTTATTAAATTGGTTGGAAGTTTAGTTAACTGTGGTTTTATACCGACCAATTATAATATGATATTTTGTTCCCATACTTTAATTGTATCTGCCAAGATAGTTTTTACAATTACTACTACTAACAAAGAAGAAGAACAAGATTCAGGAGATGAAGGAAAAAATGAACTACATCATTCTGTGGAACTGTACCAAGTACTTACAATGATGGTGTTTTCATTATTGTTCAACTAATTGGGAAAATGTCAGTTAAATATTATATGGCTAAAATGTTAAAGATTTGGGGTGAAATACATGCATCTTACCTGCAAACGTCTGATAGAGAAACAACATCCACATTTCCTGATAGGTCGGACGAGGCTAGTGTCCAAAGCAAGGATGTAGTTATTAAAAGAAGTCTTACGCATGAATGTAGGGGAGTTACTGTTTTTCTGAAAATATTTATTTTGAGAGGAAAATTGATTTTTAACCTTTTTAATATAAATTTGATTTTGTTAAATATTTTTGTATTAATAATATTAGCTATTTAAATATTTTGTGAAAAAAGAAGAAATACTAGTTAAGAAGAAGTTACTAGAAGAACTAGTTGGATGTATAATAAAAACCCAAAATGTATAATAAGATATATAATAAAAATGTGTGATAGAATAAATAGGAAACATCCAAAGAAAGTTGACGAGAAGAAGAAAAAAAAAAGAACTACAGTAATTAATATATATATATATATATATATATATATATATATATATATATATATATATATATATATACATGTATATATATATGTATAAAACATATCATTAAATTTATTGGGAGCTTACCTCTTTCACAGCCTAACTTTGCTCACATTTATTTCATTTTTTAAGATAGCATCAAAAATTACATTAAATTGATGCTATCCATCAGGGGTTGCACAAATGAAAAAATCGTTTTCTTTAAAAAAATTAGTCAAAATTTTAGTGAAATTTGTTTTTAAATTTGATAAATGGGAGAAGTAACCCCTATTTACGGTTACCAAAAACTATCATTTATTATGAAAACCTTCATTGAGGTATATCAAAATTATTTATTTGGCTTGTTGACTCTAGATGATCCCAAATCTAATTTTCTTCTTAGGTTTTTAAAGACACTGCAATCTTGTAGTAGTCAAATTATCCAAATTAATCTCGCCGCTATTATTAAGAATCATGGATGTGAAAGTTTAATTGACTACTTTGATAATGAAAGTAGCTCCAAAGCCTCCCACATAAAACCTTTTCTTTCATCGAGAACCAATAAAAAAGAACGCTTGGTCCAGTAAACAGTGACAGGTATCCGGGCAATGCTGGCTAATTGCCGGTTGTAATCGAAATATTCATCGATCAGAATCGATATAATTAACACGGACAGTCGAAGGGAGGTATTCGCCGCCGGCGTGTTCGGGGAAGTTCGGACGAAGTGGAGAACAAAGAGGCAGTTACATTATGCGGCGGCCGAAAGTTGGGGGGGGACTAGGTTAGCGGCAGTCGGATAATTGTCGGTCAATAAATTAATGGAGCTCTTCGCCTTCGGGGGCAAAAGGCAAAAAACATTCCGAGCTGTCATTTAGATCGCCTCTAGCTATAGCTGCTTCAGCGGGAGGTGGGTAGTGTGGAGGGGTCGGGGGCACATGCCACATTGGATGTAATTGTTAGTTCTTCGGGAGATATATATGTATATATATGAGGAGCATCTAATGACCTGGCCAGGAAGAAGAACAGAGACGCCAGGGGAAATATCGATCCCTGTCCCTTCGAACTGGTGAGGAGTTTAGCATTATGTTTAAATAAAATGTTCATAATTTTCATAAGAAAAAAAATGAAACGGTACTTCGACGTTTTCAAAAGAAGTACGATTCAGTTGGACTTGTTGCACATGTCCCTAAACTGACACACTAATAAGACCTATTTTGTTGTTTATATTTATCAAAATTTAAATACCATTCAGAGCGTAATCATACCTCAAAGGGCAGATGTACAGCAATATAGATAAAAATAGGAAAATAAGAAAATAGAAGGATATGTCCCCAAATGGCCTTTAGTAACTAGGAATGGGCGGAACAAAAAAAAAAATAGTAAAACTAATATTTGAGAATTAAATATTTTATTATAGCCGACGTTTCGACCCAAATTTTAGATCATCCTCAGGAAAACTCGGAATCAAATGAGAAAAACCAGAATTTTATTTTTAATATTTTTTATAAAATTTATCTGATTGGTTGTCTTCTGGTATTTCTCATTTAGTCCTGATGATGACCTAAAATTTTGGTCGAAACGTCGGCTATAATAAAATATGTAATTCTCACATATCAGTGTTACTTATTTTGACCGCACCCCCAACCATTTCCTCGAATTCTATCTGCTTTGAAAACATGTTAGAAAGTACCAAATAAACAAATAATATTTATAAAAAAAAAAAAAATTCGCCCGGCAATGTTTTTTCTTAGATATCGAACACAATTGTCTGCTTTAAGGTTCCTTTTGTTGCCCATAAACCGTTTGATTTATACCTAATTTTATATTGAATCCTAAGTAATTATCAATTTCTAAAACAATGTGCCGGTTCGTCACTCTGCAGCTCCCTCAGAATTGCGGATATCTATTAGATTTTTTAATTCTAATTCTTTGGTTAGGTAATACCTACTAACCAATCACTAAATATTCGCGCCGTTAGCTGCAGAACTCCAATCATTCCACTCCTCGACATTTCTTTTTTTCTTTCTCTGGTTTTTATCTCCCGCTAAATGCTTTAGCACTTGGGTGAGTTAAATTGTTATCGCGGTAGGCGGAGGAATGTGCTCACTATTACGTGCTTCGGCTGGCAACGAGCTTCTCCCGGTGGGCCTAGGCTATGAGAAAGGGATTAAATGAATGCTGCATTGATGAATAACAACAATTTAAACTAATCATTGTGAAAAACACATGCAAAAAAAAAAAAAGGTTTATATTACAATTATTTTATGTAGAAATCAATATTGTTCATCAAGATGTCCTAGATAGATTATGCAATGCAGGAACATATATTTCAATGACAATTGTTTATTAAATGGATAATATTCAACACAATCCACTATATACTATCCATTATCCACATTTAATAATCTACTATATGCATGAGAAGTAACAATAAAAAAGTGGTTAAATTTATTTTTAATATTATGCATAATGTTAATTGTCCTCTTAAAACTGGAATGTATATGCTTATCCCTTCAAAACGTAGTAACAACCATACAATTTTTAGGTTCAAAGTATGGTTTGAGTATGAACTGAAGGGAAGGTTACTGTCTAGCATGTATTAACACTTAACATGCGATCAACAAGTCAACAATCAACAAGGGAGCCCACAGAGCACCACATAGAGGACCCATGAAATAGGGTAGCAATTTACTTATTTAAGTTGTTTGGTCATTATAAATCATCGATATTAAAGCGAGATCACTTTAAGAATATGCATCTTGAGAAAACACACCAAATTTGCTATATTAATGACATAATATTAAGCAGGTTTCCTAATTGTTACAGTGCAAATCACTGTTTATTACTTGTATCGAAAAATAGTAGAATAAATAATTTTTACGAAGCATTTAAAAGGGCAAAACACCAAGAAGAAGCACTTTTAGATTCCTTAACCGGACAGAGCATTCTGGCAATATTAGTTTTTGAGAAAATAATAGCATTTATAGGTTTATTATTAGTTAATATTATATGCAATAATTATTAAAAACATTTTTTTTTTTCATTGACAGCAAGGATATAAGGTCCTGCTAATCATCAGTCGATAATAAAAGTTACCTTTATCTAAATTTCTAGCCTTCCTATTTCCCTAAGAAAAAAAATCTGGTGCGTGCGCGCAACACTCAACTTTCACTTACCAACAAACTTACCAACTTACTTAGATTAGAAATTAATCCGTTGTTGTGGTCCCCTCCGTTCGACCAATTTTGATGACATGTTGGCTATCACATCTTTGGCATATAAATAGATCAAATACCCAGTTTGATCAAAATCGTTAAAGCCATTTTTGAGTAAATAAAAAAAACACGTGAAAATGATACAAAATTTATTAAGTAAAGTCCCCACTCCGGTTAATCAATTTTGATGAAATGTTGGCTATCACATCTTTGGCATATAAATACCTTAAATACCCAGTTTGATCAAAATCGTTAAAACTGTTTTTGAGTAAAAAAAAAAAAAACACGTGAAAATGATACAAAATTTATTAAGTAAAGTCCCCACTTCGGTTAATCAATTTTGATGAACTTTTTACAGTCGTATCTCGGGCATATAAATAGATCAAATATCCAGTTTGATCAAAATCGTTAAAACTGTTTTTGAGTAAATAAAAAAACACGTGAAAATTATACAAAATTTATTAAGTAAAGTCCCCCCTCCGGTTGATCAATTTTGATGAGATTTTTACAGTCATATCTCGTGCATATAAATAGATCAAATACTCAGTTTAATAAAAATCGTTAGATCCGTTTTTGAGAAAATCGAAAAAAACTTAAAAAGTTATTAAATAAAGTACCCCCTCCCTTTGAGCAATTTTGATGAAATTTTCGCTGTCACATACCTACACTAAATACCTAATTTCATGGTCTCACGGTTTATAGTTTTTGAGCTAGTCTGTTCATACACACACACACACACACACACACACACACACACACACAGACCATTTTGCGGGACTTGGTTATTTGGACTCAGGGAGCCCCAAAACGTGTATTTCCGTTGAAAACCGGAAGTCGAAATTTTTCACGATCGCAATACTTCCACTTACTATATATTTCATATATAGGTAAGTGAAAGTAAAAAAATAAATAAAATAATTGGTGAATGAATTTAAGACTCGTATTAAATTTTTATTCACCTAGGGTGACTACAATCCTTTTGAGAACTTTTTTTTATTTTTTATTTACTTCTGTTGTTTTTAAAATTGTTAAATGTCTGTTTCAGGGCTCAGAGGCAGTTTCAAAACTGAATAATTGTGTGATTATTTAGGCCCGGTATGAATCTGTATTTATATAAAAATCTCGTGTCCCGATGTTTGTCGGGGTAAAATCAGAAACTACTCAAACGATCTTTATACAAAATGGCTCATTGTGTGTAGTTTTGTCCAACATAAACGATGTTATACTTTTTATCACGATTATTAGACTTAATATTTCTTTAATTGCAAATTAAATGCTTAAGTTTGATTAGTTATAAGTTCTATAAATTTCCTACAGATGGCTGTGTAAGTTGATTTATTGACAAAACACTTCATTTTCTTTGGATATTTAGGGAGGATAAGCATAAATCTATTTTTTTCCGACTAGGACTAGGAAAATACGCGTTGGCAATTATGTGTCGCCTTTTCACGTGTGGGGAAAGATCGAATCTATTTGTTTTAGCAAAAGCAGGTTACCCAAAATCATTGTGCGCCTATTACTATAACCTCCTTATGGGATATCTCATATCATCATGTGTTATATTCTGAATGTAATTGTTATGTATTGTAGCAAAGGATTAATTTGGTACATTTTCGCTATCTTTCTGTTGTGATTGTACTAAACCCTGTTCCAATTATATTCTTTGTTAGTTCCTTTTACAAGTGTCATTAGAATATAAGATGTTAAAAATTAAAACTTTAAACCTTCTAAATATTTTACCAAACAATTTTAAATTTGGCCTAAAGATCTAATTTAAATCCCGTTGGTTTTTAGATTAGCTGAAACGATTTTATCTTTATCAGTGAATTTTTATTCGAGTGTAATTCAGAGCATTATAGCTACTGAGCCACAGCAAAGCGTGGCAGTTCTACTCATATAATAATAAAATTTTAATGAGTGATCCCTTCCGATCGGAAGTGGTAATATTAAATATAATCTCACATCCTGTAAAAAACCTGTATTTTCTCCATATCAATAAGAATAAGACAGTAGCTACCCGATATAGAGGAGATATGAGCGGAGTTATGAAATATCAGATACTGGGCTCCGCAGTCCGACGAGGGGACGGAGAGTTCCCGATAAACATGCCCCGGGGCCTCAGCGTGATTATTTTTTATACAGTCTCCTCTCTCGGCCAATATAATATAAGGCATTAACGTAATTTCGGGGTTGTGAACTATAGGACCTGGGTACCTATTAATAGTCTTCTGCCCTCCTCATAATATTTTTTTTTTCTCTAATATTATTTTTTTTTGTTTTGTTTTGCTCTAGTGGGGATTTAAATATTTAGAATATCTTAGCACCTGCCTCGGAGGTTTTTTGTACAGGTAAGGTACTTTTTGTACAGCGGGCTAAGCCGGTACCCTTAGGTAGAAGACCCGATCCCACCCAGATAAGAGCCTAAGCTAACAGATAACTAATTGAATGTCCTTAACGGGATGATAACGAACGGTTTACAGCGGAGGATGATGACAGGAGGCCACTATCTATCCAAACAGGTACCAGTACTGTTAAAGGTACTTGTAAACCGATCATTAAGATGTTGATAACAAGGAAATATCAGTATTTAAGACAATAAAATGATGTTTCGAGGACATTAAATGTTATCTGTTAAAAAAGTAGCACTAATACTAACCGAGGAAGCGCTAAGTATATTCAACATCTCTTTAAAATACACCAAAATATGGATAATAATAATCCATTAGAACTAGAGTTAGTTGGGAGACTGTAATCCTTTATAAATATTATTATTGTGTAACCCTTTATAAATATTATCTTAATTTACATAATATATTAACCCATTAACGCCCGGTGTTATATTTATGTAACGCCAAAGTGAAGTTTGTTTTTGTCATAGAACAATTCTTAGAACTTCGGGGTTTTTGTTGTGTTTATAATATACTAGGAAGGCGGAAGAAGGGATACAGTTGATGTTAACTGTTTTATTATTATTTCGTATACCGATTTGAACAGATTGAAAATGTCCTTCCCTGTTGACGTCGAAAGTCTACAAAGTCTCCTGCAGTAAGTACCGTTACATACGTTTAATATTTTTTATTTTATTACTAAAAACAGAGAAAGACTTTCTCAACATATCTGTTGAGTTTTTATGCGTATTGGTTGGTCTTTAAGAGTTTTATAGCCTTTCATTTACCACTGTTACCGAAATGTAACACCGGGCGTTTGGACCCCCTTTATTTTTTATTTTTATTTTATTGTTTTAGACTGGGGTTTCTCTTCAAGATGCTCTCGATTTAATACTCGGTGATTACATCCAGGCAACGGCCGTTTATGCAGAGCCACCGGACCCTTCTGGGGTTACTGACGAGGAGTCTGGGAATGAAGAAGACCTAGGAGATCCTCTTCACCTTTCAGGTGGGCTGCTTCTAGCTCCTGCTGAAATTGTTTTGTGCGACAATAAACGTCCTGGTGGCATTTATGATGTGCCTGAACCACCAGTTAGCCATCCTTCTAAGCCCGCTCCACCTGGAGCTTCAGATTCGACCTCCACGATGTCAGCGCTATATCCAGTTCCAGCTCCTACTTGTAACAATCAAGGGGGGGATAATAAATCGTGTAAGAAAAGGTAAACCAACACCATTATTTATTCCAGGTGACTTTTACGCCAATCCTGTACCTTGGAAAGAAGATGTTGTTATAAATGAATCCGAAAGTTTTGAAAAGTTATTTGACAGCAACGTTTACCATCTTCTCTTGACTGAAACGGAAAAGTACGTCCAATTCAAAAATGAAGAGCCTCAGAACTTTTCTTTGGGGGAAATAAAATGCTTGATCGGGTTTTTAATTTTGACTGGGTACAATAATCTTCCAAATAAACGGATGTATTAGGAAGAAGTAAAGGATGTGCAAAACTTGTTGGTTTCGCCAGCCATGCGACGAAGTAGAATGTTGTCACTAATAAAGTTTATTCACTGTAGCGACAACAATGCTATCAATAAAAGTGACAAACCATGTAAAATCAGACCCCTCATGGATCTTCTAAAATAAAATTTCCTGGCAAATTTCATTCCAGAAAATAGAAGCTTGAATTAAGATGAAAGCATTGTAAAATTTTTTGGTAGACACAACCTGAAGCAATTCATACCAACAAAACAAATAAGGTTTGGTTTCAAAATGTGGTGTATAAACTCACCAGACGGCTATCTTTTAAATTTCGATTTATATCAAGGGAAAAATCTGAGAGTCAGAGATGAGTACAACATTTTGTTTAGAAAGGCCGCTGCACCGTTTGTAATGATGCTGAATGAATTCCCTGAAAATTTGAAGAAGATTCCATTTGATTTCTTTTTTGACAACTTGTTTTCAAATGTAAACCTATTTAGATTTTTGAAGGAAATGGGATACACTGCAACAGGAACATTTCGAGAAAACCGAATACCTAAAGCAAATCGGGTTATCGCGGGTATATATTAAAAGTTTTAATTTATGGTTTTGTTTATTGGCAACCTTTAACCAGTTATACTATTCAAATTCAGAATTATTTAAAAAAAAAAGCTCATTAAAAAACACGGGGCACAGGCGCCCGGTGTAACATTTATGTAATACCTCATTATGACCTTGTATTGAGAATTTTTTTTTTTTTTTTTTTTATTTGTTCATGTTATATAGAATCTTAGCAAGTGGTGGTCGCAAAGATTTAAAAAAAAATGCAACAAAAATAGTTCTGGGCGTTAATGGGTTAAAAATATAGTTATATTATTATTATCAGTGGTAGAACAACCAAATTAGTGAGTCAAGGCCTCCTTCAGAAGATCTCTCTATCCCTCTATATCCTCCTAGAAGATGTTCGTAGAATTGGGTGGCGACTCCGTCTGTCCACCGAACTTTCGGTCTTCTTGCGACCCGTAAGATTTTTTTTCGGATACCATCCTTTTAAGAATGCTCTGTTCTGGAATTCTGGCACTGAGTCCAGCCCTTCTAAGCCACCCAATGCGGACGCCTCTCATAATTTCCGACTGTCCATGAAGGGTTTGAAGCTCCAAATACTCTCCAATTTTCCTCTCTTAAGCAACTCTAAAGGAACCTCTGCTCGTCCGACCTCGAAATTGTTAAAGCTCAGTGCCATGTGTATTAACATATATTTTCCAGATGTTTCGATGAAATATTGCTATACCTCATAGTTGAGTTGAAGAAAAAGATTTAGCGTGCTCCTTTGCTTGTGAAGTTCTTTCCAATTTCCTGCAATACCCCTCCCTCAAGCTCTCCTAATTTTTCTCCTCAATTTTTTAGATTAATTTCACACTCCCGATCCTTCCTAAAATTCCGACGACATTATAGAGCCAAAAGCAGAAAAAAATTAAATAAATCTGTTTTCATGGACGCCGCCGAATACACAGAAAAAAAAAATGACCGTATTCCTTTTCGACCTTCCTTCAGCCCTTTTCTAAAAACCCAATTCAACCAACACCCTAGAAATCTTTTAAATTCAAAACTCATAACCTATCTTACTTAAAGATGCTTCACCGCTTACAATTCCGTCGCTCCATGTTTTTAGGGCCTTACAAAAATTCACTCTTTTTTCAATCCAACTTGTTTATTGACTTGAGAAAGAAAATGTACATTAAATGTAAGAATATGTAAAGTAAAGAAAATGTAGACGAGGTTGAAGAGGCTGATGAATTGCTTCATTAGATTCATCTTCGGTATCCACAGGCGCTCCCACGTCACAAGCTGCTATGCTGAATTGCAGTGGCTCTACTCAGTTTTTCGGCGGCAATATTTCCTTGGTGTATATCTCTTCCGAACGTTCAGAATTAAGAAGCCTCCATATATCCTGAATTTATTAACACCCTGTCTCTCCATACATTCTCTAAATACCAGATCCCAAACCTTGAACCTATACATCCCTTCCTAACGAACTGCCTCCTTTACAAAATCATTTATCATCCGTAGTGCCTTCTTCTTTATTCTTAGGGGACAAGATGTCCCAGAATAAAATTACTTTTTCTTCTTCTTCTTCTACTTTCTCCCTAATCTCTTACAAAAGGCTCAGAATGCGTTCTCCCAAATAATTTTGTTATTTCACAGGAAGTTGCGTTCTGGTCTAGTCTCTTCGCCGCCAGCAGATGGAATTATCATAGACTGTGGTCGTGCTGAAAACGCTCTTGCTTTCCTCCTGCAGATGCGAACATCTGGAAAGGTCCCGCCAACCTCATTAAACCCAAATGAGATGATGTTGCTATCGAGGGACTGACGCCGTGGTCACGAGATCTGTCATCGCTCGACATCTGTGTCCGCTTAGGATCCCATTTCAATTCAATAGTCCCTCCTATATCAGGCTATCGTGGGTATAGATATGAAATTTATTTTTTGGTGATTTTAATTTCAATTTTAAATAAAAGTAGTAGTGAGATTAATGTACGAACCTTCAATTGAAAATAGGATTCATCAGTTGTGGATGGAATTTTCAATTTAATCTCGTTGGTCGAATTCCATAGCACCTGAAGTCTTTTTTTTTCCTTAAAATTTAATGACGTCATCCAATAGGGTCATGTTAGCCATATATTCCGCTAAGTTGTACTCTAAATTTTATTGTACGTTTTTCTATGTTTGACAAAGTAAAAAAGATTCTCTACTAATCATAAGCAGTTCCTTAAAATGGATTTTAGATATGTATAAATTTAAATTAAATATGTATGAAATTGCACTGACTATGTTTTATGTTCTATTTTATACCTGTTGTTCATCGAGTCCTCATTAATCCCACGCCCTCTCCCCTGTCCCGTAAAAAAAAAATCGTATAGCATAAAAGGCGAGGAAGTAAAGGAGAATAAAATCTACTTTATTATAATATTGTAAAATTATAGTAAAAACTACCGTTTTACTTATACAGCATAGATTATTTCAATTTAATATACTGTACCATTTATGTACAGCACAAATAATTAACAAGGTTACAAAAAGTATAAACGATACATTAACACGGTTATTCTTGTGTTATGATTTGAGCTTCAGAAGTCTAACTCTCCTGTCCACCGCTCCTTATATTTAGTCTGGATTAGAACCGTCCAGAAATTTCTCGAAGCGTTGAAGGTTCTGGAACATGCACTAGAACAGTTTGTGCCAACAAGTCTAGAACTCTTTTCGATCATATGTTTTATGTTTCATGTTACAATGCTTTATCTAAATTAAATAAGAAAAATGGTAAATAATGGATAAAAGAATAGCCTGAATTTTCTAAATAATCACGGAGTTCGCAAGGAGGTGGTTCATGGGAGCCCCCATAAAAAAAAAAATAAGCTCTTTCTCTATAAAATGTGTCATAATAAATAGTTAGGCAATTTTTCAACGTTTTTAAACCTTTCTCAATCCCTTCAGTAGAAGATGCATTTAACTTTTTCGGACCGATTTAACCATTCCTTAAACTATAATTGTTTCCTTTTGATCAATTCTTCAGATATCAATTTTTTTATACGACATCCATCTAGAATCTTCAATAAATATTTAGTTTGTGATTCAAACTTAAATTTATTAATTGGTGAGGTGTTAAAGGACTAGGAGTGTTGATGAAGTGGAAAGGAATGAAATTTATTAATAGATGCGGGGTCATCTGTAGTGGTTGGCCTACACCACGGGGCGGGTTCGCGCCCTGTGATGGCCCAAGGATTTTTAAAGAGAATAAAACATCCTTAGCTATGCCGTCGGACGTAAAATGGAGATCCCGAGCCTGTACGATGTCAGGTACTCGTTAAAGATCCCTATCCTAATTATACCTGTATAGGCAAATTTTAGGACTCCCACTGTAGCTTCGTCCGATTAGCGTTAGTAGCATAACAATGGACGTAAAACAAACAAACTTAGCAGAGGATTTTGCGCCCTGTAAAGCATTCGTTTTCCATAACGACATATAAACATACACTCTTAAGATCAAGACTGAGTATAAGTATATATACATATAGACTCTAGGGGCTGGATATGTAAGAGTCCTCCAGTTATGGCCAGGGCGGACACGGACAGATGATGGATCGTGGGACAGGATAAGAGACTCGCCGAGGCTTGAGATAAAAGAGGACAAGACTAATTCTGGACCCGGGATCTCCTTCTCATCTCTTCCCCTGTGGTCTTCCATGCCCCTTCCTTCGTTATTAATATATGAGCACCTTTTGTTTCTATTTTGCATCCCATAAAACTTCTTCATCTCCCGTGGGAATACGAAGACCCGAACTGGACATGCTGTCCCCTCAAAGGGATTTGTCACATGGGCTGATATATCACCGAATGCTACATCAAAGCAATTTTATAATCAGAAATGACAAATTAAGACCAAAACAGAAAAATAATAATGCCCTGTCCCGTGCGAATATCAAGCTGATTTAATCGAAGATAATTCGCGTTTGAGAACTCTACAGAGCTTGAAATTCAATGTATTAAAAAATTTGAGTAAAGTAAAACAAAAAATCTGGTGCGTGCGCGCAACACACAACTTTCACTTACCAACTTACTTAGATAAGAAATTGAGGTGTTCTGTTAAATATCATTTCCCAAAGTCACAAATTTTTCTACATTAATATCTTATTTTTATTAACCGTTAAAGCCTTTTTTGAGTAAATAAAAAAACCCGTGAAAATGATACAAAATTTATTAAGTAAAGTCCCCCCTTCGATCGATCAATTTTGATGAAATGATGGCTACCACATATTTGGCATATACATACTTCAAATACCCAGTTTGGTCACAATCGTGAAAGCCGTTTTTGAGTAAATAAAAAAAGCACGTAAAAATGATACAAAATTTATTAAGTAAAGTGCCCCCTGCGGGTGATCAATTTTGATGAAATTTTTACAGACATATCTCGGGTATATAAATAGATCAAATACTATGTTTAATCAAAGTCGTTAGAGCCGTTTTTGAGAAAATCGAAAAAAACTTAAAAAGTTATTAAATAAAGTACCCCCTCCCTTTGAGCAATTTTGATGAAATTTTCGCTGTCACATCGCGGGCATATACCTACACTAAATACCTAATTTCATTTTATAGTTTATAGTTTTTGAACTAGTCTGTTCACACACACACACACACACACACACACACACACACACACACACACACACACACACACACACATATTTCCGTTGAAAACAGGAAGTCGAATTTCTTCACGATCGCAATACTTCCACTTACTATATATTTCATATATAGGTAAGTGAAAGTAATTACGGCTTATAACCTACCTTCTAAATTCCCTTCCTTACTACCCCTTACTCCGCCTTAATGACCAAAAACCATTCATTTACAATCCCATGTCAGAAGCCTTGGAGTGATCTTTGACCAGCACTTGTCGAGGAATAACCATATTTCCGAAATCACCAGAAAATCAATTGCTTTCCTCAAACAGTTCCTAAAATCACGTGACTGCAGGCTCTCAAAAACTCGTCAACTCCTACTTTCCTCTCTTATATTCCCCCATTTCGATTGACTAGCCAGACAAATGGCCATTAATTTTGTTCATGCCTGTTATTCTTAGGGGACTAAATGTCCCTGAATAAAAATTACTTTTCTTTCTTTCTAACCTTCTTTTAAAACCCTACATCCCACTATGTTATAAAGTTGTCAATAGCCTCTACTTGAACCGTGAAGAATAGATTAGAATAAAGACTTAACGAAGGTTCGATGCCGACACCACCAATCGCTCCCTACACACCTCCACCCCCCTCCCACCGTCCAATCCCAACTCCGCAATATCAGCCTTCACCGAATCCTCCCACCTTCGCCTAGGCCTACCCCTCGGAAGTTTTCAAGTCTGCAAAGCGTTTATCAATGGTTTAGGGATTACAAGCCTTTTTCAAGTCGATATATAGTTAATGTACAATACCACTATATTCTGTTTTTATCTCGAATATTTGACGAAGACAGAATATTTGGTCTACGGCTGAACGGTTCCACCTGAAACCGCATGGACTTAAACCGTAAGAGCTTATCTACACCAATACATTACTTTTAAATCCTATAGGTGTCATTGTGATGCTGATTAGCGGTTCTCAAACTTTTTACTGCGAGACCCCTATACTGTCAAACTTTATAATACCTTGGTTATATTTACATTTAAAAAAAAAAACTAAGCTTTGCGCCCCCCACCAATTCGCGATCTTCACATTTGCGACGACAATCACTGATGTAAATTACAAAACAACGCCGAACTGAGAAAAATTTAACAGTTAAATATATTGAAGTGAGAACGGAGTTGGTGAATAAAATTGGCGTGTCAAATTGCTTAACGAGTACCTCAAAAAATAAATTACCGCTGAGAAACTTCCGGGGTAGGCCGCGACATAGGTCAGAGCATTGGTCGAATCGAACGATGGCGGTTCTAATCCGCCCTGGGATAGTTGATTTTTATATCGTGGAGGCCCCACGGAATAAATCTCGACCTACCCACCATGGTTAGAATAGGTTGGTTACACCTCTAGAGTAACCCCCCCCCCCCCGTATACCACACACACAGGTAACGAACAAAAAAAAAAAATGGGAGAATTGCTTTATTCAGCTCTTTCGAAATTATTTTGGACCGCTATTAGTGGATGGAGATGTGTAGGGGCCGAATGGCATTTTTTTAATCAAACAACGTTCGAAAAGCCTCTATTACTACTATAATGATTATTTTATTGGTTTTCCTCCAATATACGGTAATTTTGAAAAATCTCTGGACACTTCTTGTTCTTTTATTTAAATATTTCGTTCATTCTTCCAAGATGTAGGAATATTCCAGTGTAGGAATATTCCAATGTAGGAAGATTCCATTATATCTTATGAGGTATTCCTAATTTCAGAAGTTGAGAAGGACACTTTTGGATTCTTCAATCCAAAAAAAAAATAAAATCTGTTGCGTTCGCGCAACTAACAACTTTCACTTACCAACTTACTTAGATTAGAAATTGATGTGTTTTGTTTATTGCCACTTCTCAAAGTCACACACTTTTCCATATTAATTTCTTATTTTTTATTTTATTTGCTCTATAAAAAACGCTAATTTTGTTTTTACTATTAAATAAAAGTTTCTACTTGTGATAACTCGGCTATACTTTAAGTCGTCTGATTTTATAATTCCCTATGTAGTTGTTGAAAACTTCATTTAGTTACCATGAAACTAATAATTTCCAATAAATGAACGGAACGGCTTTAATTATAAACAATGGTCTGGCATTGAAGGCGTCTCCGCATGCGTGGGCTCAACGTGTTTTATGAGTTGACGGAATATTTTTCTTTTTTTCTTATTTATTTACTTGGTTTTTTTTTTCATATTTAGCCCATTTCTTATTTGTAGAACATAACGAGAGACTGATAATTTCTCCATATAAACAATAACAAAGGTACTTTATAGGAAAACAAAAAAGGCCCCTTCCCCATTTAAGCCCCCTCAGAACATTAATCATGATAAAGCTTACCTGATATTAAAGAACGAATTTGATCCAAATCATTAAAATCGTTTTTGAGATAATCGAAAAAGAGGTAAAATTGGAAAAAAAGTCATGAAATATAGCTGTCACTTCTTTGGCATATAGATACATCAAATACCCAGTTTGATCAAAATTATTAAAGCCGTTTTTGAGTGAATAAAAATAACACGTGAAAATATACAAAATTTATTAATTAAAGTGCCCCCTCATGTTGATCAATTTTGATGAAATTTTTGCGATCATATCTCTGGCATTAATATTAATAAATCAAGCACTCAGTTTTATCAAAATCGTTAGAGCCATTATTGAGAAAAGCGAATAAACGTAAAAAGTTATTAATTAAAGTACCCTCTCCGTTTGACCTATTTTGATGAAATTTTTGCTGTCACATCACGGGCGTATACATATACTAAATACCCAATTTCATATTCGGACGGTTTATAGATTTTGAGCTAGTCTGTTAACACACACGCAGACCATTTCCCGAGATTTGGTTATTTGGACTAAGGGGAGCACAAAAGTGTCTCTTAATGTCTTTCATCTTTTTATAAAATAATATTCATCTCTTTATATGAAATGGTTGCCAATAATCATCCCTACGGCCAATACTCTAATGCGAGTTTATAAAGTTTTTTAACTACCTAAATTTTGTTGTTTCAGGCTTCCATGGTCTGAATCCATTATCCGCATTTCTTCTTCCAGGTTGGACCATGTCACAGGTTTTCCAACAGCCAAGCTTTCTACCCATCTTGCTGTGGGCTTCTTCATGGCCCTGAAGAAGCCCACAGCAAGATGGGTGAAAGCTTGGCTGTTGGAAAACCTGTGACATGGTCAAACCTGGAAGAAGAAATGCGGATAATACCTAAATTTTATCGGATACCACTTTATTGGAACACACTATTCGGTTTGAAATACATTTATTCCTAGTGTCTTGAAGCCAATTCTTGTCTTTAAAATGCGTATTCTTTTTTAATTTAGGAATAAATATGTACCCTTATAGTTTATAAGGGATATAGCTAGTAGAAGAACAGCTGCTTTAGCTACTACATCATAATATTTTACTGTATTAAGATTATCAATCAGCCTTAATTAATCGAAAAAATTATACGTTAGAATAAGAACCTCTCTAACTGTCATACTATCGAACTGAATCAGCAATGCACCTGCCGAAGCCCCATTAACATCCAGTCCATTTGTAATATCACATCTAATAGTTAGATATTACCAACTCACTCTTCCCTTTCCTCTAATACTATTACTATTTACTAATATATGTATTCTGTTATATAGGAAGTAGAAATTCTATGGGGGTAGAGCAACGAAATCTGAAGGATATGTAAATTCGGTAAAGACCAGGTGCGATGTTTGTTCAGATATCAATGCTACATACATTTGTAGCTCTTAAATTGGAAGAGATAAGAACAATTCTACAACCTTAGGATCGGTTCTTTGGAATGTAAATCTTACATAAAGAAATATTTTTGAAAACTAAAATTAAATAAAAAAAAAAAATCGGGAAGATGGAAATAAATTTTATATACACTCACATATTTAAGAAAGAAATTCCTTTTAAAATATCAAAGAACGCACTGAATTATAATTTCAACTACTTAGAAGAATTTATAATTATCTTGGAAAGGAGTTTTGCTAAAATCGAAGGGGGGACGCCACCAATTTGCTCAAGACCAAATACAAAAAAGTAATTAATGCGCTACAAGAAAGCTATAAACAACCATGTTTTTCTGGACGAAATAGAAAAAATTATAAATTATATCAGGAAAAAAACGTTTTTGAGGATTTGAGAATAGAACTCGCATAGTTCAATAAAGTTATTAGCAATATTTTAAAATAAACACAAATATTAGCCCTTTGCACTCGAACGGAACCTCTCAGGTGCCATCCTATCCATTACTGCTACTCGAACGGCGCCCGAGAAGCGCCATTACTATTTATGATAATATTAAATAATTTATTTTTGGAGAGAAAAGATTTGGCTCCGCCGAGAATCGAATCCGGGGCTTCCGCGTGACATGCGCGGTATGCTAACCATTACACCACTTACTCTAAGTACGCTAAGCGACTAAGTCGCTTCCAAACGGCACCAAATCCTTCCTCTTCACTGACACCTCTTCCACGATCTCGCAAGTTTTGCGAGTATTTACGGGACCCGGGTTCGATTCCCGGCGGAGCCAAATCTTTTCTCTTCAAAAATAAATTATTTAAAATAATTTAAAAAATAGGTGGTTACCCGCAATGATGGTTAAATTAATATTAATGATAATATTTTACCTTATATTGTGCATGCGCAGTACCTTTTTTTTACTAGGTTTGAGATTAATCCGGTATATATCAGATGGTGTACACTTAGATCCTTCAAGGCAGAAAATAAATTTTGAAATTTATATGAAATTAAAAAAAATAAAAAAAAATAGTTTTTTGAAATTAATATAAAATTATAATAAATATTTTTTGAAATTAATATAAAATTATAAAAAAATATAAAATTAAAAAAAAATCAAATAAAAAGTTTTTTTTTGTAACTATATGTTCTTGAAGGTTTACAAATACATGTAACACAAATTTCATTGCAGTTCCTTACTTGGTTCTAAAATTTTACCTATAATATTACGTTTCCAGGGTGTACGTTTTCGGGAATAAGTTGCGTCGAGTTGCCGGTAGGTAACGTCCGAAACGGTGCCGAATGCAAAGGGTTAAAGCCAACAAAAATAGGGTGATACAGCATATCATTCAGAAAAATACAACTATTTAGGTATGCTAAGAATACCTAGCAAGCAATGGTTTTATTCTCTTCATAGCATGACATAGAAAGAAGAAAACAGAAGAAAGGATATTCATATAGCAACAGATTACTTTGAACCACATGTCAGTAAAAGAAGTTGTCAATATAATGCCCTCTGAAGTCTTAGCAGCAATCAAAAGTTTGACAAACAATAAAACGCCTGGCCCATGCAGAGCAAGGAATGAGAAGTTTTCGTCAGGAGGCGAAATAATGGCATTGGAATTAAGTATGTGTTATTCAAGTTAATAATTTTAAATTAGTAGAAACCTAAAGAATGGAAAATTTAAAAAAAAAGTCCTTTTAAACGAAAATGCTCACAAAACTAAAACTGATAATTATAGACCCATATTTCTGGGCTAAGCCTGTGCTGTTATTAATAAGGTGCATTTACACTGTGTGAACTTTACCCTCGAACAGTCCCTCACACCGGCTATTCTAAATAAGATACGAAGACGAACTGCTACTTTATTTGTTCGCCTGTGTGTTCGGGGATGGCGATAGTGACACGTTTGAGTTCGTTAATATAAGCTTCTAGACATTCTCTTTGCATTCTTCTGACGATGCTGTTATCCATAATAAGTTAGGGTAAAATACAGAACTTCTGCTAGTTCCAAGACATCCGTCTTTGTAATGAAAATTGTTGTATGAAGGTACATAGGTGCGGTCAGACATCATTGTTTGCTCGACTTCACGTGTCAGTGTAAAACAGGTGTTCATAGTATGACGGTATGGAAAGGTTCGATTTATTGTTCGATGGAGAGGTTCGCACAATGTAAAGGCATCCATAGAAGATTAGCTTCATACATCTCAGAAACCATGCCAATACAGCATGGTTTCTAGAGCATGGTTCATTAAATATAACATATATTAGAATATGTTATATTTAGTTAGTGTTGTGTATTATATACATATTCCATATATAAGTTATTAACCAATTAATTGAAAAGTCAAGGGAGTATAATTTTCTAATAAGGAATATATAGGAAAATTATACTCCCTGAAATTTTCAATTAATTGGTTAATAACTTGATGTATGAAGCTAATCTTCTATAGATACCTTTATATTGTGCGAACCTCACCAACGAACAATAAATCAAACCTTGCCATACCGGCAAACAACGAACACCTATTTACACTGAAACGTGAAGTCGAGCAAACTATAATGTCTGATCGCACCTATGCTTTGTGGACTTCGAAAAGGCTTTCGACAGTGTCTATCATAGACGTATTCCTTAGGCAATGAAAGGTTGATCCATATTCTTCATTAAACAGAGAAAAAATCAGTTCTTGTTTGTTTTCCTCCTATATAGGAAAAATCTCTGGACACTTCTAGTTCTTTAATTTAAATATTTCGTTCATTCCTTTCTAAATATTTCGTTCATTCACATTCTTCCAATATTTCTATTTCATAATTGTTCATAAGTATATTAAGATGGTTAATCAAAATGTAGTTCTTCGATCCAAAAAAAAAAAAAAAAAAGTTTGTTACTTTTCCACTTTATGCCACTAAGGCTAATCGGACGATGCTACAGTGAGAGTCCTAAATTTTGCCTAAAATTTACGAAATATGTTAGTTCATGCTTTAAAAATATAATTAAAATTTAGGATGTTACAGTAATCTTTCCAGTAAATAAATCCCTCGAACATATGCCTGTATATTAGCATATCATTATGTTAATTGTTAATTTTTATATTATTTTATTAGAAGATAAAAGATTCGACCACGGCCGGGAATCGAACCCAGGTCCTCCGCATCTACGTTGCGGCGCTCTTACCACTGAGCTAACGTGGGGCCGTCCCAGACGTGATCATCATATCATCATAATCAGTCACGTCTGGGACGGCCCCACGGTTAGCTCAGTGGTAAGCGCGCCGCAACGTAGATGCGGAGGACCTGGGTTCGATTCCCGGCCGATGTCGAATCTTTTATCTTCTAATAAAATAATTTAAATATTTAACCAAAAGACCATAAATAAATACATCGTTAATTTTTATCATAAATTATATTAATAGACATAAAAGGTAATTTATGATATAAGGTTTTTTCATTAGCAAACTCATCTCGCCACTTTCTGTTGTAACCTTCATTGTTGTTGTTTGTTTAACGTCACTTTATGCCACTAAGGCTAATCGGACGATGCTACAATGGGAGCAATAAATGTATCCAGGAATAATTATGATATGGATCTTTAACGAGTGCCTGACATTGTACAGGCTAGGGAACTCCATTTTAAGTCTTGTCCTAGGTAAAGCAGAGCAAGGGAATTTTTACTTCTTTAAAAAACCTAGGCCCACCGAGGTACGCGAATCCGGGACATAAAGTATTGTAGGTTGCTATACTAACCATTACACCACAGGTTACCACCCCCTGAATGCGTTTTATTCCACCTTTAAATGTAGATTCACTCTCCTGAAAAATCATATTCTTGATATACGACGTTGTTGAAAGGATTGAGCGATATATAGTCCTAGAACGAATTTTATAGTTAATAAATATTAAAAAAAAAAAAGGAGAAATTTCAATGTTTGACATTCGATAATTTTTTTTTTTAGTTTTCTGGCCGTCACTAATCGTGGCGCAGGCGGGTGGGATCGAAGAGGCGTCAGTGCCACATGAATCAGAACTCATTGGGCAGATCCATTAGGTTGAGGACCTCCGTCAAGGAGTTTACTGCACGTCAAAGTCGTTAACAAAAAAAGGAAGAGATTTATGGAAGGATGGCGGAAGGGCAGGTAAGACCCCGCTGGCCACGGAGGATTATTTGTGGTGCTCGCAACTACTGGACCCGGTGTCGTAAAATTTGGGGCCCCGTCGATGAGTACCACAGATTATGCTCCCTCCACCCCTTCTTACCTGCCTCCACTCTTCTTCTTTCTCTTTTTTTATATTTTGTTTAGTTTGTTTTTATATTGTCTTCTCTTTGTCTTACTGCCCATAATAAATCCCTAATCTTATATGTGTAATAAAAACAATACCTTTATTTTAATTTTGGTACTATAAACACAAAAACGTCTTCACCCGGACATTCTCCGGAGGGTACACTGCTCAGGAATGCCGACGGCTTTATCCCACTCCATAAAAACGGATTCTTCTACGAATTCCTACTCGTACAACAAGGGCACAGTAATGGGCTTGAAACATTGTTACATTGAATAATAAGTTATAAGTATCTCATTTTTTCTTCTTTATAAATTCAGAGTATAAACTGTACTTAATGAGCAATAAATAGAATACTTAGAAAACAGCGAAGTCATATACAAAATACATCGCGTCTTTAGATGCACAGCACTTTAGCATTTTAGAGGGTAATTTTCAATGGATGTAACTACTTTCAGAAGAAATCCTTCGACCTTATGATAGTCTAGATAAAAAAATATTCAAAAAATCTAGTGCGGTACGTGCACTTCATTTTTCCGTTTTTTGTGGCCTAAAAAACTCACCAAATGTCGATTTTACATCACGAATCGATACGAGCCGTAGAATATCTATGAATCGTAGTAAATAAAAACTCAATTCTCAATTTTGTTCTCTTATGCCTTTCCAGAAACCGACCCCTCTTATGCCTTCCACCATAACCGCCTTATATTTCATTCAGAAATCCATTATGAAACTATAGTTCTTAAATAAAATATAATTAACTGCTTTAAATAAATTGAACCTCAGCTAGTTATTCTCTAAAGTACAATATTTTGTTTTATTATTAAATACAATTTTATTTTAATTTATGATAATACAGGAAAGGGGGGGTCACCTTTGGTATAGTGGGTAGCATGGCAACCTACAGTACCAAAGGTCGCGGGTTCGCGCCCAGTGGTGGCCCTAGGATTTCTAAATGGGAGTAAAAAATCCTTAGCTATGCCGTCCCTCGGATAGGACGTAAAATGGAGGTCCCGAGCCTGTACGATGTCAGGTACTCGTTAAAGATCCTTATCCTAATTATACCTGGATAGGCAGGACTCCCACTTTAGCATCGTCCGATTAGCCTTAGTAGCATAAAAATGTACGTTAAACAAACGACAAACAATACAGGAATGCAAGCATACTACATAAAATATGATAATACTCCATCGCGTCTTATATTATGATCCTCTATTTCGTTGTTGGAGACTTCATTAGTCAATATGCAAACAAATAATTTCCATTAAATATGTGTGTTCCAAAACACGTTGAAAACTCTTTCCCATGAACAGAACGCCTTTACTTTACAGAAACCGGAAGTCAAAATATATACACTAGATAGATAGATATATTTTATTTGTTAAAGAATACGAATTCTTGTACAAATTGAAATTCTTTTATGGGTTACAAAAAGGACATCTTGAGTCCGCAAGGCAATTAAATCGTACATCTAAACATTTGATATAAGTAAATATAAATAAACACACAAATACTTAATATATATGATTACTTCATTAAAATATATACACTATGTAGGAATAATTACTGTTAAAGTTGTTTGTCATACCCTGGAACCTCGGTTTTGTCCGCGTTTTACATGAGCCATTTAGAACAATAAGCGCCCTATCAGACCAACTTCTTGTAAAACCGTTGATCTAAAAACAGTATGATATTTTTTTATTTCTATTTTTGTGATCCTTTATTTAAGCGCCAATTTTTTTTGTTGTATGTACGTTTCGGCATTTACGCCATTATCAAGATAACAATATCTAAAATCAGAATTACAATATATTTAAAAAACAATTAAGTAATGAAACATATTCACACCCATCTGTGACTATAAAAATTAAATTTGCTGAATGTCCATGCCAGAAAAGATCCTACCCAAAAATCAGTCTAAAGCACGAAAGTCAAATGGTTATGCTAATCTCTTGATCCACTCCAACATGTAACTCCATTGCTGCTTCAGCCTATTAAATTGTAAATATTTTTATGGTCACAGTTGAGTGCGAATATGTTTAATTATTTAACTGTTTTTAATTTAATTTGAATTGTTAAAATATATTGTAATTCTAATTGTAGATAATGTTATCTTGATAATGGAGTAAATGTCGAAAGGTAGAACAACAAATTAAAAAAGTGAGGCTTAAATAAAGGATCACAAAAATACTTGACTAAAAACAGTATTTTCAGAAGAAATCAATACCGACCAATTGTTGGCCAAATAAATATCAGATACAGAGCGAAATAGTTACAATCGATTTTTTTTTTCTTTCACTTACCTATATATGAAATATATACGAAGGGAAAGTATTGCGACCGTGAAAAATTTCGACTTTCGGTTTTGTGCGCGAAATGGTCTGTGCGTATGTGTGTGACTGTGTATCTGTGTGTGTGTGTGTGTGTATGTGAACAGACTAGCTGAAAAACTATAAACCGTACGAACCTGAAATTGGATATTTGATTTATATGTATGCCCGCGATGTGACAGCAAAAATGTCATCAAAATTGATCAAAGGGACGGGGTACTTTATTTAATAACTTTTTACTTTTTTTTCGATTTTCTCAAAAACGGCTCTAACGATTTTGATTAAACTGAGTATTTGATCTACTTATATGCTTGAGATATGACCGCATGATATGCATCCGCAGCACGCCTTAAATGACAGACCATTGTTAACAATTAAAGATGTTCTGTTGATTTAATTGAAATTATTTGTTATTCTTAACTGCATAGAAAATTATAAAATCAAACGATTGGAGTGTTATGCCTGCTTTGCCGAAGTATCACAAGTAAAATCTTTTATTTAATAATAAAAAAATGTAGTGTACTTTAGAGAGAAAATACAAACAAACAAAAGTAAATGAATGTGGAAAAATGAGTGACTTTGAGAAATGGCATTTAACAAAACACGTCATTTTCTAATCAAAGTTGATACGTTGGTAATAGAAAGTTGTGTGTCGCGCGCGTTTTTTTTTTTTTTTTTTTTTTTTTTTTTTTTTTTTTTTTTTTTTTTTTTTTTTTATGCGTCCAAATTCCAAAATAATATTTCAAACTCTGCTGTAGGGAATTATTTTTTCTAGTTGTACAGCTAATAATTTTCAGGAAGTTATGTGTCTGATTTCTTATTTTTCTAGTTTGTTTCTGTGAGCTCATTTCAAATTGATTTTTCTGAATATTTAACTCTTTGGCGGCACAATCGTAAAACAATAGAGAGAGTATATGAGAAAATATCGCCTAATGTGGAATTAAAACGCCATGTTTTATCTCGACATTATATGGTCCCAGTTATTTATAACGGGATTAGCATCTGGAGCAGCGTACATTATGGCACCCCGAAGAGCGGAGTGGACAAGGAACACAACTAATATATAAATCCAGGCAGTAGTGGAGCGACAGTCCGGGACAGAGATAAGACGTATTGCACGCTAGCGACTTTGGAAAGGGGGGGTCTAGGGGGGGTTTAGAGGGGGGATTAAAACAAAACGAGCGAGGTGTAGCTCGCGTGAAGCGGGGGGCGATAAGCGAGGACAGTGGACTTTTTATGTGACCACGAACCTGGGAGCAGAGCCAGCGGGTAACGAGCTAGAGCCAGACCCGCCACAACCACTACGAATAAACTGTCTGTTCCAGCTTCTAATTGTTAGTCAATATGCTTCTATTGTCTGGGGTCTACTAGTTCTTAGGGTCAAAGGGATATCTATAATTCTGTGGGAAATATATGGGTCATTTTAAAACTATAGGTTATTTTGGAGGTGAGAGATGGTCAACTGTTCTTCAATTACGATAGGTTAAATGATGGTCAGGATTTTCAGTTTACAATGATTTTATTATGGTAAGCCAACGTTTCGATCCAACTTGTGGATCTTCATCAGGGCTAAAAGAAAACAAATATTGGAGTATCTATGCTAGAGGGCGACAATAAATGGATACATTACAGAACTGATAATTATTTATTTACTTTTTTCAAGATAAAAATCTCTCATTTTCGGCGAGATTTTTTTATAAAGTGTCTCAATATCGGTCTCTTAACTAGCCCTAAACGCTGGCACACACTTGAAAGTATAAAAACGTCCCCTATACACAACGGCTAAATGTAGCCCCCGGCCATAGAGTTACATATTTATCTGCACCTACAAATATGTATACAGATTAATATCTATTGATAACAAGGTGTTGTGACATATTAACCCTTAGAACTAGTCTCCCTCAATCCCCAAACCTCGTCTCACTCCATAAAAATTTGATTTTTTTCATTATTTGTAGGGAGTGAGATTGTAGGTTTTGAATGTTTTTATGCTTTGCTGGCCAGAGGTTTTAGATTTTCTCATATTATAAAATTCTCATATAATGTGAACATTCATGCCCATATTAACTGCCCATCATTAATAGATTAAACACTTACCCTAATTTACAAAAGTATTGTAGTGAGTGAGGAAGTGTAAAAATACTCTAACGAATTCCACCACAAAAAATTTCTTCAACGAACACATGTAGTCTAATGAAAACAAAGCTAAGAGTTAGTCTGGTAGCTATGTAGCAGCTGCGTTACCTTATATTTTTCAGGCAGTGAAATATATCTTTTCCTGGTTGTGGAGGGTTAGTTAAGAAAATTTTTAGGGTGTGAGGAAAAACTGTGTGACAAAAATAAAAACTATGAGATGTATGCTTAAAGTATTTTATTTTCATAATCTACCCAGATATTATCGTACCGGAGGGTACAATGAGTGCAAAAATATTTTTTACAATAATATATGCACTCGGTTAGGGTAGCATAAAAACATGAGATGTAAGAAACAGTTGTTGGGAGTGAGAATTGGCGTAATTAACAATTTTTAACTATGAAACATATCAGCTTTTTAGCCTCAGATTAGTTTGTCCATGTAGGGGCCAGGTTGTTTTATCTCTCCAAAATTTTTAGGCTTTCTATGACGAATAGTTTAGGCATAGAGGCCGTGTGACACAAAATAACCCATATTTTTGTAACGACCCATATACAGTAGCTCACAGTCGAAATGATGGAAACGAATATTTATATTTCAAATGCTAATTATTTCTTCTTTGGGTGGTGGGATTGCGAAGTGGGCAAAAGCGTTAGTAAATAGAAAATACGTATGACTGAGAACCAGATGATAGCAAGTTCAAAACGCGGATCCAGGGAATATTTTATAATACTTGGCATCAATACTCCACCCTCTTCCTTGGCCCGGGAAACTCCTTACAGCCTAATAGGCGAGGCACAAAAAAAAAAAATCTAAAGAAAACTTAAATCTAAGTAACGAAAATGAAATGATGTTGGTTGGTAACCGCATTACTTAAGAACGACTGGATGGATTGGCTAATTTTTCTTTTAATATGTTCGTAATAGACCGAGTAATGTTCATACGGAAACGAAAATTTTAGAAGTTTCTAGGAAGGTGTTTATTGCGTTATTTGGGCAAACTCGAAAACTATAAATTTTATATTAATTAATCTAATCTTAATTTGTGGCTGACCACCATTTTAAATTATTTTTAAATAATTTATTTTTTGAAGAGAAAAGATTTGGCTCCGCCGGGAGTCGAGTACTACTCGCAAAACTTGTGAGATAGGGGGAGTAGGTATCAGTGAAGACGAAGGATTTGCTCTGCCTTGAGCCGAGCTCTGTGGTGTAGTAGTTAGCATCCTCGCATGTAACGCAGGAGACCCGGGTTCGACTCCCGGCGGAGCCAAATATTTTCTCTTCAAAAAATAAATTATTTAAATATAAATTTTATACTAAATAGGTAAATTGAAAGCTTAAATATTTTGCGATGCCCTACATTGAGAAAAAATACCACAACTTTTTTTTTTTTTTTTTCCTTCCGTTCTATCTATCTATATAATAAAAATGAAATTACGTTCGTTGGTAATTTTCTTTGAAAATGTTCGGAGTATTCCGAGTATGGTTCATACGGAACCGAAAAAAATTATAGTTGCCCGAAATTTGTTAAATTGCGTTATTTGTGCATATTTATATATAAACGTAATTTGATTGGTTCATATTTACCAACGAATCAAGCGAATTATTTTTTTTTATTTTTTAAGTAATTGTTATTTAGTTTCTTATATTAATTATGACCCAAATTACTGGTTTCCAAAATGGTAGCGCGAAACCTAAGGAAGTGAAAAAACATCAAATCAGACAGACTAAAGATAAAAAGGACCATCCAAAGCCCAATATTTGCTAAAGCATATTGGACAAAGTTGGTCAAGGGTATTCCTAGCAGGATTGCTGTGTAGGGCAAAAAAATGCATTAAAAATAAAATGATAATAAGTTGCTGGTGATTCCTTCACAAGAATTTGATGCTCATTAAGCATTAACTGAGATCAAAACCAGAAATCGATTTCTTTTTGGTCTTTTATTATTCCAATTTCATACAACAGTGGAAAATCCAATCTTCCATTATGATATATATTTTTTCAATACATTTAAAACCTCACAGCGTTTCGAGGCTTATTGCCTCATCTTCAGGTGTACAATACATGTATTATAACCATACAATACATCAATTCATTAAAATCTCGTCAATGAATAAATAATTATGTCAGATTAAACTTCTTTCTTTGGCCACCTCACTGTGTTTTTAGAAGTGCTACAGTGCGATGCTACAGTGGAAGGACTAAATTTTTCCTGTACAGGTAGAGATCTACTATAATTAGATTAGGGGCCTTTAAAGAGGACCTGACATCGTACAGGCTCGGGGCCGGCATTTTATGTACTATCCGAGGTACGGCATAGCCTATTTTTTACTCCCTTTAAAAAAATCCTAGGGTCACCGCGGAAAGCGAACCCACCACCGTTAGTATTGTATGTTGCTATACTTTTATATGTTGCCACAACACCATAGGGGACCACTTCAAATTGATTTGATTGGAAAGAGAAAATACCTGAAATTATTTATTAATAGCCATTTGATACAATGAAAAAAAATTAATACAAAAAGAAAGGAGACTTTTTTAAGTATTACAGATTATTAGTTTCGGCCTCAAAACTTTAGCTTGTCTTCAGGGCTTTCTTCCTTCCGGCTTACTTAATCCATCTTCTTCTTAATCGATTCATCCTTTTCCCTATGTCAGTGTAGAGAACCCTTCCTGCAAAGACCGATCCAGAAATTTCAGTCCTGAACCACCCTGTCAGCATGTTTCCCGCTCCAGCCCTCTTAGATCGACAGCTTCTTCGATCGCATTTTCCCATGTTTTTTCTGGGCCTTCCTCAAGTTCTTCTTCCTTTCAATCTCGTCTGACAGATCACAGCTCCCAGCACCGCAGCACAGTCGCACTTCTGCTACGTTTTCGATGCTCAGATCGTGGGTTAAATTAGATGGATTAGATCGAAAGGTTAAATTTTCGGAACAAAGCTTAGAACCAATGGAATGATTAGTCCTGTTTACGCGGTTAATTTTTTTGGTGAATCTTGGGATGGTTATTAATTATCATTATTATTAAACGCATCATTGTTCGCTCGACTTCACGTTTCAGTGTAATTAGTTGTGTAATAATTAGCAAGGTTCTGGGGATTATCTGTTCGTCACGCAATTCGACATGTGGAAAGCCACCTTAACGCAATGAAGAAGATTCCACTATCTATTGATTTAACAGACCTATAGAGGAGAGCATAAGGGCAAGATTCAATCATCTCACCCTTGACGGATACCCGGAAATAACCGAAGGTAGACGGAGATCACCGTACTAAGTAATCACCGTACACCGTTACAAGTCCAAACTAACGATCAAATTACGCCCCTGATGTCAACATATCATGAAATATGCTCGTTGGATAATTTGTTATTCGCGATCTAAATCTCGCGATGGGAGGGTACACTTTTAATATCCTCACGATGCTCCTCCACTTTTACTATTAAGCACGCTCATGAATAAGGGGGAAGCAACGCTTGAAGTAGAAAAACAAGACCTATTTAACTATTTGAGGGATGGATTATTTATTTATTAATTTGGATCGAATTTTAATTCTGATGCATAATCCTGCATAATTTTGATCATTTTCTCTTTCTATATTCTCTTGAAATGGCCAGTATTCAAAAGACGGTATGCTAAAAATCGACGTAAGGCAATGTGGCTCAAAATGGGGGAACAACAAAAAAGGGAGAGGCGGAGTTAAGAGTTATTTTTGTGAATAATGCTTCCAAAACATGATAGGCAATTGATCATTAAAAACGGAAGCTCCTTAAAAAATTCTTTGTGCGCCTACAACCCTTTCCATAGATCTGTTAGTCAATTTTCGAAAAATGTGATTAGAAGTGGACTAAAGAGAGAATCTACAAACTGCTCGAAGGTCGAATAAAATCCTTATTAATCCAACCATCCCCCAAGCCAAGAATGTTCCCAGGAGCGACTGTCAAAGTAAGACTGCCTCAAGATTTATTTTCCAAGATGGTGCGATACAGTTCACAAGGAACATTCATCGTGAAGAACAGAGGAGCTACCTCACACTGCATTTGTAGCGACTGTCACCTCAAGATGGAACGATAATTCTATTCCAAGAGTCTTCGTTATAACTTCTAACAGTCGCATTAATATGTGATCTATAATTTTGCTTATTTTATCGCAACAATTTTATCATCTGAATTATTTTTAGGAAGAAAAAAAAAAAAAAAATTAGGATATAGATATACAATTTCAGTGCCTTCTCCGATTTTTTCTCCGTGAACGACAATCATTCCATTCCCTAAGAGTTAGATATTATTTTGAATTCATTATGAACACATTAAATAGGATTAAATTAAATTAATACTATTTAAAGTTCAAACGGGTACTTTTTTAAAATTTAAAAATAAAGCAATTCCCTTGAAATTGAAATTGGATGCTTAGATGAAAGGCAAAACAATTCTAAAAATATTTTAGTTATTTTTAAACAAAATGGATATATAAAAATGGGCTTAACCATTATTGGTGATACTAAATATTATGAATTAGTTAAAAAATAGTGAGTTACTCTTCATATTTTCTCAAATATCAGAAATTCACTCCTGAGTGACTAAAACCTAATTAATTTATACGGCATAGATTTATTTAATCCCTATCGTCGGTTTCGCCAATTCCGAGCCGGTGCATGGAACTCTTGGAGAGAAAATTATTTTATGACTACAAGCAAAGATTCAACACATCTTGGTATATCACAAAAGAAGTTTGGACATTTACAGCTTCAAAATAATCATTTCTTCGTAGCACAAATGATTTTTTTTTTTTTTTGTAAATCTCTATATATATAAGAGGCTTTGTCCTGACTGACAGAATCAACGCAGAGCAAAAACTACTTATGGTAGAAACTTCAAGTTCGGAATTTAGATTTTAAACGCGATGTAGGTAACCACTAAGAAAGGAATTTCAAAAATGGAACCCCTAAGGGGCTTAAATAGCGAAATTGTCTTTTAACCCTAACGGTCACCTATTTTTGCACATTAAAAAAAATGTCCAATTTGGACTACTTTTAAAGATCTTGATACGACGAAATTAACTCGAAAGTCCCTACAGGCCATCGAAAACCATGTTACAAAGCCGAAAAATGAAGCGTTCTCGACGAGTAAGCAATTTTTTGTTTCGGCATTTTTAGTGAACTCTCCATTGCGCGTCTCCCTCTCTTCTACCGAGCCGACAATTCAAAATAAATAATAACAAAGGCTTAGCGTACTCGCCGACACCACTACTTGCTCCCTAAACGCTTCCATTCTCCCTCCGTCCAATCCCAATCCCACAAGATCAGCCCCCACAGTGATCCTCCAACGTTCATCCCTTAAACGTTTTCCTTATTAATAGAGCTTATCGATCTTTTATTCAATCGTTTGCAACTAATCTTTATTTCTAAATGAATACATTTTTTAACTATTAAAATGTTATATATTATATAAACATGTATGTACGAGTATATTTGGGTTTCTCAGTGAATGACTAACTAAGAAATTATTGTAGTCATTCTGTCAACTGAAAGGCTTATTTAATTTACCCCGATATTTTTTTATACGTAGATTTCTTACTAACAGTAATGTCATGTGTTGGTCAAATATAAAAGTTATTTTTGTTTGAGAAAAAATGTCTTTGAATTAGCTTTAAAGGCGAATCCCAACTAATTCGCCCAACACCTTTTATAAAGTTAAATCAACCTTAGCATTGAGAAGAGGTTATAGGTGTAATTGAAATGAATCCAAAGCTATTTGACTACATTAACAATCGAAAACACAATTGACAAGATTTTACGTTTAAACTGAAAATTATCTTCAAGGAATTTAAATGTTTTGATTTAAAGTTAACCCTTACTGAAGGGTTTATAAACAATGAGAGCCTAATTTTATGAAGTTTGAATGATGATGATGAACAATATTTTGGAAGGTTCGACATAAAATATTTTGTATAGTTCTCAAGGGCGTACCCAGGATCAAAAATAGGGGGGGCAAGCTATGGTCGTTCAGGTTGTAACATCTTACCGCGGAAAAGGTGAATGAAACCAAAATTATGTATAATTATAGCAGTGCTTTATCAACTAAGTTATACAATTATTTGCTTGAAACAGATGTATTTTATTATTGCTTCCAGTCCTAAAATCCTAAAAAATTATTGCTTCCAGCCTTCCAGGGGGGGCAGCTGCCCCCCCCTGCCCCCCGCTGGGTACGCCCATGATTGTTCTGGAGGTATATTTTCTAGCATTCTTTTAGTGAGATCTGAGGCGAAAGAGTTATAGAAGAAGTAGAAGAGGTTCAAAATGAATCAAACAGACCAATCAAGAAGGAAGATTCATTTCATCAATTTGTTCTTGGGCCAGATGGAAATTATTCATAATAAATAATTACACGTTTCACATCACGTCCACCGAGAAAATAAAAGCAAGCTATCCCCGGCGGTGGGGAAAGGTACTTGTGACCTTTATTTTGGGCGTTGGCCCCGCCCTGTTATTAATACCAGTTAAGATATAAAGCTTTCTAGCCGGCACGAAGGTAAGATCTGATCGTCCAATGGGATGGGAGTCGTGAGCTCCGCTGGCCAATCGGATTCGAGGCCACGCCTACGGTCTTGGAAAAGTGCAACGGCTAGCCTGGGAAACGGCCAGGGGTGGCCAACCCTTCCGCGGAGTCACACGACGTAGTTAGACTTGGAAATAGCTGAGGCTCGGGGATTCGCGAGGGCCATTGTACCTCAAGGTCCTTGGGTTAGGAAGGACAAGAAAACAATTCCGAAAATAAAATAAACAGTACTTAGAAATAATAACGGAAACCATTTCAAAATAAAGATTAATTTCAAAATAATACATTACTCTAAAGCCAATAAAAGTAAATACGAACGTATTTGTATATTAAGGCTGCGAGTATACGAATATTTGCAGATTTTCCCAGCGAATATTCGCCCATTTTCCCTGCGAATTCGGGGATATTCGTATTTACATTTGCAAATACAAACATATTCCTATTCCTACATGCGAATACAAATATTCGCATTCATCATCATTTTAAAGCTTACCTTAACCACTGCATCGGAAAAATATACAAATCAATCATTTCGCCTTCGATTGCGAGTTATAAGCGCAAAACCGCGGTTTTTGCGAGAAAAAAAAATGGTCGTAGAGGATTTAAATGGTGTCAATCTTTTCAGGTTTTTAAGATGAACATCTTTGGTCAATTACATTTTTTCGATTAACCCCTTCGAGTTGTAAGTGAAAAACTACAATTCTCAGCGGAAATGGTTCCGAAATAGTCGCAGGGCTTTTTCGGATGTGTCATTTTTTTTCAGTTTGTCGGGACAAACATTTTAGGTTATGTACACTTCTCCGATTTTCGCCATCGTTTGCGAGTCACAAGCAAAAACCTGCGACTTCCGTCAATAGAATCTTATTTTTTACTTGCTTTCCGCGAAACCGATACGAGTATTTAAGTATGAGGCGTATTCCAGGGAGCACTCTTTTAGTGACATCTATGTCTGTGCAAAACAAACCCACCAACAAACATTCAAAGATAACCATATCGTAACTTCAAACATAGTGTTCAAAGAGGTCCAGTAATTAGTATACATACTATTTGTATGTATACATATTTACATACGTAGTATACATGTAAATGTAAATACCTTAAACTTAGGTTTCCAAAATAAATGATCTACAATTTAAACACATCTAATCTTTACTTCAACCCCTACCTACGCCCATGACGCACTAAATACAGTGATACGCGTGTGAAATAGTGAAACCAACGTAGAATATTTATTTATGATTTATTTGATACTAGCTGTATATCCCGGTTTCACCCAGGGAATTTCATTTTTCTAATAAACGTGAAAAAATTGAAAGTGAGATCATAACGATTTTTATAACAATAAAGAATATACCCAAGACTGGCTGAAGTTATGAAATTTTAATATGGACAGGTGTTCGCACCTAGTAAGAAAGATCCACTGAGCGAAATTTGGGGAATTTAGGACAAACGGTATGGATTTTTATTAAGAAAAAACAAACTAACAGAAATTCATCTTTAAGCTGTATAACCCAGTTTGATCGGGGAATTTCATTTTTCTAACGATGTTGATTTTGTAAAAAACCATTATAAAGTGAGTTCATTACGATTTCTATAACAATAAAGAATATCAGCTGAAGATCGGCTGAAGTTATGCAATTTTAATATGGACAGGTGTTCGCACCTGGTATGAAAGAACTACTGGCGAAATTTGGAGAATTTAGGATAAACGGTATGGATTTCTATAAAGAACAAAAAAACAAACAGAAATATTGGCCTGCAGTTTCAGCTTCTCGCAAATCGGCTTGCCAAAGCCTTTGTGGCGCAAAGCGGGCCTCGTATTCCTGGGCAGACTCAGTTTCCCGCGATTCTACCTGTCTAAGCCTCTGTTGTTCAATCCTATTTTGATGTTTGTCGAGAGTTTCAGCTGCTCGCATTTGACGTTGTTTTTAGCTTTTGTGCCCACTACTCCTATTGAAGCTCGCTTCTTAGGAGGCAATTATAATAAATAAATTCACCATACATGTAAATAAACGTATTGTAATGTTAAAAAAAAAAAAAAAACATATGGTTTAAAAATCCCAGAACTCGACGCCTACCAAGGGACGGTCTTGTTGGCCTCATCAAAATCTAACAAATGATTTTTTAGACCGTTTTTTCGACTCAAACGGTCGATTTCGTATAAAAAAACCGTTGTAAAGCGAGATCATGACGAATTTTTTAACAATAAAGAATATACCAAGAGATTGGCTGAAGTTATGCATTCTTAATATGGACAGGTGTTCGCACCTGGTATGAAAGAACCACTGAGCGAAATTTGGAGAATTTAGGACAAACGGTATGGATTTCTATAAAGAACAAATAAACAAACAAACAAACAAACAGAATTTCAACTTTATTTATATAGATATTACAGTTTTGAAGCTGAAAAGCTGATAAAATTTTTTGTTCTTGTCATCCAAACGTTTTTTTTTTTTCTTTTTTTTAATATTTTGGGTCAGTAATTTCTCTTTACGTTTACTTATATCTTAATTCTTAACGTTTTTGTTTTTCTTTTACCTAACCTGACTAATGGCTTTGTTATTCTTAGGGGACTAGATATCCCAGAACAAAAATTATTTTCTTTCTTTCTTTCACTATACAATACTAAATATACGGTGTGTGCTTTAATTAAGAGGGATTTTAGGAGGTTAGGTAAGCAATTAGCAAATGCTTAGGTAAGCTGGTTGATTATTAATTGAGGACGCCTATTCTCCATTAGAGAATGATTAATCTACCTAATTTCATATGCTGTGCCTTTCATGTTACCTATATGGAATGTATTAACGTGTCAAAGAATCATAACATAAATCCAATTCATAAAAAATAAATAATTTCAAAGAATGTATAGAGTTAACAGCAAATCTGTATATTATTTATGACATGTTTACCTCTCGTCTGTTGCACTAAACGAGGTGTCTGTGGCGTTCGATGCAACTGGAACCATAAACATTAGATATAAATGGAAAATGTGTCATTTCTAAAATTATCGATTCATGTGTATTCTAGAAAAACTATAAAACTAATAATTTTATTGTAAATGGACAATAATAAGAAAGGTGTTTTTTGCTACATTCAAAAAATTTCGCCACTACAATGGCCTGTTCACATGTTTAGGTTTTTGGAACCAAGTTTGAAAATAAATACTGCTTCGATATTTGATCGAAATACAATGAATGAAATAGACCTGTTTAACCGATCAAGTTTTTTTTATCAAACTTGGGATGAAAATGTTTTGGTTTAAAGGTCGTTCTGAAAATCCAACTCGACTTTAAAATATCAAAATTATAAATAGATCACATCCGTTTATGGTTTTTTTTCAATAGTTTTTAACATTTCGATAAACTAACTAATCTAAACTAAAACCACTCTCTCGAATGTTAATTTTTATAATCACCATTGATTGTTTAACGAATAATTAATCAATTAATTATTTTGAAAGAAAGAAAGAAAATAATTTTTATTCTAGGACATCTAGTCCCCTATGAATAAAAGAACATGGTGAAATCCACAGCCATTTTTCTGATTAGTTTAAAAGAAAATCAAAAATATTAAGAATTAAGAGACAAGTAAACACAAAAGAGAAAACACTAACCCAAAATATTGAAAAACATTTGCATAACGTGAACAAAAAAATTGATCAGCTTTTGAGCTTGAAAACTATAATATATCAAATAAATCATAAATAATATTCTATGTTGGTTTCACTATTTTACATATTTACAGAAGATTGAAGATTAAGAGGTGGCGAAATAGTTGGGTTTTAAAGGAAGTGAGGGATGAATTTTGTGTTTAAACCAGGCGTTTGAGGAACCCGAAATATCCTTCCCTGAAATTCGAATTATTTTTCTAATTCTAAGCTGTAATTTGGGATAAAATCATTGAAATTAAGGTAATATTCTAGCTCTAATGTACATTTGAGTTTGCGGAAATTTTTGGATATTTAGAGTTTCTTGAACAGCATTTGAAACACGTAGGCTTCTGGTCACTTCCCTGGTGTTTTCCCACTTTGAACATTGACTTGATCTCGAAGCAATACTAAAACGTTTACTTACATTTTTCGTAGATTTATCTTTGGGGCTCCAAGAGACGTCTCCAACTCACCTTTTTACGATAGGTTAAAGTGGTTGAACCCATCCTACCGCCGTAAGTATCTCGTGGTCTACTTCCTTTTCCAAGTTATCCGATCCCGCCGTCCTTCATATATATAAGAACTTCTTCAGTTCAAATCATCTTTGGGGGAAGTGCCCAAATCTTCGGTTCATTCCCGCAATACCTGCTCTATGTCTTCAGATCTACATATATACTCCGGCCCACCTAACGTCAGCTTTCGAAATATCTATTATTAACCGGTCCTCATCACTCACTTCAACACTCTCCCTAACTTTAAATCCCACCTGTTTAATCACCTCATATCCATACAGTTTCCCGAACAATTGTAAATAGTCTCTACAAATTCTCAATTTTAATTTTAAATCAGTAAAGGATTTTATTATTTATTTATTTTTGAATATAAGTTTCATTTATTTTATTTGTAAATCAGTGTATTTATGTATAGTGAGAGTATGTGTTATTCGCTGCACACTCATAGCTATTTTCATTGTATGTCTAATGATATTTAATTTATTTTTTATCATTATTTTCTCAGCTTTGTTATTCATTTTAATTTGCTTTATTTTTTTTTTATATTACTCTAAGCCTATTATGTGTTTCTTTATAATTTATCTCCTAATGGACTAGTTCCTAAGACATAAATAAAGAGTGACTGATTCATTTTAAGAAAAGTTAATAAAGGAAAAGCCTGAGAAGTTCCTTGATGGATCTACCTCAGATTTTGATGGGGGTCGATTGTGGATGTTGGTGGCTTCAATTTTAATTTATAGAATATCTGTATATATATAGAATATCAAATATAATTTATAGAATATATAAAATCTGGTCAGACAAGAACTGACCAGACGATATAAACAACTATCACACCTCCTGGACTACAGATCAACACTTAACTTACGAAACAAAAGACCAATATACAACACGATATTAAAACCTATTTGGACCTACGGAGTAGAACTTTGGGGTTCCGCAAAAAAAGTACACATAAACAAAATTCAAACCGCACAATCAAAAATTATTCGAAAAATTGTAAACGCTCCATGGTACATTTCTAACAACACAATACACACAGACATGGACATTCCAACAGTAAAATCATACACTCACAACAAATACTCTACCTTTCACAGTTCAACTCACAACCATCCAAACCCACTTGTTTCTTCTCTTTCTTCCCAGTTACCCGTCCAACGAAGATTAAAAAGACAATGGCCGAAAGATATGCTCGAGCAAGTAATTTAAAAAAGAATATCTATCCAATCTTTGTCACAGTGTTTATTTATTTATTTACTTCGCCCAACAACAGGCAAACGCCCAATGAAAGGTGCTCATAAATTGAATACTTACATCATAATATAACATAATCGTAATGAATAACTTTAGTAATAATGTTAACCTACACAAATATTAGTTATTCTTTATAATAATAATACAGCAAATTAAATTATCCCCTTATTACTAATAGTATATTATATATTATTAAAAAATAATAAAGAGAAAAAACATAATAAATAATAAATAAAATAACTACAAATAAAGAGAAAATTAAGTAAAAAAAAAAATAAAATAAACGATATGATCATAAAGTTATAATAATTTCTTCAATTAAACCTTTTAATTTGCCTAAGCTATAACTTTTTTTTTTTTTTTTTTTTGGCTCCTCACCTTCCTCGCCGTTTGGGCTATACGGGATTTCCCGGGCCAGGTGAGAGGGTGGGGGATTAATGCCGAGTATTATTAATTTCCCCTGGCTCCAGGTTTCGAACTTGAAATTTTTCTGGTTCTCAATGTTATGTCCGGTTGTCCGTGGCAGCGCGTATTTTTTAACGCGTTAGCTCATTCGGCCATCCACCACCCCGCCTATGCTATAACTAAAATCAAGTTGTACTATATGATTTATGGAATTCCAAAGTTCAAAAATTTTATTTATAAGTGAAGCACTGGCTAAACCGGTTCTACATACTGGTACATAAAAATCAGTGTTTTCTCTACTGCATTGTCTGCCGTACCTAAAGTTTAGTTTACTTAAGGATTCGCTGTCTTTCTAATCTTGTCTTACTAACCACTTCTACTGATCATTCGATATATTTATATATTTTCTTCAAAATTTCGTTTAGGTTAACAAGATGACTTCAAATACTAGCAATATCTTTATTAGCTGCAAGACAACTCCTCGTTACGTAACGACTGCTACAGTGGCATTCCTGAGGCCAGATGGACTCCTCCCAGATGGTCGGGTACTTGGGAAAGGACACGGCTTACAAGGGAGAAAGCTGATACGACAAGACAAAAAGTCCTAAAAGACAAGAAGTAAGAATTCGGCCGTGGCAGACAGCCTGGAGGCTCGGGCATTCCAAGCCGAAACGTTGCGGAGGAAGGCGCCGACAAAGGGGAGGATTCAGAGCACGTCCCCAGCGTGGCCATGAATACGCTCCCGGGACCCGGCTAATGGAGACATACTAATGAGCCCCGATGAAGGATTCCCACCCTCCTTATCTACATTACTTGGCCAATTATCGGACCCGGGTCTTTGAGGACCCGGTGGTCGCGAAGGTTTGTCCCGCGCGTCACTCATCCGCGCCTCCTTCCCAACATACGCGCTCTAATTTTCAATTCATCAGGCCTCTCCCCGTGAGCTCGGCCCGACTAAAGTGTTTCCTAACAGCATCGCACTTGCTAATTCTACAACGCTAGATTTTAAGATAACTCCTCGTCGGTCGCAGAGATGCCTACAGATTACTGTTCTAAGGCCACTACTGGAATCTGTTATTATTTTTTTTTTTTTTATGTAATTTTTGCAATGAAAATACCCGTCTATCACCACTTTTGGAATTTCAAAGTGCTGAGCCGTTATTAGAAGAACCGAGTATAGGGGAAGTCGAAATAGCTATCGGAAAATTAAAATCCTATAAAGCAGCGGGGACAGATAATATTTCTAGCGAACTAATCAAATCATGTGGGGAAGCTGGGATTTCAAAAATACATCTTTTGATTAAAAAGATCTGGGAGTATGAGAAAGTACCCGAAGAATGGAAAGAGTCTATACTTATACCGATTCACAAGAAGGGGTCGCGGACAGACACTAATAACTACCGTGGGATCTCCCTACTTCCGGTCTGCTATAAAGTATTTACGTCAATACTGACTAGCCGAATAACCGAATACGCCGAGGAAATTATCGGAGATTATCAATGTGGTTTCAGACGGAACCGATCTACCGTAGACCAAATATTCTCCCTCCGTCAAATATTAGAGAAAAAATTAGAATACAATGGTATTGTTCATCAACTGTATGTCGACTTTAAAAAGGCTTATGATTCAATAGACCGCAATAAACTGTATAACATCCTGACTGAACTAGGAATACCGAAGAAGTTAGTAAACTTAGTAAAAATGTGTATGACCGAAACGTTCAATAAAATAAGAATAGGTCGTTATTTTTCTGAGAAATTCGAGGTTCACTCTGGTCTGAAACAGGGGGATTCGCTATCCCCTGTTTTATTTAATTTAGCTCTAGAATATGTCATTAGGGAGGTGATAAATACCGGAAAGGGTTTGAATCTGGGGGGAAATATATCCGTACTCGGTTACGCTGATGATTTGGTTTTGCTTGGCGACGACGTGGAAACGATAGAACTAAATACAAAAGCATTGATGGAAGCCGGAAAAGAAGTAGGGCTAGAAATAAATACGGAAAAAACAAAATATATGGTTAGTTGTAGAAACGGTGACAATTTTGGCGATATTGAAGTAGAAAAGGAAATATTCGAAGCCGTTGAGAAATTTAGATATTTAGGGTCTACTGTAACTAGAAAAAACGAAATCGAAGAGGAAATTAAGGCTAGATTAAAGGCGGGAAATGCTTGTTATTTCTCGGTTGCAAAATTACTTGGGTCACGCCTTTTATCCCGAAATTTAAAAATTAGGATTTACAAAACTATAATTCTTCCGACTGTTCTTTACGGTTGTGAAACATGGCCGCTTACAGTAAGGGATGAGAAACGCCTTATGGTGTTTGAAAATAAAGTGCTGCGTAGAATATTCGGGCCGAAGAAAGATGAGTCAACAGGAGAATTTAGACGGCTACACAATGCGGAATTGCGTGAGCTTTACCCGGCAAATGTAATCGAGTCTATAACTGCGCGTCGGCTAAAGTGGGCATGCAAAATGGCGAGTCTTAGTAGTGAACGAATTCCTAAAAGATTGATAAACGCTTTGCCGACTGGAAAACGACCGAGGGGTAGGCCTAGGCGAAGGTGGGAAGATTCGGTGAAGGCAGATCTTGTGAATTTGGGATTGGACGGTGGTAGGTGGATGGAGGTGTGTAGGGACCGATTGGTGGTGTCGGCGTCGGGCCTTCGGGTCCGTTAAGCCTTATTGTATTGTAATTTTTGCAATACACCTAAATTAGCATTTATCAATAGATGACCTTTATTTAAGTACCAGATTAGTACATTTACCTCACCATCATTGGACAGGGTGCTAACTAGGGTCGATTTTTGGTAACTATCGATTGTTTTCAAGCAATGGACGGTTTAAGTTATAAGTCCCTTTTTATGACATCATCATGTTCTGTTATTATTAGTAATTAATCCAAAATGAAGATAGCGCCTAGGTAGGATACACATATATATATATATATATATATATATATATATATATATAGGGTAAACCATACAGCTATTGGCACTCAGTACAGTTATTGGCACCCCAACTTTAACTTAAAGAAATCGGTAAACAATTCCTAATTTTATTACAAGATATACATGAGTCTAATGTTTGAAGGGTCCTCTAAGTCATCTATGAAGTAAGACTTTAACAAACTAACCACAGGGTGCCAATAAGTACATACTTTTAACAATAAATATTACCATATTGTAAAACTATTGATGACTCACAAAAACCTCGTGAGTCTTTTTAAGGATAGATAAAGAGGAGTTATAGGAAGTTTCAATTAGATCTCTTCATAAGAAGTATTTTTTTTAATGTCACCACTGAAATTTAGTCTAAAGGATGCCACTAACTGAACGGTTTACCCTATATACATTCATTCACGAGCGAATTACTCAACGAACTTCATTTGAAATCAATTACATGTTTGCTATATTTTTAAATTACCAAAAACAAAGGTAAATATTTTTGATTTAGGTAATTACAATTTCTGATATTCGTATCTAATTTCAGTGAACTTTCAAATTGTTTTGTTTTCTCACTAAAATTTAAAAATTTTAACTATATTTTCTAAAACATTCTATATTTTTTCTCCATTCGATTTTACTTTAATACCTGAGTAATAAAGATTATTCTTAGTTTTAATGTTTCAGTTAATCTTTTGTATGCCACCAGCTCATTAATATACTTACCTTTTTTTATTTTAAAAAGCAATGTTTTCTGTTTAATTTTAGTGTTGTGCAAAAAGCCGTCCAATCTATAAATACATTTTTTTTCGATTCTTGATCCAACGTATGAGTATGAAGCAATTGTAACTGAGTATAGACAATAGATCATTTGAAGATGTGACTAGAAAAAATTTGTATACCTAAAAAAAAAAAAGTGCAATTATTCGCAGCACATACCTCCAGTTTTTTTTTTTTTTTTTTTTTTTTTTTTTTGCAATAAAATTACTATCAACTACAAATCAATATCCTTCTTCCATATTTGTATATTTAGCATCAATTTAGCTAGCAAAATAGTTAGTTCTATTCAATATTTTTTCATAATCCCTTAAAATACAGGAGAAATGTGCATGAAGAACGTGTTAACTTGCAAAAGATCCGGTAAAGTATTTTTTTATAACTTGTACATCGCTTGGCTATTGTAATCCATGGTTTTCGAGTTATTAGCATGAGGAAGTCTTCCTCCCCCCCAGAACCATTGTATAAATTTTCTTGGAAAATTTGACTGTAGCTTCTGAGGACACCCATACGTGATATGAAATCTATCACATAAATGTTTTCTATCCATGATATGCTTTTATAAAATATGTAAAGTTTTTCGTCTCGTTTTCTATAACTGCTCCTTGAATGTAACAATTTTTTTTCTTATGTCTTAAAATGTCTGTGTGTGATAGCCTTCCCGGAAATTGCTTTCTATGCTTTGTACGATCATCATCTATCATCAAAACTTACTGTATTTATTTATCATACTTTGAAAGGAAACTATCTAGATCAACAGCCACTATATTAAATATAATTATAACAATTACGTCTAAGGTTCGCTTCCGATACCCTTCACCCAACCAAATCGACAAGATCGGCCATAAAGTTATCCTCCCATCTGCCTCTCGGTCTATCCCTCAGGCTTTTGCCGGTAGGTTCGGTGCTGACTATCTTCTTACCTACATCATCTAGTCCAACGACTTTAACCAACTCATTTCACTCCCATCACTCGAACGGTAAGTGGAGCCCCCTATAGAATAGAGGATTGTCTCCCCCTGGGTTTATAGGAACTCGATAAGTACACTAGGATTTTATGATTAATGTTGAAAGCTTGAAAACTGATGTATAAAATATTATTGAGAATATGGTGAACAGCGTATAACATATATTTTAATACATCCTGAGAACAGAAGGGGGAGACTAAAAAGGCATTGGTTGAGAGATCTCCACACTTTAATAACCAAGTTAAATAAAGCCAGGAAAGGGGGTGGTGCTGGAAACTTCCTCATGCCAGAAATGTCATCTCGCTGACAATCGAATGAGACAACAAACAAAAAATTACTGAGGACAATATTTAGAGTTATTTTAGTCGAGAGTTTTTTTTTTCAATGAAAAATTTCATAAATTATAAAACAAAGTAACAAAGGTATTTAAAAAATAAATCTGAGCAATTCTAAATGGCTTTAAAGGATGTGTCTTGGTAATTTTCATAATTGAAGTGTTTCAATAAACTAAAACTTTGGACTAAATCCAACATTCCGTTTAGAAATAAACCCGATTGTCAGAAAATATGATTCTCCATGTTTTAAAGAAAGTATTAGATGGAATTTGATGATAGAGAACGATTTCACAGTTGGGGAATAGATTTGTTTAAGACGTATGATAGGGCCTGCCTGGGAAAACGGTGTGCTTCGGATAAGAAAAATGAATATTTATTTGTGCTCTATTATCACATAATTATGATCAAAAGCCATCTCCGCTTTTATCAGGATGCAGAAGTTAAAGTGGTAGGTCACTTAGTGGAATTGTAGTGGAAACTGAACAAAACTGCCCAGGCATTTATTGCATATAAAAAGTTGGTGGAAAGATAGACCTGAGATCTCAGAAACTCAAAATTAGTGATGTGTATTCCAAAAACGAAGACAAAAGAAATTTGGAGATTGAGCAATAAAAGCAATAGGCATGTGTCACATGATTGTGATAGCTTTATATATTCATTATATTAAAAAAACACATAATATAAAATAAAATAGGCGTGTTAAATGATTGGCTAAGTAATAGTTGAAACGCATCTAACAGATAATATGCGCCAAATATGCCGAATTTTAGATGTCCGAGAAGTAGGCCGAAATATTGCTTCGAAAATTAAACAAAACTGATCTATAGGTTATCTGAACTGATAAGTTGGGTTCGGACGGCATTCGGCGTTCGGCAGTTGAACCTTTGAGTTATCTAAGCCTTTTAATATTATTGGAATTATAATAATTACACACTGACCAATGGATTTTTTTCAGTAACTATAAAAGATTTAAACAATTCTTTAGTAAAAGTGTATGGCGTAAACTTTTGCGCAAATGACGCGTATTACTTAATGTTAAACAGCTTATCCATATTTCTGGCTTATTTCCTAGCGAGTTCTACAATCAAAGTATAAGTCTTTTGATGGTATAATGTGATGCAAAGTTATACAGAAAGAGGACAATTCAATAAAAATGAAGATTATATAGGATACAAGAAGATCTAATAAGAGTGCCATAGATAATTAGCTAAAGGAGGAAGAAGTGCGAACAATGACGAAGACTCAGCGCTGGGAGAATCCTGATCGGCTGGCCGAGGTCCAGCAGGAAATGGAACCTAATGAATGCTATCTGATCCTATTGTCTTAGCACCCTCCGCCGTCCACATTTGTTTCCTATTAGTACATGATACACACCTAGCTCCGGGAAACAGGGGATCCTATCTACCATCTGGGCTTCGGGGGAGACGCGGCGAGAGAATCCATTATCCAGGATTAGGCTGATGCTGTTTAACATCAATGTTAGCTGGAAGGACATTCTAGGTTTGCGGATGGGGTACACATAACATACCAGTAAGTAAAGAGTAGTTTCGATAATAACAGCCTTAAAAATATCGATACAATCGACAGTATGTGTATACACAACAAATAATGATTGGCAGGCAATCAGTTGCTCTGTTGGAAGACATATATGAGCAAACTATTCAATTTTTCTTTCAAATTCCTCATTTTTTTTTCTAGACAAATCCATTTTTCTTTAGCCTACCAATGAATTTTCTTTCCTGATTTTAATTACTTATTTATTTAAAAAGGGTGAAAAACGGCGAAGGTTATCATCACCCGCAAATTAGAAAGGGCGTAGCTGTTATATGAGAGGGTAGAGCCCCACTTCTTTAATAAAACTCAAGAGTTCTCTGGTCATCTTCTGATTTGCTCCTAAAGCTTTAGCTATAGACCGAGGAATTCCCATCTGGATCATCTTCTCATTATAAACTGGGCAGTCTTCGAATATGTGCCTCACAAATAGTAATGTTCTGCATTGCGGCATTATTTAATCCCATAGCGCGGCCTACCTTTGAAATTCAATCAGCAGGTGTAAGAATAACTCTGGTTAGTTAATATGAGTTTATAATTAATATTTTATAGCTATAAAAACAATCTAAACTACAGAAGTGATGAAACACTATCCAGAATCGATCTCGATTATCCAGATCAGTGTGCTCCTAGTAGTGCCTCTGGGCGGGCCTCACACGTGTGTGGTTCTCACAGGATTCGCGGTCGACCTGCGCGCGACAAGAGAGTGGAAAAAAGAATAGTCACTAGCAGAGAGAGATTGGTCTGACTATAAATCCATAAAAAAAAGTAAGTAAAATAATACATAAAGAGGAGCTGTAGTCGACGACGCTCTTCCTGGAGAACTGTAGAAATGGATAAAAAATTATATACTTGGGAAGCTCGTTCTCGGTAGAGCTTATTTTTAAAGATGAAGCAGTGGCTCATGTAAATGGAAACCTCGAGAAATTATGGAGATCAAGCTTGCTAAAACCTAAACAGAAGGTTAATGTTGCTAATCAGTATGTATACCCCGGGGCTTACCTATCTCCTTTAGACAAAGAAACGTCCGGGGATCAGTATCGAAGAATGTGTTGATACCAATATTCCCAGTATCAAAGCCATAATCGGCCTCCCAACCAACACCTCTACATATGCTCTACGTACCAAGGCACTAGGATTGATCTGCTGTCAATGGGTGGCTCCGTTACAGCATTGGTCCATGGATGCCTATTTCCGGTATATGTTTAATTACCGAGAAGAATCTGCAGAATAGGCAGAAGAACTGGGTGTATATCAGGAATACCGAAACCTAACAGCTCTACGACAGTCGCTGCTGGAAAATTCTTTTTTGTTGCTGATGACTGGGGATAGGAGACCTCCAAAGTAAACAGATGCATTAATGAGAAGCAGATTTTCATTAACCATATCAATGACGATTTCGGTCTGCTCTATAGTAGCCTGATTGAGAGATATGAAGCAAAGGTAAGTTTATTTCTGTTCTCTGTCCTTCCGTTTCCTCCCAACCATCGGTTTCTAAAGCCACATTGGAGTCTACGATACACTGACCAGTTTCTGACCAACACGGAATCGGAGTCTCTCGGACTCACTCTAAAAAGGTTTTTTTTAGTAGTAATGAAATTGTACTTTTCAATTAAGTTAAACCGCTGATTGGTTTCTTGCTATTTTATGAGGTGTAATCAAAACAAAATATTTGAAAAAAAATATTCTTCAGCCATTCTATGGAGTTATTTTAGGCATGGTTGTGTCATTAGAACAGACGAAAATTGTATATCTTCCCATCCTCAATTATTTTTTTCATTCAATTTGAAATGTTTTAAAATTTATCTTTTATGTCGATATGTGAAAGGACCCATAGCATTATCACCTCCTTCCAACTTTTAACCTGTTTGAATTTTAATGCTTGAATTTTTTTAATATAATTTGTTGGTGCCATATAATCTTTACATGGTGCTGCGTAAAATCTATAGTTATATTCACATATTAAAATAAATGGAAATTGTATATTTTTAGAAAGACCTTAATAACTGTTGTAGGATTTTAGAGTCCTCGTGACGTCCAAATCAACTGCATGGCATGTGAACTGCAGGCTGCGAAAGTGGGAGATTTATTCATTGGCCCATTTAGAGCGGCGATAAGGAACCAGAACTTGCGCCTCAAGCGACGTGCATATGCTACAGCCGCGGATTCCTAAATTCCATTGGAACGGGAGCTGACCAATGGGGAGAGAGGGCCGATGCGATAGGCCGAGACGCCCCGGGCCGCGTTATGTAAGGCGGTAACGAGCCTTGGAAATCGGGCTCTGTAATTAGACGCGGTGGGCGGGACCAAGGGGAAAGCCACGCCCACCTCATCCCGCCTCGTATTTCAGTGATCGGGCGCGCTAAGAGGCGCGCGTACATCGCGATAAGGCTGTTTGGCTTGTTGCCTTCCAACCCTGCATTAGTAGTGATTAAACCTCTAAACGATATGCACGTTTTCCGGATGGTTATCGCCTATAGCTCACAGCTCAGGACCGTTACTGGACAATACTCGAATTATATCATACGCCGTGTTCGCCGAAACCCAAAGTCCAAGCCTTATCGAACTGCCTATACCGCGTAGATAGCATCTCTCTGTAGTTGGCTAATAGGGTACTTGTTGAGAAAAATGGCGATTGAGATGAGTACTTGCAAATTGAAAACAATTACTGATTCTTCATTGTTTTTTATTATATCTGACTAATTACATTAACGATTAATTTTAAATTGGAATATCTATAATCGAGGACGTAATATATCAACAATTTAAGAATATAATGATATAATATTATTATGCCTAATATATGCCTATATAAATAAAGATGAAATTCTGTTTTTTGTTTGTTCTCTATAGAAATCCAAACCGTTTGCCCTAAATTCTCCAAATTTCGCTCAGTGCTTCTTTCGTACCAGGTGCGAACACCTGTCCGTATTAAAATTGCATAACTTCTACCGCCGATCTCTAGGTATATTGTTTATTGTTGTAAAAATCGTTATGATCTCGCTTTACAGTGTTTTTTTTTAAATGATTTATTTTTTGAAGAGAAAAGATTTGGCTCCGCCGGGTGCTTTTTGTTTTTTTTTTAAATCGACCGTAAAATGAAATTCTCCGGGTGAAACCGGGATATACAGCTAGTATAGTAATATAATATTGTATTTATTCATAACAAATACGAAAAAGAATGAAGAAAAAAATTATATATATATTGGATATGTTTTCTTGCCTGCTGATATTAAATTATAACTTTCTCCAACCACTCTTTAAATAACAGAACCCTTTCCAATCTAATATAAACTGCATACGAACATTTCCTTGTTCGTCTCTAATTTTTTTGGAATAAATTTTCTACCTCTATGCAAAATCTAGTCTGCCTCCCATAACCAATCATTTATATCATTACTGATTACTAAATGTAAAATCAGTATGGCTTTTCTCATAAGTTAATATCAAATTAGCAGGAAGCTTTATCATAAAGGGAAATACCTTAAAAAAAAAAAAAGGGCAGGGTTATACCTTGAGCAGCCCAGAGGGAAATGTTCTAAATTTTCTTCATAACGTCACATTATGCTACTATAGTTATAACTAATAACTAGTTAAGTTATAACTAGCTATAACTATAGTTAGATCACAGATATCGTTTGATATCAGAGGGTCATGACACCTCCTTCAAATATTTTGGCTTTTCAAATTTTTTGCATTTTTAAGCGAATAATGCAATTAGGTAGTTACTATGGCCTAAAAAAGTGTAAAAATGATAGGTATGATTAAAGCCGAAGTAGAACAAAAATAAATTTGGGAGAAAAAAAATTATCTTGTACCATAGGAATGAGAAAAAATAAAAAAAAATCATAAAATAAATTAGAAGTAAAAAAACTTTTTAACGAAGAAATAAAACAAATAAATATAAGCTAATACAATTAGTTAAATCTAGAATATTACTTCTTAATAAGGAAAAGTTAGGGATGATAATAGAACCTGTCAGGAAAAGTTCTCACAGGCACATAAAAAAAAAAAAAATAAAAAAAAAAAATGGAAGTAATCAAGTTTAAAAAAAAAGTAAGCTCTTCCTAAATTATTGGATAATTAAAGTTATGACCATAATAGAGCCTGTACGATGTACTCGTTAATAATATCAATCCTAATTATAGCTGGATAGGCAAAATTTAGGACTCCCACATTAGCATCGTCCGATTAGCATTAGTAGCATAAAAAGACTTAAACAAACAAATAACATAAAAAGAAGTATGTTCAGTCGAAGTTAAGTCGAAGAACTATATGTTTATATTTCAAAAAGTACCAAACAAATTCGATAATTAAAATTGTTTTTTAATTCATAACCTTCATAAGATAAGTAAAAAAAAAAAAAAAAATCAGAGCAGACTGCATCTATTCTTTACTTCTTTTGAAGAGATATGACAATCCACGATGAATTATTTACAATAAAATAGTTTAATAACTATTAAAAAATCAAATCATTTAAAAAAAGTATTAATAACAAATCATTTCTGCTGTATTAAAGCAGTTATAAATTAATTGCTCCTGAAATAAGATCTAAAAATACAGGTAGTGGCTTCCATAACAGAAATGAAAAAAAAAAATGTTTTTTTTAGGACCAGCAGTTGGGAACCTTGAGCCAAAACGTGATCTGAAAAAGCTGTTAACTGTGAGAAGAGTCCTTTTAAAGTTGTGTTCATTGAAAAGAACATCGATGGGAAAATTATAATACTGCTCATAATCACTTTTGATTATTATTATTCAAATTATTACACTAGTTCCTCCTTCTATGGAATTCTTATATAATTCTCGGTCATTCATTAATTCCTGTAAACAAAAAAAAAATCATTTCAATTACTATATGCCTCCGTTAAAATTCACAAATTCGAATTTGTTCAATTGCTACTTATTGAACTCAATGAATAGTCTAAATACTCGTTGCACACTATACAGGATTTAAGAAACTATATCAACATTATCGCCCAAAAAAAAAAAAAAAATACTCGCAGGTACATCTCGGAAGTTTACCAGTTGGTTCTGATAATATTACCTTATCAAGAACTTCTTCATCAGCCACCTCAATGTATATAAATTTCGATTTTTACATAACATTTTATTTTATAAATCGTATTTCAATGAAAGATTGGTGTTTAGACGAATCACTTCATTCGGATTGATGCCATAATCAATCTAATAAATTTAACTATTTTTCCTCTTATGGCTTTTAATTTCAATCTATGTCATTTTTCACGCCTGTCAGAAAATTTGTTGACATGAACTAAACAGCCTTTTAGAGATCCTTCAATTACATTATATAAAAAAGGAGTGTGTATAAGAAAAAGAAATATTTTCACTTGGACGATCTATTGTGACCAATCTACCAAGAGGAACCTTTTAATTAGGCTAAGAAGATATCTTTTCCATGTTTTATTAATCAAACGTTTCGGGCTTCTTCCAGAGGTATCCGTATTACAATACTATTTGAATTAGCAGATATCATAGAGAAAGTTTTCTACATTATATTGAATTATCATTGTAATAACCTGTTGAACATTTTTTCATTCCACCGACCAATTGTTTGTCAACAATAATTGTTTTTATCTAAAATACATTTATATCTTTCAAATTTCGTAATAATTAACATTTATCACAATTTTTTATTGGTCGTGAAACCATTTCATTGTCCCTCTTTCTGTTCTATCTTTGTGGACTTTGTATTATAGTATGTTAAATAATAAATTTATAGTGAAATAAATAATAAAACATGGAAGGGATTCCTTCTTTATAAAAACCTAATAAATAAAACTCTTCCTCACAGAAGTGAAAATTACAAGTGGGACATTTTAATGTACAATCAAGTATAAAAAAAAAGAAATTATAGCCAAAACATAAATGATCTCAGGGTAATTTTTAAACTAGTTGGTTTTTAAATTTAAGAAAAATCCTGGATGGCGCACAGTGGGACGAGTCCACACTCCCGTCGGACATCGGCTATCACTCTTACAAGGGGAAGCTACGGACGTGGGGTCACCGATTACAATGAAACTTTTTTTCGAGTTTCTAAATTCAAAAATATTAGATACGTGTCCGAGGGTTCTTGCCAATGGGCCTTCTGAGCCGAGAAAAAAAATTTCTTAGGAACGAAAATAGCCAAAAATTGCATCAACAAAGTTGCCGCTGCTCAAAGCTCCTTCAACCAATTTCAATGAAATTTTCAGGCATGTCAGAGTATTGAAAAATATTAGACACGTGTATAGGGTATTGGCGAAATTAGCCTCTGGAAACCAGAATAAATCATTCAATTCTGTGTTATATTCGCGCTCTCGGTAACGTTAAAAATCAATTCCATTACTTTGTAAATTGAATAAACTACGTTTTTTCAGCTACTTCAAAAACTAAATATTTATATTTAAAAACAAATTATTTTGAGACCAAGTTTTTATTTTCTTTTTTTATCTTCTAAATTTATATTTAAATATAAATATTTAACAGGAAATATTTTTCATAACAAAATTTTCATGCTTGGATTGAAGAGATTGTCACCAAAAAATGTATGCTCGTAAAATAGTAGTACCTATATTTAAATGTAATGTGATAAATATTTGAAAAATTAAAATTAAAAACTTTTTTGTCCAAAAACATATTTTTGTCAGGAAAATGTTTCAGACTTTTCCTGGTCTACATAAACATTATAAAATACCAAATTGTCCTAAAATACTAACTAGGAATTTAAAAATATGCTTTATGTTTTTTCGGCAATGAGAGCATTTAATAAAAGGTACACCTTTGCAGTTGCAGTTTCTTCCTTTTTCATTCCATCAGGAAAACATATTTGATTGACATTTTCAAATATTGCTCTCATTGGAATTAACTTGGATGCAAACCTAGCATATTTTACAATGTCAACAAATAATGGAGACGATAATTGGTGATGAATTAAGGAATGAATTTTCAGAGCATCTTCCCTTGAACTAATTTCCTGACGACCATCACTCAATATTTCAGGGCAATTTCGTATTTTTTTAATGAAGGTTTTTACTTGTCGAAAAAAATAAACATCACGTGGTTGACAATATGCTGTTTTTTGTATTTAGAAGTTCATACTCTGTTAATAACTGCAATCCATTAATTCAATAAAAACAGTTGTCGTCTTCCAAAGATTTATTATTCTTAATTTTTAACAAACGTTTTCAATCATAAAATAATTCCTTAATTCTTTGCGCAAGGGAAAGCAACAATGGAAATACTTTCAGATTCAAAATTCAAACTTTCGAATTCAATTTTTCGCAAAATTATCTTAAATATTTTTTTAAGTAACTATGAAATTGTGCTTTTTACATAAAAACTGGAACATATTTCAAATAGTAATTTTTTTTTTTTTTTTTGGTTGAAAATTTTTCTTCAGTCTAAGCAAATATGCTTTTTCATGAAAAATATTTCCTGTTAAATGTTTAATAGTATTTAAATACAAATATTTAGTTTTTGACGTAAAAAGCTGAAAAATGTAATTTATTCAATTTACAAAGTAATGGAATTGATTTTTAACGTTACCCAGAGAGCACGAATATACCACAATATTGAATGATTTATTCTGGGCTTCCAGAGGCTAATTTCGCCAATCCCCTATAAACATGTCTAATATTTTTCAATACTCTGAAATGCCTGAAAATTTCATTAAAATTGGTTGAAGGAGCTTTGAGCAGCGGCAACTTTGTTGATGCAATTTTTGGCTATTTTTGTACCTAAGAAATTTTTTTTCTCGGCTCAGAAGGCCCATTGGCAAGAACCCTCGGACACGTATCTAATATTTTTGGATATAGAAACTCGAAAAAAAGTTTCATTGTAATCGGTGACCCCACGTCCGTAGCCTCCCCTTGTTAAAGAAATTTCGCTGGACTTCTCAAATTTTGTCAGTTTATGATTTTCAGAATGCAGAATTTTAATTATTGTCATTTCATTCATAATCATTACATATATATATTATAATTAAATTCAAAATGCACTAGCAATTTTATATTAAAAATTTATAGCAATCACGTTTACAGTAGTATATTGTAACAATAATAAATAGATAACTACTATGATTTAAAATGTAATTAAATAGTAACAAATTTAATGTAATATAGCTTTTTTAGAATTATGAAATTATTCATTAGCTTCACATTCTACCTTATGAGCAAGCTTTTTGCTTCCTGGGACATTTTACATTTCACAACAGTATTATATTGAGATTGAAATGGGATCGGAGTTTATTGCAAACTATCGATTCTTGACGTTTTTCTGGAATGCTGCTCTCCATAATCCCAAAAATGTTTCTGATTTGTTTCTTGATCCTTATTCCGAAGCCAGGTCGTATCAGTCAAATCTATCTTATTCTTTTGAAGAAAAGAAAAAGGTCATTGTTTCTTTTCATATTTATGATGTTAGCAGCACAAAAGTCGTAAAATAACTACGTTTGATTTTGGACTTAAAAAAAAGGCAAACAAAATTATAACTTTAGTCAATTCCAAACTACCTACTTTAACCAAGCAACTACTGTCTATTTATAATTTAATGTAAATTAAAGACAGGGAAATATTTTTCTGTATCGTAATTTGTTGAATAAATTGTTGCAGTTGGTTCGAAATATATTAATTTAAGGATTATGTGCTGATGAAAACCCAAATATGCTAAGAAGATGTACTAAATCACCAAATTCACTCTTGAATTCAGTGTTCACGCATGGTAAAATCTCATTATAATGAGTATAGGCAGATTGTGGCAAGATCGGAAAACTGTTTATAAAAGTTCAAACCTTTGCTAACAATAGGGTATATGTAGTTTTCCGGGCAATTTCGGGCGTTTTACTATATTGTAGCAAATAGTTTACATTTGTTTGAACCGTCGTAACTGTTGCATATGTTTTTCCAAAACTATATTTCTGGTGTATTACAATTCATTAGCAATGCTTGAACATACTGTAAACATTCCATTAGGTTTAGACAAAAAATATAGGCACACTAACTTTAAATATTAAAAAGATGAATGTCTTACTTTCATGTTTCAACTCATATTGTATCATTATTAACGCAAAGATTGAGTTAAAAATTAGTGCACATGACGGGGGAAGGATTCTAGTTTATTAATATTGCAATGAAACCTCTAAATTTTAACTTTCATGTTTTGGCCTAATGTCCGGCCGGACAGTGGACTCGCCCCACTGTGTGGCGGTAAAAAATCTACAAATAGTATTAAACTAATTTATTATAGCCAACGTTTCGATCAAACGATGCAGGCCTTCTTCAGGGTTAAATGAAAAAGACAAAGACAAAAAGAATTATAAATAGATAGCGCAAAGAACTAACTATATAACACGAGCAGTCCCGGGCACGTGTTGCTGTGGCTCAGCTATAATGCGATGAATTAATTATAACCTATTATTTTTAATCAGTCAAATCAAAATTCACTGATAAAGATAACGTTTCAGCTAATCTAAAAATCAACCGGATTTAAAATAGAACTTTACGCCAAATTTAAAATTGTTTAGTAAAGAATTTAGAAGGCTTCATTAATTTTTTTTTTTTTTTACATCTCATATTATATATTATATACATAATGTATATATATACATTATTTTATATATAATATATATATATATATATATATACAAATATATATACATCTCATATAGTAAGTATTAATGATCCATTTATTTAGCACTTATTGGATTATTTAAGCCGAGGCGATGTTAAATATAAGTAACACACATGTAAAAGGAACTCATAAAGAATATAATCGGAAAGGGGTTTAGTACAAACACAACAGACAGTTAGCTAAAATGTATAAAATTATTGTTTTGTTTTAAAAAATATTAATCAAATTCAGAATAGAGCACATGATGATATGAGATATTGTCTGCTGGTTGAGGTTCTACCTGAAACAGGTTATGAAAAGCGAGCAAATTTAAACCATGCTGAATGTTCTACATGCTACTTATAAAAACATAAAAATTTAATTTTATGAATGATATAGATGACGTGTTAACTTTTTACAACAATAATGTACATTTACATCTCTATTTACTTTAGTGCTAATAGGTGCACGATGATTTTGTTTAACCTGTCTTCTGTTAAAACAAATAGATTCGATATTTTCCCTACACGTGGAAAGGCGACTAATAATGGCCCATGGAAAAAAAGCGGATTTTCCTGGTCCAAGCCGGAAAAAATAAGTGTATACTTATCCAACCTAAATATCGAAAGAAAATGAAGTGTTGTGTCAATATATGTATAAACTTAAACCTCCATCTGTTGGCAGTTTATAGAACTTACAAATAATCACACTCAACTATAGTATAATAAGTATCTAATTTGTAATTAAAGAAATAATGTAGCCAATATTCGGGATAAAAAAAACTATTTTATCTTTTAAGTTGGACAAAACTATACACATTGAGCCAAATTTCATCAAAATCGGTGGAGTAGTTTCTGAGTTTACCTCCGACAAACATCGGGACGCGAGATTTTTATTTATATAAGTATATAGATTAGTGTATAATAGACAATAACTACTGATCTAAAAAAGATTACCAATAAATTTTTGGTAAAATCTTTCGAGGCCACTGCCTTATTAACCTTCAAGGGGTGGTTGGAGAAGGTAGGGATAGTGGCTAAGGTTCTGGAAGTATCGCAATTTGGTAGGGATAAAGTCGAGGACCATGTCATTTTATTTGTCTTTCTATATCAATTTCCCGCTATCTACGAACCATCGCCAGTCAGAAAATGATTAGGATTGCTTGCTAATCTAATAATGACGTGTCTGACATGAGGAAGATTATGAAGGCTGTACCGCTCCCCTGGATTGTTTCTGTTATATTTTGTTTTGTTAACGAAGGAGTTTTCTCATCCAACGCCTTTTTAATCTCCTATTAATGGGCATGGCAGCTGTGGTATTTTCTTTTAAATCTATTTTACACACCAGCAGATGAGTGCGGAGGGATTGTCGCACCCCCCAGAAGTTTCAGGAAAAATTCTGTAAAACTTTTACTACATATAGAGCTGTTTTATTCAAAAACAGATTATGACCTGAATTGAAAAATGTATCAGGAAGTATCTTTAATGGTGATTTATACGTTTTTTAATGCAAGTTCTTCGATGGCTCGTCAGTTAGAAACTACGTTTTTGTCTTCATACAAATTTTAATTGTTGAATTAGTTGAATTGTTGTTCAATTTTGTCCAGTTAAATTAGTTATAGAGTTGGACCATGATAATACTCAGACTCTATCAATAAAAGTCAAAACATTAAACATTATTATTTAAGTATTTAAGGCATGTAAGTGGAAAAGACTAATTGCCAAAAAATCTAAGAAAAGAATGAAAAATTAAGTAAATACATTACATCGCCAATGTAATGGATATAGTAAGTGCATATTTTGATTTTTTTTCTGTAGAGACGCCAACAGATATTAAGAACGCTGCTTGTATCATGGTTTTACTACAGAAAACGCTGTTAGTGCCAGTAATAAGAGTCGTACGTTACAACTTACGAATCGATACTTCTTCGATATGATACATTTCCTAAAATAATGATATACGATATCATTGTACATAAAGTATAGATGCTTGTCGATATAGGTGCCTGAAGAAATATTGAGATAATTAGCCAGAAGAGATGAAACCAGATAATATTGAAATTATTTAGCAGAAACGTTTTCCTCTCATGATTTGGCACGTTTTTTTTTTTAATCTTCAGAACCAAATTTTTGATTCTTTGTCTAAATCAAATTAGTAAATTGGAACTTGAAGGCCTTTCTATTAACACGCTTCATTTTATGTAATTTATTAAGTTATGAACATCATCATCAGATTAAATCAATTAATGCTATTGTCTGAATTAAGGATGACAAAACGAAAACAAAAAAAAGAATTATGTAGTATTTTTTTAATAACAATATTTATTTAAAAACAATACTTTGAACTTTGCCACTTTCTAACGTCTGTCGCTTGGCACATGTCCCCCCTTTTATCCATCCTATTTTATGAATAGGTCAACACTTAAAACTAAAATTGTCAAAACGATTAATGTTTCAACAAACTGCGAAAGTTTTGACGATGTTGAGCTATAGGGCTTCAACAAACCACCAAATTCACTCACGTCTCCAACGGTTAGAAAAATGAATCCCTAACGATCTTTACTTAACCAAAATAAAATCATACAGAAATACCTGTACTGGCTTAAAACCAGCTGAGCAAGACTCATATATCATTCTTCTTTGTTTTCATATTTTTTTCTTTCTGTTTTCTTTCTTTCAGGTCATACACTTTTCATCTTTTCCCTATTCTGCTCTTCTCTCTACCTCCTTTTCCTTCTCTCCTTCCTACCTACCCCGCTTTTCCTTCTCATCACTGCATGAACTTTCATTGCACCTATTATCTTCCAAAACTATGACCTGTTAGTCCTCTACCCTGATATCCAGTTTTCTTACTTCTATTATTTGCTCGTAGTATCCTATGATGATTTTTAACTTACAGAGCCAAGTCCTTGATCTGTTTTTTCAATCTACCTTCGTTCATCCTTTTCATGCGAGAGTACAATTTTAACCTTCTTCTCATTGCGGTCCTTAGGTCTTCAAGTCTTTATAAGAGCCTTTCAGTTGACTGAACGACAAACTCCACTTCTAATCACTTACTATCACTTCTAATAATATTTCTCTACGGAAAATTCGTACCTTTTTATTTTGTAATACTAAGAAAAAAATATATAAATACATTAGAGTTGACTAAAATATACATACAAAATGAAAATTTCCGAATTTTCCCATAGAAAAATATTATTTGAAGTGCTTTTCTGAATTTTGACACATGAAATTTTGAAAAATGAGTTTGTCATTCTGTCAACTAATAAAAACTAAAAAATGAGTTTGTCATTCTGGAACCTTGAGCCCAAACGTGATCTGAAAAAGCTGTTAACTGTGAGAAGAGTCTTTTTTAAGTTGTGTTCATTGAAAAGAACATCGATGGGAAAATTATAATACTGTCAACTGAAAGGCTCATATATTCATTTGTGGCACATTTGAATCAATCCAGATAACTATCTCATTTTAACGAATTCCCGACAAATCTGAATCCAGAGTTTAATGGCCAACTCTTCTATTTCCAGACCAGGCTAAGAATTAATCATGGGTGCACGGGTAAGCTCCTACATGTAATGGCTATGACTAAGAGTGGAAACTGTCCAACATGTCAATGTCTTGAGGATCCGAGACACTTCGCATTCAACTGTTGGAGATTTCAGAAACAGAGGCGTGCGATTTTAGTATCAGCGATTATAGAAGACAGTTCCAACTTCCTTCGATTAATAAACAAAGATAGGGCACGCGATTTGAGCAGATTTTCGGACGAAATTAAGAAGAGGGTAAACACAGGTGTGAAAAGACATTCTTCATATTACCACATTTTAGTTATTAATATTACTTCTGTTATAGTTTTTGGTCCGCTTCACTAACTTATATTCTCAGTAACTTGAGACAAATTATGTTTAGTTTTTTGGCAAAATAGGACTTGGTAGGCAGGTTTAGGAGCCAAAAAAAAAAAAAAAACTGTTTTATTCTTAATAATCATCGTTGGCTACTAAGACCTTTTATTTTACTTTTGCCTTCGATACCTTATAACTATTTTATATAGATATTTAATCTTGAAGTATATTTATATTATTACCATTTTTTCCTTTTTAGTTAATCAGTTGTACCAAAATTTAAACAAATAAAATATATATCAACAGCCAAAAAAGTAAATAATAATTTGACTGTAATAAATAATACACCTGTTTCCAAATTTGCCATTAGCTAATAATAAAATTAGAGTCCTTGTGAAGACAATGGCTGAAATAGAGTTGGGAATGGAGGAGTTGTGGTGGAGCATCCCAATGAGCCCGAGCTGCTTGTCTCCACAACCAGGGGGCACCACTACCCGAGCCATATTTCTTATACTGAACACTCCCGATTATCCGCAAGCGGTTTGTCAGTTTCGTGGATCATCCGTGATTAGTGGATGAATTTTATGAATATCGTTAATTTTAATTACATCCAATACAGACATGTAGTAATAGTTTTGGTAGATGAAGGAGTAGGGTAACTGTACCAATAGTTGGGAGTTATTATATTATTGACACTGTTTACCAATATATTGATGTTAGGTTTATCTTTTTTATGAATTTAGCTAGGCCATTCCCTCCAGAAAACTAGGAATACAATATCCTATGGTCTACATTTACGGTTTTTTATAAAATATTATTTCTTAGAAACATTCTAAAATGAACCAATAGTTGACACATCAAAATGTAAAGGTTTGGAAAGTTGACATTTATGGTTTTAAAGTTGATACATGCATTAATTTTTGATTTCTTATGATTTTTGATAGGTAAAAGGACTGCAATAAAAGTTAATATATTTTTATTTATAAACTATTAAATTCACAATGGAAACAAAATAAAATTTCCACAATTTAATTATTTAATACAAAAAAGCTTAAATGAGAAAAAAACAAAAACAAACAAATATATTTAAACGAAAAATGAGATCATCCTGCCTGTTAACTAAATATGATAGATAGATTTTAGTAATGGCCAGAAGTTCATCTCTCCAATTATGAACTTCACTCTTCCAGTGCTCGTTTAAACAATTAAAGATTACCACATTTATTACTTGGATGCAATGTGTAGCATTGCAGTGCGACTAATAGCAAGTATTACATTACATTACATATTTTTGTAGCAAGTATTACATATTCTTTGCAGAATTGGGAAGTGGGGAGAGACAGATGAGACGCGTGTTCCTTCAGAAATACGATTAATGGCAATGCAATTTTGCTCTCAATGATCCATGGTTAGAGCACACTAGCTATTAACACTAGCAAACTTCCTAGAAGTTCCTATGAACTAGCTATAAATTCATAAAATAACACATCTGTCATCCAGGCAGACTCAGACTTTCATAAACCACCCCCAGATGGAACACTATTTGCTAATTCTGGCGGTAGTTGACATCGATGTCAACTATTGAAATTGTGGATTAATTTCTGTTCTAATAGTTGACACCTACATTTAAGCCCTAAAACATTGTATAAATATATTAGGTACGATCACCTCGAGCGCCATGACTGGGTTAGCGAGTCCACCTCTGTATAAATATATTAAAAAGGATATCTAATGGATTTCATGACTTAATGAATACCATAAAAGTAATTAAAACATAAATAAACAAACCAACTAAAATGCTTATTTTACTTGACTTCAACCTTAATGAAACAGGGTAGCAAAAACCAAGTTTTCAGGCCACCAGAAAGTTCGCCATTACAACCTATCACAAATAAGCTTGAGTTTTAATCAAACTAATGTCGAAGCACAGAAAACTAGCATAAATTGGCAAATTATCGCCAAATTTTGAACCAAAATAATACACCCTGAATCTTATTATTCACACTTTTTGTACAAAATGTCAACTACTGGAGCACTGTCAACTTATGGTACAAGTTACTGATATTAGCGCATTCAAATTAACAAATTTTACTGATTAGCAGATTGTTTTTTTTTTAATGCAAATTTAATCCGTATGTTATTCGGTTAATCATATAGACTTGAACATTTACCCATTACATGATTAAAAGTCATTTATGACCTAAATTTAACGCGGATAAAACCATGAGCTCAACTCAATCATTATCTTCTTATAAAGATATCAACAAGAACTTAACGAGACAAGGAAGGAAATTCCACAGAGGCAGGTGAAGTTTTTAGTTCAGTTCTGTTATGTTTAGGAGTGACTCAGACTGAGTACACAGGTGCAAAGAAGTTTTATAGCTATATTTATTATTATAAATGTAAATTAATAAGTAAAGTTAAAACATAGAAAGAGTATCACATAAAAACTAGCAGGTTCTATATCTTAGGGTCTGTATGGTTTTAAGTTTAAACAAATGTTAAAAAATCTGGAAAAAAAATTTTATAAATGGTCGGGATATACTGCAAATCCAAGACACCAGCAAAAGCATTTGTCGAATTTGTAAAATAATGAAGGAACCTGTAATCGATTATAGGATTGGTAATGACTAGGAATGTAACTTCAAATAAGAGATTTGCAAGATATAATCAATATATATTATAAAGCAAAGTGTACAATGTGCGTGCCGATAAGGCTCAAAAACGACTCAACGTACGTTTAAGAAAGTTATGTCAGCGTGGTGCTTTATAACCACTAACGGAGAAGAATTTTTCCGTTTTTCTTTTAAGGGTGTAAAATTGAAGAGAAAAGGACTGGAATTTGGAGCCTCTCGCACCATTTAATTAGTCTACCTTAGAATGACATGCGAGTTTATGAATGAAAAATTTAGTTCGAGCAGCAGACTACCAGAAAGCGCTAGGGTGTGTTTCACTCAATGTTTATTGTTTATTCATACCGTTCAGTTTGTTGTTTAAGGTTATCTATTTAATCAGCTGTTCTTTTTAAATTACTAAAAAATCAAGCGAAAATAATTAGTTTCACCTTTTTTTTCAAATAATATAATGATTTTACATATCTGCAATCAATTAGAAAACCGATTGAATACCTTACAAAATAAATTTTCTCATGAGAAGGTTAATTGATTAACACATTACATTTAATCAATATATAACATATACTTAAGTAAATGTAATAGATTATGAGTGAACTTTTTTTAGTAGTACAGTGAACGAATAAAAACAGACATAAAACAAAAAAAGAAGAGCTGCATTGACTGATTATAAATCGAAAATAAAAAATTTGAAGTGTTCTTATTGCATGTAATTTTAAAAAATGTTTTTTTTTACTATGTATGATGAGAATTCCATTCGACAAAATGACTAATTCCAATTACAACATTTTTTCAGTCAGATTTTATCACCCTTCATAGTTCAGGATAAAAACAAATATGATGAAAAAATTGTGCCTTCATGATATTTTGGTTTTTATTTTGTAATACTAGGAGCATAGTCCGGCCAAATTACGGGGAGGGGGATATCTTAAGGGAGGTTGAACTGGAAGAAAGTTCTTTAAAAAAAAGTTTCTATGAATCTTTGGTAGTTTTTAAACTTCTGGATTTAAAAGGCCCGTCACAGTAGTCGACGCTTAAGTTGTACTCGAAATATAGATTTTTAACTATTACCTACTAACTTATTATCTGCTGACTGCTTGGAATGGATTGGAATGCGCTTATAGGATTCAGAATCATAGAAACCATCAATGCATGATAATTTTTTTCTATTTCTATCTGTGCTAATTTAAAGTTTTTCTGTTATAAAAACTACCAGACAACTACCGGAGCGAAGCCGGGCACCCTAGCTAGTATGAGTATAAACTTTAATATAGCAGTTTGCAGATTATGACATTGAATGCCAAATTAGTCTGGCCAAAAAAATAGACCCATGTCAGACCAGACGATAGAACGGTGAACTATTGGATGATGAGAGAGTGAGATACATAAATCTAGACTCAAACAAGTACTGGATAGTAAAGGCGATAAGAATGCTATAGATTTATATGGATTACTGACTACCAATCTTAAAAAATATGACGGTTGTTTTTCCTCCAATCGAAGCACTTAGAACTCAGGATAAGAAAAGAAATATACATGTAGAAACAAATTTTAAAATGATCTTTATTGGAGATTACTTTAATTTTAGGGAAATTGTGAATAAAAAACATGATTTTTCAAGGAAAGAGAATTTAAAAGTACAATAAAATGTGTTCAGACTAGATACATAGCCTCCATTTTATCTATTTACTATGTAGCAGATCTTTTTGATATGCAATAAAAGTAATTTTATAAATAAGTCTGTTTTCTGCTACGACAGTGTTCCGTTCCAGGAGTAAAAAAATTGGTGCGTGCGCGCAACACCCAACTTTCACTTACCAACTTACTTAGATAAGAAATTAATGTGTTTTGTTAATTTCCACTTCTCAAAGTTACACATTTTTCCACGTTCATTTCTAATTTTTGTTTTCATTTATATAAAACACTAATTTCTTTTATTATTAAATACAAGTTTTTACATGTGATAATTCGGCAACGCAAGCATAATACTCCAAGTCGTCTAATTTTATAATTCTCTAAGTAGGTACTTGTTGAAAATTTCATTTAGTTACCATGAAACAAATAATTTCCATTTAATGAACAGAATGGCTTTAATTATGAACAATGGCATGTCATTAAAGGCGGACCCACGCATGCCCGGGCTCAACGTGTTTTATGAGTCGACTGAATATTTTTCTTTTTTCTCTCCTTCCTGATATTAAAGAACACCTAATTTTCATTAAACACGACGAATTTGATGAAAAGCATTAAAGCCGTTTTTGAGTAAATAAAAAAAAACACGTGATAATGATACAAAATTTATTTAGTAAAGTCCCCCCTCCGGTTGATCAATTTTGATGAAATTTTTACAGTCATATCTCGGGCATATTAATACATCAAATGCTCAGTTTAATCAAAATCGTTAGAGCCGTTTTTGAGAAAATCGAAAAAAACGTAAAAAGTTATTAAATAAAGTACCCCCCCCCCTTTGAGCAATTTTGATGAAATTTTTGCTGTCACGTCATATACGTACACAAAATGCCAAATTTTACGTTCTTACGGTTTATAGTTTTTGAGCTAGTCTGTTCACACAAAGACACAGACAGACATACAGACCCACACACAGACCATTTCGCGGGACTTGGCTATTTGGACTCAGGGGACCCCAAAACCACGTATTTCCGTTGAAAACTGGAAGTCGAAATTTTTCGCGATCGCAATACTTCCAATTTCATATATAGGTATGTGAAAGTAAAAAAAAAAAAAAAAAAAAAAAAAAACCGAAATCCGTATCCACTATTTAGGTATTTATTTTCGATATAACCTAATGCAGGTTTTCATAGCCAGTCTCAGCCACAATTTTATAAATTATTATATAAATAAAAAGATAGTAGCAAAACATTTTAGAATTGATAAATCATAGATGATACCTCGAAGTACAGTGCCTATTAGTACACCATAAACTCAACCAGGTTTTTTGATGATTCAGTAATTTATGCAACAGATGATCAAGCACTAATCCTATACACAACGATAAGATTCGAAACTTAAAATACAAGCTGAAAAAAAGAAAATTTATATAAAATGAAAATAATACTGTTGAACATTTTTCAATAAAATATCTTAGGCTCGGAAATAGGGTACTCTTAACAGCATGTAATTTTTTAGATTTAAAATATTCGGCATTTAAAGAGCAGCTACATATCATGGCGGAAAATATAATTTGGTGAAGGGATTCTTCACCAACCCATACATTAATCTTGTACCTCTGTAGAATGAAACAAAAATGCTGAACATTTTATTAAATGGTCTCGTCCAAGTCGATTTTTTTTTTTTAATATCTGTAGAACTGATAAGTTTTATGTATGGATTTGTATTTCAACACAGTTGAGTATGATACTTTTTTCTCGCCTTTCTCTTCATCTAAATATTCATTGTGCATATTTTCACAATATGCAGTGTTGAATTATATAATTGACACTGTTTACCAATATATTGTTGTTAGGTTAATTTTTGCTATGAATTTAGTTAGCCCAATCCCTCTAGAAACAACTAGCTATAAATTCATAAAATAAGACACCTATCATCCAGCTGGACTCAGACTTCCATAAACCACGCCCAGACGGAGACTATTTACTAATTATGGTGGTGAGTTGACGTGATTGAATTTGGTGGTTTGTTGAAGCCCCATAGCTCAACATCGTCAAAACTTTCGCAGTTTGTTGAAACATTAATCGTTTTAACAATTTTAGTTTTAATGGATTAATTTCTGTTCTAATAGTTGACACCTACATTTAAGCCCTAAAACATTGTATAAAAATATTAAAAAGGATATCAAATTATTCTCATGAACTTGGTGAATACCATACAAGTAGTTAAAACATAATTGACTTCAAATAAACCAACTAAAAAGCCTTTTTAACTTGACTTCCATCTTAATGAAACAGGGTAGCAGAAAACAAGTTTTCAGGCCACAAGAAAATTCGTCATTATAACGTCTCACAAATAAGCTTGATTTTTCTCAAACTAATGTCGATAGCAGCACAGCTAACTAGTATAACTTGGCAAATTACCGCGAAATCTACCTTAAGGGCCTATTCACACTATCGGTTTCGCGCCCGCTCCACTCTCGCTCCGCTCCCGGTCCGCTCTCGCTCTACCCCATTCACACTATCGCTCCGCTCCCGCTCCACTCCCGGTCCGCTCTCCTAATGTCTTACCATATTCACACTATATAATTTTACACCGTTCAATTTTGAAAGGTTTAAGCTATTAAAGCCATTAATAATCGAAGTTGTCTGTATTCGGATTTTAATTAATGAATAACTTTCAGTTATTTAAGTATTCATTTATTCTTCAATTTTACGGCCAAAAAAAAAAAACATTTTTTCGTTTGTAGAAATAGCTGGTAAGTGTACTTTTCTTGATGAAGAAGATAATATTATCAAAAAATATAATAAGAAGAATATATTGCAACACAATGATAATTATTAATAATAATTATAAATTAATTTAATTAATGGTGAAGAAATAATTTAAATTTTTTTCGGAATGTATTCGAATACGCTTGAAAATTTCAAGTTGAAATCGGTAAATGCTACAAATTTACCGATTGTATTCTATTCTTTTCCTGATTAATATTTTAATTATTTTTTGCTTTAATATATTTTTTTGTTAATTATCTGACATTTTTCATAATATACTGCATTTTTATTCGTTTCAAATTAAACTTTATTTTATAATAGCAATGAGTGTGTAGTCAATAAATAAATCGGTGACCATTTTTTATGAGTAAATTAATTCATAGCCAAATATATCTCAAACATAACATGAATTTTTCACGTCGAAAAACCGCGCATATTGTTGGTGATTTTTTTTTTTTTTTTTCATTTCAAGCGTATTTGAATACATTCGGAAAAAAAAATTAAATTATTTCTTCACCATTAATTAAATTAATTTATGTATATATATATATATATATATATATATATATATATTTTATTTTTTATTATTTTTAAGTTGAACTTTTTTGGCCGTAAAATTGATGAATAAATAAATACTTTAATAACTGAAAGTTAATTATTAATTAAAATCCAAATACAGACGGTTTCGATTATTAATGGCTTCAATCGTGAAATTATATAATGTGAATATGAAAAGACTTTAGGAGAGTGGAGCGGGAGCGGAGCGAGGCCGGGCCTGTGCCAATATTGTGATTACCCTCTTTATATTCCTCTTTAGAATATTTTGCCAGTGAGACCGGACCGGGAGCGGAGCGCTAGTGTGAATGGGGTAGAGCGAGAGCGGACCGGGAGTGGAGCGAGACCGGAGCGGTACCGATAGTGGAATTCTCTGTCTATTTCTCTTTAGAATATTTGAGCGGACCGGGAGTGGAGCGGGAGCGGAGCGATAGTGTGAATCCGCCCTAAGGGATATCTGCCGAAGTTGGTTCTGGAAGCCGGTAGGTGGATGGAGGTGTTTAGGGAGCGAGTTGGAACAAGCACATACCTATTTAACTGATATCATTTGTATCCATGGTAACTAAATTAAGTTCTCATATCAACTAAATAAAGAAATAAAATTAGGCGACATTATTATATTTGCATTGTCACATTGTCAACGATCAAAATAGTATTTTATTATTTTTTCCACTATGTGTTTGTTTATTTCGGGTTATTTATACATCCAAAAATATATTCATTTGTCCGTTTCATTTTTCATTAATACGTACAACCTTACGGACTTTTTTGTCCATTTTCAAGTATCTAAAATTTTTTTCATGCTATAAAAAAAAACTATATATATACTTACATTACACTTAAAATCAATCCAAAAACAATCAAAAACGAAATAACAACATATAAAAAAAACTTTCTCATTTCTAATTTATCTATTTTATTTAATATTAAAAGATTATTTAAAAAAAAAAAAAAAAAAGCCAATGGCACAAAAAAATCAAATTGGAAATATCTTTATTTTTTATTGAACATTTCTTTAAAAATCTTACGTCATTACATAATTGAGCAGTTGAGCGGTGAAAAAATTTAAATAAAGTAATAACGTAAGATTTTTAAAGAAATGTTTAATAAAAACTAAAGATGTATCCAATGTGATTTTTTTGTGATTTAAAAAAAAAATGTTTTAATATTAAATAAAATAGATTAATGAGAAATGAGAAAGTTTTTTTTATATGTTGTTATTTTGTTTTTTATTTTTACTTTCACTTACCTATATATGAAATATATAGTAAGTGGAAGTATTGCGATCGTGAAAAATTTCGACTTCCGGTTTTCAACGGAAATACACGTTTTGGGGTCTCCTGAGTCAAATTAACCAAGTCCCGCGAAATGGTCTGTGTGTGTGTGTGTGTGTGTGTGTGTGTGTGTGTGTGAACAGACTAGCTCAAAAACTATAAACCGTGCGAACCTGAAATTAGATATTTAGTGTATGTATATACCCGCGATGTGACAGCAAAAATTTCATAAAAAATGCTCAAAGGGAGGGGGTACTTTATTTAATAACTTTTTAAGTTTTTTTCGATTTTCTCAAAAACGGCTCTAACTATTTTGATTAAACTGAGTATTTGATCTGTTTATATGCCCGACATATGACTGTAAAAATTTCATCGAAATTGATCAACCGTAGGGGGGACTTTACTTAATAAATTTTGTATCATTTTCACGTGTTTTTTTTTATTTACTCAAAAACAGTTTTAACGATTTAGATCAAACTGGGTATTTGATGTATGTATATGCCAAAGATGCGATAGCCAAAATTTATTGAAAATTGGTCAAACGGAGGGGGCACTTTATTTTATAACTTTTTTTGCAATGCTTACCTTTTTTCGATTATCTAACAAACGGCTTTAATGATTTCCATCAAATTCGTCATTTTTAATGAAAATTTGATGTTCTTTAATATCAGGTAAGCTTTATCATTCTTAAAATGTTCTGAGGGGGCTTGAATGGGTTTGGGGCCTTTCTTGTTTGTTTGTTTCCTATAAAGTACCTTTGCTTTTGTTTATATGGAGAAATTAACTGTCTCTCGTTACGCCTAAAAATAAGATGTGGCTAAATATGAGATATGATAAAAATAAAGAAAACATAAAGAGGAGAAAAAAGAAAAATATTCAGTCAACTCATAAAACTCGTTGAGCCCACGCATGCGGAGTACGCCTTTAATGACAGACCATTGTTCATAATTAAAGCAGTTCTGTTCATTTGAGAAGTAGCAATTAACAAAACGCATTAAGTTAGTAAGTGAAAGTTGTGTGTTGCGCGCACGCACCAGATTTTTCATTTTTGATTTTAGTGAAATGTAATTTTTACTTTCACTTACCTATATATGAAATATATAGTAAGTGGAAGTATTGCGATCGTGAAAAATTTCGACTTCCGGTTTTCAACGGAAATACACGTTTTGGGGTCCCCTGAGTCCAATTAACCAAGTCCCGCGAAATGGTCTCTGTGTGTGTGTGTGTGTGTGTGTGTGTGTGTGTGTGTGTGTGTGTGTGTGTGTGTGTGTGTGTGTGTGTGTGTGTGTGTTTTTTTTTTTTTTTTTTTTTTTTTTTTTTGTAGGGGAAAAATCTTTCATTAGACGAAGTGGGGGTTAAACCCACAACAGTGTGAGATTCCTACTCACTAAAAAACCTCCTACATACTTTGCAATGCCACACCGCGGAACTGCTGGCAGGCATTACTTCGCGGTGGGCAGGATGGCTAGGCGCCTACTTCTTTACTGTACCCTTCCTGGTACTTGACCCCTTCTCTCTCGCTCCTGAGCTCTCAATTTTCCTCCTACTCTCGCGGCATAATCTGAAACAGCATTCCAGTTCTCTTGACTGGTCAACATGAGCTGTACCAGATTTTCCGGTGTGGATCTTTTACCCAGCACCATATCTAATTCACCCTTCTCCCCAGTAAATTTCTTGCATGCGAAGAAAGCATGTTCCACTGTTTCATCTAATGGAGCGCAGGTGGTACATGATGATTCTTCTTCCAGCTTGAACCGATAGAGATATGCCCTGAAGCAACCATGTCCAGAGAGCAGTTGAGTAAGGAAATAATCAACCTCTCCATATGTGCGATTCACCCACGATGCAATATCTGGTATCAGGCGGTTTGTCCACCTTCCAGATAATGATGAGTCCCAGCGCCTCTGCCATCTGCGAAGAGTTTCCTTTCTCTCGTCTTTTGTTATCGTTAGCCAGTGTGCTTCTGGTGCTTCCCGTTTTCTGCGGTAGATTCTGCCACGCTCTTCGGCCAGTAGGTCTATTGGAGTCATATCGGCGATGATACACACGGCATCATACGACACAGTGCGAAATGCTCTTGCGACGCGTAAGGCATTTCTTCGATGCGCACTAATCGCCTTACGAGAGTATGACCTCGCTTGGAAGGCATGTAACCAAACTGGAGCAGCATACAAAAGCACCGAGTTGGTAACATTAGCAAGGAGCCTTCTCCGGTTTTGCGCAGGCCCACCAATATTTGGCATGATTCTAGCCAGTGCGTTTGCTACTTTCACTGCTTTCATACTGACTTCTTGCAGGTGTTCATCAAACCGCATCCTGGCATCAATCCGCACACCTAAGTATTTAATGGATGGCTTTGAGAGGATGTCGATCTCTCCAACGCTCAAATTGATCCTTTCCCTCACTTTCCTGCTGGTAATAAGTACAGTCTCAGTCTTGTGATCAGCTAGTTGTAGGCCCACGGACGAGAGCCACTGGCGAATATTAAATATTGCGCTATTGGCCTTGTACGTTATGTCCTCCAAAAGCTTTCCACGAACAATGATCGCAAGATCGTCTGCGAATCCCAGCGTGGTGATTCCTTCTGGCATAGGAAGTCTGAGCACGGCATCGTACATAACATTCCATAACAGCGGTCCTAATACAGAACCTTGGGGAACGCCTCCTGTTATTTTGTAGGTTCTTGGTCCTGCATCTGTTTCATACCTCAGGATTCTGTCTGAAAAATAACTGGTGACAATTTTAAGGAGGTACTGTGGAAGTTTTTTCTTACGCAACTCTTCCATGATGCAATCCCATCTTGCTGAGTTAAACGCATTCTTGACGTCTAGCGTTATCACTGCGCAATACTTCTTTCCACCCCTTCTCCACCTTTTTCCGGCAGTGGCTTCTCTGGCTGACTTTATCACGAAGTCTATTGCATCGACTGTTGACCTACCTTTCCGAAAACCATATTGTTTTTCAGATAGTCCTCGACTTCCCTCAATAAGCTCTGTAATTCTATTACATACAATCCTCTCCAGAATTTTACCAGCAGTGTTTAGAAGACAGATTGGACGATAGGATGTAGGGTCATCAGGAGACCCCTTACCCTTCGGCAGGAGTACCAATTGCTGCTTCTTCCAATCAACAGGAAATATCCCTTCACGGAGACAAGAATTGTACAAGTCAAGGAAGAGTTCTGGCCTGATTCTGACGGCTGTTTTTAGGACAAAGTTTGGAACATTGTCCGGTCCTGGGGCTTTGTTATCCCCTACTTTGCAACAAGCTATCTCAAGCTCTTCTTGCGTGATTTCCGGTACTTGGTCCCGTTCTAAATACTGTATTGTATCGAAAACTACTTCTGGTCTTGTTGGGAAGAGAGTTGAAACTATTTTCTCTAATAGGTCAGGAGAGCTTGGTGGCGATAAGCTTGAGCTTTTCAGCCTTGCCATAACTATTTTGTATGGCCTTCCCCACGTGTCCTCATCTACTTCTTCGCAGAGTTTCCTCCAGCATTTACGCTTCGCCTCTTTAATTGCCTTGACAAGGTACCTTTTGGCCTCCCGATGTTCCTGTTTCAGAGCTTCATATGTCGGACGACCTCTCGCTCTTTGGGTTAGCCTTCTTGTACGGAGACAAGTCTTCCGGAGGGCGGCGATATCTTCACTCCACCAATACACCGGTATGTGACGGGTTGTTCTCGGTGTCTTGGTCATTGAAGCATCACAGGCGTTAGTGATAAGCTTCATTAGTTGTGTGACCCTTTCCTCTACCGGTCCGAGTAATGTGAGTTTTTCCTCCATCATTATGACAAACGATTCACGGTCAAATGATCGATGGTTCCACACTGATCGTCTCGTTTTGAATGCTTTCCTCATGGTACCAGGGACTTCGAAACAGATTGCCCGGTGATCACTGTGGGTATAGAGATCGCTTACGTGCCATTTGTTGTCAGAAACAAGGCATGGACTAACACACGTCAGATCAACAATCGAAGCGCGATCATTTCTAGTGAATGTAGGGGTGGAACCTGTGTTTAAGAGCACAACGTCGAGCGCAGCGAATACGTCGAGAACACATTCGCCTCTCTTATTGGTCTCTTTGCTCCCCCATGCCGTAGCCCAAGCGTTAAAGTCTCCTGCAATGACAAGAGGATGACAGCCTTGCAGTTCCTGTACAATTCTGTCGAGCAGTTCTTCGAATTCAACTTGTGATGCGCTTGGAGGTGCGTAGACGCTACAGATGTAGATATCACTCACCTTGATCCAAACGAAGTCATTTGTTGAGTTTTGTTGGGTTTCCTGAATATAATGGCCCTTCCTAACCCAGATAGCTGCTTTTCCGGTTGTGTCCGTCTTCCAGAAACAGGAACTTTCCATATTTTTATACTGTTCGCACAATACAGCAACGTCAATACCCTTCTCACTTATGGTTTGCCAGAGAAGGTCCTGGGCTGCTTCGCAATGGTTCAGATTTAGTTGTAATAATCTCATCTTGCGTGTTTAACTGCCTCTTTCATTGCCTGTTGATAAACAGGGCAGCCATAGCCACCTGTAGCGTGTCTACGGTTTTTATCTTCAGGGCATAGAAGACAGCGCCGTTCTGCTGCACATTCCTTGGCTGGATGTCCGTCTTCACCGCATCGCAAACAGAGTCTCATGCGATCAGGACCGTTACACTTTCGAGCAATGTGACCATATGCTAAGCATCGGAAACATCTCTTAAGCAAAATCTTTTCTCTCACTCGGCTGTTTATCCATCCTACACGAATGGTGCGCTTTTCAAGGACTTTTCTGGCCAAGTCCGTGGGCAGTACAACTACGGCTGTCTGCGTGCCCCCGTAGGCCTTCCTAAGAGATTTCACAACAGAGATCTCGATATTTTCTGCCCCTGTTATTTGATTTTGAATTGCTTTGTGAACTTCATCAGCTACAGTCAATTCATCGAGATCCTTCAATTCTATAGCGACCGAGTCAATCTTGCATGTGACCTCTGCTTTGTCAGCCATTTTTTCTGCTATAGTAGAACGGAATTCTTCTGTCCTGTGCTGCACCTTTTTGTCTAACACCAAAAGGATACTTCCTTTTTGAGATTTCCGTATTTTTTGGACGTTTTCTCCTATCGCTTGAAGCTCCGAGTTGTTTTTTAACGTCCGCAAGACATCTGCATATGATGATCCCTCCTTTGCGGTAACCAACAAGGCATCAGAACGAGCAGGTCTCGTGCTTTTTTTCGTCTCTATGACCACCTTCTTCTTTTTACTTTTGGCTTTCACCGTCTGCCATTGATTTTCCGGTCGATCACTAGTAGCATTATTTTCAGCTGGAACTGGAAGTTCTTCCTGTCCATTCTGGAACTTTGCCTTTTTTTCCCTCTTTTTCTTCTTCTTCTTTTTGGTCTTTGGTTGAGGAGGTGATGTCCTTCGTTCAGATTCTTCATGGAAAAGCTGGTTAGGCGATGTCTGTGTTCCACAGCTGTTTTCCGTTACCATCTGAACTGATGTTTCTCCCTCCATTCTAGACACTTTTTCGTAAAACATCCGGATCGTACACACATGAGCTTTGATGATATTGTGGACGTTACGCTGTTTCATGACGAAATCGTGGAGCTTACAAACTTCGTCTCCAAGCAGTGCCCACACTTCTTTTCTTTTTTCTTCACTTGAGGCATTCGATGCTACAGCAGCCAAGTGATCCACTACTGTAACATTGCGGTCGCTTGATGACGACGCCCCTGAACCCGCATTCCTGGACGCCGGTACTGGAGATCCGACCCCCTGCACCGTAAGATTAACAACTTTCTCCTGACTCTCCATGGTTGGTTTATTACTCAGGGTTCCTTCCCCTAGTCTGTTCGGTCCGCGGGAGGTATTTTATTTTCCTCCTACCCACTATATCTAGTGAGCTTTCCCCTATCCGCCACCTGGGGACGCGCCACGTATGGGTTACAGACTCCCACCGTAGTGTGTGTGTGTGTGTGTGTGTGTGTGTGTGTGTGTGTGTGTGTGTGTGTGTGAACAGACTAGCTCAAAAACTATAAACCGTGTGAACCTGAGCTTGGGTATTTAGTGTATGTATATGCCCGCGATGTGACAGCAAAAATTTCATCAAAATTGCTCAAAGGGAGGGGGTACTTTATTTAATAACTTTTTAAGTTTTTTTCGATTTTCTCAAAAACGGCTCTAACGATTTTGATTAAACTGAGTATTTGATCTATTTATATGCCCGAGATATGACTGTAAAAATTTCATCAAAATTGATCAACCGGAGGGGGGACTTTACTTAATAAATTTTGTATCATTTTCAACTGTTTTTTTTTATTTTTACTCAAAAACGGCTTTCACGATTTTGATCAAACTGGGTATTTGATGTATGTATATGCCAAAGATGTGATAGCCAATATTTCATCAAAATTGATCAACCGGAGGGGGGACTTTACTTAATAAATTTTGTATTATTTTCACGTGTTTTTTTTTTATTTACTCAAAAACGGTTTTCAGGATTTTGATCAAACTGGGTATTTGATGTATGTATATGCCAAAGATTTGATAGCCAACATTTCATCAAAATTGATCAACCGGACGGGGGACTTTACTTAATAAATTTTGTATCATTTTTAAGTGTTTTTTTTTATTTACTCAAAAACGGCTTTTACGATTTTGATCAAACTGGGTATTTATGTATGTATATGCCAAAGATGTGATAGCCAACATTTCATCAAGATTGATCAACCGAAGGGGACACTTTATTTCATAACTTTTTTTCTAATTTTTAGATTATCTCAAAAACGGCTTTAACGATTTTCTTCATATTCGCCATGTTTAATAAAAATTGAGTGTTATTTAATATCAGGTAAGCGTTATCATTATTAAAATGTTCTGAGTGGTTTATAGAGCAAATGAAAACAAAAATAAGAAATAAATGTGGAAAATGTGTAACTTTGAGAAGTGGCATTAACAAAACGCATTAATTTCTTATCTAAGTAAGTTGGTAAGTGAAAGTTGTGTGTTGCGCGCACGCACCAGATTTTATATATTGTTTTTGTATAGTATGAAAAAAATTTTGGTACTTGAAAATGGACAAAAAAGTCCTTATGGTGGAACGTATTATTGAAAAATAAAAAGGGCAAATGAATATATTTTTCGATGTATAAATAACCCGAAATAAAAAATAAAAAAACGCATTGTGAAGTAAATAGAAAACATCCAAAGAAATTTGAAGAGAAGAAAGAATAAGAAGTAGTTTATTAGTTCTTCAGGAAGTGAATGCGTAGGAAAGCTCGTAATGCTCAAGACGTTTAAAGCTGTTTTGTTTTGGCATCGTACAACCAATATTTAATCCTTAATATTAAATATTTCACCTGAAAACTTCTGTTCCATAATAGATTCCTGAATGAAATATAAGATTATTTTTGCTAAAATCAAAAATCAGCCTTCATCTTCATCGGTTTCTGGAAACGCATAAGAGACTAAAATTCGAAAGCTAAGTTAAAATTTTGTTCGAATCGTAAAGAGTCATTCCATGTCACATCAACACACTTTTTTCCCTTACCATCTCAGTTTATTTTAAAATAAACTGTAAAATAAATGGTACTAAAGATACCTTCGTGTAGACTAAAAATAAATACCAAATTTAAGCTCAATATCTTAAACGGTTTTTAAAATACAGCTATGTAAACTCATTGAAAAACACAATTTTGACCTGTCGCATCACCGGTAATTTAAAATTGGATCTCTTCTAAGCAGTAAAGAGAGTTAAGATTGATGACATTTTAAAGCTGAATCTATGACCTTCCTTAAAACATGCAACTCAAAAGGGGTTAAGAGGAAATTTGTTTTTCAAAATTTCAAATTTGAATTTCTCAATAAGCGCATTTTTAAAAATCTAAAAAAAATCAGTAAAGTGGATAAGCGGACCTTACACTATCAACAATATTGATAATACAGTATGGTATTGACAATAATATTGATCGCAGACCTGGGCATTATTTTAAATAAAAGTATTTTAAATACAAATGAAAATACTTTTTTTTTTATTTTAGTATTTTAGAATTAAAATAAAATAAATCACATTACAGGCTGGACATCGCCCTCGGTGACACAGAGAACGCTGCCGAAAGTGTAATCAAGTTTTTAAAAAAATCCAAGTTCTTTCATCTCATTTAGACAATTTTAAATTAACCATGTAATACAAGTAAATGAACTATGTAATACTTCTCAAATGTTATATATCTAATTGTATTAACATGTCATTAACTGTTAAAAAACTCAATCCAATTCAGTACTCAATTTGAAAACTCAGAAACTATTATGCTTATGCTATTAAATTTATGACTGTTATGCTAATGACCCACTATGGGTAGATGCATTTGTTCAATAAATAAATAAAATAAATCACATGTTTATTTTCATTTTAATTCTAAAATACTCAAATAAAAAAAAACTATTTTTATTTTAATTCTAAAATACTAAAATAAAAAAAAAGTATTTTCATTTCTATTTTAAATAATAAAATAAAATAAATCTTAAGTCGGTTTTTTGAAGTTAAACAATTTTCGTAATAGTATAGTGTAGTCCTTTGCACTAGAGCTCTCACTCCTAAATATTGAGCAATAATATTTATTTCAGTTTGATGTTGCTGTTTTTTTTTGTTTTTTTTATGGGGGGGGGGGGCGCAATTATTAACTTTGTACCGCTTCATCCGATTTCAGCAAATTTTGTCACATTGGTGGTTTTTGATTACCTATCTAAATAGACGTCTAATGATTCATTTCATATTAATGATTTCAAGCATTGGTTTTTGGGTTGAGGGTTAAATATTAACTTTTAACCGCCGTATCCGATTGTCACGAAATATGAAACAAAGATTGTTCATAAGTGAAACAACAAGGCCAATTCCTTATAATTTTTACGATAAAAAGGGTTTTTATGGGGGGGAGGTAATTATTTTTTTTCCTCTTTTTCCGGTTTATTCGAAAAAAAAAAGATCGAAAATTAAGTTAGAGCCATTCACGGAGGCATAAAAAGGATCCCCAATTTGGAGACAACAACAAAAGATTTAGTAAACTAAGTAAAAATTTGTATGACTGATACATTCAATAAAGTTAGAATCGGTCATTTTTTTTTCCGAGAGGTTGACGTTCGTTGGAAATATAGGCAAGATTAGAGGTAAGAAATGCTAGCCATTAACGAAATTACTTAGCTCACGCCTTTTTCCTTAAAACTTAAAAATACGAGTTTACAAAAATATTATTCCTCCTGCAGTTCTTTAAGAATGCAAAACGTACACGCTAACTTTGAATGACGAGCAACTGAGGTTATAGGATACAGATGAATAAAATTGGAGTGGTGAACGAATTCCATAGAAATTAATAAGCGCGGTGACGAATGGAAAAATTTTGGGAAAAGTAAGGGCTGAGAAGTAGGTGGGAGGATTGCACTAGGGCTGATTTGCCGAAATTTCTATTGGACAGAGGTCGTTGGATGGTGTACGGGTAGCGAATAGTCTAATGGGTAGCCCAATTAGTTTAAAAAGGTTCCGAATTAGATTGGTTCTGTAGAAAAAGAAATGTAATTTAATAATTTCAACAAAATGAAAGCGAAGATGATCTAGGAATCAGCTACATTACATTTGCATGGTGTATGTCTTTGCATTACACCATGCAAAGACAACCGAAAAAAAAATTAAATAAAAACTGCCGATTTATTAATCAATCGCAATGCACTAGCTAATAGGTTTTAAAAGTATTTTGTATTTTCATTTTAATTTTTTTTATTTAAAATACAAAATACTTTTTTTATTTTGCATTTAAAATAATTTTATCGAAAAGTATTTTAAATGATTTGAGGTTAAAATGCATTTTATTCAAATTTATTTTAAATACTTGCTATTTAAAATAAAGTATTTTAAAATTAAAATTAAAATACTTTTTGCCCAGGTGTGATTGATCGTGTAAGGTGAAAATTTGAGTATTGATGGCGATATTGATGAAAACCTGGTATTCTGATTTTGGAGCGTCAATATCCAAAATACTTCGCACCATAAGGTCGGGGCGGCCTGCTTACAACTTCTTTACTATGCCATACTGATATAATATTTGGAAATTATTTAAAACACTTATTTTCATATTGTCTTGAAGAATATAAGCAAGAATTTCACAGGTTTCAATTATAACATCGCTGATAGTTGTAGGTGACATGATGACAGAGAATTTCAAATCTTCAAAATTTCTACCTGTAGCTAAGTACCTTAGGGTTAATTTTTAATTAATTGTAGAGAGACAGTTAATTTCTCCGTATAAACAAAAACAAAGGTACTTTATAGGAAACAAACAAACAAAAAAGGCCCCTACCCCCCCCCCAAAAAAAAGTTCCCTCAGAACATTTTAATAATGATAAAACTTACCTGATATTAAAGAACGCATAATTTTCATTAAACGTGACGAATTTGATAAAAATCGTTTAAGCCGTTTTTGAGATCATCGAAAAAAAGGTAAAAATTGGAAAAAAAATTATGAAATATAGTGCCCGCTCCGTTTGACCAATTTTGATGAAATGTTGGCTATCACATCTTTGGCATATACACACACACACACACACACACACGCGGACACACAGACCATTTCGCGGGACTTAGTTAATTGGACTCAGGGGACCCCAAAACGTGTATTTCCGTTGAAAACCGGAAGTCGAAATTTTTCACGATCGCAATACTTCCACTTACTATATATTTCATATATAGGTAAGTGAAAGTAAAAATAAGGCTTTTTAGGTGGAATAAAATTTAAGATTTTTTTTTTATAAAAAAAAACTTCAAAAGGGTCTTCCTATCCAGGGATGAGCAGACAGGCCTAATCCAAAGAGAGATACAGTGCTTGGAGCTATCTGAACGGGTGTAGCTGAAGCGAGAAGTGACTGCTGGAAGGGGGGGAGCCGAGGCTAAAAATGCAAAGACAACATAAAAGGGCAGCGATGCATGGGTTTTCAATTACCGGTCAGATAGGAGGAGCATTGTCCCTAAGGGCGGATTGTAGGGCCGTATTGTGAGCCCTCGCTCCTGATAACGGCCCTCCCCCTGAAACAATACAATACTCCCTCCAACTCCTCTCCGACTGAACTAAATATCCAAACCCGTTTACAGCCGCAGATTCCCTAGCTAACAATCCACCTCTCTCTCTCTCCCGCCATTCAATCATCGCTTTCCATAACTGCTCCTATACAACCCAGACCTATTCAATATCACTTATCTACGTACACTTCTCCCTTCTCGAAGAAAAAAATATTAAATAACACAAACTCACTTCCGGACCTTGTTGTTCCATTCATATAGTTTATAGTAAATCGAATGAAACTTTCTTTTCGATCAACGTATGTATATCCCCCCTTACATATATAAATTAATGGAATACTGAAATAATATTCACTTAACTGAGACGTGAATCATTTTTCGATATGTACTTAATCTTATCAAATCCAGTCAATAGTTATTACAGGATTAACCCTGGGATTATCAAGGGGAATCTGAATTCTTAGTTTTAGGTATGGTGCACATTGAACTAGGCCACGCAGGCGACGCACAGCAGAACAGGGCACACAGACACAGATCAGGGCAGGGTGACACGAAAAAAAACTGCGTCACACAGTTGTCCGCGGAAATTGGACCGCGCGATTTAATCCACGTTCCACAATAACTGCTCTGCTCTGCGTCGCGAGACTCAATGTGCGCTCGGCCTTACCAAGGGGTGAGCTCTAAGAACCGATGGCTTTCTTTTATCATTAATTAGGTAACTCTAAATATTTTTTTAAATACATGTCATAAGATTACATGCTTACATATTTATAAAAATGTAGATAAAAAATATTTTAGAGGGAAATGAAAGTCATTTTTCTAAATAATTCCATCTTTTCTAAATTCATCATTCATGATTTTTAAGATATTTAACTAATTTACAATTTTGAAAATAGTGTTTTCAGGTACATTAAAGAAAAAAACCTTTAATTGTTTGAAATTTATTATCAATGCCTTTATAAAATTATAGTTTATTAATTTTAAATCATATAGGTACGTGAGCCCACAAGCGGTTTTTTTTTTTTGTTTCACTCAACTATTTCTTATGGATATAAAACGTTACAGAAAAATTTCAATTCACGTTTACATTAATCTTGAACGTTATTCCGACAACTATTACTTTTTTCAGATTTTTATTTAATGATTTAGGAGAAAAGGTGGGTAGACAAATATTCATAGGCTGCAAGAGCCCCCCCCCCACTCCCCCGTCCGTGGTAATCCTATGGTCATTATTTTTTCTATCTCTTAGAATTTTAGCTCACCTCAAACCAGAAGTGAGCCCAGTCCTAAATACAACCATCAATCTGGGGTGTGCATGGGCCAAACCTGCGCCATCACATTTTTTTCAGGGGTGCACATTTTTTCTGGGCAATGAATTTTCTTTTGGAGAAAATTTCAAAGCATAACAGGAGAATACTTGGAACAGGGCAAACTTTAATATTAAATAAACTATAATTTTATTTAATATTCTTTAACCAGCGCAATAGAGGAGATGAGGAGAACACATAATCTAGGTAATCTTTCGCTACTAGGACTCGTAATTTTGTCCATTTTAACCGGCGTGCGGTTATAACTTCAATTATATTAACCGGGAAAAGTTCAGACAATTCAGCGTTATGTAACCCACGTTGATAATGTTATAATGTTCTCCCATTCATTCAACCTCCTTCAGCATAAATATCCTACGCAAAACTATTTTCAAAGATCTTTAGGCGTTGTTTATCCTCAACTGTTGGAGATAATATAGTTCTGTAAATTCTATTTTTTAAGTTTAGGGACAGAGGGCACAAGCTAAGTTAAAGCTATTTCAAACGAAAAATAACTAGAATTTCCTGACTTTAAACTAGCCATGACTTCCTCTTCAATTTCGTTTTTTTTTTCCACGGCTGAGCTCCAGAGATCACGGTCCAGCCAGTCTCCATCCTGAAGGCCTCGGCCCGCCATTTCCTTTTCTACTTCACTAATCCATCTTTTTCTGGTCTCCCTAGAACTGCCAATCTAAGACTTGTCTCGGCCATCGCTCACTTGACATTCTTCTTTTATGGCCGTTAAAATCGAAGAACATAATATCTAAATTTACCTACGACTTCGAACGTTTTCTTTTTTACCTTAAGTTTGGCAAAATCGCCATGGTTCTACAGCTAACTATATTTTTTTTCTTACCCGTATTTATTTTCAGCCTAAGTCTTTAGCGGCTTAAATCATTGTTGAAATATTTAATTTTTGTTTTCGCGTCATCACTTAGCAACACCAAATCATCGACACAATCGAGCACGGATAAATTTCCTCCCAGGTTCAAACACTTTTCGCTACGTCTCAGCTCCATAATGGCATATTCCAGTGTTAAACGAAACAGGAGCGTATCCCTTGTTTTGAACCAGTTCAATTAAAGTGTTTTGTTTGTTTTGGAAAACATTTTTCAGTACAGTAGTACAGATCTAAGCTTGTACTTTATTTTGTGAAATTTGGTTTTTGTGGAAATTGATTATTGTATTAGGTATAAGTTAGTATTAGTGTATTTTAGTTTCTTATTGAAATATGCATTTTGTTTTTGATCAGAAGTTAATATGTATATATGTTTAAAAATTTTGTTTATTGGTGAAATTTTGTTTATTTTATCTATAAGGCAACTCTAGCAAACGGACTATGCCCATGCTATTGTTATTTTATATATTTTTTATATATATTCTGGTTTTAACCAGAGCAAACCTCGAAACTCTTATAAAAATAATTACCCAACTTTATTGAGTGTTTCAGTCATACAAATTGCCAGTAAGGGATCACCTGTGGTGTAGTGGTTAGCATGGCAACCTACAATACTAAAGGTCGCAGGTTCGCGTCCGGCGGTGGCCCTAGGATTTTTTTATGGGAATAAAAAATCCTTATCTATGCCGTCCCTCGGATAGGACCTATATGGAGGTCCCGAGCCTGTACGATGCCAGGTACTCGTTAAAGATCCCTATCCTAATTATACCTGGATAGGCAAAATTTAGGACTCCCACAGTAGCATCGTCCGATTAGCCTTAGTAGCATAAATAGACGTTGAACAAACAAATTGCCACTTAGTTTACTAGCTTCAGTGGTATTCCCAGCTTACTAAGAATATTATACAGCTCATAAATAAAGTAAAATACAGGTCTATGGAATCATAAGCTTTGTGTAAGTCTATATATAATTGATGTTCAACTCTAATTCACTGGGATTAATCATGAAATATTAGGTACATTTTATAGTTATCGACAAAGATTTAAAAGCAATGGTCAAGAACTCCAGGAATGTGATCTATTCCGGAAAAGTCCAGATAAAGTTCTCTAGATCAATGTGACGATCCGCAGCATAGTTTTAAATGTGTCCTCATTGAGCATACTTGGCAGTTATTAGGACCACTATTTTAGAGAGAAAATTTAGAGGAGAAAGCGTTCAACAGAATTTTCAATACAATTTAACATGGCTTCATTTTCCGATTCGTTTGGTTTACAATAACCACAAATCTCAAGACCAAACAATGTCTACTTGCGCCTAGTACTAGAAAAATTCTTGTTTTTCCCAAGGGCAATTATATATCGCCTGCTCACACGTGGGGAAATCATCGAATATATTGGCAAAAGGCAAGTTGACCAAAAACCTTTGCACCAATTAGCACTTCAACTAATAGGAATTATGAATTGTAATATTTTTAAAAATTCAAATTATTATTTGTAACTATAAATCAAAGTTATCTACCTCATTCATAAAATTCAATTTTTATATTTTATTTTATGTTTTCCGCGTGCGGATCTCATTACGGCGTATGAGGAGCGTCCTACGGTACAGTGCTTATAAATATTATACTTCAAGTGCTGGTATTGGAATTTAAATTATAATTATCACTGCTGTACCGAAGAGTTAGACTATTTATACCTAGAATTTTTAGAGACTTGGTGGTGAACAATCTTCCAAAGCGATTCCTCCACCGCGTTCCCTTCAGACAAGAAGTCCTGCAAGCAGAGGACTCCTCCGACTTGGGCCCGTGGATCCTCCGCCTCCTGGAAGAAGACACGGGCACTGACCCCCCAGAGAAAAGTGGCTCAGACAATGCAGCATTGTGATCCTCTGTTTGGTCGAGCTGCGGGGGACTAATAGCCTCCCCGCGGGGTTCCTTCCCATTGTGCTCCATCTGAATTAGCTTTCTCGACTCCTTCAGGAAGAGAGATCCGACAAAACATCCCCGACAAATTACCTCATTCATTAGTTTTAGATATATATTAATTATAATACGGGATCGTTTCGCCGTCTTTCCATCTTCTTCCTGTGACCGCAGAGCCAGCCGCATTAGTTGTGTCAGAGGCCAATGTCATTTGTCATGAGTGAGTGAACATTAATGGGATGATAACAGAAGAGATAGGCTATTTATGATTTCTTTCATAGCTCGACTAATAGTTGAACCTTCCTTACACTATGGTTAACTTGCATCAACTGCAGAGATTTTAACTAAAAATACGAAGTTAATTAGATTGAAGGATGCACTGGCACGCTAAGAAATTTAATGTTTCTACCGTAAAAATTATTAAAACAGGATTCAAAGGCTACAACTTCGTAACTTAGTCCGCTTTTTATAATTATTTTTTTGATATATTTGGAATGCGGACACCTTTGACTTCCACTCGTACATAATTGAAAATTGATAGTTTTTGAATTATGAGTCAATAAATTATGTTTTTATTCATAGCTCTTCTCCTGACGTTTTCTGGAGGATCCAGATGGTTGTAAAGGGGGTGCTTCATCGTCACAGTCCCTCCCCTGGATCTGTCAATAACCTTTTTTACCTTTGTGTTCCTCTCCAACAGCTAAAAATCTACTTGTCCTGCATATTATTTGTTCTTTACCTTACTTCCTTGCTTTTAGTAAAGTTAAATTCTATCTTTAAATAACAAAAAAATTTCCAAACGGGGCTGCAGCCCCACATCCCTACCCCTTGTTTCCACCAATGGGAGGATCTGACTACTTTTTTAAACCTGGAGGAGAAGGAAATCTTATTTTTCGACTTAATTTCATTCTTTGGGTGCTTGAAGGCTCTATTGAACAATTATTAATATTAATGATACAAGTCTTTATTACGTGGACGGGTTAAAGGGCACCAAATTTTATAAATAAAATGAGCAAACCCGTCCATGCGTTGCCGTGGCTGATTAGCTATAATGTGTTGAATTAAGTATATCATATATCAGATATCGTCATATTTTTTTTAATGCAGTCAAATCAAAATTCACTAATAAAGATAAAAAGGTTTCAGCTAATCTAAAAACTAACGGGATTTAAAATAGTACTTTAGGCCAAATTTAAAATTATTTGATAAAGAATTTAGAAGGGTTAAAGTTTTTATTGCAAAATGGAAAAGAAACTAATAAAGAATATAATTGGAATAAGGCTTATTACAATCACAATAGACAGCGAAAATGTACCGAATTAATCTTTTGCGATAATACACATTAATTTTTTTATTTTTTTTTCACTTTTATTTTTAAATCCGCACCTGTTAATCACAATAATCAACAATCAGCAGATGATCTGGCATAAACATGAGGTAAGAAACAAAAATAATATAATAAGAAAATAAATAAAAAGGCATGTTAGGCATGAGGTAAAGCAGTACCCAGCGGCACCCTTACGCGGCTATTAGTTTACTCACATATTATGTAAGTAGGTCCCTCATCCAGACCCTTTTCAATCGTCTTCTGGCGTTTTCCGGCATGCGGGTTGTGGCCATTTCTTGTATTAGGAGGTTGGAGTGTTCCTTCATTTTATCGTGGAACCGTTTGTAGTATGTCCGTATGTGTTCATTGACAGTCGGTATGTGTAAGTCAGAATGTAATGTGTTGTTATTCACGTACCACGGGGCTTGAGTAATCAGTCGGAGGATTTTAGATTGAAAAGTTTGAAGTCTATTTATATGTATATGTTTTGCAGTGCCATATATTTGTAATCCATAGGTCCAAAGAGGCTTGAGAAGATATGTGTAGATTCTTAATTTTTGTGTTGCTTTTAATTTGGAATGTCGCCTAAACAGTGAGTACAATAATTTTAGTCTTTGATTTAATGTTTCCCGCTTTTCCTTGACGTGTGGACCCCCTTGACGTGTATCAAATGTCAGTCCTAGATATTGTACTCTGTCGGTTTGAGGAATCGGTATGTTGTCTAGGTAAACAGGTGGGCATGTTTCTAGTCTTAAAGTGAACGTGATGTGTTGGCACTTTTGATGATTTATTTGAATCTTCCAAAGTTTGCACCACTCCTGTATTTTTTGTAGGTGATGTTGTAGGTTAAGTGAAGCCTGTGTGGAACTTTCGTGTCGAGTAATGATAGCTGTGTCGTCTGCGTAAGTGGCAATAAGAGTGTGAGCAGTTTGGGGTATGTCGTGTGTGAATGTGATATATAGTAGTGGAGCAAGTATTGATCCCTGAGGTACACCGGCAAGAGCTGGCCGAATAGACGAGAGACCTGAGCCATGCCTAACTGAAAAATATCTGTTGGAAAGAAAGGACTGTAGAACGAGATAGTAAGTGTGAGGGAGTACGTTCTTGAGCTTGAAGAGAAGCCCCTGGTGCCAGACTTTGTCGAACGCTTGGGCGACATCCAGAAATACTCCAGTTGCATATAATTTACGCTCTAGTGCTATCGATACGTAATCAGTCACCCTGTGTAGTTGTTGAGTTGTAGAGTGTAATTTTCGAAAGCCGAATTGATGGTCAGGAATTATTTGTCTGTCTGTCAGTATATCTAATAGTCGTGGATATAATAATTTTTCGAATAATTTAGAGCATAATGGAAGCAGGCTTATTGGTCTATATGAGGAAGTACTATTTCTGTCTTTGTCTGGCTTTTTTATCATTGTTATGTAAGAGTACTTCCATTGTATCGGAAATTTAGTGGTCCTGAGAATGCTATTGAAAATTGTAGTAAGGAACACTAGAGCCTTCCTACATTTGCTGGAGCGCCTCGGCGTTTATCAGATCATGACCAGGGGATTTTCTTTTCGGCAACTGTCTAATTTCTTGTGCAACTTGTGATGGTGTGAAAGGAGGTGGTGGAGGTGTGAGCTGCAGTGGCGTGTCTAAAATGTTTTGTATAAAGTTCTCATGTTCTGTGTTCATGAAGTCTGTATGTGGTTTAAAAACAGAGGATAGATAGTCAGCGAAGAGTTTCAGACCTTTCCTCGTCTGAAACAGCCCAGGTGCCATCCTCTCTCCGAAGAGGTGCTGACACCTCACGATGCTTTAGGAGATTACTGGTGTGCCTCCATAAACTTCCATCGTCAGTCGAGAGGTTGCTAATGTAGTTATCATAGTTGTTGCTTTTGAATTTTTGAATTTGTCTCTTGAGTTCGTTATTTAGTCTGTTGAAAATTCGTCTGTCTGAAGGAAGTCTGTTAGTCTGCCATACTTTGCGTGCTCTTCTCTTTTCTCTGATCAGCTCCCTAATGTACATAGGATAATGAGGCAAGTTTATTACTTTTTGAGTCCTAGGCACAGTTGAAGACCACGCAGCTTCTTGTATACTTTTTGTAAAAGTTTCAACACCTTCCTCTAGGTCTGCTTGTGTTTTGATCGAGCCTGGAACAGACAATATGGAGTTCAAATAGTTTCTGTATGCCTCCCAATCTATATTACCAGTTATAAGCTTGGGTCTTTTTTGTGCCTCTGAGGGATTGTCAAAGAGAACCATGTGCAATGAGGAGTGATCAGAGCAAAGATCAGAGGTTGAACTAACTGTAAATGGTACTGCTCTCAGTCCTTTAGAAATGAAAAAATCAAGTAAGTCGGGTGTTTTGCGTCTAGAGGTGGGCCAATAAGTCGGTGAATTCGGAGTCATAGTGTCTAATGATAGTTGATGGATGGCGGACCAGAGATTTCTACCTCTTGGTGTACTCAGTCTTGAGCCCCAGCATTGATGCTTGGCGTTATAGTCGCCTCCTGCGATGAAACATCTTCCGAGGCGTTTGAAAAACTCAGAAAACATCGTGGGTGTAAGCTTGTACCTAGGGGGACAATATGCTGAGGCAAATGTTATGGTGTGGTGCATAGTGTATAGAGTGATTCCTGTAGATTGTATGTCAGGACTAATGGGCAAATCAATCGGGCTATGTTTAAGTGAGGTTCTGATGAGTATTGCTGTTCCCCCATGTGCGGTTTTGTCTGGGTGGTCAGTCCTGTAAATTGTGTAATCTGAAATGTAGATTTTCGATCGTGGTGTCAGATGTGTTTCGGTGATGAGTGCTATGTCGATCCGTTTTTCGTGCAAATACAAGTCGAGTTCCGTAATGTGCTGTTTCAGTCCGTTAGCATTCCATAAGAGAATTGACATGGAACCAACCGTCAAGTGATTAAGGTCCATAGTTGGTGCACAAGGCCTGTGTAACCTGAGATAACTGTTGAACGATATTGAAGAGGGGCTGGATGAGTTTATTTAATTCGTTAATTGCTACTAATAATACATTAGAGCCATTATCAACCGTAATAGGCGGCTGGGCAATGTTTCTCCTCATACCTGTACAAGTTTGCCGGTGATGTTGAGATGCTGCGCCAGATGTATTCTGTCTTCTGTGTTCCTGAGATCCAGCGATGTTCTCTGATTGTACTTGGTTTGAGTGTTGCCTTAGAGGTGGAAACTCTTCGAGTAGTGGTGGTGCCTGAGTTTGCCTGGCTTCTTCAATGTTATGTTGATTTCTTAATTTGCGTTGAGCTCGGAGATTTTTCAATGTTTGGCAGCCTTTATAGTTAGCTGGGTTCTGACCATTACAATTTGCGCATTTTGCCGGCGTGTCTCTCGTTTTCGTGCATGAAATGGAGTCATGAAAACCACCACATCGAACACACCTTGGTTGATGGTTACAATATGACTTAGTGTGTCCATATTGTTGACACCTTATGCATTGTGGAATCGCTCTCTTTTTACGTGGTTCCTCTATCCTTATTCTCGAATAGTACAAATATTCAATATTAAATATTTCTTCTCGAAACGTTTCTTTGGTGATATCCACGAAAAACATAGGCAGGGGATGCTTAAAACGGGAAATAACATTTACACATTAATTAAATTCAGAATATAACACATGGTTCTACCTGAAATAGGTTATGAAAATTTCTCAAACCATGTGAAAAAACCATATGTTCTTACAGTACTACTAATCAAAACAAAAAATTTTATGAATGAATATACAATTGAAGGGGTCGGGGCAAAATAGTGCCTAACAACATTTTTAACAAAAATAAAATGTAGCTGCAGTCTGCTGTATATGACGTAGGACTATATGTATATGATGGAAATGCCAAATGACTATATAGAGCCTCTACAGTCATATTTAGGTGGTATTTCCTTCATAGACATACAGTCATACGTAATCTACAGCAGACTGCAGCTACAGTTCATTTTTGTTAAAAATGTTGCTTGGCAATACACAATTTTTATTTACTGTAGTGCTAATAGATGCACTGCGATTTTGGTTAACCTATCTTTTGCTAAAACAAAGAGATTCAGTGTCTTAAACACACTTGAAAAAGTGACACATAATTGCCAATGGGAAAAACACGGATTTTCCAAGCTCAAACTGGGAAAAATAGATTTGGCTACTGGATACTTCCCATCCTAAATATCGAAAAAATGAAGTGTTGTGTCTATAAATCAACTTACACCGCCATCTGTTTGAAATTTTTAGAACTTACAAATAATCACACTCAATAGTGGTATAATAAGTATTTAATTTGCAATAAAAGAAATATTGAGGCCAATAATCGAGATGTAAACTATCTTATCTTTTAAGTTGGACAAAACTACACACGATGAGCCAAATTTCATCAAAATCGGTTGAGTAGTTTCTGAGTTTACCTCCGACAAAACATCAGGTCACGAGATTTTATATATATATAAAGATTAGAGTACAGATTAGTGATGACTGTAATTATATTGTGAAGGAAGGATGTCCCAGGTGGTGCCAATTCAAAATATTAACAGAGTATTATTATACAACGTCATGATTCACTATTAAACAGACAACTTTCCTAATCCATTTTCCATGAAAAGTCATAACTATTACTAACTAATAGTTATTTAGTAATAATAATTATGTAGTAATAGCTTTCTTAAAATTGTATCCGCAACACTCCCGGGGGGGGGGGGGGGGGGGGGGCACGCCACGCCCTCCTCATGGATCCGATGTTGTGATGAATGAGGCCCGCAGTTACTTTATGTATCATAAAAACTCAATAAAATAACTATAAAAGACACTATTACTTTATGTTAAATTATATCCGCCATATTTTTATTTTCTTTAGTCTTGGTGCAATATAACTTAATGATGCACTGCACCTAGAAGATGTGTTAATGAGATATACCCGTCATGCTTTTCAGGTTTATGTCGACGATTCTTTTCAGGATCTATCAATTTTGTAAAAAAAAAAAACTATTTATTTTAACTTATTACAGTGAGTTTTTTTTTTTTTTTTTTTTTTTTTTTTTTTTTATATTTGGCTTAAAAATACAACATAGCCATGGTAGTTTGTCCTACTAGATGTTATTGTTAGTTAACAATTTTCCGAACCACGCGCATATTTAATCGTTATTATAATCAAAATTTATTCGATAATAATTCTTCAAGTTAAAAGTTACAAAAACTTGTATATAATGTTGTCGTTTAGTTGAAGTAAAACCTAGTTGAAATTAAAAAATCATGAAAGTCCCCCAAGATGAAACTTATTGCACTCATGAAAACCTACCATTTTAATTGAATCGGTGTGGAATAGAAAATAAAATCCAAGATGTTCTTTTGAGTCAAAAACTAAAATCGAGCATGAAATAACATAACATGATTCTTTTACCAATAATTTATACGAACTTGAAAACAATATGATTTTTAAAACATTAGAGAAAGTTTAGCTCATTCGCTCTGTACGCCCACACTGGTTAAAACGTGGCAACTTTCGAATAATACATCATCAGAACATAATGAATGCCTTTGTCACGCCGGAACGAGAAACCTATCAAATAAGTCCATCACTAAACAAATCGTTATTTTGAATTTTGTAGAAAGTACTATGTCGCATATTCTGTATGACAAGGAAAATAAAAAATATTTTGTTAACCCCTAGCTTGGCAAGAATAGATCCACAGTGATTTTTTAAAAGTTTCATATTTTTCTGTCATTTGGGGGCTAAAATAACAAGAATCTGAAGAAAAAAATTTTTTTTTTGTGAATATATAAAAGTTTATTGGTATGGTGCGATATTGTAGGGTTGCCAGACGTCCCGTATTTTCCGGGACGTCCCGTATTTTAGGCTTAGTTTAAAATGGGACTGACTCTGTCCCGTATTCGAATAGTGCTTCGTTACTTATTATTAAATCGATCGATCTACGCTAGACAAAAATACTCACGCACGCAACGTTCGCATACACATAAACTCGGATTAAGGAAGATCGAGAGAATTTATGGTTTAATTATTCACTTTAATCTATATAAATAAAGATGAAATTCTGTTTGTTTGTTTGTTCTTTATAGAATTCCATACCGTTTGTCCTAAATTCTCCAAATTTCGCTCAGTGGTTCTTTGATACCAGGTGCGAACACCTGTCCATATTAAAATTTCATAACTTCAGCCAATTTCAGGGATATTCTTTATTGTTATAAAAAGCGTTTTGATCTCGCTTCGCATTGGTTATTACGAAATCGAACGTTTAAATCGAAAAAAAAGTCTCATTTTATAGATTTTGAAGATAGAAAAATGAAATTCCCCGGGTGAAACCGGGATATACAGGTACTTCTATATATTGTCATTACACAGGAAAAATTAATATCATAATTATTTTTTTCCTATAATATAGGAATAAAATAATTATGAATATAATATAATATTTCATATTATGAAGTTTTCAACTACTACATAGAGAGTTATAAAATCAGACGACTTGGAGTATTATGCTTGCATTGCCGCATTATCACAAATAAAAACTTTTATTTAATAATAAAAATTTTTAGTGTAATTTAGAGAGCAACTAGAAAAAAAAATAAGTAAATGAATGTGAAAAATGTGTGTCTTCGAGGAATGGCATTTAACAAAACACGTCAATTTCTAATTTAAGTAAGTTGGTAAGTGAAAGTTGTGTGTTGCGTGCATCGCACCAGATTTTTTTTTTCAACCTAACAGCTTGATGAAACTTATAGAAGTTTAAGTAAAGCAATAAAATTAGTAGGACCAGGATCAAAAGGAGAACTTGGATAAAATTCAAACAAGAAATTTTGGACCACTTCCTTCACCATGAAGCCTCAGCAACTATGTATATTCAGAGACATAAATTAAAAATTTTAAGAGACTATAAATACCTTTAAAATACATGGTTGGAGTAAGAATCAAATGTCCCAACAGTTTTTTTTTTTTTTTTTTTTTTTTTTTTTTTTATTCATTATTTTTCAACTTTTAGCCTCTCGAATTTCTACCTACTCTATTTAGGATTAGAAGAGAATATTGAGCACCCCCCCCCAATAATTTGGTGCTATGTAAGAGATATGTAAAAGGTATATAATTTGGGACCTTAAGAGCCCCACTCTACGAAATGATTATTGTAAAGGAAAGATAATTTGCCTTAATAGTAAATTAGTTAAATGAATCATGTTATACTGAAATTGAACGCTAATAACGCAATGCAGTTATCTGATTAGCAGTACCAGAACCTAACAAACATCCCACGAGTCATCACCGAATATGATAAAAGAACTCTGCAATTTTTGTAAAAATTACACTTATCAAATTTCATTCTAAAATAGCACCGAGCTCCTGAATTTAAGGTTTCCCATTCGAAAAATTAGAATAAAAATTATGACATATATTTAAAAAAGCTAAATATTTTGATCGTATGTGTTTAAATCTGCTCTGAAATAAACTTAAAATAAGAAGGTTCAATCCAGACCCCCCCAATTTATCAAACACTCCGCCCTCATTTACTTATTTTGCACTGGTTACCCAACGGGTCTATAAACCCATATTCTTTAGTTTTTTTACTCATATGCAGCAAAGCTTAGTATTTAAGAAAATTGATTTTTAGTTTAAAATTTAAATTGCTGAAAATATTTAAAAACTGTTATTTTTTAATCCGTATTTCTGTAAACCATTAAACATTAGAAAAAACACTTTAAAATATAAGAAAAATTGTATTAAGAGTAAATAAAGATATTATCATTTTAGAGCTTATTGATGTGTCCGGTTTTTCAGTAAATAAAAATTATATGCTGATTCAACAAGTATCATCTAATCGCACGAAAATTAGACAGAACTCTTTTCACTAACAAAAATTGATTTAAAAACAATTTTATTTGACTCTTTATATAATGTATCTTACAAGATAAATTTCCCAGCAGTAATGAAAATTTAGTGCTCTTATGAAAAATTCTAAAAAAGTTCCACCTCTTTTCATTTGAACTCTATAAAATATTTTTAATAAACAAAAACAACTATTTAAAAGTAAAAATAAATATAATATCTTAAAGGAAACATATTTGTTATTATAAACAGAGCATATTGAAGAACCTTCTTTAAAATGAGGAAACTTAAAAAAAAAAAACGAAAAATAGATTTTGAATAATGTGATTAAAGATTTCAAATAATGAACGAACTGAGATTTGTGTTTGAAAGGAATTTTTGAGCATCTAGGAATATATAACTATCATTATTATATATATTCTCTTCATTATTCCCAAAGAAGTCATAGCAAGTCAATGTTCAACAGATGGACAACTTTCCAGTGCGACAATTCATTTATTTGTTGTATATATTTAAAAATGTATTTCATTTTACATCACTGTCTGTTTAGTATGAAGCATCACGATAAGTATATGCAATGAAAGCAGACTTAAGTGTCAAAAGTTTATTTTACTAATGGAAAGCTTTTTTTTTGCACAATTTTAAAATTTGGAGCTCATTACTTTTGGTTATTATAATACCTTTATGTTTTATTATAACTTTTCTTTAATTTATTCTTCAAACCATCTCATAAAAAGGCATTGATGTTCTCAAGCAATCCTAACATTGCCTGGTTTCCATTCTACAGAACAGAGTATCCATTGCATATTCTTAAAATATACAGCAACTTCTAGAAGGCTCTCTTGTTTTTCACTAGTGACTATTGTGACCTGATGCATTGCTCTGCTTTGAATGAAAAGACTTATGATATTTTTTTATTAATCATCATTAAGTTATTCTGAGTTCATATGATTTGAAGCTAATAAAACTCACTATATCCTATAACTCCTCACTCAACCTTCTTTAGGTTAGATAAGTAATAAACTTTAGATAATAAGATACCAACCAATTTATTCATATCGATTTATTTATGCTTGTGTATAAAATTTGTAAAAATCTTTCATCATCTATTTTATCTCCATCAATAGATATATTTTTATTTGGGATAAAATAAATAATTCTTTTGGTTCAACCATTTTTCGAACATCCTCAATGATCAGACCACTTCTTAGTTTGAGAGAGGCATTTCATGACTCCAAGGTAGTGAAATTATGATATAAAATAGCATTTGTTCCTTTGGTGACTTTTGCTCTTATGCCAAGATGACAACCAGAAATTTTAGACAGCATCCTGCCTGATACTTTAAATTTTCACTTTGGGTCCGATCCCTGCTTTCTAGATAATTGAAAAATAGTTGGTCAATAATCAGTACTGAATAAGTTGTCATCATAATAAATCATCCTCTTCATCAACTGGTTTAACAACCTGGTCATCATTAAACTGCATATTATCTACCTGGGTAATATAAAATAATCAATTTACTTAAACTAGCACCCTCTTCATCATTATTGCACAAAAAAGGTCAAATCATTTATAACTTTATGGAGCTCTTTAAAGCATTTCTTTGATGGGAGAGAAACAGACCAATATCCTAAACTATTCCATAAATACACTTTTCATTAATATCCATTCCATTAATAATCTTTGATTTCCACACCTGAATTATGTCTAATTGTTTGTTCTTCTATCCTCTTCAAATTTATTTTTTTCCAGTCAACTAGTTTGAATCTGACTAATTCAAAAAGTGACTAATCTACACCAACACTAGAACCAATTTGTACTTATAGCGCAGAAATTTAGAAAGAAAAACTACAATGTCCAAACGCATGCATATTTATGCAAAAAATTATAAACAATAATTGGATTTTGAAAATTCTTTAAACAAGATTTTTATTTGTAGTAACATTAAAATTACAACGGGGTCATTCATTGTCAATTCAACATAGGCTTAAGACTCACCATCTCAGATTTTCTTGAAATTTGGTACATGTTTACTACTTGTATCTACTAGAAAAATTATGAAAAATTATTGAGATGTGTCTACCCGTATTCAAATTATTGGTCTCTAAAATAGGTAAAATAGGTCCAGTAACACATAAAATCATGATTAAAAATAGCTGTAGATGATTTCAAAATTTGACTAGTACTATGAGATCGGCGTCGTTTAAGAATGCATTCCATGTCATTTCATATGATATACAACAATGCATAGGTTGATACCAAAGAAATTGTCTTAAAACAAGTTTAAAAATTTAATATCAATTTTCTCAAAAAGGGCATTTTTTAAAATTTTTAGATATATATAATTTTTAAAGTAGGTCATACTGCCTGTACCTATGCATTGTTGTATATCATATGAAACGGCATGGAATGTGCTGTTAAAAGACACCAATCTCATAGTCCTAGTCAAATTTGGAAAACATCTACAGCTTTTTTAATCATGATTTTTTCTGTTTCTAGACCTATTTTTGAGGGCTTTAGAGACCAATAATTCAAAAAGGGGTAGACATATCTCAGTAATATTTCACAATTGTCCTAGTAGATACAAGTAGTACACATTTACCAAATTTCAAGAACATCAGAGATCGTGGGTTCAAAATGATATGTTTTTGTGTTGATTTGACATGGAATAGCCCAACATTAAAAATATGTTTTATAGTTTCAAAGATATTAAAATGTCCAGTTTGCAAAAAGAGTGTTTTAAAGTGTACTCGAGCATAAATTAATTAAGCAGCAATATTCAAATAAATTTGAAAAATCAAATATTGTTGCAACCTCCATTATTAATTTATCCCAAAACATTAAATTTTCAGTCGCTAGATTTAGACATTTCAATTTAAACTATAAGTAAGGAAGTAGAAAATAATTTAAAACATTCCTAAACTAACTGTGCATTGTTAAAAACTACAGGAGAAAATTTTCAAGGCAATGCACAATGGTATGAAGTTCACTCATTAAAATTTTCAAACTTCAGACTGAAAAAGAGAAAAGAAGAACCACAAATCAGTTTCAATAAATTTTCTGTTGATGAATGAAAATAAGACTTTTTCAAATTTTTGAGTGCACCATTGTGTGAAACTTAGTTATTTTTATCTTTTCACATATTTATGATATTATGCTGTTTCTTCTTAATTAGTATTTACATTCATAATTTTGCTCAATTCTGCAATACAAAGAATGTGATCATACTCAGGCGATTTCTTTGTAAAATGTATTGTCAGTTTTCTAAGATATACCTCCATTCTCCAGTTGTGCAAGAAATTGATGAGGCCTTTGAAAAGACTATAACACTAACTTAACTTTGGACATCTTCAGGGCCATCCACGTCAAATCAACACAAAAATATATCATTTTGAACCTCACCATCTCAGATTTTCTTGAAATTTGGTACATGGGTACTACTTCTATCTACTAGAACAATTGTGAAATATTACTGAGATAAGTCTACCCATTTTTGAATTATTGGTCTCTAAAGACCTCAAAAATATCCAGAAGGAAGAAAGGTCCAGAAACACAAAAAATCATGATTAAAAATAGCTGTAAATGTTTTCCAAATTTGACTAGGACTATGAATTTAGTGTCGTTTAACAGCGCATTCCAAGCCATTTCATATGATACAATGTATAGGTGGGTACTAAAGAAATGTTCTTAAAATTAAATGTAAAGTTTTAATTTCAATTTTCTCAAAAAGGGCATTTTTTAAAATTATTACATTTTTTTTTTTTTAAATAGGTAGTATTATATCTATTCAGGCAACAAAACATAAAAAGTGGGGTGAAAATTTCTTCATTCCTAAAAAAATTGAAAACTAGTGATAAAATTCCATAAAATCATAGTCTTAATCTAATTTGGAAAACATCTACAGCTATTTTATCATGATTTTTTGTGTTTCTGGACCTATTTTTGAGGGCTTTAGAGACCAATAATTCAAAAACAGGTAGACCTATGTCAGTAATATTTAACAATTGTTCTAGTAGATACAGGTAGTACCCATTTACCAAATTTCAAGAAAATCTGAAATGGTGAGGCTCAAGCCTGTGTTGAATTGACATGGAATGACTCTTCAGTTAAAACCTTAATCTTGGTCTCAACTGTCAGATTTATATATTGCTACAAAATAAACCAAAATTTTAATAGATTTGTTTGTTTGTTTTAATGTCACTTTATGCCATTAAGGCTAATTGGACGATGCTACAGTGGGAGTCCTAAATTTTGCCTATCCAAGTATAGTTAGGATAGGTAAATTTTAATAGATTAAATTAATTCCTAGCCTAAATTAATAACATTGGTTTTTTCATCCAAAATTTTTAATTCATTAATCTTTCTAATAAAAAATTTACTATAATACATTAAAATTTACTTTTTATTATATTTTTTGATGAGAAAAACAAATCTATTTCTGCAGCAAATACTTCGAATTTTAATAGTCTTTAAACACCAGTAAGTGGTCCCCATGCGGCCTCTGTGACCTCAAGTTAATTTTTCCAGTGGCCTTTCACTGTACCTTCTCTCTCGTCAAAGGGACATTTTTTTATGTCTAACAAATTAACTGCAATGGGCCCCGTAAACAACAATCATAGCTCATATACAATCATAGTGGAATGATAGCTCAAAGGGTACATACACACTTTTGTCGATAAAAATTGGAAAATCCGAAAATATAGAGATAGGGGTGGGTGTGTGTGGCTGAATCAAACCCGCCCCCTAAAACCCAGTGGAGATACTTCAGTTATCATATCTTGAAGGCTACCTAATTAAATGGGAATGGAGTTGAAAGCAGTGTTAAATTTGCTAATTCTGTATGGGTTATCGTAGCACGGACTCTACCTCATTAAACGATAATGAAATCAGAAAGTTTTTACTGATTTTTTTATATTTAAAAAATAATAAATTATACTGTTAATTATTATCTACTAGCTCTATATCCCGGTTTCACCCAGGGAATTTAATGTTTCTAATAAAGGTGAACAATTCTATAAACAAAAGCACTAATAGATTATAATTCTAAAGCTTTAGGATATAACTTTAGGTGAACCTAATCTATCATGACGATTTTTATAACAATAAAGAATATACTTAGAGATCAGAGATGCAATTTTAATATGGACAAGTGTTCGCACCTGGTATGAAAAAAACACTGAGCGAAATTTAGGATAAATGGTATGGATTTCTATAAAGAACAAACAAACAGAATTTCATCTTTATTTATATGGATTATGGCTTTCTTCTTATGTTTATAATTATATTTGGAGTTGAAAATAGGCTTATAAGAGCTATTCCATTTCTGGGAAATCTTTTTTCTTTACTTCCTACTAGTCAGAAAAGAAGAAGTGGAATATAGAAAAAATTCAAAAACCTTTTTATATATGTAATCCTAAAGAAGTACACGGGTGTTTTCCTATTTGTTTAACTTTTATAATTATAATTAAAAAAAATCTAAAACTTTTAAATTATCTAAATGATAATAATACTATCATATTGTCATAATATCTAAATTTTCCAGATAATACTAGTAAGATTAACAAGTCCCTCGGTCACCACTTTGAAAGTGTTGAGGTGCATGGGTTAGCGTGTGATTTCAGTTTTTGTGCTAAAGGAATTATGATGTAAGTCAGACTGTCGTAGTAGTTTTTATAGAATAAATTAATGAAACTGAAGAAATTCTCCAACCAGAAGTATATAAAATATATCACAAGCTGATCATGTGTCCATACCTAGAGCTACCCGGTAGTTGTATGACTGCATTGTACATTTAACCAAATGTTTTTGACAAATGGCCCTAATTATAAGAGATTAGCAAATTTTAATTTTTTGTAACTGATGATAAATTATTTCAATAATATTTATAATAAAATATATTAAATATTAATTTATAAATTAAAACAAAATTTAAATTGGTATACTTAATACATTCTACACCAGCTATGTACCTCTCAGCGAGCCCAGGTGGCCAACTACATCTCAGGGACGCACTCAGGTATCTTCTATCCTATCCACTTAAAAGCGCTGGCCAGGTAGGAAAGTTTTGAATTTAGTTAGTCAGCCACCTACACTAGTGCATGACGGTCATTTCGGTGTTTTTGGTTTTCTGCTAGCTGCTTTATAGCCTAAGTTGTGGATTTTTAAAGTTTTCACTCAATTTTTATTAAGTGCAATTTTAAAATTATTCTCACTACTTATATTATATTTTATTATTATATTACATTATCCAGTTAAAGTGGATTAGTAAAAGAACAAAAACTATATATACAAATACTTAGAGAATGAGGAGATTTGGCGATGCTGAAACTGCACTTGGGCAACCATAAACTGAATATTTTTTTTTTTTCGTTTTGTAGGGTAAACCATACAGTAATTGGCACTCAGTACAGTTATTGGCACCCCAACTTTAACTTAAAGAAATAGGTAAACAAGTCCTAATTTTATTACAAGATATACATGAGTCTAATGTATGAAGGATCCTCTAATTCATCTATGAAGTAAGACTTTAACAAATTAACCATAGGGAAGACAGAGCAACACTGCCTAGCAGAGCGAAAACCTCCAAACAGAGCTTGGTTTGATGCGGAGTGCAATCAGGTTGTCAAGGCACGCAATATACAAAGAGCCAAGTGGCTGGGCAGGGACATACAGCAAAATAGGAAAGATTTCCATGATGCTACGGCCCACGCTAAAAAAATCATCAGGGCTAAGAAGAGAAAATGGATGAACGATATGGTTAGGTAAAATGAAAAATCCAGATGCAACAATGAAACCATAAAGTTCTACAAGGAGGTCCAGCAAAAGAAAACTGGTATTAGAAATGCTAACCCAACAATGAGGAGTGAAGATGGAAGACTATTGGTCGCAGACATAGAGTTGCAAGAACACTGGAAGAAATACTTTCAGACACTCCTGAAATCAGAACATGATATAGAAGTCCCGAGTCCTGGAAGTTATGCGAGTGTTGGCAATGACGATGGAGATGTACCACCAGATAAAGAGGACATCGAAGATATTCTGGAGAAGCTAAAAAGTAATAAGGCTCCTGGTCCATACGAAATTCAAGCAGAATTTCTGAAGGTGGGAAGTAATTCATTGGCCAGTGAGATACATAGTCTAATATCACGCATATGGCAAGCAGAGAGGATGCCAAAAGAGTGGTCAGAAGCTACAGTTGTTCCACTCTATAAGAACAAAGGACACGACAAATAGCAAGAACTATAGAGGTATAAGCCTGTTAAGCACATCATACAAGATTTTCTCTATAGCCCTCTATAACCGCCTTCTGTCATATGTTGAGCGCAAGTTGGGAGATTACCAAGGGGGTTTTAGGCCCAATAGATCAACAATCGACCAAATTTTCTCTGTGCGACAGATGTGCGAAAAAATGAAGGAGTACCGAAACACTATGTGGCTATTGTTCATTGACTATAAGGCAGCATACGATTCAGTGGTGAGAAATGAACTGTTCCAGGCCATGAAGGAGATGGATATCCCGTCAAAAATTATCAGGCTAGTAATGTGTACAATGAGCGTTACTAGCTGTAAAGTCAAAGTTAATGGCAAGCTTACCACCTCATTTCAGGTAAACATAGGTTTCAGACAGGGTGATTCTCTGGCACCGCTACTATTTAACATCGCACTGCAAACTATAGTAGCAAGAGCCTCTCTGGATGTGGGCGGTAATATCTTCTATAAAGGGGCCCAATTATAATAAAGTGGTTGGGTCACCTCCATAGAATGAATGATAGCAGAACCGTCAAGGTGTTGTATCAGGGCTACCCAGAAGGAGTGAGAGCTCGAAGAAGAATAATAAGCAGAAAGAAGAATTCTGAAGAAGAAGAAGAACCATAGGGAATATTTCACTATTAAATCCACAGGGTGCCAAAAACTAGATTTGGCACTTTTAACAATCAATATTGCCATATTGTAAAACTATTGCAACTTTTGACCCCAAAAAACCTCTTGAGTCTTTATGAGGATAGATAATGAGGAGCTATAAGAATTTTTTATTTGATCCCTTTATAAAAAGTATTTTTTTTAATTTAACCACAGAAATGTAGTCTTAAGGGTGCCAATAACTGTACGGTTTACCCTATATACTAATTTATGTCACAAACCAATTGTAAATAGTGTTAATTATAGTTAGTATTAAAATAATTAGATATAGGATTTCAATTGTGTAATTAATTAAAATCTTGTAAATAATCTCATTAGTTAATATTATTTGTTGTTTTTTATTATACATAATGCTTTTTAAAAATAAAATTTATAAAGAAAAAAATAATGATGCATTATTATTAATAAATAGTATTGTATTAATAATTTGATGATGATTTTTTAACTAAAAATTCCCATACCCACAATTAGTTTCACTTTCAAAGAAACTACTCTTCACTTTTTTTACTTCATATTCATTCAGAATTATTCAATTATAAATTTACTAGATCATCCTTACAAATTCTTAATTTATTTTTATAGCAGTAATAAAAAACATAATAACAAAATGAAAAGTAACAGCACTTTTTTCACAGGTGTATTGCGGGGTAACAAACTCTTTGGTGACTCTGAGGGCCAACTACGTCCTGGGGACGTACCGGCTCACTGATGACCCAAAACCCTCTGGCTTTTCTAGGCTCACCTAGAGAATATGGAGCCGGTGTTGAATGTGTTAAAATAGACTGAAGAATTTAATAAGAACTTAAGGTGAAAACTTTAAGGCTAGAGCTATTTTGTACTTCTAATATACTTCTGATCGGGAGGGGGTTTAATTTTTAAGCTTAAACAGCATCTGTTTAGGAAGTAAGGAGATGATGAAATAGGTGGAATTGAATGGAGGACAGAGAGGGAGCATGAAGGGCAGTAGGTGGGAGGGAATTCCAGAGGATAGTCGAGCCTGGGAGAAAGGATTTTTCATATTTTTTGATCCTGTGGGAAAGGGTAAAGAGGTCGGAAGGGCATGATCAAGTTTCCTGTGAGTGAGCAGAATGTAGGAAGGGTGCTAGGTGTAAATAGTTTGGTATAAATATATATAGGAAGGAGCAGAGGAAATATTGACAGCGGATGGATGGGAAGAGACATCTAGGTGATACATGAGACTATATAGAAAAACTATCAAGAAACTTAATGAGCAAATGAAACTAATAATAAATGTTATGTAACAAAACAAGGCAATGATAAATGGAGATCTATTTTTCTATTAGCATATAGATGGATAAATAAGAAAGGGACTCATCTATCAATTCAACGTTTAAGACTTCAGAAAAGGGAACTTGAAAAATACAAACAATAATTTTGGTTTTTTCAACTCATAAGTGCACTGAATTTTCATTAAGACTGGCTATATAGTTGTAAAAAAGGTCTGTGATAAGATTGTTCGTAACTCACTTTTTATCAAATTTTCATGGGATCGTAACTAGTAAACTTGTTAATAAATATATAGTTTTGGAGACATAAATAAGCTTCATACAATATTTTGTGTATTTTAAATTTTTGTAGTTTCAAGGAGTCGTTTTAAAAACTAATGAAAAATTTGGGTAAGTTACGGATCTAAAAAGCAACACTTTTAAATATTTTTGGCAATTAAAATATTAGGCTTAAATTTTAATTGTTTTCAATTAACTCAATGTTCCAAATGTGCCCCATATGAGTGTTTTTAATTCAATTTATTTTTTTAATTTTAAAACTTGAGAATTTCAGGATTATGTTCATCCGTTCCATATGGGATATAATTTTTTGGTGAAAATTATATATAAATATACAACTTATTATAACAAATATTTAATATATAACAATTCTTTTAATTAACAAAAAATATCACAGGATTTTTTGTAACATCTGAATTTTATTGTTATAGTATATTTAAGTATTTTTCAGAATAATAATAAGAAGTGGTAAACATTAAATCTTGGTTAAAACAATTTATTATCAACATTTTTTAACAAAGTAATCTATTTTTTTAAATTCGTGAAGTTCAACACTTCATTTTATTTGTATTATTATAATTCCAATAAATTTATTTATCCTCAGATTCTCGAGTTTTAAAGTTCAGAAACATTCTTATAAGAGCACATTTCATTTAGTGAGTAACTTCAAAATATAATTTCATGTATAATTGATTAAAATATTTTTTAAAAAATATTTATAAATCAGCACTCTACTCTTATGTTTTTACCCCTCTTTCCTTGATACAATTACATATTAGAAAAAACACTTCATATCATTTTAAAGATCATTTTCCTATTAAATCTAATTAAAAAAAATGTTGATTCAATTGAGTGATGATCCCTTGGAAATTCGGCTGCCATTTTTTCACCAAATAATATTGCCCAATTATTTTAGACTATAAATATGATTTGAAAATTACTTCTGAATGACAAAATACTGCTATATATTTTTATTTAACCTCTAAAAGAGATTTTTAATTAAAAAATAACTAATAGTTAAAACGTGAGAAACTGAAAAAAAACAGAAAACCGACTACAGTTGAATTCGGAAAGAAATTTAATGGAGTATTGCTTTTTATATTGCAAGGTATTTTTTATCTTTTTTGTCTGTTAAAACCCGGAACACCCAGTATATAGGATATTTGGTTTGTGATTAGATTTATAATGTGTTGGGCCAAAATTTAACAGAAAACTTTAAACTGGACTTTTTAATAAAATTGTATTATAGTAAGTTTATTGACTGTTTCTAGTTTGCCATGAAGTACTTTAATTATTTTTATACCTTAATTTAAGAAAAAAAAAAGCCTCTACATCGACAAGTTTCTTGAATTATTTTCTAAATTCTATATTGAAACATTCATAAAACTCAAAAAAGATAAAACATTTTTATATTAAATAGAAATTTTTTTGAGAAAAACCAAATTCACACTTCCTGTAATTTGTAATAAATGAGCTATTTTATATAAAAATCAGTACTTATAGTACCATCATTTCAAAAATTATAGTAAATTATAGGTAAATCATGGTAATCAAGAGGCTTTCTAATTTATTCCACTAACATAGCAAATCAGTGACAACATCGGAATGATTTAATATTTTAATTATTATCGTAGGTGCGATAAAATAAGAAATCATCTATAAAAATTTTTGTATTAAAAATAATACATACAGATTCTATAAAATATTTACAATAGATATGTACATGAAAAAGTTCATTTGTATTCTTCAGAAAAATACAATGAAAACAAGCTAGTTAGTTTAACCTAAAATAATTTATTTCTTCTTAATTTTAGGAACGACTCGCTCTCTATTACGATTTTTAACATTAGCGAACTCATAAAAGTTACTTCCAGTTTTTCTAGTTTTATTCATTCGTGCCAATTTCCTCCTTTCCTTGCTTGTCATATCGGTCATCAAGCGTGCCTTTTCTCTTTCTTCCTTCTCAAACTCATCTTCGCTAAACAAATCATCTTCATCACTACTGGCATCAGCAGCTCGTTTCTTTCTCTTCTGTTTGGGTTTTACTTCTGGAACACTTGGAACTTGTTTATCTAATTCTGCATCCTCCGGGAAATCAGTTATTACTCTAATTTTAGTAAAGTCTTGAATTATATTGAAAGGTTCATTTTTCGATTTAGGTTCTTCAGAAGATGGGACTGTTTCAGATTTCGATTGTACTAATGATTCATTACTTGGTTCTTCTTTATTAGTAAAATCATTTCGTTCGGATCCAGGTGGAGGAGTATAATATGGTATTTTACCTCTTTGCCAATCATTCAATATCATTTTTGACACAGTAGTAACATCTGGTTCTCCACCTTTTAGTAATTTGCCATATTTCTCTGCAACTTTAAGCAAGAAATCATCAGTATCTTCCCAATCTCCAATACCATAAGTTCTTTTAATATATTCGGGCTTCACTTTTTCAAGCACAGCTGGAATATATTGATCTGGGTCAGGAACAAGCTCAACCCGAACAATTCCTTTAAGGACTTTATCGGTGTCAGTATCTGTGTCTCCAGAGGCATGAATAACACCGGGGCAATCAATAAGATAGATACGCCTCATTAGAGTAACGTATTGCCATACTTTAGTTTCCCCGGCAATAGGTGCTACATTGCAGACTTTCTTTGAACGGAGAGCATTAATTAATGAGCTTTTCCCAACATTAGGATATCCCACTAACCCTACACTTATCTGTTTCCTATCCGAATGCAACTTTCCAAATTGTCTTAGAATATTGATCAAAGCTCCTTTTCCAAAGGGATGAGTTAAAGAGGCATGAAAAGCGATTGTTGGATATTCAGCACTTAAAATACTGATCCAACGATGAGTAACCCATATTGGAACAAGATCTACTTTATTCATGACAAATATTATATGTTTATGAGGTTTTTCTTTCCTTAAAAACTCCTCTACCTTTCTTGATCTTGTTCCCATTGGGTCTCTCGCATCCAAGACCATTAGAACAACATCAGAAGAATCTATAACCTTGTAAAGCTCATTCCAAATTCTCTTACTTTGCCCAGCGGACATTATCCAATCACGCTGAGCAGTCCTTTCACCTAAGTCTTCTTTCACCAAATCAAAATCTCCCTTATCAGTATAGGTTTCTTCACATGTTTTAACTTGTTCGGCAAATGACAATTCATCTTTAATTTTCAGATTAGGCTTTTTACGAGTCTTCTTTTTCCCAAAAGTCGATTCAAAACTTTCAGTATCAACTAAATGAACTCTATTAAATTTAGACTTTTCATTTAATAAGGTGATAGGTAATTTTGTAGGTTTCATAATAACATCATAAGGATTCTTTACAGCTTTCCCTATTTCTTCTTGAAATTTTTGGAGAGCATTCTGAGTTATAACACGAGAATTATCAAACCATTTCCTGTTGGGTTCTACCCTAGCCTGTGTGCCAGAAGAAACCCAACCCTGGAAAGGTGCTGGGCATATTATTTTACCTTGTTTATTTCTTTTGGCTTTGAAATTACGATACATTTGAAGCCGTTTTATTGTTCCTTTCGTACGAGCTCTTGCTACTCCTTTCAAATTTTCCTTGGATCTATCAGGGTTCATGCTATGATTGGAATAATTTATCCCCTGCTTTCGAGGAGCCTTAGTAGCTGAATGTGTTTTAGCCATTTTTTTTATGAAGATTCGTCCCTTAGCACAAAATATCACACACAAGCACTAATAAAGAAGTTTGAAAATTCAATCAAAAGAAATTCCCTTCACTACCATCACGTGTAACAGTCAAACGTAACCTTACTCGAGGTTAGCCATAAACTCCAACAAAGCACTGCATCTGACCAAAGAGGTAGTAGGATACTTTTAATAAATGATGTACTTAGTAAAATATTAATGTCATGAAAATATATTTCTCGGATAGGACGTAAAATGGAGGTCCCGAGCCAGTGCGATGTCAGGCTCCCTATCAGATCTCGATCCTAATTATACCTGGATAGGCAAAATGTAGGTCTTCCTATAGCATCGTTCGATTAGTAGCATAAAGTGACGTTAAACTAACAAACAATATATTTTCTTCCAACTAAAGAATACATTAAAAAAATCAACTTTGTTGGTGCAGTATTATTGATATTAATTTATATATATTTGAAACATGGTTTATGGTTTACTTATAAATATTGTTTGGGGGTTAATTTATCACTGAAGAGCGAGAGTCGAAAGCTGAGGTCAAGCCCTTTTTGAACTGAAATGGACGCGATGGGACTTAGCTTATTTGACGCTTATAGAATGCCCCAAAGCGATGAATGGCTGCCGGCTTAACACGTTCACGCAAGCGTGTACCACCGGTGGCTCACACTATACTGCCGCATCAGACACTTCAGTCAATCACGAAACTTTCCACAACGATGTATAACGAGGTAGGATTGTATTGCTTATTTTATTAATGTTGGATTGTCAATAGTGCCTAATCTAATGGAATAGCTCCCGTCTGATAGAGCGAAAATCTTTAAGGTAAGCCGCCAATGGGCGAGGAGCATGAATTACAGCCCTCGACGCGTTAACGTGTTGAACTTATTCACCATCACAAGAAATCCCTATCCACCAAGTTTCAGATTCCTGTAAATAAATGATAATTTTACATAATTTTTTCTAATGCCTTTTCTTTAGCGGTGGACATCACGATTAACACACAGAAATTTTCGGACCTCTCTCCAAGACTTATAGAAATCAGCTGTTTTCATAATTCAATTTTTTTTTTTGTCCTTGTGATAAGAAATAAAATATTACATTTTACTCACAAAACGTAGGTGGATTAGCTTATATGTTTTCCCAATTATTTTATGTACTCCATCAACGACCCAATATACTTCTCTTACAAGACAGACAGAATTTTTGGACTCCTACCGCCCCCCCCCTCGCTTAATGTAAGCGCCATCTTCCCAAAGCAGGCATGAGCAATTGATAGTTCACAACTCTACAGGAACAAGTCCCTGTAAAGTCCAAATTTTTACTTTTAGCCTAACGGACAGACTCAATAATTTATATATTAAAAAATAAATATTGTAAGCAATAATTATTTCTTTTTTTGTCTCAGGGATCGTATTAACCAAGAAAACAGTTGAATGAAATCAAGAAACGTTTCTTATATTTCAGAAACAAGGGATGACTTTGGAGAAAGCAAGATTGCAACTGCCTGAACACTGGCAAACAATATTATTGATTGATTTAATAATAGGGATATGCAAGATTTAACTATCAGTTACGTGTCTGCAATAATAAAACACTAACGGGGTATAAAACCCTTATCATTTTTATGTTATTTGCCCCTTTTCTGAAAGCATATGTTACAACCCCCCTTTATTGAAAACATATGTTACAAATAAATAATAATTTTAACCATCAGCTAGTATAACCATATAACCATCCTTCAAAAATTTGTTCTTAGTTATGGTGGATAGTTACTAATTAATATTTAAGGTTAATTGCAGTGTTTTTTTTTCATCAAGTGTGTTATTTTGAATAAATATATTTCACATTCAAAAGCTGATTGCCCGATAAATTAGATTCTAAAATATAGAAATATTCCGAAAAATATCGTGTTTTTTAAAATAAAACCAGCGATTTAATGTTCGTGTATTCTGTGGCTGCTCGTTACATTTTTGGTCTAGGCCTGGGTAAGATGTACGAAAGTTAAGCAATTAGACACATAAGTACCACATATGACTAACATATTCTTATTTACTTAAGTGAAGGTGATAATATAAAATAATTTCATTAAGTCACTTGTTCAAATGATTTTAATGATGGCTCATCTGTTTTTTTTTAATAACGCAAATCAATTATTAGTTTAACTAATAATTCTTTATTAAAAAATATAAAGCTCATTTGGAAGAAGACTGCCACAATCCAAAAAATTGAAATTTTACATGTGAAGCTTATGTACATATATGTGATCATTATCGCTATTACTCAAGCCTGTATGGAAGACTACTCTCCTGCATTAAATATTTGTTTTAAAATACTGAAATTTCACAAAAAGAAAGAAAAAGAAAATTCGATTTAAAGTATGTTAAGAAAAAAAAAAAAAAAAAAAAAGAAAACTTTCGTATTGTGGCAATCTGCTTCTAAACTAGCGATACACAAATTGTCATATTTTTAAAGGAGTCTATTGAAACTTTTGAGCGAAATAAAAGATAAATATGTGTTTTACATAAAAATAAAACTGAGATCAAATTTATTATTTGGAAAAACTTTAATGCTATTCTGTTTATGTATAGTTAAAAATAATATGTTTGAATTACCTTTTGTTGATTAGTGTGGAAAATATACTATGTATAGACAGAAGGAACCCCTAGAATCAAGTTGCAACACATTTTCTTGAAACTAAAGCGTAACTTGGAAGTTAATTCCAAGACCAATCCAGAAAAAGACTATGGTGTTTAGATCGGCATTTTTCGCGGTCAGTTTTCGAGGTTTAACTGTTAATATGATGAGAGTTTAGGAAAAAAGAAGAAAAAAAATTAGAAAAAATAATTTTTTAAAAATATATTAGCTCAAAAGTTTAAGAACATTAGAAATTAGAGAGGAAAAACATTCACAAAAGCGATGATACATAATACTCAAATTTAGATAATTAGGTTATATAATAAAATAAATGAATTCTAATTGACAATTTGGTCTATTACATTTTATCTGTTTATTATTAATTATTATTTTTATATTTACTTAATTTTTAAGAACATAATTTTTTTTCTTTGTACAAGTGGTGGGTGGCAACAAGATGTACATCCCTCCTAAAATGACTTTCACTGATTCAATTTTTCTGTCTGTGATTTATATTAAATATTTTGAAGTAAAATGAAAATGTTTTATTGAGGTATACCTACTTAATTCAAGATCTTTACAGAATTTCTTTAAATACTTAATTATTGTAAAGAAATATATTTTACAAGCAAAAGCTTTAGGCAATTTTTCAGAATGCCATTTTTAATTACTACTATTTACTTTTTGTTATTAACAAATCATTCAATAAGTAATTTTAGATCTTATAAGTTCAACTTTATTCCAAAGTTATTTGATTAATGTATTATTTTTTGATAATGCTGTTTTCTCCCAATTAATGTTTCAGATTTTTTGATTTATGACTAATTTATAAATTTAAAGCAGCCTTGATAAAGTATTTGAAAAATGGCTGAAAGTAAGTCTCCTCTAATATCTATTAAATGAGTCCAAGAATGCACAACCCAAACTCTGCCCTTGAAAGATGGAGATCAAAAGGATATTTGGATTTGCTTAATCGCTGAAATGCTACTTTTCCTCATTTACAACTCAAATTATCCCCATAAAAGTTATAATTATTATAGACTTTGTGAATCATCCATACTTTAATAATTTGTCATTTAAAATTTTTTAATAAGTTATTTTTAAGGAATTAATAGAAGTAATAATGTATTACAGTTTAACTTTAATATTTTCATAATAAATTATCTATGATTCTATTTTGGTCGAATTTGATGTATGATTTCTCAAACCTTGCCCTTTGTTGCAGTTTGTTTTGGTATACATATCTCACAATTTGGATGTCTGATATGTTGGATTTCATTATTTAAATTGATATTTTGGTTTGACCCAAAAACTAAAAGGGATTGTCGAATACAGCTTAGACAATCTCTTTTATTCTTTTGGCCAATATTACCCGCAAAAGTTAAAGTTACCTACATTATCAAAATTATGATTATTTCATACACTGGTTGTTAGATAGATTGATTTTATTCACTACAACTGTCACATATCTTCTTTTTATCTCTTAAAATTTTTTTCTATATGAGCTCTTCATGGTTTCTCGTTTTCAGTCAAAGTTAGATAGTTTTTGTAAAGCTTGTTTAAGAATAAGTTATCATGAAACATAAAAATTAAATACTATGGAAGAGGTTTGTAAAATCGTTTTTTATCATTGCTGATTAAAATAAAGTATTATTAACTTGAAATTAGCCTAGCATGATATCTGTAATTGTGCTTGAGGAAGCTTATGAATTAATGTATGGTATACGAAAGATGATACAAGTTTATCACTTTTTCGAGTGGTATTGTAAAATTTAAATAAAAAGTAAAACAATTATTTTCATCACTCTTACTTTTTATTTTAAAATTTATTTATATTTTGTTGTTTCTTGTCCTTTTAGTGCTGAAGAGACCTAAAAAGTGGATAGTAAGGTGAGCCTATATAGTTCAACAGTATTTTAGTTTGATTTTACTGCTGGCAGCTACTTAAAAATCAATTATAAGGTAACTTTACTATTCTTCACTATGCTAATTTGAGTTTTTAAATGTAAATATCGTATTAAATTTTTATTAGCATAAAAAAAAAATTACTGTGAAATACGACATTTCTCAAATACCTTCAATAATTGAAAACAGATCCAGTCAGGTAAAAGAAATTGTTAACAATAATTTTTTCAAGTAATGTTCAACTAATTATCAAGTATATTGGACCCGACACATGATTATACGAGGGTATAAGTACACTAATGAATCTGAAAAAAAAAATCTGGTTTTTGGCACATAGGCTACATTTTATGTGATTTACAATCAAATTTTTCCACTATTGAATCTTTTTTTCCTTCGTAATTACATAAAAATGTCCATTTTAGAATAATTACCTACTTAACTTGGTGCTACGAGTCACTCATGAGCTTGGAATCCTTCATCATCCTCCGCCAATGCTGTTGATCAAATGTGACCCCAATCCATTTTCTGACATTCAGAATCGCTCATTACTTAACCAGCCATCTCAATCTTGGCCTTTCGGTATCACGACGTATGATACACATACATACTTCTTCACTGCCCACTCTTCCCAAGTTTTCTGCCCACCAGTGTACACCAGGCATGGAAACCTTCCTCACTTCGGGGTCTTTGAACAGTAACTTCAAGGTTGGATCTCTGCCGCTATCTCCCTTGTCCCAAACTCCTCCAAACATCCTTTGAAGAATCCTCATCTCAAATATGAGCAAGTCTTGCTCACATTTTATTGTAATGGCCCATGATTCCGACCCATACAGTATAACTGGCCGAAACAGGGTTATGTTTAGGGATTATTTGTTTTCCCTTGTGAAGGCCCAACTTATCATATGTTGGATAATTTCAAATTATAATTTGTTAGCTGAGGAAATCCTTTGGTTTGTACTGAAATTTTCCTCGTTATGCTAGATAACTGGAGGGTCTACTTACTTGAACTGAAAGGCATTTTAAATCTCCAATGGGGCAAAGATTACAAGTTAACTCAGGGTTGGAATCTCTTCTACTAACATGTATTTTTTCTTTAATTTAAGTAATACACTCCAAAACAGTCCATATATTTTCCAGACCTTACGTATCTACAATAGGATACACCTTTGTGCCATATTATCTAAAATACAATTACAATTATACAACTTCATTAATGATAGTAAAAATTGTCACGATAAATAAGAATTATCACATTATTAATGTGATGAATAATGAAATACCTGTTAAAACCTCCGTCAATACATATTCTTAAGCACAAACTTAATTGTCAATTTTTATAAAGAAACTAAAAACAATATAAATAAAATATGTATATTGCAAAGCATTTTTTTATTTTATATTTTCAAGTTGAAAGTACATAAAACAACTTAATGAAGTAAACAAGTTACGATTAGCCTACATGGATTTTACACTTTAATCCTCCCCACCCCAATTATTATCATGTATTTTTTCTTTCATACATTGACCTTGAGCCCAAGCCTTCTTGCAGATTCCAAAGAGATTGTCAAAAATGCTTTTTTTACAGCACAAGGTGACCTGTCTACTATATCAATGTTATCTGTGTAGTAAAGTAATATCGCTAACCAATTAAGTACTGAGTCTCTAGTTTGGATTCCATATTTATCTTCCATATAGATCCATATCTAATTTCTCTTTCTGGCTTAAGGTTGAGAGAAGGCAGGCCAGTAAATCCCCTTTCCTGTCATTTTGTGGATGAGAACTCCTCCGACTTCTTTCCATTTACTTGGAAGCAATAGAAATACCCATAAATAACATGACGGTGATCGTCACCAGGTTCATCAGTTAGTGAGATACAAAATCTTTAAACAGGTTGTGAGTTTTATTCTTCTGAGCACAACGTCAACGTCTGTTGACTTGCCTCTTCTGAATCTGTACTGGTACTTTCCTAATTTATCTTCTTCTAATAGGAAGATACACTGGAACGAAATGTTTGAAAATACCTTGTATGCTGACAGAGGTAGAAATATAGTTTTACTTTTAATATTTTATTCATTTTAGTTTTTATTAAATTTTACTTTAATTTAATCAATCCCCTTTCTAGCATATTATATTTTCCCTTCTAACAGTAACCCTGCCTGAGGTGAAGAAGGGAGTTTATTTTGTATACTTTACATACCATAAATTACTGTATACAATGTACATGTTAGCTATGCCGCTGGTAGTACCACAGAGGGCCGCCTCCAGCGATACTAGTACCACAGAGGGCCGCCTCCAGCGATACTGCTGCTTAGACCTCTGCAGCATCACATATTACTTTTATACGACACATATTACTTGAGACGTATTTTAGCTATAGTTTTACACAGGTAATATGATTTTAAAACTACAATAAATAAACTTAAATAAAGCAAAACGAAGCATAATGAGACATAGCATTATGAGGCAAATGGTCAAGTTAAATAGAAAGGATTAGACAAAATAATTGCGTTCAGCAACTACACAATAAATACATTCATATGTCCGTACATACATTCATACTTACATTTACTTAAACATATGAATACATATCAAAATTAAAAAAAAAATTATAAATTAGATCAAATAATAGCGTTCAGCAACTATGGAACAAATACATATCTTCTATATTGATATTAACAAACATAACTTTTATTTATTTTTTTTAAGCCAGAATGATTGTTTACCTAAAGTTTCAATCAAAAATATTTTTCATTCTTTTAATTTTACAACTTCTTTAATTTTAATTAGTGCATTTTTAATGAAAAATTTCCCGTCTTCAAATATTTTTTTAATTTATAAATGATTTTCTACTGATCATTGTCCCAGTTTCTGTATAGTTTTTGTTATTAGCGAATTTCCGTAGACTGTCAGTAGTCTGCATTCATGTATTAGATGGTGGATAGTTTGTTCTTGTGTGAAGTCACAGGGACACAATGTTGAGTCCCTTATTTTAAAACTATGAAGGTAACTGTTCACAGCCGCGTGTCCTGTGACTCCTTGTGTTGTGTAAACTTCTGTCCATTGTCAGTTTTATTGAGCTTTGGGTGTAGAGTTCCAACATTCTTGCCAACGTTGTACTGCTTGATAGTGTAACCTGTGCATTGAGGGTTTGTTTGCATGATATAGGCAGGGAAGTGTCTTTGGAAGCAGCTTTTCTGCCAAATCATTCTCAGGTATATCTGCGTGCCCTTTTATCCAAGTAAATGAAATCCAATTATTTCCATCAGTTTGTAGTTTTCTTAGTAGCTGGTGAATTTTCTCAATAATTGGTGTGTGACAGTGCGTGTTTGCGATCATGTGTAACTAACATTGGCTATCGGTCAGTACCTTAATAGTTTTGTTAGTAGTTTTTTATGTATTATAGGGCTTTGAGGATGGCGAACTGTTCGGCTTGGTTATTAGTGCAATCCGCGCCAAGTCTAAACTTGTATTGAGGATTTGTATTATATATTATATTTGTATTATATATTATATATATTATATTGAGGATTTGTATCCAGTGTTCTTTCCAGCTGGTCGTAAAATCTATTATACTATGTAAAGCCGCTAAGTTTGTTAGTTTGAACCTTCCAATCCCAGAAACTGCCTATAAAAAAAATATCCTTTTGTTTTATGGATTACTTTAATGCACAAATATCCTTTTGTGTTAGATAAACCATTTGCCAATTTGCAGTTTAAGTGTTTATAAATAGGCCAATAGGTCTATATTATCAAAAGATCTATTTTACTACTTACCTGCATGTTTCAACGAATGATTTCTGAGCGCTTGATTCAATCTTTACGTCTATGTCTAAATAAAAAGTTGTTTGTTTGAATTCACTAATAATAGGAGCTATCTGTGCTATTTAAAAATTCTTTTAAAAATAGAATATTTTTAAATACTAAGTTTATTCACTTGATTTTAGGCTTTCTTATTTTTTAGATTATCACTTTCAAATTTCTCCCAATATTTTAATTAAAGCTCTCTATTAGTGTGATTCCCTAAAGTTTTCAGGTTTAATTGAAGTTTATAAAACTGGTCAATTCAGACGTATCACTTTTTGATGTTGAAAAACTTGTTTCAACAGTGCTTTCACTCACCCTAAAATTCTTTTGTTTTAAAAAATTCTTTTACTTTTCCTCATATATATGTATAAGTATAAGATTCCTCTCCTCCATAAGATTCCTCATATATATAAGTATAAGATGTTCTTTAGTCAGTGAGATATAATCCATTTTTTTTTAATATTTGAAGTGTTTTTCTTACTGTTTAGCATGACTCTAAAGGTATATTCTGAATTCCTAAAATTTCACAATAATTATTTTTAGAGTAACCCTCTATATACCTCACATGGCCAGAAAGAGGTATCTAAAAAAAAAACAAAAAAAAAAACCTGAAAATGTACTATTTTTAATACATAGTATATAATAATATTAAAGTAATACATAGTTTATATAATTTTAGGTTTAAAGTTTGGGGTGAGTGAGAAAGTAATAATTGTTTTCTGAAAAATTTCAAATTTGAGTTTATCCCCTTGTACATCTCCATGCCTCTTATTTCCAAATGTTTAGTTTTTATCTGGTTTTGTAATTTAGGTACTGTCTCAATTTCACCAAAGGAAAATTTTTTTTAAATAAATTATCGCCTATACTATTTAGAAATGGTTGACATAGAAGTGTTAAAATATTGCATAGGGACAATTGGTCATGTTGTAGAGTTTTAGACACTGGACTTCTTTGGCTAGCAGTGGCAGTTTGAATCTGTCTTGGAAGTAGACTTTTATTTGGTGTAGGTTAAAAAATTAGGGCATGCATGCAAAATGTTATTTTTGTTATATTAAATTAATCATTTTAACCCTTCATGAAAATTCTCATAAAAATCATTTGCATAAAATAGCTTTATGCAACACATTTCTTAAATGTTAAATTTAGTTTTACAGTTTTTTAAATAATTTTAAAATGTATTTAAAGAAACATCGGTTTACACAAAGAACTAGTGTAAATAACAATACAGGGCATCCTGTGAACAACTTTTAAGAAAAAAGCATGGCTTCATTACTATATAGTCCTTAACCCTAGAATGGCCAAGGTTTTTTGCCATCTTAATTTGGTCCAGGGGGGACTCAGGTAGCTGGCACACACCATGACACACATGGTGACCTATTGATGGGCATGTTTACTCACCCTTCCTTACAAAATGTTATTGTTTGTTTGAGGGATGTCTTTACTTCTACATTCTTAAAATTGTATATAAAATAATTATTTTTACTTCTAAGTTCAAAATTAAAAAAAAAATAATAATAAAGAATCTATCTATTTGCTTATCTTTAAAACGGTTTAAATAACAGAAGATAAGAGACTATATAGTTATTTTATTTTCTATATATTCTTACATATAAACAAAAAAAACTATTTCTACAGTTTGCATTTGTTGCATACAATTTTTTTTTCCGAATGTTATTTTTACAAAGTCCACAAGTTTGCTCACTTTTTGATGCATTATTGTACTTCTGTCGTTTTTAGTTGGCTTTCTCTACATACATGTAGCATCTTTTCTTCCCGAATTGCATACTTGTGCTCATTTGATCAGATGACATCGAATGTCCCAAAGTTTGTTACATAGCGTTCAGTCTTAGAAGTCCGTTGAGGTTCTGGCTCCTTTCTTGAATACAGGGCTTTACAAGTGAGTCAGTAAGCTCATAAAGAAATAATTTTTGTCATTTTGAATTATTTTGGTTCCACAGCTGGCTTATTGTAGGCTCCTCAGTTTCCCTCGTACTTGGCCAACGGGTGGATCCCGCAAGTCAGCTCAGCCCTCGAAATTTATTAAATTTTATTTTTATTATGACATAAAAAAATGTACCGTAAAATGAGGTGACTTTGTGACTAATGGGGAGACTTTGTGACGAGCCTATTTTTCTATAGTTTTTGAAGTTCCCTCCTTAAAAAGAATCAGGTTAGGCAATTCAGTGTACTTGTCAGTTGGTCAATAATGTGCTGCAACCTACTGGCCACATATAACTTCTTTCATTCCATTTACCATGGTGATTGATTTAATATATGTTTGATTTTTTTCATTTAGTTGAAACTTTGAAATAAAGCACCATGGTAAATGGAATGAAAGAAGTTATAGAGGTCCATATGTGGCCAGTAGGTTGCAGCACATTACTGACCAACTGACAAGTACACTGAATTGCCTAACCTGATTCTTTTTAAGGAGAGAACTTCAAAAACTGTAGAAAAATAGGCTTGTCACAAAGTCACCTCATTTTACGGTATTTATATTCCTTTTTTCCCCAGTTTTATAATCTGCAGTATTTTTCTGACAACTACATTTGTTTTTTTCAAAATTTTAAAGACCATATTTGGGGAAATTTTGGCATTTATAATCTTGAGGGCTCCAGGAATCCCCCCTCCCCCACCCCCAGCCATCCTAGGGTTAAATAACAAACTCTTAATGTTACTACATAGTTACGTACACTCCAATTTTATCATTTTCTTGTCACAATGGCTCATCAACTTCCATGTAGTACTTACATGTTTAGTAAAATCATGGAGATCTAAGGATGACTTTTTAAAGCTTATGAGAGTCAATAATGCCCTTCAGTATAAGGTTGTTTTTTTGCATTTTTGCACATTAGTAATGACTAAAATCTCTTTTGCTACTGAGAAATTTAATAATTATTTATTTTTAATTGATTATTAACCAATAGAAACACAAGTCACTAATATGTTTTTTGTTGGTCTAAGTTAATTAATTTTAATATGTTTTAGTGAGTCTTTCATAAATTTGATAGGGTTTCATTTGATGATGGGTTATGAAACTTATTCGCATATGAGGTTTCATATTATCTCTTTGTAACGAGGTGTATAAGCTAAAAATTGAAGGAGAGGAGGGTTGATATAAGTTTCCAAAAATTAATTTTGTAATTAATTTATTTTTTAATCTTAAATTATCATTGTTACATAATTAAACACGTTTTAAGACAATAATTGCCCTCTTATGGTTTTGTTTTTACAAGGAATTGTAAATTGTATTGCATTCATATCCAGCTTTAGTTGTGTACTTGATTCTGTAGTTAGCTTCTGAACTTCATGTTTTCAACTATCCAATCAAAAAGCAAGATTTTTTTTTTATTGAATCATATTATAATATTATTTATGAATTCACCTTTGTCTCTTAGAATTAAATATTTTTCCGAACCCGAATAATACTGTCAGTCGAATCGCGAACCCATGTACTCCAATTGAGATAGTTCGACCTAATGAATCCAATATAAACTTGTTTTATCAATTTGTCCAGTCAGTCTCTCCTCAAGTTTCTAGAGTTGCATCTATTGAAGAAATAAGTGAACATATTATCAATGTTTTCCAATATTCCGCTAAAGCTACAGGAATTATTAGAACAGTTTCGAGAAGAATAATAAATCTGGAAAAGCCCTGGTATGATAGTGAATGTAAGATTTCCAAAAGAAATATAAACAAGTTATTTAAACAATTAAAGAAATCAGCCTTTGCCAAATCGGAGCACACTATATACCAGGAAGCTAAAACAGCTCACAATAAACTTATAAAGAAAAAAAAGAAAATATATGAAATTGAGTTGAAAGATAAAATATATAACTCAAAGCATCCGAGTGAGTTTTGGAAAATAATTAATTCATTTAGACCGAAGAGACTGAATATTTGCATTGGTATTGATCGCTGGGAGACTTACATGGACAGTATTATGAAACCGAAATTCCTCAATAACTATCAGTTGCAGCTCTCAGGTCCTCTACATCCAACCCTCGACAGTCCTATTACTAATGAAGAATTAAGTAAAGTAATTAGCTCATTAAAAAATGGCAAATCACCGGGTCCAGACAATATTCCTAATGAATGTTATAAAGCGCTACCAACAAATTGGTTCACCTTTATCTTAAATCTTTTTAATACAGTTCTTCAAGAAGAGAGGATCCCAAAACCATGGTCTAAAGTAAATGTCAAAATGATCTTTAAAAAAGGAGAACCAAAAGACCCAGCCAATTATAGACCAATATCTCTTATAAATGTACTGACTAAGTTATTTACTGGGATATTATACAATAGACTCTCAGATTGGATAGAAACTAACCAAATACTTCCTGAGGAACAATTTGGATTTAGACCTGGTCGAGGATGTACTGATGGCATCTTCTGCCTTTCTTCAGAAATAAACATATACCTCAGAAATAAAAATAGACATGCTTTCATTATTTTCGTAGATCTTAAAAGAGCTTTCGACACGGTACCCCACCCAAAATTATGGCAAAAAATATACAAAATAGGAGTATCTCCAAAGATGGTTAGACTTATAATGAACCTATATGAAAAGGCTGAAATGTATGTATCTGAAGGCAGAGACTTTACGAAGGAATATCCAGTGTCCGAAGGCGTTTTACAAGGTGAAAAACTCAGTCCATCACTGTTTGCACTCTATGTCTCTGATATGAAACAATTTTTTATTGACCATGGAGCAGAAGGTATTTTCATTAATTCATTGGAACAGATCCTGATGTTGTTTTATGCAGACGATATTGCTATACTGGCTACTTCCGTTCAAGATGTTCAATTCAAAATAAACATTCTTCAAAAATACTGATCTGAGAATCTTCTGCAATTAAATACGAAAAAAACCGTTATAATGCCATTTTACAGGGGTTCTATGAGTAAGAGAAATATGAAAAAAATTTATTATAATAATGAACTATTGGAATATGCAAAGCAGTATCAGTATCTGGGTATTATGTTTTCAGGTTCGGCTAAGTTCAGCAAAGCTGCAGATGCTGCAGCCACTAAAAGCCATATAGCAATAGCAAAGATTTTCAAACTAATGATAAAAAGCAAAAGTGACCCTTGGGAAACAAAAATTAAACTTTTTAAGTCTATTGTTACAGGAACATTGCTTTATGGAAGTGAAGTTTGGGGTTTGCCTCATGGGGATGTGGTCGAGGAAGTTCAACTGAAATTCTTGAAATGCCTTCTACAGCTTCCTAGGAATACCCCGAATTCATACATGAGATTAGAAACTGGCTGCAGACATTTAAAACTAGATATCTTTAAACGGGCATTAAACTGGTGGTATAAAATCCTTAGGATGCAGGAAAGTAGATTACCTTTGATTTGTTTTAAAAGGCTGTTAGAACTTGCTGAAAACAGAAACGTTCCATTTAATTGGGCTTCAGAATTAAAAAAGATTATGATTTCTATTGGAGCTGAAGATGTATGGATGAGTCAAGATCCAAATATTCTGTTGAAGAGAAAGGATTCCTTAATCACAAGTTTGGACAGCCACCTTTTGAGCAAGGACATAGATATTGTTTTTAAATCAAATTACAGCATACATTTCAGGAACCTATCAAATCTGGCTTTTGGTGAAGACTACCTAAGGTTTCGTTGTCATATAAATAAAATCAGAATAATCTCTCAGGTTAGGTTAGCAGGAAATAAATTTCAAAGATTAATTATCAGCGGATCTATTTTTAGTTTTGATCCCCATTCAAAATGCCCACTCTGTAATAGTAATGAACCTGACAACCTTAAACATTTTTTTATTTCATGTCCCATATTAGCTCCCATAAGATCCCAATTTCTAACATTTTATATAAATCTAGATCTCAGTCCCGATTTAATGTTTGAGGATTTGTTCACTATTGACAATATAAAGAAAATTAATAATATTTTCATTTATATTAAACAAAGTACAAAAATAAGAAGCTTCATCATGTACGAATAACTTTTATTTTTAGGGTTTTTTGAAATTAATTCATGGATTCAATGGAAATTATTTAATTTATTTTTCTTTGTATATATATATATATAGCTTCTGATGGGTAAATACTTGTGTAAGATGTACATATACTTTTTAAATACATGTCTGCTTCTTCTTATCTTTATAAATGTAATATTAGTTATATATAATTATGGAAGGAGAGGAGCAATTTCCTGAAGAAGATGAATGTTTATTTCATTACCTAGTTATGTATAATTCTGTTTTTTTTTCGCCCTCTGTATTATTCTTTTATTCCGATACGAATCAGTGTAAAGTTAATTTTGCTCATTTATATATATTTTTATTTATTTTTTTTTTTTGTATGTAAAACTTATTAATTTATTTGTATGTACAATTTATGCCTGGAGAACTCCTTGCTACAAGATGTAAAATCTTAAAAGCAATAAAGAGAAATAAAAAAAATAAAATATTATTTATGAATGTTAAAGCCACGAAAGACCTACCATACTTATATCTAAAATATGAGTATGGGACAATGTTCTAAATAAAAATGAAATGATTAAATACAATTAATTTTCCAATCGAGACCGTAAAGTATTACTAAATATAGTGCTTTGTATTTAAAAATACTGATATTTATTTATTCATTTCAATTGTTTGGTCACTCTTTACTTTTCAGAAAATTATTAAAGGATAAGAAATAGTTTATTTGTTTCCTTGCCTTTTAGGGAGGATGGGCTTCTATTCTTCTGGAGATTCTGGTGCTTGACAGACATATGGGAAACAGTAATAATTTTTTTTTTTTTTTTTTTTTTTTTTTTTTTTTTTATAAATCTGAAAAAATACACAAGAGCCAGTTTGTATACTATGAAATATTGAATTTATTTAAAGTAATTTCCTTGTTTAAAGATAGCTTTCATCTGTTCTGATATTCGAAGAACAAGCTTACAATTGGAACAATAAGATTTTAAGCAAGAATATATTCATAAGACCGAATTGATTTTAAAATTAAGGAAACTATATTAAATGATAACATTTAAAATTACTACACCATAGGGATCACAGTGTTTTGTTTACCATATGTGGTGATCTTTCTATTGAGCTGAGGTTTAATTTTATGTGAAAAGAAAAAAAAAAAGTAATACATTTGCTCAATTGAAGTTGTCTTTGGTTTCAAATGAAAGACTTGTAAATAATAGAATATAAATTTACAATTAATTAGTTAAAAAATCAAAGCAAAAGTCAAAATGAAATTAAAATTGTAAGTTTGGCAGTACCCATCGTTGAATTCAAGTTAGTTTGAATCAATTGAAAGTTCAACAACATTTAATTGTAATCTTGACCATCATTCATTGAGCATTTCTCTTCATAGTTTGACTCAGACAATTATGAATGAAACCGCAGGTGATTAACTTATACAAAGGACTTTTAAATGACAGTTATCCAATTTAATCTTTGATTACATAAAGCTAATCCTAGATCCAGTACTGAGTAGCTCATCTGAAAGAGATAAATTATTGAAAAGAAAGGGTATACTATTGCAAATAAAATGGTATTTATATTTAAAGTTTAAGTCCTTTTGGATGGGAAAATAAAAAATCTGTATGTTTTACAATTTTGGTGGAAACCGTTTTCCAACGCCTATAACACAAAAACATCTAGTTTAAATAAAAAATATTTTAGATAAAAGTTGCAGAGCATCAAATTTGATCATCATGAAACAAGCTATAAAAAAAAAATAATAAATAAATAAAAACCTATAAGAATTCATAGTTGTTACTTCCTGCTAAGACTTCGGTTTCGGCGAAAAGACTTTACCGATTTTAACTGTGAGGACCTCAGTCGACGCGAAATGTAACGCCCTTTTAGAAAGAACACAATTTCCTCTGCGATAAATCGTTTTTGAGTTATTTGCGAAAAATTAAAAAAAAATCGAAAATGTCGTTTTTGTTCGTCTATAAAATTTGATGGCAACCGATCTGAGGTGGCAGACGTTGACATTTGTTGTTTATGAAATGATTACGTTCACCCTATAACATAAAAAACTTTCTTCAAATCAGACACTTTTTTGTCCCTCAGCTCCCGGACTATAAGCATACAGTACCAGTCAGAAGTTTAGACTCACCCTTAGATTTTGTAAAATAAATAAATAACAACATTTTATTTATTGAACAACATAACAACTATAATTTATTTGTAACTTGCCGTATATCCCGATTTCACCCAGGAAATTTGGAAAACAATGAGAAAAGCCTTGGGTCAAGAAAAGTTTGTTAGGACAGAAAAGAGATTTTTTTCGACTCCAACTAGATTGATTTCGTAAAAATCTAATGAAAAACGAGATCATATCGATGTTTATAACAAGAAATAATATACCCAAAGATTGGCTGAAGTTATGCAATTTTAATATGGACAGGTGTTCGCACCTGGTATCATAGAACCATTTAGCGAAATTTTGAGAATTTAGGAAAAACGGCATGGATTTCTATAAAGAACAAACAAGCAGAATTTCATCTTTATTTATATTGATTGTATTCGAAACAATCATATAATTTTTGAAATGTTATCTCTTGAGTTACTATTATTTTTTTAAACTTGAAGATTGTAAATTAAATACAAGTGAGTCTAAACTTTTGACTGGTACTGTAATATGTTTATTTTTTTTTAATTTGATGAATATTGTTTGAGTTATATTGTAATTTTAGATATTTTTACCTTGATTACGGCATAATTTACCTAAAATTCTGAGCAATAATGTAATATTAGTGAGCTTCAATAAAGGATCAAATAAGAGCTTAACTAAAAAAAAATTTATTATCTTTTCGTTTCTGAAAAAAAAATTCGCCCGGCCCACAGTGTCAGGAGTATATGGGGTAAGAAATCAAAAATCTTATTTTTTTTTTAACAAGGTTCATTATGCTTTTAGGTAACTAAACAACAAAAACATGACAGAAAAAAATAATTTATTGAGGTATAAAATGTATATACAGCCTTACATATGAAATTTACGAACTTAAATAAAAATAATCACTGAACATTCCAAGTAAACAAAACTTATTCCTCCTCATAAACACTAGATTGTAAAAACGACTAACATTAAGTATATGTTTATATGCATAAATATTTTGAATGTTCGGTATTAGATGGTAAACTATATATTAACTCTTTTTTCATGAGCTTGGGAGTTGCATAACAAATGTTGCATTTTTGTGTGGGATTCGATTCATTTGAAATGTTATGCACACTGCCATTGATCATAGTGAAAATCATTTGGTTTGCTAGTCCCCAAGAACCATGGTCGACTCGCACTTCACTTGGGATTGGATTCCCAATTGCTTGGTCCGTATTGTCGTGCTGAGATTCAATTATTAATGACGATTCCTTTGCGAAAGTAACATTTAGTAGCCGGTAAAATAACGCGAAAGATGAGTTTTATTTCCTCTCAAAACTTTGAGATCAATCAGCCGCAACGGTACGGTAGTGGTCGACAAGAATAATGATCACTAATTTTGATTGAGTTAGTGAGGACTAACTGTTCGAATTGTCTTATATTCTCCTTAACATCATCCGAACAATCAGATAACTTATTTTGTTGCACTAGTCTATAAAATAAACCATCGTTTCTGGTGCTTGGTTCAGTAAGTACTGCGCTAGACTTCTTACAGTGAAGAATTGGTTTTGAAATCTAAAACCACAATATCACCGTAAGGAGCAGCCAGAAGCAGATAAACTAGCTATCAAGATAAATAAGAATAAATGTACTATTTATGGTTAAATTATGGAAAATCCGTTTTTTTACATTTTTTACAGAATCATTTTTAAAATTTAAAAAATGATGGGTGGTGGGATGGCCGAGTGGGCAAACGCGTCAGAAAATACGCGTTGTCCATGGCAACGTATGATTGAGAACCGAAAGATAGCAAGTTCAAAACCCGGAGCCAGGGGACATTTAATAATACTCAGCATCAATCCCCCACCCTCTCCCCTGGCCCGGGAAACCCCGTATAGCCTAACAGGGGAGGACTAATAAAAAAATAAAAAAATGATGAAAACTTACCCATTTTTGCACTTTGGGTCAAGATTAGTCAATGAACAATTCATTAAGACTGGAACTCTAATTGGTAAAAAGAAGAATTTAAATGTTTACGTAATAACATGGTAATAGCCGAAGTAAATATAGTAAATATATACTAACCGAACCAGTTTTATCCTCAGTTTTTTTTTTATCAACAATTCAACTTAATCCTTAGCTTTGATTTTTTGTTTTTATAATAATGTTAATTGAAATATTAATGTTTTCTTTCTTTTCTAAGATTCTAAATTTTATATTAGCCCTCAAAAAAAAAAAAATTCAAACTTAATTTTTCTTATTTTTGAACACTATTCTAGACACTGTGCGGCCGTAGTAGCATTTATTATCAAATGAATAGAACCTTCGAAATGTTCCAGCCAAAATAACAAACGTGAATACGAAAACAAGCCACCTTCAAAACATGACCCTACGCTCTTTTATCCAAGTCTTTAATAATTTGTTTTCATAAACCGATGAATAAAGATACCGCGTAGCTTAGAAAGGTCAAAACGACTTCTCCCAACTGACGGAATGATCCTGCCAGAGAGCTTGACCTCTAGTGTTTTTCTCGAGGCCACGTAATTCAAAAATATGGTGATGCCTTCAGGAATTGTAAGCAAAGGATTCGTTATTGAGTCCAGATGTGAGCATTCTACTGATTCCTTAGCTGGTGACAGGTATATTGAAACTTGTGACTAACAGAATTTCCAATATATTTTTAAACAATCGCAATTAACAATATGTAAAAAGAGCAATTGGTTTCCTAAAGAAACATCCACCTACATAGCGAGTAATTTTTTTTAGGAACCAACCAATAAGATCATCATCGTCTAAAATCATTATTCATATTTTATAATATAAGTTTACTAGTCCAAGTGGAACTGTTTTGCCCCAAAGAATTTTGTAAAAATTGTCTAAGGGAAAAAAAGTCATAGTATATACATTATGTTGTGTATAAACATCCCTGAATACCCCGAATAGCCTAAAAAGCGAGGAAAGGAAGGACCGAAAAAAAAAATTATAAAATAAAACATAAATAAAATTTAAAAATATATGGTACTATTGACTAGTGCAGTTTTACGCCCTTGGGGAAATTATAATAACTATGAATTAATATTTTTACTTATTAGCGGAGAATTAACATAAAAATAATTCGTGAATTTCTAAGACCTGAATTATTTATTTATGGGTTCACCTATGTTATTGTGTTAAGCATAGCAAACTACACATGCTAAAGATCGCGGGTTCGCGTCCCGATGTGGCCCTAGGATTTTTTAATGGAATGATTTGATAAATAAAAAATCCTTGGCTATGCCGTCCCTCGGATAGGTCGTAAAATAGAGGTCCCGAGCCTGTACGATGTTAGGTACTAGAGTAAAGATCCCTATCCTAATTATACCTGGATAGGAGAAAATTTAGAACTCCAACTGTAGCATCGTCCGATAAGCCTTATTAGCATAAAGTGACGTTTAACAAAACCGATTATTTATTTTCATCGTTTTGTTACAGAGTTGGGCAAATTGTAATCTGAATAATGATTAATGAATATGAATAATTGTAATCATAAAACAAATGAATAATGAATAACCATTATTCATAATCAGTGCGAAGTATTTTTAATGATTATTGAGTGTTTATGGTATTCTTTTGAAATGAATAATGAATAACTGGTATTCAGTTATTCATGATTAACGAATACCGATAAATTCAGTTAGCCATTATTCATGAATAAAATATATTCATGAGCTAGGAATAATATAATATTCATCAATCATGAATACCTAATATTCATCAATCATGAATAACAAAAATTCACCAATCATCAATCATGAATATGATATATTCATAATCATTATTCATTTAAATTTAAAAGACGAGGATGCATTTCTGAATTAAAAGTTGTCCTAATGAGCAAGGACAAGTCCTAAGAGAGGGTGTAATCAACTGAACAGCAATTGAAGTCACAAGTAAAGCATTAGACCCTAAGGGCCTATTCACACTATCGGTTTCGCGCCCGCTCCACTCTCGCTCCGCTCCCGGTCCACTCTCGCTCTACCCCATTCACACTAGCACTCCGCTCCCGCTCCACTCCCGGTCCGCTCTCCTAATGTCTTACCATATTCACACTATATAAGCTAAGGTTTAAGCTATTAAAGCCATTAATAATCGAAGTTGTATGTATTCGGATTTTAATTAATAATTAACTTTCAGTTATTTAAGTATTCATTTATTCTTCAATTTTACGGCCAAAAAAAAAAAAAAATCAATTTTTCGTTTGTAGAAATAGCTGGTAAGTGTACTTTCTTGATGAAGAAGATAATATTATCAAAAAATATAATAAGAAGAATATATTGCAACACAATGATAATTATTAGTAATAATTATAAATTAATTTAATTAATGGTGAAGAAATAATGTAAATTTTTTTCGGAATGTATTCGAATACGCTTGAAAATTTCAAGCAATTTACCGATTGTGTTCTCTTCTTTTCCTGATTAATATTTTAATTATTTTTTGCTTTAATATATTTTTTTGTTAATGATCTGACATTTTTCATAATATACTGCATTTTTATTCGTTTCAAATGTAGTCAATAAATAAATCGGTGACCATTTTTTACGAGTACATTAATTCATAGCAAAATATATCTCAAACATAACATGAATTTTTCACGTCGAAAAACCGCGCGTATTGTTGGTGATTTTTTTTTTACTTTCACTTACCTATATATGAAATATATAGTAAGGAAAGTATTGCGATCGTGAAAAATTTCGACTTCCGGTTTTCAACGGAAATACACGTTTTGGGGTCCCCTGAGTCCAAACAACCAAGTCCCGCGAAATGGTCTGTGTGTGTGTGTGTGTGTGTGTGTGTGAACAGACTAGCTCAAAAACTATAGGCCGTAAAAAACTGAAATTAGGTATTTGGTGTATGTATATGCCCGCGATGTGACAGCACAAAATTTCATCATAATTGCTTAAAGGGAGAGGGTACTTTATTGAATAACTTTTTAAGTTTTTTTCGATTTTCTCAAAAACGGCTCTAACGATTTTGATTAAACTGAGTATTTGATCTATTTATATGCCCGAGATATGAATGTGAAAAATTCATCAAAATTGATCTACCGGAGGGGGGACTTTACTTAATAAATTGTGTATCATTTTCACATGTTTTATTTTTATTTACTCAAAAACGGTTTTGACGATTTTGATCAAACTGGGTATTTGATGTATGTATATGCCAAAGATGCGACAGCCAACATTACATCAATATTGATCAACCGGAGGGGGGACTTTACTTAATAAATTTTGCATGATTTTCACGTGTTTTTTTTTATTTACTTAGAAACGATTTTGATCAAACTTGGTATTTGATGTATTTATATGCCAAAGATGTGATAACCAACATTACATCAATATTGATCAACCGGAGGGAGGACTTTACTTAATAAATTTTGCATGATTTTCACGTGTTTTTTTTTTATTTACTTAAAAACGATTTTGATCAAACTGGGTATTTGATGTATGTATATGCCAAAGATGCGATGGCCAACATTACATCAAAATTGATCAACCGGAGGGGGGACTTTACTTAATAAATGTTGTATCATTTTCACGTGTTTTTTTATTTACTCCAAAAAGGCTATAACGATTTTGATCAAACTGGGTATTTGATGTATGTATATGCCAAAGATGTGATAGCCAACATTTCATCAAAATTGGTCAAACGGAGCGGGTAGATTATTTCATAATTTGTTTTCCAATTTTTACCTTTTTTTCGATGATCTCAAAAACGGCTTTAACGATTTTTATCAAATTCGTCATGATTAATGAAAATTAGGTTTTCTTTAATATCAGGTAAGCTTTATCAAGGGAGCTTTTTTTTTGGGGGGGGGGGGGGGGGGCCTTTTTTGTTTGTTTGTTTCTTTCTTATAAACTACCTTTGTTTTTGTTTACATGGAGAAATTAACGGTCTCCCGTTACGCCTAAATATAAGAAATGGCTAAATATGAGATATGATAAAAATAAAGAAAACATATACAGGAGAAAAAAAGAAAAATATTCAGTCAACTCATAACACTCGTTGAGCCCACGCATGCGGAGTACGCCATTAATGACAGACCATTGTTCATAATTAAAGCCTTTCTGTTCATTTGAGAAGTGGCAATTAACAAAACGCATTAATTTCTAATCTAAGTAAGTTGGCACGCACCAGATTTTTATCGTATCAAGCGTATTTGAATACATTCGGAAAAAATTTAAATTATTTCTTCACCATTAATTAAATTAACATACAGTTATATATATATATATATATATATATATATATATATATATATATATATATATATATATTTTTTTTTTTTTTTTTTAAAGTTGAACTTTTTTGGCCGTAAAATTGATGAATAAATAAATACTTTAATAACCGAAAGTTAATTATTAATTAAAATACAAATACAGACGGCTTCGATTATTAATGGCTTCAATCATGAACGGTGTAAAATTATATAATGTGAATATGAAATGACTTTAGGAGAGTGGAGCGAGAGTGGAGCGGGAGTGGAGCGAGAGTGGAGCGGGAGCGGAGCGAGGCCGGACCTGTGCCAATATTGTGATTAACCTCTCTCTATTCCTCTTTAGAATATTTTGCCAGTGAGACCGGACCTGGAGCGGAGCGCTAGTGTGAATGGGGTAGAGCGAGAGCGGACCGGGAGTGGAGCGAGACCGGAGCGGTACCGATAGTTGAATTCTGTGTCTACTTCTCTTTAAAATATTTGAGCGGACCGGGAGTGGAGCGGGAGCGGAGCGATAGTGTGAATCCGCCCTAATTCCAATGGATATTATTAAAGTTCTATTGGCAAGAATGGAAAGAGCAAACAAATTTTCAATCATCATTCATGATTAGTAAGACTCAGAATTGTGATTTTTTTTGTAATCATGATTAATGAATTTATATTATTCATGATTAATGAATGATCTGAAATCATGAGTAGTGAATTCCCATTAGTATGATTAATGAGTAATGAGTTATCATGAATAATGAATTCTTCTTAATCATGATTACTGACTAACATTTAATAATGAATAATGGTCATTCATGATTGTTGAATACATTATATTCATGAATACTCCACAACCAGTGATTAATACAATTCATGATTAATGATTCCGCGCTAAAGAATGATTTGTGAATGATGATTACAATCATTATTCACAGTTTTGATTATTAGTCATAATCATTATTACATTTTTATTTAAATATGCCCAACTCTGTTTTGTTATTATCTTACGAAAATTAATTGAACTACATTGGAGTCTTTTAAGCGTAGTGGAATTTTTTTTTTTTTTTTTTTACACTACGCGTTTGGTGCCAGTTGGAAATCTGTTACTGATCTTATCGCGTGTCTAATATTAGTTTAACTTAAAAAATATTTCTAGTGTTTGACATTATTCCTAAATCGCCTGCAAATAGACATTATCATTTAACAAACTTATAAAGTTTGGGGATAAAAAATAAATAAAATGTTCATTGTATATCTGTAACTTAATTTGCAATAAAAATATGTAATGTCATACTTCTTTTTTTTAATTTTTTTGAGATATTTTATTATTTTTTCATATTAACTTAGTTAGTTTACATTTATGCTTTGTATTCATATTTCCTAAGATTTCATTATATTGATAAACATTCGTGATGAAAATATACTATTAAAATAGCAATTGAACCAGGATTGATAATAATATTTTGATAAGTATTCTTTCATTTCTGTTGAATATTTTAATATATTATATTAATTTAGTATATAATATTCATATACTGTTGAATATACAGTTTAGTATTTTACTTGTAATGCTTCTTTATAAGTTGAACGAAAAAATTGTACGTATGTCACTACAATAAGGTCTTGATATCTAGAGAGCAAGTGATGTGATATCAGCTGATCCGCGTTCCCGGTTCTATTATTTTTAGCGTCCCGTTATATTTAGTAGTGCTCAAACGGCGATCTAAGGGACCGCCAGTTCTACCGGTCATCTTGTATGGGTCCGACCGTTCTCCTTCCGTCGAGAAGTCCATCCGGAGAGTATGATGTAGGTACTAGGTAGCTGCCGCATCTGAAGAGTATCCATTCGTCAGTCTTCAGGTACAATTTGATCAGAAGTGGACAAGAGTTCTCTGTAAATCGAATAGAAGTTAGTCATATTACAACAACAAACATTTAGTTTTAGACTAAAATTTAATTAGTCATTGGTTTTTATTTTATTATGCACTACGTTGTTTATTTTTATAGCTTAAGAATTTATAAACTTAATAAGACTAAATACTTATTGAGAATTAAATCAAATAACATTCGATTTGGTTCTCACTATCTATCTATCATCTATCAGTCCATCTTCAAAGATCATCCATCAGTTAGGGGGTCACGTATGGTGCTGTGGTTAGCATAGAAACTTACAATACTAAAGGTCGCGGTTTCGCGTCCCGAGGTGGCCCTAGTATTTTTTAATAGGAATAAAAAATCCTTTTCTATGCCGTCCCTCGGATAGGACGTAAAATTGAGGCCTGTGCGATGTCAGGTATTCGATAAAGATCCCTATCCTAATTACACCTGGATAGGCGAGATTCTTGATTGATTTTTGAAGATGGGCAGATAGCCCGAAACGTCAAATGGAATAAAGAAGGTTAATTCTATATAAGGGTTGTGTTGGTTCAAACCAACAGGTTATTTGAGTTAAGAATAATATTTAGTGAATATTTAAAGTTAATATTTAGTGAATCTGGAGTAGGTGAAAGTGCAAAAGATCCTACATCTCTATCTCCCCAAAATTTGCTCCTAAAAAGTTTCATTTCATAAATAGCGATGTTTTTATTTTGAAACTAATCCACTTTATTTGGAGACACGAAATAACGTTATCATAACCGAAAGAATCTAATTATAATATGTAATATATCTGTGCTTGCAGTGGGAAGTGAATTATAGATAGCATAGATTTGAGAAAATTGTGATTCAAAACCTTGGGCTTTTGTAAAATCAGTATTTTTTACTTTCACTTACCTATATATGAAATATATAGTAAGTGGAAGTATTGCGATCGTGAAAAATTTCGACTTCCGGTTTTCAACGGAAATACACGTTTTGGGGTCCCCTGAGTCCAAATGACCAAGTCCCGCGAAATGGTCTGTGTGTGTGTGTGTGTGTGTGTGTGTGTGTGTGTGTGTGTGTGTGTGTGTGTGTGTGTGTGTGTGTGTGTGTGTGTGTGTGTGTGTGTGTGTGTGTGTGTGTGTGTGTGTGTGTGTGTGTGTGTGTGTGTGTGTGTGTGTGTGTGTGTGTGTGTGTGTGTGTGTGTGTGTGTGTGTGTGTGAACAGACTAGCTCAAAAACTATAAGCCGTGCGAATCTGAAATTGCGTATTTAGTGTATGTATATGCCCGCGATGTGACAGCAAAAATTTCATCAAAATTGCTCAAAGGGAGGGGGTACTTTATTTAATAACTTTTTAAGTTTTTTTTCGATTTTCTCAAAAACGGCTCTAACGATTTTGATTAAACTGAGTATTTGATCTATTTATATGCCCGAGATATGACTGTAAAAATTTCATTAAAATTGATCAACCGGAGAGGGGACTTTAGTTAATAAATTTTGTATCATTTTCACGTGTTTTTTTTATTTACTCAAAAAAGGCTTTAACGATTTTGATCAAACTGGGTATTTGATGTATGTATATGCCAAAAATGTGATAGCCAACATTTCATCAAAATTGGTTTAACGGAGGGGTCACTTTATTTCATAATTTTTTAACCAATTTTTACCTTTTTTTCGATTATCTCAAAAACGGCTTTAACGATTTTCGATGCTTGCGGGAGCACAGACAGACTGGAGGGGGTAGCCCAAACCTCACGTTGCTGCAAGCCATGGTCACCATGGTGCAGCGGCAGACTACTATAGCTCCATAACAAATCCCATAGGGGCCAATTGCGCAGTGTCCTTCCCACCGATGGCTTCAGCTCTCTCGGGTTCAAGGACAGTGACAAACTGGTCTAGGTCCAAGGATTGTGGCAGCCCAGAGTCAGCAGGCCCCGAGGACCTATTTTTCTTTCCCTGAAGCATGCCGTCCTTGTACCAAACCTCCGGGCGGTTACTGATATCCTGTAAAACCACACCTCGATTTTCGATGGGATACACGGGGAAGATACATCACTCCTACGCCCGGTCGGTGTGAATCGCTTCCAGTAGCTCACATACCCGGGGGTGGGTGTAGGCTTGGACTGCGTGGGTCATGGAGCGGTCACCCAGCCGAGTACTAAACACGCTCGACGTTGCTTAACTTTGATTACCAATTGCAAGCGCCTTAGTCCACTCGGCCATCCCGGCCCCAATTATTAATTTTCGTTTATTAAGCACTTATTAGAGATCATAATGTTTTAATTTACCCACCTAGGTTTCATATACTAAGTGTAAAAGGTGTCAAAGTTAAATGCAAACAAAATAAAAAAAATAAAATATTTTTGGACTTAAAACACTGTACACTGCAAGCGCATATATGTAATAAAGATTCAGTTTTATGGTTTTCATTTTATTTACAGAAGCAATGTGATAACTTTTTTTTGCCTCCACCAATTTTTGTATATGTGACTACTTATATTTTGCAAAATATTAAATATTAGTCTCTGATCAATCGCTCTCTCGTTGGTGAAAAATCCACGCTGAACGTTTTCAAGATGGACGGCTAAATGAACAAATGCTGGATCCCGATCATGAATAGGAAAACCAAAGATACGCCAAGCAGCTTCATGGGCCATAAATCATGATTGCTGTAACAATATTACAAACAGCAATCGGTCAGTAGACGGATCTGGAATTTCCGCAGAAATCATATTATCGATTTCTTCAGGACAGATTTTGTCGATTAACCAAACCAAAATATGTGCATGAGGTAATCCTCTCTTTTGCCACTCAACCGAATACAGCCAGCAGCGTGTGAACGCCGAATACATGTAATTTAGTAATAAAACTCATTAAAGACTTCAGCTTTTGTGCTGTAAGGTCATGACGATGTATTTATATTAAAACTCTTCTGGTAAACTAACCTATAAAGCTCGTTATCGCAAGTAAACATTGCTTTTTTTGTCTAAGAGATCTTGCTGCTCCTTTTGTTTTTCTTCAAACTTACTCATCACTTTGTATAGTTTTATTAATTTTAAATGATAAACTCCGTTATAAGCGGATAGGAATTGTTTACAATTTGTCATGACGGGTGACAAAATGACATTGGTAGAATGTTACCATGTAAAAAGTTTCAATTAAATGTTAGGCTCAACTGGCGGGGATAACTAGCCAAGTGATAATTGATCAGTTATCGAGTGGGATGAAAAATGATTAACAGGTTGAGCGCCATGGAAAAGATGATGATTGCATGGGGCCGAAGCAATTTTTCCTAATTTATAACTTTTATTATATTAGAATGATACATAAATTGCAAAATAAATAAATAAAAAATTTAATTTTGGCCGTTAAAAATAATTTAGAGAGCGGTACATACGTACCGTCCGGCCCCAGGTTAATAGCCCGCTACCTGAAGTAGTAGGGGGATGTCCGGATATGACCGCCACGTCAATCCCTTTATAGCTCTCCTGTGCCTTGCATCTCCATCCCTCAGTTTTGCTCTTGGCTATTTGGCGTTCAGACCTCTTCTTTTCCATGCACCCGAAAATTAAAAAAAAAAAAATACTACTAATTGCTTTGGTGAATTGTTCGGGGGGTTGAAATCACTCTCGGCGGGTGAACAACCTTTTAGCTGGCGGGAGCGGAAGGAACCTGGGGACCTCCTCGGCCCCAGCCAAAGGTCCAACAGCGGTACGTTCGTACCGCTTGGCTTTCAACGTATTACTAAAATGACTATCAAAAAATATGGGATGATGATAGAAGGGTGAAAATTTAGGGTTGTATGTATTTTTTTATGCCAAATTATTAAAAAAAAAAAAATTTAGTGGTGGACAACCCTTATCACTTAGGGATATGAAAAATAAATAGTAGCCGATTCTCAGACATACTGAATATGCATATGAAATTTTATAAAAATTGGTCAAGCCGTTTCGGAGGAGTATGGTAACTAACATTGTGACACGAGAATTTTATATATAAGATTTTATCCCCATAATATTTAAATAACCCTATTCCAAATCTGTTCCCTATTTTCTTGCATTCCTGCTAAACATAATGTTAGATTTTTATCGAAATTGATTACATAAGCTTGTGTTTACTCTGAACGAGTTTTTTTTTTTTTTGTATTCTCTTTTAAGAGCTCTAACCTCCACAGATTTTTTCCCCACCATTTCAAGCAATATATTTTCGATATAATTAAGAAAAATAAAATTTTTCGCTTTCGTAAAACAGTCTAATATTTACATGTATATGTATAATATGTAAATGTAAGTGTGTACTATCAAAGATTAAATACATTATTAATATAATGTTTTTCATCATTAAGTAATTCAATTAGTTCTATTTATGTGTGTTTTGTACAGTGAAAAATACCAACAAAACCAAAAGGGGCTAATTTGAGCCGTAATACAAGTAGATGTAGAAGCATGCGAAATAGAAAAGTCCAAAGAACCGAAGAAGAAATCCAGCAACAAGATATTGATGCGCGTGTGAGCCTGGCGCAATGCGTCAAGAACTTTCAGAGGATACACGAGCTGAACGCAATGAAGTAATAAGATTATAACAACGACAATCGCGCCGTTTCGCAGTCAATAGACACAGAACAAATGAGCAACAAAGCCAACAGGTTCATCATACAGCACAGCATTTATATCATGCAGGTACAGCATTTACATCTAATTCATTCCTGCGTTTAGCATTCCAGTATGAGTCCGATATTGAATATTATGCTCATTCAAAAATGGTAATTGGTACTATGGACAAGGAATGCCGCATTGTATGCTCTCCAATTCAAAAATTAGCCAGCCGGGATGTGTTGCGCGTCAGGAATGGTGCAACTACCTGAAATTGAAACACCACCTAAACCATTGAACTTTACTTATCAGCACGGATCCAGATTCTAACCTGTTCCTGAAGTCAATTCGAATATTCAATGCATGCTTTCAAATGACAGAAGAACTACAGAAATAGTTCGAAATACTAATACCAATGGTTAACAATACTTTTCTCCATTCAAAATTACAGGCCAAACGAGCCTTATCGTAAAATGGGCTCATTGCTGCCAATGCCAAACGAACCACATAAATTTTTAGAGATCTACTTTGTGGGCGGCGAGGATTCCGGAAGCGCACTTACCAATCCTGTGAATGCACGTTGTGACTACAATAACCTTGATTAATTTTTTGCCAAATGCATCGTCGGCGAGCTGGACGCTCTATTGAATGAACACAATGAATTTTTGAAAATATTTAAATCACACATGCCTTAATTACAAAGCGATAATCACACTATTCTCATTAATCTTGATAAAACACCGGCTGGAGAGCACATTCGTAGATTCAATGCACCTGTTGTCGACGAGGTTGCTGGAATCATCGTTGGGGATCATACAGGTGCACAAGAAATTGTGATTCGTAGAAGAAATAATAATCTTTAGTTCATTGCTGATACACACCGTTCATATGACGCTATCCAATATCCGCCAATGTTCTGGAAGGGACAAGACGCATAAATATTAAACATTTAATGTCTAGAAATTCCCTAGAACTAATTTATATTGCAAAACAACGTTTGTCGCGTCAGCTAGTTTAATTATAAAATTCTGTTGTATTTGTTTGAATTCATTCATCAATATTTGGGTTTTTTTCATGACTATTTTACTGATCAAATATATTCCATACAATGTGAATATTGTGGAACTACTTACTATGCTGCTGAGCACTTCGCTTCCCTCATGTCTTAATGACATACGTTTTAATGCGTTGCTGTGGACCACGAATTCGCTGATTGTCGCCGATCGCTGACAGGTGCGAATCAATGTATGAAGAGAAAAAAAAAAAAAAAAAACTTAATATGTTGCGTTCAGAGGAAAACAAAATAATCTAATGTTCTTGAAGCGATTAATTTCGCGTTAATCACAGATTATCATCAGTCTGAGAACCTCTTGGAATCGATCATGTTATTGATACATATTGGTTCTATTTTCTTAGGCTGTAATAGAGTTTAAAGGGGTATTGTAACACTTATGTGGCTTTAAAAAAAATGTATAAGAAGAAAAACAATACAAATTCAAATAATTAACTAGCTTACGAAAAGTATCAACTAGTAACGACACATTAACAGGAAAGTAACCAGATATGATTCGACCTTCAGAGAAAGACTACCTCTCCAGTCCATCGCTCCTTATATTTAGTCTGAATAAGAACAGTCCAAAAGGTTCGTGACAAGCGTAGAAGATTCTCGAACTGTCATGATCAGAACAGTTTGTAACCGTTCCAACAAGAAGTCTAGAACTGTTTTCAATCAAATTTTTACTTTCACTTACCTATATATGAAATATATAGTAAGTAGAAGTATTGCGATCGTGAAAAATTTCGACTTCCAGTTTTCAACGGAAATACACGTTTTGGGGTCCCCTGAGTCCAATTAACCAAGTCCCGCGAAATGGTCTGTGTGTGTGTGAACAGACTAGCTCAAAAACTATAAACCGTGCGAACCTGAAATTGAGTATTTAGTGTATGTATATGCCCGCGATGTGACAGCAAAAATTTCATCAAAATTGCTCAAAGGGAGGGGGTACTTTATTTAATAACTTTTTAAGTGTTTTTCGATTTTCTCAAAAACGGCTCAAACGATTTTGATTAAACTGAGTTTTTGATCTATTTATATGCCCGAGATATGACTGTAAAAATTTCATCAAAATTGATCAACCGGAGGGGGGACTTTACTTAATAAATTTTGTATCATTTTCACAAGTTTTTTTTTTAATTACTCAAAAACGGTTTTAACAATTTTGAGCAAACTGGGTATTTGATGTATGTATATGCCAAAGATGCGATAGCCAACATTACATCAAAATTGATCAACCGGAGGGGGGACTTTACTTAATAAATTTTGTATCATTTTCACGTGTTTTTTTTATTTACTCAAAAAGGCTTTAACGATTTTGATCAAACTGAATATTTGATGTATGTATATGCCAAAGATGTGATAGCCAACATTTCATCAAAATTGGTCAAACGGAGGGGGCAGTTGATTTCATAACTTTTTTTCAAATTTTTACCTTTTTTTCGATTATCTCAAAAACGGCTTTAACGATTTTCATCAAATTCGTCATGTTTAATGAAAATTAGGCGTTTTTTAATATCAGGTAAGCTTTATCATTATTAAAATGTTCTGAGGGGGCTTAAATGGGGTAGAGGTCTTTTTTGTTTGTTTGTTTTTTGTTTCCTATAAAGTACCTTTGTTTTTGTTTATATGGAGAAATTAACTGTCCCTCGTTACGCCTAAAAATAAGAAATGGCTAAATATGAGATATGATAAAAATAAAGAAAACATAAAGAGGAGAAAAAAAATAAAAATATTCAGTCAACTCATAAAACTCGTTGAGCCCAGGCATGCGGAGTACGCCTTTAATGACAGACCATTGTTCATGATTAAAGTCGTTCTGTTCATTTGAGAAGTGGCAATTAACAAAATGCATTAATTTCTAATCTAAGTAAGTTGGTAAGTGAAAGTTGTGTGTTGCGCGCACGCACCAGATTTTTTATCTTACTTTCTCTTAACTGTAAAAAATGAAATGTATAGTAAGGGAAAGTATTGCGATCGGTAAAAATTTCGATTTCTGGTTTTCAACGGAAATAAACGTTTTGGGGTTCCCTGAGTTCAAATGACCAAGACCCGCGAAATGGTCTGTGTATATGTGAATGGACTACCTCAAAAACTATAAACCGTACGAACCTTAAATTGGGAATTTAATGTATCTATGGATGATCTTTTTTACTCTACCCACACCAGTTACTTATTTCTAAAAGAGTGATTTATCTTAATACTAGCTAGGGTGCCCGGCTTCGCTCCGGTAGCTGTGTGGTAGTTTTAATAACAGAAAAACTTTAAAATTAAAGGAATCATGGAACAAAATTAGCACCTTCTTGAAACTTCGGTTTTAACCTGGTATCAATATTAAAATTCGAGAACTGCCGAGTCCGCCCAAATAAGGAACCCTACATACTTTATTGGGGGTTGAAAATGGTAAATGAAAAATTAATTTTAATGCAACTTTGTACTTTCCAGCAGCAGTCAGCAGATAATAAGTTATTAGATTAAAGTTGAATAATCTGATATCTCAGTTAAAAATATTATATTTCGACTACTTAACTTAAGCGCCGACTACTGTGATGGTCCTATTAGATCCAGAAGGATAAAAACTACCGAAGATTCCTATGAATCTTCCTTGTTTCTATTAACTTCCTTCCATTTTAACCTCCCTTAAGATATCCCCTCCGTAATTTGAGCGGACTCAGCAGATCTCGAATCTTACTACTATTACAAAGTGAAAACCAACTTCTTTTTCATAATTACATACAATATGAACACTTCAAACTTTTTATTTTCGATTTATATTCAGTCAATTTATCTCTTCTTTTTTATGTCTATCTTTATTCGCTCACTGTGCTACTAAGAAATTTTCACTCATATTGCATTAAATTTACTTAAGTATATATTATGTATTGATTAAATGTAATGTGTTAATCAATTAGCTTTCTTATGAGAAAATTAATTTTTTAAGGAAATTTAATTTTCAAGGAGGTTTTCTAATATATTGCAGAGATGTAGTATCATTATTTTATTTTGAAAGCAAAGGATTAACTAATTATTATCGCTTAATTTTTTAGTAATTTAAAAAGAACAACTGAAAAAATATATAACCTTTACAAACTGAACGCGATGAATGAACAATAAACATTGAGTGAAACGCACCCTAGCGCTTCCTGGTAGTCTGGAGCTCGAACTAAATTTTTCATTCATAAACTCATATCTCAATCTTTGAGAGGCTAATTAAATGGTGCGAGGGGCAGAGTTGGGCGTAATTAATTACTTTGTACTTGAATTGCGTAATTAATTACAATGTAATTCATTAAATTGTAATTAATTACAATATAATTTCACAATTACTTCTCTACTTTTAATTCATTACAGTATATTTCAATACAATGTAATTCACTATAATGTAATTCATTACAATGTAATTAATTAAATTATAATAATTACAATTAGATTATTTTCTTCCTACCATATGACAGTGGCTCACAGTCAAAATGATGCAAACGAATATTTATATTTCAAATGCTAATTACTTTCCCTTTGCAATGGGCGGATACAAAAATTTTCTGAGGGGGGGCGCACTTTTTTTTTTTACATTTCATGAGTAATGAAGGCCCTAATTTAAAATACATATTAGTACATAATGACGTTATAAATTACTGTAAATGTTTAAATACAATTCATTTTCAATTAGTGGACTTGAAAAATGACTAAATATTTCATATAGAAATAGTAATATTTTGTGAGTGACCTCACCTCTCAGGGCCCCCCCCCCCCCGCGCCCCTCACCTGAATCCGCTAGTGCCCCTTTGTTGAAATTTAAAAACCAATGCACATGAGGCCATAATGATTCATTGTCATACATTAAATTTATATTATCAAATCAACTCAACAGCAATTATAGAAAGAGAAAAAAAATTCTTTATTAAAACTCGTTGGGATTTAAGGTAACAATGAAAAAGATGCAATGTTTACTTCCGTTTAGAAAAAAATGAAAGTAACAAGTATTCTTCAATTATTGGGTTAATGAGTTTATTAACCTTTCATTTCCTTCAATGAAAACAAAAAAAATCTGGTGCGTGCGCGCAACACACAACTTTCACTTACCAAACTACTTATATAAGAAATTAATGCGTTTTGTTAATGCCTCTTCTCAAAGTTACTCATTTTTGCACATTCATTTCTTATTTTTGTTTTCATTTGCTCAGAACATTTGAATAATGATAGCGCTTACCTGATATTAAATAACATAACCTGATATTAATTTTCATTAAACATGACGAATATGATGAAAATCGTTAAAGGCCTTTTTGAGATAATCGAAAATTTGGAAAAAAAGTCATGAAATAAAGTGCCCCCTCCGGTTGATCAATTTTGATGAAATGTTGGCTATCACATCTTTGGCATATACATTCATCAAATACCCAGTTTGATCAAAATCGTGAAAGCCGTTTTTTACTAAATCAAAAAAATGATACAACGTGAAAATGATACAAAATTTATTAAGTAAAGTCACCCTTCAGGTTGATCAATTTTGATGAAATATTGGCTATCACATCTTTGGCATATACATACATCAAATACCCAGTTTGATCAAAATCGTTAAAGCCGTTTTTGAGTAAATAAAAAAAAAACACGGGAAAATGATACAAAATTTATTAAGTAAAGTCCCCCCTCCAATCAATTTTGATGAAATTTTTACAGTCATATCTAGGGCATATTAATACACCAAATATTCAGTTTAATCAAAATCGTTATAGCCGTTTTTGAGAAAATCGAAAAAAACGTAAAAAGTTATTAAATAAAGTACCCCCTCCCTTTGAGCAATTTTGATGAAATTTTCGCTGTCACATCGCGGGCATATACCTACACTAAATACCCAATTTCAGGTTCGCACGGTTTATAGTTTTTGAGCTAGTCTGTTCACACACACACACACACACACACACACACACACACACACACACACACACACACACACACACACACACACACACACACACAGACCATTTCGCGGGACTTGGTTATTTGGACTCAGGGGGCCCCAAAACGTGTATTTCCGTTGAAAACCGGAAGTCGAAATTTTTCACGATCGCAATACTTCCACTTACTATATATTTCATATATAGGTAAGTGAAAGTAAAAAACTATATGAATACAAGGAATCAGTCTAGTTCGGGCATTTGCTTAAAACGGTTGAGCACAAAACTATTCGTGAACCAGAAATAGTGATTAACAATTTTAAAATGGGCAAAACACAACGAAAAATCGCCTCCATTATCAATAGGGGTTATGCCACCATTCAAAATATTATTGAAAGTTTTAAAACGAAAATAGAATAATAAGAAAAGCTAGAGTGAGTGCAATATTTTTTACTTTCACTTACCTATATATGAAATATATAGTAAGTGGAAGTATTGCGATCGTGAAAAATTTCGACTTCCGGTTTTCAACGGAAATACACGTTTTGGGGTCCCCTGAGTCCAATTAACCAAGTCCCGCAAAATGGTCTGTGTGTGTGTGTGCGTGTGTGTGTGTGTCTGTGTGTGTGTGTGTGTGTGTGTGTGAACAGACTAGCTCAAAAACTATAAGCCGTGCGAATCTGAAATTGGATATTTAGTGTAGGCATATGCCCGCGATGTGACAGCATAAATTTCATCAAAATTACTTAAAGGGAGGGGGTACTTTACTTAATAACTTTTTACGTTTTTATCGATTTTCTCGAAAACGGCTCTAACGATTTTGATTAAACTGAGTATTTGATCTATTTATATGCCCGAGATATGACTGTAAAACCTCGCGCGGGTCTCATTACCGCGTATGGGGAGCGTCCCACGGGTGGCGGATGTGGGGATGGTCGGTGGAAATTCCTAGGAAGTTCCTCCCGGCTAAGTCCGTAGGACTCGCTGACCAACAATGAGAGCGGCCCCCCAGGCTTGCTGGAGGGTGTGACGTAGGTTTGAACGCCCTACTCACATTTTATTAGTTCACCCAAACACCACAAAAAAGTCATGGATCTCCCTAAAGTAAAACGCTCATTATCCGGAGGTAAACTAGTCCCCCGTTCGGGTCTCCGGGTGGGGACTGCTTTAGGGGATTCATGCCGCAAGTTGAAAAATATAGATCTAAGCATAGGGACGTGGAACGTAAGAAGTTTAAATACAGCGGGTGGGTTAAAATCGGTTGCGAATGAGGTAATAGGGTATAGATTAGATATAGTGGCGCTGCAAGAGGTCCGCTGGCCAGGGGAGGGTTCGTTGAGGGACGGGAAGTACACTTTGTGGTACGGTGGGAGCGGAAACTATTGTTTAGGCACTGGATTTCTGATTAGAAATAGGTTACTTTCCGCGTTGAAGGACGTTCGATTTTACGGAGATAGGTTATCGGTAGCTATATTTCAGGGTCGGTGGTTTAAAATCGCGTTGATCAATATACACGCACCTACTGAAGATAGTGACGATGAAGTTAAATGTGAATTCTATGAAAAACTTGAATCGATTTATGACAAACTACCGCGAAGCTACATAAAAATTATTCTGGGAGACGCAAATGCAAAGGTAGGGAGGGAACAAGTATATTATCCTACGATCGGTAGAGAAAGTTTACATGAATATAGTAATGATAACGGAATACGGCTAATAAATTTTGCCACCTCGAAAAACCTAATAATCAAAAGTACTACGTTTAAACATAAAGATATACATAAATATACTTGGACGTCTCCGGATTCGCAAACCCGTAATCAAATTGATCACGTCTTGGTTCAACGTAGGTGGCAAAATAGCGTAATTAATATTCGATCATATCGTGGGGCCGAATGCGGGTCGGATCATGAACTAGTAATCGCGAAAATTCGCCAGAGACTTATAATACATAGAAAAAATGAGGCTGGTTTTAATTATGATAATTATAATTTGGAGAAGTTAAAAATTCCGACAGTTAGAAAACAATTCGAACTGGAAGTCAAAAATAGGTTTGAGGCGTTGGAATCGTCTGACGAGGATAACGAAGACATTAATAAGTTGTGGGAAGGTATCAGGGATAGTATAAAAGAGGTCGGTAACTCGTGTCTTGGAAAAAGGGAAAATAAAAATAAACCTTGGTTCGATGATGAATGTATTAACATGTGCGACAAAAGAAAAGCTGCTAAACTAGAAGCGTTAAATATTCCTAACGAAATCAATCTTGCTAACTTTCGAGCATCAAGAAAAGAAACAACTAAACTACTAAAATTTAAAAAGCGAGAATATCTCAAAAATAAAATAATAGCGATCGAAAGTAACAAAATCGAGAATAACGTTAAAGCCATGTACGAAGGCATAAACAGAATTCGTAAACGGTCGGGCCCGGTTACAACTGGAATTAGGGATGAAAATAACAATATCTTGGCCGATCCGGTGGACATCTTAAGACGGTTCAAGGATTATTTCGATAGTATGTTAAATACGGAAAATAATAATCTATCTTCCTCTTCGGAATACCAGAGTGCTGAACCGTTAGTAGTAGAACCGAGTAAAGAGGAGGTTGAAATAGCCATTGGAAAATTAAAATCTCATAAAGCAGCGGGAACAGATAATGTCCCTAGCGAACTAATCAAGGCATGCGGGGAAGCTGGGATATCAAAAATATTTCTTTTGGTTAAGAAGATCTGGGAACAAGAAAAGATACCCGAAGAGTGGAAAGAGTCTATTCTCATTCCGATTCACAAAAAGGGATCAAAAACGGATTGCAATAACTATCGTGGAATCTCACTCCTTCCGGTTTGCTATAAAATATTTACGTTAATCCTAACTAGTCGAATCACTGAATACGCCGAGGAAATTATCGGAGAATATCAATGTGGTTTCAGGCAAAACCGATCAACCGTAGACCAAATATTCTCTCTTCGTCAAATATTAGAGAAAAAATTAGAATATAACGGTATCGTACATCAGCTTTTTATCGATTTCAAAAAGGCATATGACTCTATTAACCGCCAAAAGTTGTATAACATTCTGGTCGAGCAGGGAATACCAAAAAAATTAGTAAACTTAGTAAAAATGTGTATGACTGAAACGTTCAATAAAGTTAGAATCGGTAATTATTTTTCTGAGAAGTTCGAGGTCCGCTCTGGTTTGAAACAAGGAGATTCTCTCTCACCTGTTTTATTTAATTTAGCGCTGGAATATGCCATTAGGGAGGTGACACGTACCGGAAAGGGTTTGAATTTGGGAGGGAATATACCCGTGCTCGGATATGCCGATGATTTGGTATTGCTTGGGGAGGACGTGGAAACCATAGAAATGAACACAAAAACGTTGATGAAAGCCGGACAAGAACTTGGACTGGAAATGAATACGGATAAGACAAAATATATGGTTAGTCGTAGAAGTGGTGAGGATTTCGCTGATATCAGTGTAGGGGGGAATACGTTTGAACAGGTAGAGAAATTTAGATATTTAGGGGCGATGGTAACTAGAAAAAACGAAATCGATGAGGAAATTAAGGCTAGATTAAAAGCCGGTAATGCTTGCTACTTTTCAGTCGCGAAATTGCTTAGCTCCCGCCTTATGTCCCGAAACTTAAAAATTAGGATTTACAAAACTATTATTCTTCCAACGGTCGTTTACGGATGCGAAACTTGGCCGCTGACATTGAGGGATGAGCAACGGCTTAGAGTTTTTGAAAATAAAGTACTGCGTAGAATATTTGGACCGAAGAGGGATGAAATAACGGGAGAATTTAGACGCTTACACAACGCCGAACTGAGTGAACTTTATCCAGTAAATATAATTGACGTGATTGCAGCAAGACGAATAAAATGGGCGTGTAAAATTGCAAAACTTGGCTATGAACGTATTCCGAAAAGATTACTAAGCGCGGTGCCGAATGGGAAACGTCCGAGGGGCAGGCCGAGACGGAGGTGGGAGGATTGCGTTAGGGCGGATCTATCGAAGTTGGGTCTGGAAGACGTTCGATGGATGGAGGCGTGCAGGGAGCGAGTGGTGGTGTCGGCATCGAACCTTCGGGTTCGTTAAGCCTTTATTATTATTATGACTGTAAAAATTTCATCAAAATTGATCAACCGGAGGGGTGACTTTACTTAATAAATTGTGTTCCACTTTTACGTGTTTTTTTTTTTAATTACTCAAAAACGGCTTTAACGATTTTGATCAAACTTGGTATTTAGTATATGTATGTGCCCGCAATGTAACAGTAAAAATTTCATCAAAATTGATCAATTGGAGGGGGCACTTTACTGAATAAATGTTGTCTCATTTTCACGTGTATCTTTTATTTACTCTAAATCGGCTTTAACGATTTTGATCAAACTGGGTATTTGATGTATTTATATGCCCGAGATATGACTGTAAAAATTTCATCAAAATTGATTAACCGGAGGGGGGACTTTACTTAATAAATTTTGTAACATTTTCACGTGTTTTTTTGATTTTCTCAAAAAAGGCTCTAATGATTTTGATTAAACTTAGTATTTGATCTATTTATATGCCCGAGATATGTCTGTAAAAATTTCATCAAAATTGATGAACCGCAGGGGGCACTTTACTTAATAAATCTTGTATCATTTTTACGTGCTTTTTTTATTTACTCAAAAACGGCTTTCACGATTGTGACCAAACTGGGTATTTGATGTATGTATATGCCAAATATGTGATAGCCAACATTTCATCAAAATTGATCAACCGAAGGGGGGACTTTACTTAATAAATTTTGAACCATTTTCATGGGGTTTTTTATTTACTCAAAAACGGCTTTAACGATTAATAAAAATAAGATATGAAAGTAGAAAAATGTGTTACTTTGGGAAATGATATTTAACAAAACACGTAAATTTCTTATCTAAGTAAGTTGGTAAGTGAAAGTTGTGTGTTGCGCGCACGCACCAGATTTTTTACTTTCACTTACCTATATATGAAATATATAGTAAGTGGAAGTATTGCGATCGTGAAAATTTTCGACTTCCGGTTTTCAACGGAAATACACGTTTTGGGACCCCCTGAGTCGAAATAACCAAGTCCCGCGAAATGGTCTGTGTGTGTGTGTGTGTCTGTGTGTGTGTGTGTGTGTGTGTGTGTGTGTATGTGAACAGACTAGCTCAAAAACTATAAACTGTGGGAACCTGAAATTGGGTATTTAGTGTAGGTATATGCCCGCGATGTGACAGCAAAAATTTCATCAAAATTGCTCAACGGGAGGGGGTACTTTATTTAATAACTTTTTACGTTTTTTTCGATTTTCTCAAAAACGGCTCTAACGATTTTGATTAAACTGAGTATTTGATCTATTTATATGCCCCAAATATGACTGTAAAAATTTCATCAAAATTGATTAACCGGAGGGGGGACTTTACTTAATAAATTTTGTATCATTTTCACGTGTTTTTTTTATTTACTCAAAAACGGTTTTAACGATTTTGATCAAACTTGGTATTTGATGTATTTATATGCCCGAGATATGACTGTAAAAATTTCACCAAAATTGATTTACGGGAGGGGGGACTTTACTTAATAAATTTTGTATCATTTTCACGTGTTTTTTTTATTTACTCAAAAACGGTTTTAACGATTTTGATCAAACTTAGTATTTGATGTATTTATATGCCCGAGATATGACTGTAAAAATTTCATCAAAATTGATCTACGGGAGGGGGGACTTTACTTAATAAATTTTGTATCATTTTCACGGTTTTTTTTTTATTTACTCAAAAACGGCTTTAACGATTAACAAAAATAAGATATGAATGTAGAAAAATGTGTGACTTCAGGTAATGATAATTAGCAAAACACCTCAATTTCTAATCTAAGTAAGTTGGTAAGTGAAAGTTGTGTGTTGCGCGCACGCACCAGATTTTTTTTACTGGTAATGATGAACGAAATAATAATTGGAAATAATTCAAAATTCAGTTCTCCAAAGTTGGCCACATTAGTTAAAAAACATTTAAATACAATGGTATGTGCTTAAAACATTCGAAGGGTCTTGAGAAAATATCAATACAACAGTGAAGTTGCAAGGCAAAAAACTTATATCAGTGACAAAAATAAAAAGCTTCGAATCAATTTTGCTAAGGATTGGATAACAAAATACATGGACTTCTGGAAAAGTGTTCTGTATTCGATTGGGTCAAAATTTAATTTGTTTGGCTCTGATGTTAGAGGTTTCATCTGGAGAAAGGCATATGAAGAGCCATGAAAAAAATCTTCGCCCGACCATCAAACTTGGAGGTGGTCATGACATGGTTTGGGGGTGTATTACTGACTTGGGGTTAGGAAATCTTCATTTTATTGAGGGAACAATTGATAAACATTTAAATTATCACACCCTGAAAAAAAAATTTAAACCAAGTGTGACCGAGCTTGGGGTAATAAATAATGTTGCTATTTATAGTGGTAGCCATACCAAGCATTCTTCTTATCTTGCAAGAGAATGGTGTTCATATAATTGCCCCAAAATAAACGTGTTCATATAATTGCCCAACTATATAAACAACGCCCAGATCACCAGACCTAAACTTCATAGAGAATTCATGAAGTAAATTAGAAACAGAAGTGAGGAAACATGAGATATCAAACAGAGAAGATCTCAAAAAGGCGCTTCAAGAAGAATGGGACAAGATAAGCCCACCTTACACAAAAAAGCTTGTCCAATCCATGCCCAATCGTTTGTAAGAGGCAATACAATATAAAGGCTTACCTAAAAAGTACTAAAGTTTAAAATATTTTTGATTTTTTGGATATATACCTCTTGCAGAATGCTTTTTGGTACCAGTTACCAAAAGATTTGAGCCATATTTTTCTTTTTCTACCCGTGTATCTGAAAATGCAGCTATCTCTGCATTCTCACATCCGTTTCTTTAAAAACAGATGGATGGTATGTGTAGAAGATGCAAAATTCAACCATCTTCTCGTGGAATTTAGAAGAGTTAAAGAAATTAAAGAAATAAAATCATCGGTAAAGCAACCATGTGAACTCCCAAATAGTTCTTTCTTTGATTTTGGTACACCACAAAAAATTAAAAGCGTTGATTCTGCTTACATTCATGCCGAGCTCATGAACCTATAGTTTTTCAAAGAAGACCAGAGTTTACAACTACTTGAGAAATATCCTGAAATAAAAAACATTTCCGTCATCAGCTCCTGTAGAAAGACTATTTTCTTACGCAACAATGACGAACCTCCCAAAATGCAATATACTGGCGGACAAAACTTTTGAAAAACGAGTGATTTTAAAATCAAATATTAATATCATATAGAAAAATCAGAAGTTAAAGTGAGAATACTATATATGTTATAAAATTTTGTTTAAAAGTGATAATTTAATTTAAATTTAGAAAGTTCTAAATTTTTAATTTTACACACTTGTTTCAAATACATATGAATTTATCTTGTTCATAATCAAAAATTTTTGTTTAAATATATTAATACCAGATTTTTTTACAGTTAATGCTTAATAAGCTTATTGATTTTAATTGTATTTGTTTTAGTCTCAAGGTTGGCCCACAACTATCATTAGTTTTAGATATTTTTGCGTTGAAATTGCCCCCATTTGAGCAAAAGACAGACAAGCCAAATTCCACCAGTCTCAAAAGTAGGACTACTAACATTCGTCAATTGCCTTGTAATTTCAACATAATTACTAATTAAAAAGTACTATGACATTACCAATACAACTTAACTATAAGCTACATTCAAATTGAAAACTTAGATTAAGTACAGTTCAATTACAAATCAATTTCAATGTAATTTCCAATTACGAATTGAAATTAGATTACAATATAATTCGTAATTACGAATTACAATTAAATTAAAATTACAAATTATAATGATAATTAACAGTTTAATTACGAATTATAATTTAATTTTAATTCATATAATTACAATTACAATGTAATTGTAATTGGCAATGTAATTAATTGTAATTTTGCCCAACTCTGGCGAGGGGCTTAAAATTCCAGTAAATTTTTCTTTATTTTTACACCCTGAAGAGAAAAACGGAAACATTCTTCTCCGTTAGGGGTTATATGGCTACACGACGACATAACTTACTTATTCGCACAGTCGATTTTGAGCCTTATCGGCGCGCACATTGTACACTTTGCTTTATAATATATATTGATTGAATTAGAACAGATGATTAAAGTAATGTATTTAAAAAGATTAAAATGTAAACAAAAATGATAGTTTAACATACTGCATCTGCAACTTCTCAAACTGCATTTAAATGCTGGAGATCCTCTTTGTTGAAAATTAAGCTTCATAAAGTATCATCCTCTTCTGCATTTCCGTGTTTTATGCAATATTCCCAACCTTGGAAATGTCTTGAAGTCCTCTTCTTCCGATTTAAGAACAGGACTCATTTGTACCAGATTCATTATTAACAAAAATAACTTTAATGTTTCTTAAATTTATTAGGTATTAGGTAGGTAACCTCCTTCCTCCTATATATATTTTTTCTCTTAAAATAGACATATGTTATTAATTAACGTTATAACGTATGTTATTAAATAAATCACTAATAATATCAAAAAGTAATTGGTGTGGGTAAAGTAAAAAAGACCCAAAATTTCATCAAAATTGGTCAAACGGAAAGAGCACTTTATTTTGTTCCATGCTACAGTATGTTTTGGTCCGAGAATTCGATTACCACTCTTATTAGATTAATTTACCATTTTTAAGTTGGAAATAAATCTATGTTAAATAAATAACAAGAGAAAATGTTACTTTGAAATTGAGTAGAATGCATGCTAAATATAATTTCATCTTATAGACTTAAATTTCGCTAAAGAAATTACCATCACTTTTTACTTTCACTTACCTATATATGAAATATATAGTAAGTGGAAGTATTGCGATCGTGAAAAAATTCGACTTCCGGTTTTCAACGGAAATACACGTTTTGGGACCCCTTGAGTCGAAATAACCAAGTCCCGCGAAATGGTCTGTGTGTGTGTGTGTGTGTGTGTGTGTGTGTGTGTGTGTGTGTGTGTGTGTGTGTGAACAGACTAGCTCAAAAACTATAAACCGTGGGAACTTAAAATTGGGTATTTAGTGTAGGTATATGCCCGCGATGTGACAGCAAATTTTTTATCAAAATTGCTCAAAGGGAGGGGGTACTTTATTTAATAACTTTTTACGTTTTTTTCGATTTTCTCAAAAATGGCTCTAACGATTTTGATTAAACTGAGTATTTGATCTATTTATATGCCCGAGATATGACTGTAAAAATTTCATCAAAATTGATCAACCGGAGGGGGGACTTTACTTAATAAATTATGTATCATTTTCACATGTTTTTTTTATTTACTTAAAAATGGTTTTAACGATTTAGATCAAACTTGGTATTTGATGTATTTATATGCCAAAGATGTGATAACCAACATTTCATCACAATTGATCAACCGGAGGTGGGACTTTACTTAATAAATTTTGTATCATTTTCACGTGTTTTATTTATTTACTCAAAAACGGCTTCAACGGTTTTGATCAAACTTGGTATTTGATGTATTTATATGCCCGAGATATGACTGTAAAAATTTCATCAAAATTGATCTAGGGGAGGGGGGACTTTACTTAATAAATTTTGTATTATTTTCACGGGGTTTTTTTATTTACTCAAAAACGGCTTTAACGATTAACAAAAATAAGATATTAATTTAGAAAAATGTGTGACTTTGGGAAATGATATTTATAGCAAAACACGTCAATTTCTAATCTAAGTAAGTTGGTAAGTGAAAGTTGTGTGTTGCGCGCACGCACCAGATTTTTATTTCAAGGGATTGTAACTTAAATTGTTCCTCTTAAAAATAGAATAAGGGAATAGAACAAACTGAGTGTATTAAAAACAATTATGGTGGACAATAAAGTGAAGTTATTTTATTTTTCCATGTTGCCTTTTTACGACCCTATTGAATTGCTAACAAGGGTCCTAAAACTTATAGCTACTCTAGTGTACCATTATTCTGACCCTGCTTTTTCTACCCGAAGCTAAAAGGATTTTTATTCTTAAAAAAATACATAACTAGTAATGAATTAATAATACTTTGATAATTATTGATAGATGAGGAAATGGTGAACGAATTTTACTTATTATAGTCCTATAAGCTATAACTGAGGTAAGGTCGCATTTCCCTTAAGTGGTATTCGGCTTAATATGCCGCAGTATCGAAAACAGGATGGCACTGTTGTTTTCCTAATCCGTGCAAAAACAAACAAGGATTCCTTAGTGAAAATTTAGAAAGCCACTTATACAATAATACATCCATGAAATTTGAAATTACTATTTTAGGAATTTCTTATTTTTAGATCAATTAGTCTCAAAAGACCAAACCAGATATTGTAATTTCATAAATATTCGTTTCATTATCTTAAGAAAATCTACTACATAAGTAACCTGTAATTATCTTGTACCGACTTATATTTGCCGCACTCTTTTGTTGATAAAATATAACTTCATCATCGCTGTACCATTTGAAAATGAGTAGAAACTGTTTTAAAACAAAATTCAAAATTAAAGTAATTGAAAACAAAGAGAACTCTTTAAGAAACAGTCGAAACATTGTTTTGTTGTTCGAAACAAACGAAAAATGCGTAAACTCTGATGGATAAAATTTACTGTAATTGATATTTTCTTAAATATATGTTGTGACGTGAAACAAAAAAAAAAACAAAAAAAAAAAAACACATATGATTGAAAAGAGTTATTTTTTGAAAAAAACTTTTCTAGTACATGTTCCTGACTTTTCGAGAATCTTATACGCTTGTGGGTAACCTTCTAGATTCTACGGAGTTCTAAATTACGGATGCGACATCGATGTAGATGTTTCTGAAACCTCGATGTTTTGGCCAATGTTTTTAAAAAAATAAGTATTTAAATTAAAAAAATTAGTTTTTTAAAAAATAAGTTTGTAAAAAAATAATTAAATTGATTTTTCGACAAAAACAAACATGTTAGTAACATCAATGTTTTAACAAAAACTGAAAAAATTTAAATACATTTTTTTTAAATAGATATTTTGATAAAAACGACGACTTTATTAACATCGATATTTTGACAAAGCCAAGGATATTTTTAACAACCATGTTTAGACAAAAACAAAATTATTCTTCACATCGATGTTTTAACAAAATATTTATTTTGTTTTCAAATTTTTACTAAAAAAAATTGTGTTTAACATCTTTTTTTTGAAATTAAATATTCTTAGCATCAATATTGGATTTATAGGACAATATATTGGATATATTACCTCTGTTCTATCTACTCTTTCTTGTTTCTGTAAAATCCACAACTTTAAATAAGTTAATGAAATATGTAAACGCAAAAAAATTGTATCATTTGAATTACTTATTTAATGCAGCTGCAAGCAAAATCTTTTAAAATATTCAATGGAAATAAATTCTCTGTACATATTCGGGAAACGAAATGGAAGTATGAATATTTGTGGGTCTTAACTCGTTAATCTGTAATAAATCAATACGAAAAACCATGATTGTCGAAAACATCGATATTTTAGTACATTAATTATGAAAAACAACATGTTTTACACTTAAACATCGATTTAAATAAGTTCGGGCACTAATATGATAATGTTTTAAGAATGCTTACATTGAAAAACATCGATATTCTTGAACATCGATGTTTTGTGGTTGATTTTTTATCGACAATCAAAACATCGATGTCCAAAATATCGATGTTCTGCCTTCGATATCGCATCTCTAGTTCTAATTGAGACTAAATATAAGGAGCGATGGACTGGAGAGTTAGTCGTGATCCGAATCGTATGATTACTTTTGGGTTACTGTGTCGTAGCTAGTTGATACTTTTTTTAACCTAATTGATTATTTGAGTTGTTGTTTGTCTGACATTTTGAATTATTTTTTTTGTTTATTAAAAATTATTGTATCCCACGATAGTGTTGAATATATATACATAAAGAAATATTAACTGTATCTACCTGAGAATACATCACTCTAAAGCTAGATTGTTATGTAATTCCGTAAATAAAAAAAAAAAAATCTGGTGCGTGCGCGCAACACACAACTTTCACTTACCAACTTACTTAGATAAGAAATTAATGCGTTTAGTTAATGCCACTTCTCAAAGTTACACATTTTCCACATTTATTTCATATTTTTGTTTTCATTTGCTCTATAAGCCCCTCAGAACATTTTAATAATGATAACGCTTACCTGATATTAAATAACACTCAATTTTTATTAAACATGACGAATATGAAGAAAATCGTTAAAGCCGTTTTTGAGATAATCTAAAAATTAGAAAAAAAGTTATGAAATCAACTGCCCCCTCCGTATACATACATCAAATACCCAGTTTGATCAAAATCGTGAAAGCCGTTTTTGAGTAAATATAAAAAAACACTTGAAAATGATACAAAGTTTATTAAGTAAAGTCCCCCCTCCGGTTGATCAATTTTGATGAAATGTTGGCTACCAAATCTTTGGCATATACATACATCAAATACCCAGTTTGATCAAAATCGTGAAAACCGTTTTTGAGTAAATAAAAAAAAACATGTGAAAATGATACAAAATTTATTAAGTAAAGTCCCCCCTCCGGTTGATCAATTTTGATGAAATGTTGGCTACCAAATCTTTGGCATATACATACATCAAATACCCAGTTTGATCAAAATCGTGAAAACCGTTTTTGAGTAAATAAAAAAAACATGTGAAAATGATACAAAATTTATTAAGTAAAGTCCCCCCTCCGGTTGATCAATTTTGATGAAATTTTTACAGTCATATCTCGGGCATATAAATATATCAAATACTGAGTTTAATCAAAATCGTTAGAGCCGTTTTTGAGAAAATCGAAAAAAACTTAAAAAGTTATTAAATAAAGTACCCCCTCCCTTTGAGCAATTTTGATGAAATTTTTGCTGTCACTTCGCGGGCATATACATACACTAAATACCCAATCTCAGGTTCACACGGTTTATAGTTTTTGAGCTAGTCTGTTCACACACACACACACACACACACACACACACACACACACACACACAGACCATTTCGCGGGACTTGGTTAATTGGACTCAGGGGACCCCAAAAATTGTATTTCCGTTGAAAACCGGAAGTCGAAATTTTTCACGATCGCAATACTTCCACTTACTATATATTTCATATATAGGTAAGTGAAAGTAAAAAAAACACAAAAAACTTCGAAAGGAAATAAGGAGTCCCTTGTGTTAGTGGAGCCTACTTCATTCTAGGTAAACCATCCCATGAAGTACTTACGACATTACTCACTTTCCAATATAATAAACAAAAAAAGTTTTCATTAAGGATAAAGGATTTGTGATACCTTTACGGCGCCACTTAAATACTCCATTTTTAAAAATAGGTCTATTTTTAGCCGAAGAAAAGAGGGTGGTAAGTAAATTTTTTGTGATGTGCGCATCCTACTAGATCTTTTAAAAATATTTATAATAAAATATATGAATATTGGACTCTACCCATAAGTGTACTTAAGAAATAAGTTTCATGGCGATCAGATTAATGGTAGGGGAGAGCGGGGTTGGTTGGCACAGTTTTCACTTTTTTGATTGTTGAGTCGTTCCTGTTAATATAATCCCAATAGGGCTGATACCACTGTAAACTCCAAGTATTAGAGTACTTTAACTATTTTTTTCACAAATAATATTTAATACTAAGATCATAGAAAATTGAAGAATCCGTCAATCCAGAATATGCAAATTAACCCCCTATGTGGGACAGGTTGGCCTAGAATGTGGGGTTGTTTAGCCATCTCATTCAAGTACTGCCTGACACATATTATTGTTATTGAAAGCTGCACTATAATGGTATAATAAATTTGAATCGGTTTTTAACAGCTTTTAAGGGAATATAGAATGACAATAGAAAAAGATAAAAGTTTAGACTGTCGTCACTTTTTGCATAAGAAAATTTGCTCTCATCTTTCTCGCTGGGACTAAAGACAATTTGTAGTTTCACCTTTGATTATGTTTACCTTGCTTTTGTGAATTGCTACTGTGCCAAGAAAAAAGTTGAAGAGAGCCAACTAACCCCACAGGGGAGATCATATGAAAGATGGCAGCCAGGACAGGGGAGAACAATTAAACAAGAAACTGGTTAGTCGAAAGGTTACGTTTTTCAAAGGAGGTTGGGGCTATGTGAACAGAATCGGAGTCAAATGTTTTACCATGCCTTTAAACCAAGTTTTCTGAAAATATAAAAATTTACTTACATGTTGTAAAATCAATCAATGAAGCACACTCTTATCTACACTGTTAGCATCGGATTGAAAACTCAGGAACAAGACTCCCGAGGTCGAGCGGGTCACATGGTACAATGGTGGGGTCTTCACAACAGGTGTGACGGAAACTATAAGCCAATGGCCAACCTACCCCCCCTATGCCAACCAACCCCGCTATCCTTTAAGGATAGCTTACATTCATTATTATATAAATAGGTATTGTTAAGGCACCGAAGATTATGCTAGTATAATTAGTGAATTGTGATTCCTTTTTTATAATTTACGAACAAATGTAATATTTTTAGGAAATTTATACATTTATATTAGTTTTTATCGATTATAAAATTGAAAGAAATTAAAAAAATTAAGAAAAAATATCCCGAAGGACTCTACTGAGGCCAGGATATTTTTTTTTCTACAATTAATTGGTGAACATGAAAGTATTAGGCCTTCGCATTGGGTCAATGGCGAGTGAGATCGGATTGCTAATTGCTCGACAATCTTCGTTAATTCGTGTCCGGGATAGGGAACCGGTCCAAGGGATAAAGACCAACGTAATGTATATCGGGTTCAACGATATTTTCTATACGCTCTTACTTTTCAATAGTAAAAATAAAGCATTAGCGAACCCGAAAGTTCGATGCAAACCTCCCCTCGCCCAATCCCAACTCCACAAGATCAGCCTGTACCGAATCCTCCCACCTTCGCCTCGCCCTACATGGAAATTCTTCAAAGACGTTTCTCATATGTTAAAATAAGCGTTTATATTCCATCCATTAGAAAAAAAAATGCAAATATAGTTTTGTAAATTCTAGTTTTTAATTTCTGGGACGGAACACGTGAATAAGAAATTTTGTAAATTATATTCTACTAGCTGTATGTCGCGGTTTCACCCGGGGAATTTCATTTTTCTAATGAAACGGTCGATTTCGTAAAAAAAACATTGTAAAGCGAGATCATTATGATTTTTATTAGGATAAAGAATATCAGCTGAAAATCGGCTGAAGTTATGCAATTTTAATATGGACAGCTGTTCGCACCTGGTATGAAAGAACCACTGAGCGAAAGTTGGAGAATTTAGGATAAGCAGTATGGATTTCTATAAAGAACAAACAAACAGAAATATTGCCCTTCAGTTTCAGCTTCTCGCAAATCGGTTTGCCTAAGCCTCTGTGGTGCAAGGCGGGCCTCGTATTCCTGGGCAGACTCAGTTTCCCGCGATTCTGCCTGTCTAAGCCTCTGTTGTTCAATCCTATTTTGATGAACGTCGAGAGTTTCAGCTGCTCGTATTTGACGTTGTTATTTAGCTTTTTAGCTCACTCTCCTATTGAAGCTCGCTTCTTAAGAGGCATTTTAAAAAAATAAATTCACCATTCATGTAAACAAACGTATTGTAATGTTAAAAAAAAACAGCATATGGTTTATAAATCCCAGAACTCGAAGCCTTACCGAAGGTCTTACCGGGCCTTGTTGGCCTCCTCAAAATCTATAAAATGATTTTTAGGCCGTCTTTTCAAATCAAACGGTCGATTTCGTAAAAAAAAAAAAAAAAAAAAACATTGTAAAGTGAGATCATGACGCATTTTAAAACAATAAAGAATACACCCAGAGATTGGCTGAAGTTATGCAATTTTAATATGGGCAGGTGTTCGCACCTGGTAACACTGAACCACTGAGCGAATTTGGATAATTTAGGACAAACGGTATGGATTTCTATGAAGAACAAATAAACAAACAAATAGACAGAATTTCATCTTTATTTATATAGATTGTTTAGTGTAGTATAGTAGGTAAATTCATTTTTCCCTTACAGGATTGTTGGAGCGTTCCAAGCTAAGGGGAAATCCGCCACTGTGACTAAGAACAGTGTGTGGGAATCCATTATTTATCTGATTCTTATTTTACATTTAATAATGAAATAATCACTTAATATCAGGAAACTCTTCTTTATACTCTATTCATAAATCCGCACCTGTCGACAATCAGCTTATGTTATTTATTTTTTTTAGTATCATGTATCACTCTGAAAATTAACTTTTCTCCTATCAATCACATTTATTCTTTCAGATTGTTTTGGTTTTTATATATATTTATTAATTTTAGACTTTGAAAACCACCGAATTAAGCTCTTACTAGAAAGTAGTTAAGTAATACCGAAATATCAGCCGTAATACCGAAATATTCTAACAGCGTCTGAATTAGCGCGACCATTGAAAGAGGCCATATCGCCATATCCATTATTGTCAAACCTCGTGGGACAACAGCCCCCCGAGCAAATTGAAGGCTATAAAGAAGAAGGTCGAAGCATGGAGCAGCTCGAGCCGCAGCAGCCGCAGAGAGGAGGTCGTCCTCGCGCGGCACAGGATAGGTCATACGAGGCTCACCCACCTCCACCTGATAACCAAAGAAGCTCAGCCAATATTTCAAAAGTGCGGTGAGAGGCTAACTGTCGAGCATATCTTCCAGGGTTGTAGTTTCTACAGTCGAATATTAAATAAAAGGAACATTCCAGCAAACATCTCGACAGCCTTGGGCGATGATGGAAATTTCGTGAATATATTCTCTTTTCTGTCCCAAGAATGTTTTTTAAAATATATCAGATACATTCTTGCTCTATATTTTTATATATATATTTATTTATTTATATATATATATATATATATATATATTTTTTTTTTTTCTAAATATCACAAAATAGGGTTGTAGTTTCTACAGTCGAATATTAAATAAAAGGAACATGCCAGCAAACATCTCGACAGCCTTGGGCGATGATGGAAATTTCGTGAATATTTTATCTTTTCTGTATTCACTAGAATGTTTTTTAAAATATATCTGATACATTCTTGCTCTATATCTTTATATATATATTTATTTATTTATTTATTTATATATATATATATATATATTTTTTTTTTTTTTTCTAAATATCACAAAATATTCCTAATTTAATATTTTTTTTGTCTTTTTTTTTATTTGCCGAAAATCCCAATTATGTCATTCGATCTCTCAAAAGGATTAAAAAAATAAAAAGTAAGTACATATATGATAATTAACGGCGTTGATAACCTATAGGTTTTACGCCCCCAAATCCAAATAACCAACCAACCGAAATATCAGTTTGGCTTTCGTTCATATCATTCCACTGTGCCACAGTGCCATAGGGATTGTTGACGCAATATAGATAGCTTTCAAGAAAAAGGAATATTGCTCAGCGATCTTTCTTGATATCGAAAACGCATTCGATAGTGTCTGGCACAAGGGTCTATTGTGGAAAATAAAACCGCACTCAACTTTTACCTACTTCCTTATCCTTCTATCTATCTTTTTTTTTTTTTTTTGTATTCCCGTAGACAATAACTGACTGGCCGATAAAAACAACTGTCGTGCCTTTGACTTCGTTGAGGCTCTCATAAAATTCCTAAATAGCGATGTTGGTTGAGATTTTCTTCCTGTACTCAAATTCAGCAAATTAATCGAAACAGCTTCTTACCCTTTTTCAACCCCTTCAGGTTAATTGCGCCTGCAGAAAAACAAAATAATTATTATGTAACGTGAAACAAAAAAAAACATGGTTTAGAAAAGTTTTAGACTTGTTGTTGGAACGAACTAACAGTTAGAACAAACTGTCGTAATGCATGTTTGTGACTGCGATGTTCGAGTACCATCTACTCCTAGCCTAGAACCTTCGAGGCTGTTCTTCTAACGACTAAATATAAGGAGCGATGGACTGGAGAGTTAGTCTTGATATTATATAGCTCAAGTGATATGGTTATTTCTATGTTACAAAGTGATAATTTTTGTCACCTGTTTAATTATTTGCGTTTTTGTAATTTGTGTGGCATAGTGAATTATTCTTTTCGTTCAATAAAAATTGTTTAACACAGATACCTAAGTGTTGCTAAATCTTAATTGAAATTGTCTAATACCTAAGAAACTTCCTCTTATTTTTCAAGGAGTCCAAATTACCGTCCGATGGCTTGAAGAATAAGTTTTTAACTCTACAATGTTTCGTGCATGCCTTAATTTTTATATGAACAAGAAATAGCTGGGGTGCGGTCAAAATAAGTAACACAAATATGTGAGATTTACATATTTTATTGTAGCCGACGCACAGTGTCACGAGCAGTGTTCAAAAATAAAAAAAATTGAAGTTTGAAAAAAAGTTTTTTGTGGGTTAATATAAAATTAGAATCTTAGAACAGAAAGATAACATCAGAATTCCAATATAAAAACTAAGGATTAAAGCTTTGGATTAACTTGAAGTGTGGACAAAAATATACAAAGAATAAAACTGGCTCGGTTAGTAATATTTACTTTGGCTATTACTATCTTATTACTGAAACATTATCATTCTTCTTTTTACCTTTTAAAGTGTAAGTCTTAATTGAATCGTTCAGTGACTAATCTTGACCAAAAGTGCGAACATGGGTAAGTTCTATTGCTTAAGATTAAGTAAGAAATTTTCATCAATATTTCAACTTTAGAATTGATTTTCTAAAAAACGTAAAAAAAACGGTTTTTTCATTCTTTGGCCATAAATATTACATTTCTTCACTATTTAATTAGAAGATAAATAGTTTAAATTCGATTTAATATAATTAATAATAAATAATAATAATAAATTCTATATAAATAGTTCTAATTAAATAGTTTAAAAATTATATCTTAATTGTATAACCAACGACCATGAATAAATAACATCATTACATTTTTTCACGTTTATTTTGAAACCTAGTTTATCTGCTTCTGCCTGCTCCTTACGTTGATTTTGTGGTTTTAGATTTTAAAACCAATTCTCTACTTTAGGATGTCTGGCGCTGTACTGACCCAAGCACCAAAAACGAAGTTTTATTTGATATACTAGTATAAGAATATAATTTATCTAAATGTTCCGCAAAAGTTAAGGAGAACATAAGAAAATTCGTGAGATTGTTTTGCCTAGATAATCAAAAATAGTGGGACCGATGTGGCAGGTCTTCTGTTGAATTCGAACCAAAATACGAAGATTGGTTAAATAAAAATATTAAACTGACCGATGACGGTTTTGAAATTTGTAACCAAGATAATAACCAACCAGGACCTTCGCGTGGAAGACCGCAAGTAAGTTTCGCGGAAGCATCGTACTCTACAAAAAAGAGACGAGTTGCGGATTTAGTAACGACGTAATCTCCAGAAGAAATAGAGTTTGCCGCTATGCTTACTTCAAAGAATAAACAAGCAGAAATCCAGCTTTATGGATTTACGACTTACTTTCCGTAAATATAATATTTTAAGGAATACAATGAATAGTTACAGCCCAAACATTTTAGCGAGCTATTATGAGCTAAAACGGGCAGAAAAACAACTTTTGCCATCACTTATTGAAACATCAAAAACTCACAGTGAAATAAATCTACAGGAAACACAAGATAAAACGGCCAACTGTATAATGAAACTTACCGATGATTATTCCTGTCGGCCGCTAACATTGATCAGTAAATGGGGATTCGACGGCAGTTCAGGACACAAACAAAAATTTAATGAACCACAGAACACAGATGAGTTCCGTAATACCCCCCGAAGATTTTTCGGAAATCCAAAATTAAGCAGTGAAATTACCGGCCTTGACATAAAATTAATAATTAATCTGGGCACCATTTTGAAAGTAGTTTCTAGTGGAAAATCAATTAATATACTGAAATTCACAGAATTGATTTGTGTATCTAAAGATTTATATCTGAGGCATTATTCGTGGTATTTTATGCCAGTATCTTTGCATAAATTGCTTTTACATGGACCCGAAATTATTTCTTTTTTCATTACTCCAATTGGGAAATTATCAGATGAAGCATTGGAGGGTCGACACTAGGACATTAGGTACCTCAGAGAACACAATACTAGGAAAACTTCTCGTATTGATACAAATATGGGTCTTATCAAAATGCTTCCTTTCATCGGATCCATATTTGTCAACTTTAAGAAAGGTTAGCTCCGAAAAATATTCAAAAATTGACGAAAATGTTTCAACATACTTAACTTTAGGAGAAAATGATAGTATGAGTTTACAATCTAGTGATTCTGAAGAGGAATAAGTTTTTTATTAGTTAAGTCTGTAAATATCGTATTATTTTGTATATATTGTATTCGTATTAATTTGTATATATCCTATAAGGCTCTATATTCTTTTTATGTAATTTTATGTCTTAATAAATTATTTTTTCTGTCATATTTTTGTTGTTTAGTAGCCTAAAAATGTAATAAACCTTGTGAAGAAAAAGATAGGATTTTTGAATTCTTAGCCCGTATACTCGTGACACTGTGCGACGTTTTGACCCAAATTTTGGGTCATCATCAGGGTTCCTTTGACAGTTGGACGGCGAAAGCCTGATGAAGGATGAAGGAAGTCAGATGAATCTCACATATTTGTGCTACTGATTCTGGCCGCAACCCCAACGATTTCCTGTTCATTATATCTACGGTCAACTATCTTGCACCATGATATTGTTTATAATCTTTTTGAGTATTTTTGGTTTCATAGTTTTTGTGGCATTGTAAATTATGATTTTTGTTTCTCCAACACGTTCACGCCGGCGTGTACCACCGGTGGCTCACTCTAGAATGCCGCCTCTGCCAAATAATTAGATCTTTAACACTTTGACTGCCGAAAAAGAATACCTGAGAATCACGCTCTCGTTTCGACATTATTTTAATATTTAATTCTCTGACAAGAGAACAGTTACTCGATTTCAGGTGACATGGTAGCCAAAGTGTTAAGAAAGTAGAAATAATTTCTATATACTTAGCTGAAAATTAAAATAATGAAACTTTAACGTAAATTCATTTATTTTTATATTTATTAGTATTTATTTATATCTATATTCATATACTTAAAAACTTATAAATATTTATTTTTTAATAACAATTATAATTAATACCGTATTACAAACATAACTAGTAGGATAGTATTTTATATTTTATTGTTGTTGAATTGCCATTACTGCATGTATTCCCCGCCCGATAGAGCGAAAAGCATTAAACAGTCCCGGAGTGAACGTGTTAATAAAAATTGTTTAACTTACGTAAGTGTTACAATTAAGCCCCCTGATATGGACGACGTCTACGAAACTGTCGAAGACTTAAAAAACAGACCAGATGGACTCCCTGCGGAGTTATTCAAATATGGAGGGGAAGAATTAGTAAAATGCCTCTATAATATAGTAATGGATGTATGGGAGAAGGAAGAAATTCCTTGTGAATGGTACAAAGCTGTTATATGCCCGATTCACAAGAAAGGGGACGTGCTTGACTGTCATAATTACCGTGGCATATCCCTTTTACAATGTGGTTATAGGGTCTTCTCTCGAATACTTTATAAAAAGCTTCTTCCCTTTGCCGAGCAGAACATAGGAAAGTACCAGACAGGCTTTATTCGAGGCAGATCTACAATAGATCAAATATTTACTATCAGAACCATTCTGGAAATGTGCAGGGAATATAACATCAGCACACACCATTTGTTCATAGACTTTCGAATGGCCTATGACAGCATAAAGAGAAATGAGCAATATCAGGAGCTCTTGGAAATGGGAATACCGCCGAAGCTGATACGTCTGGTTAGAGCAACTATGAAGAAGGTACAATGTACAGTGCGTGTTGAGAGTGACCTGACTGACAGCTTTGAAACCCACAAGGGACTCCGGCAGGGTGATTGCCTCGCATGCCTTCTCTTTAATTTGGCCCTCGAAAGCGCCGGGCGAAAATCTGGAATCCAAGTTGGAGGGACCCTATTCAATAGATCTTCTATGATTTTGGCGTTCACCGATGACATAGATAGTATTGGAAGAACCCCCAGAGAGTTAAGCAACGCGTTTCGTAGTCTTCAGATAGCAGCGGCTAGAGTGGACTTTGAGGTTAATGAATCCAAAACCAAATACATGCCTACAGGCCCATGGATGTGCATGAACAATCGCATTTTGTGGCTGGAAGCTTTTCTTTTGAAAGGGTAAGAGAATTTTGCTATCTTGGATCGCAAGTGAACGCGGATAACGACATAAAAGCCGAGATCCATCGAAGAATTATGTCCGCAAATAAATGCTACTTCGGATTACAAAAGCATTCTAAGAACAGGGCTATTTCTCGGAAAACAAAGGTGCAACTGTACAAGACCTTGGTAAGACCAGTTCTCACCTATGCTTCCGAATGCTGGACGTTACCTAGCTCGCAGGAAGCTCTCCTCCTAAGGTTTGAGAGGAAAATATTGAGAAAAATCTTTGGCCCAGTGTGCGCTGATAGAGTCTGGAGAATAAGAACAAATGCTGAGCTAACCGGACTCTACAAGAGCCCAGATGTTGTAAAGATCATAAAAGTGGGACGGCTTCGATGGGCAGGCCACGTAATGAGAATGTCCCAAGATCAGATTCCTAGAAAGGTCCTGGAGGAGACCATTCATGGGACCAGAAGAGTTGGAAGACCTAGGCTCCGATGGATGGATGGAGTGACAGCGGATGCCAGATCTATCATGGGGATCCGCAATTTTAGAGCGGCGGCTACCGACAGGGAGCGCTGGCGGACCATGTTACAGGAGGCCTTGACTCTACAAGAGTTGTAGCGCCAAGAAAGAAGAAGAAGAAGAAGTGTTACAATAAGTTAAGTAAGGTCAACACAGCTTCGCCATTATTTTATGTTAGGTTCGAAAGGAAAAAGTTGTTTTAATTGCTCACTTCCGTTTCAAACTTACTCGATTATTTTTTTATACCATAATAGCCCAATTGTAATGGAAATTACTATTATCAAATTGAAACGCATATTCTTTAAGATTATGATCTTATGTGAAAATTGTATAGAATATTCTTATAAAAAAGTTATATGCATTAAGTTCAAGAACTCTATGTAAGTTCCTGTTATTACTTCAATGAATTGCCGCTACATTTCACATCCTTCGTATGCTTTTAATTATATAATTTTCTTTTAAAATAATTTTATCTGAAGAGGAAAGACTGGCCATTGCCATTTCCCTATTCAGATCAAAATTTAAAAGAAAGAATTTAAATAATGACAATGAAATTTAATAAATATATAAATTTTATTTGTTCAACTGAATTTGTTGAACATTTGGAGTAGAATGATGAACTTGCCTCAAGATGTGAAACAAATCATTGAGAAATATAATATTAGAAATAATTCGAGCATTGGATTTATTTCATGTACGTTTGTCAAATATTGGATTGTGAGAGATTTCAATTAAACAGAAAAAAAAAAAAATACTTAACCAGAATTCAAACTATCTCTATAGTTTATTTGAATCGCAATAACCATTGCGAAAATTAAATATTATCAGTAAACAAACATTTTGCGTAAAATTGCCTCTTGAGAATTCCTAATTATGTTTGCCACTTATTCCATACTGAATGACTCATTCGCAGGAATGTCTTCCTTCACTGAGGACAAACATCCATTTCTGTGAAACTAGTGTTTGTGTTCTAAGAGTATTTCTAATTCGGCTTATTTGTTTTCCATGTTCCGAATTAATTTGCAACTAAGTACTTTCGGAACATTTTTTTTTTTTAAATTTTAATACATATATATGAACCTATATTTATTGAAAATTCTGTAATTTATTTTTCATTTTGTCGTACTTAGTTAATTTGCAGTTTTTTTTTTTATCCAATGATGGAGTATTAAGTGTAATTTTTAAAACTGAATTAATTGGAAACAACGTACTTGGGGAACATTATTTTTTTACATTTTAATACATATCTTTTATCCGTCACTCCAACACTCTCCCTACCTTTAAATCCCGCCTGTACAATCACCTCCTATCCCCCCAGTTTCCCGAACCATTGTAAATAGTCTTCATAAACTTTCAATTTTAACATTAAATTGGGGTAAACCTTTACTATTTATTTATTTTTTAAATATAAGTTCAATCTATTTTACTTGCAAATAAGTGTTTATATGTACATATTATATGCTGCACACACTTAGTTATTTTCATTTTGTCAATAAGGGTTTTATATATTTTTAATTTTTTTCATCACAAGAAGACTAATTTATCATTTTTTCTCTTGCTTTTTTTCTGTTTTATTTCAATTTGCTTCATTTTTTTATAATACTCTAAAACACTGGGCAAGCCCATTATGTTTCTGTATAATTTGTTCCTAAGGAACTAGATCCGAGGACAATCAATAAAGAGTTTATTATTATTATTATTATATTTGAAAGTACATTTATTGAAAATTTCGTAATTTGTTTTGCATATTGTTGTACCTAGATAATTTGAACTTTTTTTTTTTTTTTATCAAATTATAACAAAGTATAAAGTGTAATTTTCAAAAAAAAAAATTTGCCAAATAAAGGTTCCATTATATACGATAGGTGTGCTAACTGATATGATTGAAAGATCGAGTTAGATTTGGAGTATAGCAGTAAAAAAGCCACTCTTTTGATCACTAATGAGCTGGAAGTAAATTTAATGACCGATTCGATTAGACTTGGTGATTTGAACTTTAAATAAATATGTAAAAAGTATGTCCGAATTCGTTGTTATCTATGTAAAAATATATAATAGCACCCCTCCCAAAAACAAAATCTAAAACCAATCCAAGATAGCATTCATGTAAATAACTTAACAATGAGTTTGGTTTTCTAATTTAATGACGAATTAATGTAGAAAGTCAATAATTATCCCCTTTCCTCCTACCCCTCCACTTTTCCGATGTTTTAATATTTATTCTTTAGTTCGGGTGCAGACTAATGTTGTAAAACTCTCGATAGTGCCATCGAAAAATTTGTTCTTGATGGGGAAAGTGATACCCTCTGCCTATTAGCAGTGAGTGATACCTTCTACTATTATAGTAGTACTATATATATTAGTATATTATTATAGTAGTACTATATATATTATTATAGTAGTACTATATATATTATTATAGTAGTACTATATATATACTATATATACTAGCTGCGCTACTGAAATTTCGTCAAAATAAGTATGGCCAACTGCAAATACGTTTGCAATTTTTTTTCAAAATCGAACAACATGAAGTACCAAGCCAGGTAAAATTTTTTCCCACCCAGTATATAATTAGACGTAATTAGATAATACGTTATTTTTATATTTTATATTATAATTAAAACGTACATAATTAGAAAATAGGAACAAATAACGTAATCCCAGCTCTCTGTAATTGGATTACAACAGATGATCGAAATAAAAAATTCGTAATTGGATTATGCTGTAATTGAATTATAATTGAATTACAATTGGATTACAATTAAATTTTTTTTATCGTATTTCTAAAAAATAATTCAATTACAATTTAATCGTAATTCAAATGTGTTGAATTACAATTACATTGTAATCGTAATCATAATTCTAATTCAATTACATTTTGCCCAACTGTGCTACTATATAATCAATTAAAATGGAAACTAAAACAAATGTAACAGAGTAAATTTATTTATTTTTCTAACAAAAAATGCTTAACTACTCTATACAAAAAATATTAACTTCACTTAAAAAAATATAAACTCAAATTAACTGATCAGAGTTATCCTTAAACCATTATGGTTGAATTTCAGAAATATACCGCGGATTCTTAATTAAATAATTAAAAATTATAAAAGAAAATCCACTTGTAGGCTAATATATATAAATTTGTCTAGGCTAAAAACATGAGACATTAGACTAAAAAATCTAATGTTTTGCTATTACCTATATGTCTTCCAACCTGATAGTATAAAATACCAATAAAACGACTGATTGCCTGACATATAAATATAAATATATATATATATATATATATATATATATATATATATATATATATATATATATATATATATATATATTAAGGTTTTTCACTTGAAAATTAGTCGGTTAATGACAGAGACTAAATCACAGTCCCCAATATAAAAGAAAAAAAAAGTGCAATTTGAACGAGCATTATAGCTCCTATAGTGCCTAATGAAAAATTCAACTATTCAAACACAGGGGTGTTGGGACCCTGGGAAGGGGTCCCAGTTAGTATCGATAGTGCTATGTCCGATCTATCGATACTGAAGGCTATCGATAGTTTTACAACACTAGTGCAGACAAACCCTTAATCATCAAATATGATTAAATATCAAGAAAGTTCTGGCAAAAATAAAAAATAAATAAAAATAAAAAATAAAACATTTAGTAATAATATATAGAAGATGGTCACAGTAGCTAAGTAACAGGGGGTGGTTCGCCCCTTTTTATCCCCATCCCCGGTTATCAGTGACCCACGCCTCGTTTTATGAGCCATTAGTGGTCTAGGAGTAGCAAATTCTTTTATTTTTAAAATGGAGGAAGGATAAAGACTAATTTTTAAATGTAAATATCATATTTTAAATCATTCATTTTTGAAGAGAAAAGATTTGGCTCCGCCGGGAATCGAACCCGAGTCTACCGCGTGACATGCGCGGTGATTCAATTATTGTACGGTATGCAATAATTTAAAAATTGTCCATCTCCCATAAATACTGGCAAAACTTGCGAGATCGTGGGAGAGGTGTCAGTGAAGACGAAGGATTTGGCACTGTTGGGAAGCGACTCCGTGGTGCAATGGTTAGCAAACCGCGCATGTCACGCGGTAGACCCGGATTCGATTCCCGGCGGAGCCAAATCTTTTCTCTTCAAAAATAAATTATTTAAAATAATTTAAAAAATAGGTGGTTACCCACAATAATGGTTAAATTAATAGGTAAATATCGTATTTTCACATACCTTAATATCATCACCAAATTTATTTCAAAGATATGCAAATTAATTTAGTTTGATATGCTCATATTTCTCAATGATTTGTTTCACATCTAGATACCGTTTTCATCATTCAACTCCAAATGCAGATTATCTGTAATCTTCCTTATCTTATTACCCGTAAATTCATAATTTACTGTTTCATAATGGTTTAATTATTCCTGTATTGTTTCATTCATAATTTTAATTCTTCCAACAATGCAAATTTTGTCCATGCATTACCTCCTTATGTTTTCCTATATTTTTATGTTTATTCCCTTTATGGTTTAAATGTTTATTTTTATGGTTATTCCGATAATTTTATGTTTTCCTGGTCTCTTTACCTTACGTATGTATTATATTCATATGTATCAAAGAGGCTGAAATGATCCACGTGGATCATTTATACATAAATAAATCGTTTGAGAACTATGATAATTTAAAGTCTGAATAGGGAGTTATTTCAAGAGTGGTTGAGATAAGCCGCGTCCTATAGCTGGTGACATTATAGTCCTCAATGAATGTCACGGCCGGGTCTTCTACTGACGAGGTGACCACTCGTTTTAGTCTACCTGCATTATATAACCTCATCTTCCCAAATATATATTATTCGATCCAAAATTAGTTGCTATAAAACATGAATTGCATGGAATTTTAAAAGCCTGAAGCTCGAGTTACGAGAAAGGTCGTAAATTATTGAAAATTATTGAATGATTTCAGAATAGTAAGATAATATGCGTAAAGATTAAAAAACATTCAGAAACGATGCGGAGAAAAAGTGAATCAGTCTCAAAGATCATCTTATTACAATGAACTCTCATGGATTAACGAAACTTATCTTTGACCTCTTCCGTAAGCGCTAAGCGAAACCCAACTTGTTTATAAAAACTTAAAAAGATCAGGGAGAATTACATTATTTAATTATTGAATTATCAAAATCAATGCAAAATCAATGAGCAAAAAAGCAAAATTATAAGGTTCCTAGACAGATCTACATTAAAGGTATAACCTACTACTCCGGATCAAGGGATCGAAAATAAAGAAGAATTTTAGAATAGAATTATACTCTAAGAAAAATTTATTAAATACAAATGGTCATTCTTGTTTGTGTGATTTGCAAACTGCAAATCAGAAATAAGCAAATGCGTGGTTTTCCATCTCTCGGCTATCGTCTCAAAAGTCGCCAGGGTGAGGTTTTGTGTTGGATTTCAGTGTCTATGATTGTTCATATTGAAAGTTAATCTTTGGTGCAGATGACTGTTGGGTTATCCAGATCCTTTTGCAGTAAGTCATTTGAAACGTAGCAAGGTGATTTCACTATTTTCCTCAATATTTTTGAATGAAATGACTGAATTCTTTGGATATTTGAGGGATTTACAAATACAAAACCCCATAGCCGTATAGAGTATATCCATAAGGGTCGTATGAGCACTTTGTCGATAGTAAGTTTGTTAGTTCTTAATAATTTGGAGCGTGTAACCTCTCTCATTATCAAAATTGTTTGTTGAGTTTTCTTTTTAGTCCGATGTGGGATCTCCATTTCAGTTACTTGTCCAGGTGAAGTCCTAGGTATGTAGGTACTTTTCGGGATTCAAGGATCGGCATGTCCTTGTAATATACTTGAGGGCATGAACATGAGAGGGAAGGTAATGAATACACTTTTCGTCTCATTCATTGTACCTTACACCTGGTAACCCAACTAATTGTAACTTCCAAGTGGTATGGTAGGATAGAAAGCGCTATTTATCATAGTCTGTTAGTGTTTGGCTAAAGCTTATAATGTTGAAGAGTAGTGGTCTGTGTCAACTACCCTGTCGAACTCCAGCTCGACGATTTTCATTATTTAAAGATTTTTCATAATGTATAGTTCGTTACCTACTTTAACTGTAAAGTGTCTCTCAAAGGAAATAAATCTGAAAGAAGTGACTGTGTTACCCCAAACTGTAAAAATATAATTATATTTATAAATAGTAATATATTAATATATATAATTATAAATAATTTATATCAAATATATATAATATAACTAGTTGATAAAAATTATGTACATATATAAACTTATTTGTAACTTAAATGGGCTCTTCAACCATTTTAGGCTCTATAGTACGTAAGGAGATAACTATGTTGAACTTAAACATAACATTACTAATTAAATTACCTACCAATCATAACAGTAATGAAATTTTATACGAAATATCAAAGAAATGATAGGCATAAATATATTGCAATAAACAAGAAATCAGATGTCCTGAATCTCAACATGTGTTGTTCTAATTTAATACACTCAGATTAATTTTATTAATTATAAATTCAAATAATAGAATACATCAGTGTAATAAAGTTTTTTACAATTTAATAACATACACATCTAATATAGTTTCAGCATACCTTTTTAACAACCGGTAATACCAAAAGGTCAGAAAAAACCCAATAACGGTTTACAGCTTTACCCTCCTGTCTTGGTTCTTACCATTGTACATTAGATTAATATAGGTAGTTAGTCTCTATACATCTATGTGTTTTATAGAGCAATATCCATCAGCAACATTATACGTATACTCATATACTTTTATCATTTGATTTAGATATATACAGTCATACAACATATGTATTTTATATACCTATTTAGATTATTGTTAACTTTAGTATACATTTTACCTATGTAACTCATATAATTGTATTCCAACCTGTTTTTTCATTGTATGGCATGATTATGAGAACAATATAGGTTCGAAACGTCATCATGATATAGTGGTTTATTAATTTTTGGACCTCAACAACCCTATTATATATATATATATATATATATATATATATATATATATAGTGAGAGAGAGAGATAGGAAATAGATAGATGTAAATATACATAGTTAACCCTCGGTGAGAGGCGCATTTTTTTTTTTTTTTTTTTTTTTAACATAAGTAATGGCTTTGGGTATCTGGTGACTCGAAGTTAAGTTTACTTTTTTCAACCTAAGAAGGTTAATAGATACTCTTAATAAATTATATTTATTGCTACACTCCTTCTTATACTGAATAAAGGAATTTCGGTAATTTTTTTTTATCAAGTAAAAATGAAATCTTACGCTGAAATGTCAAGGTGAAATTTGGGATTTAACTTCAAATTAATTAATCTTAACTAAATTAAGATAATTTTTTCATAGCTTATAAAACGGCTAATTTATATTTTTCATTCACGAAACACTAATGAATAATGTTTTATGTAGAGTAAAATATTTACGGTTATATCATCGTACGGGAGAGTTTGCATCAAAACATAAAATACACTTAATAGAAGATTAGATAAAAGGGGGGATCTAATAAAAATAGTTAAGGCGTTTAAATTCAGTAGAAGCAGCACGTTTGAGTCAATATTACCTGATGCCATTTATTGAGGGTTAAATTTAGACAAAGAGGTTGTTCTATACCAAGTCAGGGATACAGGAGATTTGATCTTGGATCAGTTTTTGGTGTGGGGTGATGGGATCAACCGATATGTTTTGCAATGGCCTTAACGTTTACCATAATTCATATGATGGAAAACACTCGATTTGTCAAGAATAAACTTGAGATTGGTAGAATCAGATATTTATTTCACTACCTCCATCGGCTGACTCCTAAGAGGACTTAGGCAACGAAGCTGCTAATGGCGTTTTAGAGCACGGCTGAATTTTGTTTGAGCGGATGACGAGGAAGAATTTGCTATTCAAACCTGCCGCGACAAGCGACCCTTGTCTCTTCCAACATAAGCATAACATACGCATTGCATTCGGAACCTGTTTTGAAATAATGTGCTAACAATTAAAACGATGGATTGTTGATGGCTCGCCGGGAGAATCCTTAACTAAATTGAATGACTCGACGGAATTGGACAAATAGATTCCCCAAACCAAGGACGCTAGCCTAGCCTCACTGGATCATCATTGATTTTTAACGACTCACAACAAAAGGCCCAGTTGACGAAAATACATCCCTCGATTACCTCATTTGTTTCTAATTATTTAATCGATCATATTTTCCTTTGTGATTAATGAATAATTAAGAATGACTTTCCAAGGTCAGGAGTTAATTCTCAGTGGCTTAGAAAACACTTGATATTTTACCTCGTTTCTGCCAAAAAAAAAAAAAAAAAAAAAAAAAAATACAGAAATCTCATTTTTATTTATTAATTTGTTGTTTTTTTAGGCTCATAGACATTTGTGGTAAAAAGTGGGTATTAAACTTATTTGTTCATTATCATCGAGTGGGAACAATTAAAGAACTGCAAACTCAGCAGTTATATCCCATATCTAAAAGCGGTTTCGTCAAAAATTATTATTAAATCATTTCAATTATAATTAAATTATAATTATTATTAAATCATTTTAAATGCCATACTTCGTATCATATATTGTTTTTTTGTTTGTTTAACGTCACTTTATGCCACTAAGGATGCTGGGAATCCTAAATTTTCCCTATCCAGGTATAATTAGGATAGGGATCTTTAACCAATACCTGACATCGTACAGGCTCTGTTTAAAGATTTTACGGCATGGTTAAGGACTTTTTCCTCCCATTAAAAAATCCTAGAGCCACCGCTGGGCGCGAACCTGTGACCTTCAGTATTGTAGGTCGCCATGCTAACCACTGTACCACAGGTGACCCCATCGTATCAGATATTTTCCAAATCATTGGAAAGTAATTCTCCATTGTCAAAATATACTGATGTAGAAAAAAAACTCCAGTAAACCTGTACTTTTAGGCGAATTAAAAACAAAACACATTCTTATTAGGAATATTAATAACTAGCTGTATACACCGGTTTCACCCGGACAATTTAATGTTTTAAATCTATAGAGAGACAATTTTATCGACTCAAACGGTCGATTTCGTAAAAACCAATGTAAAAAGAGATCAAAACTATTTTTATAACAATAATGAATATACCAAGAGATTGGCTGAAGTTATGCAATTTTAATATGGACAGGTGTTCGCACCAGGGATGATAAAACCACTTAGCGAAATTTGGAGAATTTAGGACAAACGGTATGGATTTCTATAAAGAACAAACAAACGAACAAAATTTCTTATTTATTTATATAGACATTGTAACAATTCTGTGGGTTTACAAATATTAACTAAACAAAAATATACAATAACATTGCCAAACGAATTATCACAACGTAAATATTCGAGCAGGTTATAAAAATGATAACATTATATCACACAAATCATATGACTTGAGCTTTACAGTCAAGACACAGACTAAGGGTCTGGCCACACATGTCCGCACCGGATCCGCACCGTAGCAATAATACAGGTTATGTTCAGAATATTTTTAATTTAACTTACATATTACCTTTAGTTATGCCTTAAGTGGCCTGTGTCTGACATATGTGGCTTGAACTTTAGGCATAACTAAAGGTAATATGTTAGTTAAATTAAAAATATTCTGAACATAACCTGTATTATTGCTACGGTGCGGATCCGGTGCGGACATGTGTGGCCAGACCTTAAGACTGTTGAGTCAATCGCTCCTTATTTATAGTTGTAAGGAGGGTCTAGAACGTTGTCGAATCTCGTGGAACGCCGTATATGGGGCTCGAAAAACCTAGAACCAGACAGTTCGTTCCAACCGCTTAGTTTGTTCCAACAAACGGTCTGGGATTTCAAATAACATGTTTTTTTTTGTTTTTTTTATTTAACGATTTAAGGTTACAATATATGTATACAAAACATCGATGTCAAAAAATCTTTGTTTTTGTCAAAACATCGATGTGAAAAAATTCTGTGTTTTTGTCAAAACATTGATGTTTTAGAAACAACGACATCTATGTCGCATCCCTACCCTGACGTACTTCCATATTATCCGTTCCTACCGAAAACTAATCATAAATAAATGATGATTATACCTAGGCAATAATTTAAGCCTGCATAGTCCTTGAATTCTTTTTTCTTTTTAACCTTGGGATGATTGCAAACATTCTTTTATGCAGGCAAACATTTTTTTATAAATCAATTAGTATTTCTTTTTATGAATCCACTAGCTTCTTCTTTTTCATAGGAACAACTGAGAAAAACATGAAGTTTCAGATATTTTTATATTAATAATTGCTTAATTTGAGTCTACGTTTTTTCCACATTGTAATAAAAATAAGGTATAATTAATTTGAAAATTCTCACAAATAAAAAAAGTGGTAAAACTCATATAGTTCATTTATGCTAAACTATTATGTACACTTAATGAATTTTTGTGTAAATCAGCGAAGTAAAAATTCGATTAAATATAAATGAAATCAGACCGAGTATCTATTTTTATAATAGTTATACCAGCATTTCACAGAGGGAAATTTAGTAAAAACAAAAATGCTTTTTATATGAAATTTCATATATACTATCTTTTTATGATAGTAAACTTCATGTAAAACTAAAGTTCGAATGTCCAAAACCCTAGTGTTTGATGATTTCACCGCTAATAAGACTGAACACAAAAGATTTGGCCAATTAGATAAGATGAATTATGATGCTGAAGGAAATGTTAAATGATTTGTAAGTCGAGAACCTTTGAAGACTGTCTAACGGTCATTGTTTTCGGCACAATATTCGATCAAAATTTTGGGGTACTACAATAGAATTTGCCTTGAAAGAAATTAAGGCCTTAGAAATAATTTAGAGTTTTGGGAATGTATTTAATCAACTTTACCGCCACTTCAACGTCAAATTAGTGAAAATTGGTACTTTTCAAGAAAGAAAAACCTAACCTTCACATAACATATTGTAACCTTAATAAAAAAAAAAAAATAAAGTTTAGAATAGTTCTAGAACTTTTTTTAAAACGAACTAAGAGTTGAAACAAACTGTCGTAGCACGGGTTTGTGACTATTATGTTCGAGTTCCATCTACGCTGGCCCAGAAAGTTCGAGGCTGGTCTTCTTACTACTAAATGTAAGGAGCGATGGACTGGGGAGTTAGTCTTGTTCTGGAGCTCAAGTCTTATGGTTATTTCTGTGTTACAAAGTGATAATTTTTGTAACCTTTTTAAATATTTGTGTCTTCATAATTTTTATGGCACTGAACATTGTTATTTTCGTTAAATAAAAATTGTGTAACCCGCATAATTGTTACAATATATTTGACACGTCAAACAATAGAACATCTATATTTTATAATAAATATATAAAATATGGTAAATTAATGTACATGATGACATTTTTTTTATTATTTTTTTTAATTTTATTTCCACACCATAATAATTATTTCAACAGCGTTGTTTTAAAATTGGTGAGCTCAAATTATCATTGCATCTCAATCTCGTCACTCTAAGTTAATGAACTATAATTTTCTCTTTTTTGCGGCTTCGTGGTAAGAAGCAACAATAACTTCACACACAAGTTGTTGTTTCATTTTTTCGCATACAATTTTTTCTTTTCTTTTTTCTGGAGAAATAAAATTAAGATCAAGGGCGTAAACATAGTTATAAACTACTTTACGCAAGTAGGTGTCTATTGTTTTCCGTATTTTTTAAGATAATTGGGATGAAATACATAATAAGGAATGTTTTTTTCCTTGATAAAATGATTTCTTTATTTTAAAAGTTTTCCTCAACCAATCTCTTCTTCAAGGCTCTTTATCCAAACCTTCCTGCAGGGGAGGAGCCTGAGAAATTTATACTAGTAATGTGTTGTTTTATCTCATTTAGGTGGCGTTCAATCAAAGTAATTTGACTCTAATTTTACTGAATTTTGGAAAGATTTCCAGTTGGTGCACTGATTTGTACCTAGTTGATAAAGTCGTATATATTTATTGAGGCTTACCCAGTAGTAGTTAGTTATAAACCATAGGATTATCAATGGGTATCTGATTTCTTAGTTATATCGAAGGGTGGGGTGTCTATGATCCCATAGCTTTCTTTTATTGGTTTTTAACTCTAATTATTTTTTTTTTTTTTACGTTTATTTCATGACATTACAAAATTTGCATATTCATAAAACTGTGGGCGTTAAAAAAATATATTAAGAGAGGGAAACGAAAGTCATTATTCTACATAATTAGATATGTCCAAAAGTCCCCGCCCACTTAGGAATCCTAGGGTTAAGTAATTCAATTTACCCCCCTAAATTAGTTGCGATTATTTATGACATAAGTACATTACATTGATAATTTTTTTTTTTACATTTTGGTAAGGCAGGTATGTAATAAATTGATTATGTTTTTGGGTGGGGATAATTCAACATTGGGGGAGGGAAGTTAGGAGTTACTTTTTTCAAAATAATTTTCATAAAATTCATTGATGATCTGCTTCGGAACGAAAAATGAGTAATGACTAATTTTGTGTTTTCTTCAGGGGGTCCAATTTATTACTGAATAAAGGTGAATTAAAATCGGTTCACATTGTGACGTGACCACAAATCATATGATTAAAAAGAGTTACCAACTGCTCTAATACATGTTTTTGACCGTTCTAGTACATGTTCGTGACCCTTCGAGTACCTTCTACGCTTTTCGGGAACCATTCGGAATGTTCTAATTTAGACTAAATATAAGGTGCGATGGACTGGAAATTTAGTTTTGCTCCGAAGATCGAATCATATGAATACGTTACCGAAGAATATCTAATAGAAATTTTTAAAAGTCGTAAATCGATCAAAGTAAACAAAGAAAAATGGAACAAATTGAGTTGAGATTACCCTCTTATAATCGATGTCTGTACTCTGAGATTTAGGGTCTGATCCTGATTTCTAGATCCGACCATAAAAGAAAAAATACTAGAGGAATAACTAGTTGGATACTATCTGAATCTTTTTCCATGTTCAAGTCCGGGGGATCTTTGGCAAATCGACATTAATCCACGGCCCTCCCCTGCTCTGGGAAAAATCCGTATAGCAGAATCCACAGGATTAATCTCGACCTTCCCACCTTGGTTATAATAGTTTGTTTACACCTCTACACTAACATATAGCCTGGTAGGGGTAGCGAAACTTTTTTGGCATTACTCGCAAATTTAACATTTATCAAAGGTTGGTTTTCAACAAATGTTGAATATGGGTGTATTGTAAACTTTGTAAGCAAGTGCTGGGAAATAAGAGCTGTTTCAAATAAATTTGGCACAGCTCTCCGGAACTACGATGATGAGAATGTTAAGGGTATCACCCACGGGCATCACCGCCAGGGGGACAAGGGGAGTGCTTCCTCCCAATATTTTGGCAGGAGGGGATTGTCTCTACCAATGTAAAATTGAAATAAAAATACGACTTCACGAATTCATCAGAGTTTAACCAATCTAATTTATTAAAATATAATGATATCAGTAAAATATAAACATATATAAAATATTAGTTAATCATACCAATAATTAGAGTTAAACATAATAAAGAAATACTTTTTATGAGAATAATGCATACCTTCAGTAATTAAACTCCTGCACTAAGTTAAACCTATAGAGCCATGCAGAACGGGCCATAGATATCAGGTCTCTACAAGTATTGGAGTTCAGTAAATTGCGGAGAGATTGCTCAGTCAGGGAACGTACTCCCAAGTAGCGCAAACGAAACTCAGAGAGAGTCGAACACATGGCCAAAAAGTGAACAATGTCCTCCCTAACATTTAAATTACACGAGGAACATCTTTCTGCGTCTCTATCCCTTTCCATCCATGGCGTGATATTCAAATATAACAATTCACCCCTCATCTGGAAAAACCAGCGCATGTCTTTCAAACCTAAAGGGGAAGGGCTCTGACCATCAAATGAAAATAGTTTTAAACTTGTGCCCAACTTTTTATGAAGCAAAAACCGATTGGAAGCTCCAAGCCTACTCATGGACTCCTCCCCGTGCACCTGACTGATCCTATCCAACAACACCGTCAACTGGGTCCTCCAAAGTGATTTGTCATCCTCATTGAAGTCACAAGAGTATTTAGTTGCTAAATTAATCCAGTTTCGAAACCAATACGTTTTTTCTCGAATAATTTTAATGGCAGTTAACTTCGAAAGCCTGTGAGACGGAAGATCCAAAACATTTAAACAGTAGTTCAAATGCAGTCTCAAATTATATTTAGTCATTGTATACCGACCTTCTTTTCTATCTCGTATTTTTTTTTTTTTTTTTTCTTTTCAACTTCATACCATCTTTTACTATTACACTTATTTTTTCTTTTATACATTATTTTCTGTAATATTTAAAAGAAAATATTAATTTGTTTTTTGTATAGCCATTTTTACTTTTGTAAATACTATATACTATTATTTATTATAAGTAGTGAAATTAATTTTGCTACTAAGGTTTAATTAAGGTTCTATTTTTATTTTATTTTATTTTTCTCTTGCTATGTCAACACCACTCCGGCTGACGGGTACGTCCCAAGCCGTAAATGCTTTGGATAAAATTTTGTATTTTCTTTTTTATAATAATAAAGCATCATTATTATTATTAGTAGTTAATCACACTATACTCTATTGATAGTTTATACCTAACTTCTTCATCTGACTACTTTATTTTCACAAATGGGCGCCGTGTCGCTTTTTTAAAAGGATCGTCAAGTGTATTGTATATTTAATGAATTATATAATTTTTATTTCAGCTTGAAATATATTGTTTTTATGAAATATTTAGCAAAGTTGGATCTCCGGAATTGGTGTCCATTTCTTTTTTAAGCCAATCAGCTTTATCGTATTTTCCATCAACTCGACGAAGTATATACAAGTTGATGGAATGCAATGAAATTAGTGGGATTAGGATCAGAAGGATAACTCGGGTAAAATTCAAACAAGGAATTTCGACCCACATCCTTCAACATGTAGCCTTAGAAGTTGCTATACTCTGACTGAGACATAAATTGACATGTTTTGAGAGACCTAATAAGTAATAAATAGGTAATAAATAAATATAATAAAAGGGACCTAATAGGTAAACACATTGTTAGAGAAGGGCGTCACTTTTTCACTTATTCACTTTTTGATATTTAAATTTTTTATAATCTCTGCATAATGACTGCTTACTTTTATGGAATCAGTTATAGCTAAACTCTGACTGAGACATAAATTGACATGTTTTGAGAGACCTAATAATTAATAAATAAATATAATAAAAGAGACCTAGTAGAGAAACACATCGTTGGAGAAGAAGCTAAATGTCCCAATAGTTGTTTTTAGGCTTTATTTTTTAAACGTTTAGCCTCTCAAATTTCTATCTACCCTATCTAAGATGATATTGACTCGCATGCTGTCAGCATCGAACCTTCTGGTTCTCGTAGGTTTCTGTTATTGTTATTATACCTTACGACAATCAAAACTCTCGGTCGTCCAGTAAAAGAACACTATCGATGTTGACAAAGAGGTTTGCGAAAGGTGATTTGAACGAGTGTAAGATGAATTATTGAAGAGTAGGAAGGTCCGTGGAGGTGGGGAGCGGATCGGACGCCAGGCGCCGCCACAGTCGCGCTACCTTCCCCTCAGTCCTCTCGTGGCTTCCAGTGTGCACAGTGCCCTCTCTACTCGCTCTAGCTCTCTAGGCTGCTCTATCGTCTCTCTACGAGTATCTGCTCTGCTCTCAGGTAGGCCTCTACAGTGTATATCCACTCTCTGTAGGATAATATCTCTTTAGTATATCTCAGTTATCCGCCTCAATATGGATCAAAAACCTCCTACTGTACTCAACACTACTTATTCAAGTTTTATCAATTTTAAACTTTATTCCCCCCCTCCCCAAAAAAAAAAAAAAATATTAAATTTCCCTTTCCTGCCTTAAGATACATTCAAAACGTTTGAACATTTTTCTTTTATACATTCAAAAAATTATTTTTTTAAACATACCTTATAAAATATAGGCAAAAAATAAAATATTTGCACCGATAGCAAATAAAACTAAATATTTAAAATCAGTAATCAAAATTAATTTGAATAAATTGACTTAGAGTTAAAAATGTGTCAGCGCAACAGCTGTCGATTTCACAACAATGTTTCCGCATATTTTGCACATTTCGTTATTCTTTCATCAAAACAAAAGAAATTTTAAATTATATATTTTTTATCATATCTTGTGCTCTAAAATTATATAGGTATATAACGATATTATTATTATATTTTTTATTTATATATTTATACCGGTATACTAAGCAAGGTAGCCTAACGCATGACCGATAAGCCGTAGCTGGCAGGATAGTACCCGCCAAGTCTTATCAAAGGCTAGTGATAAGCTCCTGTGGAAAGGTTGCCTATATTTTTCAAGAGCAGCTAAGTTCTAAGTCAAATATAAGTTTGTCTATTTTTTTCTTTATTAAAATTTATACTGCTGATCGAAATATTTTAAATAGAGCATTGTGCAATTTAAATTTAAATATTATTCCAAAAATTCTAATATATAAAAAAAGGGATTGTGTAAATGTCAATATATTATACTATAGAGATATTTTAATTATTAAATAACTTAAACGAAAAGTGTTACATTGAATTTTATGTCAAAAAGATATTTCCTTGTTTAAAATCAGAATTTTTATCACCTGAATATTAATAAATATTATCTGAGAATATGAACTGTAATATACATATATTTCTCCTGAAAAATGATTAAGCAATTAAATAATCCCACCATTTTTAGGTCATTTATTGTTCTATTATTTTTTAATTTTTTTTTTTTTTTTTTTTTTTTTTTATGTCGCTTAGTAGAGAAGTTGAGATAAGCTGTCATATTCGATGAACTTTGTTCGATTTGTAATCATTATTTCTTTATGTTTTAAGAGCCCGGTTAATATCGTTTTATAATTCATAATATCTGTGATTAAAAACTTTTGAACATTTTTTTTCTAAGTTCTTATATTTAAAAACAAAATCTTACCATGATTTTAGTTTTTAAGAAATAAAATAGTAAAAAAAATAAATTTTTCAAAATATATTTGTATAATAATAATAATTAATATATTATGAAACAGGTAAAAATTCTGTGATTCCAGTCTCAATGGAATTCCAGTCCACAGACAACTTTTACGAGTCTTGTGAGGTCAGGTTCAGTGGGCAGGATTTTGTTACAGAATATATCGGCAGCATTGATTTTCAGCATTTATATTCTCAATTTAAAAATAACCTTTCACATTTTTTTAAAATATAATTTTAAAATATACGAGAATATTTTAAAACATTATGGTTAGCATTTTTTTTAATGAATCAACCTGAGACACATACTACCTTACTTCTGTTATCTTATTTAGAAATGTTTAAATTTTGTTTATAATTTGCTACACACTATCTTCTGTAATGTAATGCTAAAGCTTACACGAGACATTATTAAAGATAAGGATACCTGATATGACGTATTTATGGCATTAAAAGGGGCTTCTGTTTATTTAGTGTTTATATTGAGTAGTAAATTATTTCATAATTTTAAATTACTTTCTATCTGACGAATTCGAATGATGGATAGCGAATAGGTAATACGAACGGTTTATGAATAATTCAACCTTATTGAAAAATAAAATGTTTACGATGAATTATAAAAGTTACTAATTATTATTCAATGATTTGTATTTATTATTAAAACTCAGTAATATGGTAAAACGATTGCATAACGATCAATATTTAATTAAGTTTGATTTGTTTTCTGCAAAAAAATAAAAACAAATAATTTAAAAGTTCAGAGAAATTACTTATTCTACGTTTAAATAATAAGGTTTAATTTAATTACCAAAAGAAAAATCTTTAAATTATGGCTTCAGTAAAAAATGTGATAATCAAAGATGTTAAAAAAAAAATGAAATGTGGATGTTTGGCATGACACGCTTCTTTAGACTGGAATCAATACAAACAAAAATCGTTCCAATTTTTCCACTTATTTTTTATCTTAAACGATAATAAGAGGTATCAAAAATGGCAGTTTTAAGTTGAGAAATTAAATAATATAAATCAGTTATGTGTCGAGGAATTTCAAAACCATTCAAGTCAAATTTCTTCTATTTTTTTCTTATTTTGCTTATTTATTTATGTTTAATAGTCTCGGTGATAAAATAATTATGTTGACTGATTTGATTTAAAAATTATAAAATATAAGTGAAAATAGCCAGATAAATTGAGGTCGGCGCTTGCCACAACACCACTAAATGACCTTTATCGGTCACCTGTAAAATAATTACAAACATTGGCTTTGCTGATTTTGGAATTCTACGCCATATAAGTACATAATATTACTTTTTCCGTAACAGAATAATATTTTATTTTACATTATCGCAAATTTTGAAAAAATACTAATTTAAATGCTGAGCTAAAGCAGGAATTAAAAAAGTAAATAAATAAATGAGCTTTATAATTTCTAAAATGGTGATTTGGCCCATCTTATATATTATATAAAAAAGTTAATAGCGTTTGATGCTTGGGAGACAAGCACGGTACTAGCTGAGCTACGGTTTGTTTTGTGTTAGGCGAGTCGTGTCTCCCAAGTTTTAAAAAAATATCTTAAATGGATTTGAAAGATTAATTTTTTTTTTTCTAAAATCTCGATCTAGACCTGAATATTTTAGTATTTTTCGTTTTAGGCATTTTATAATCTATATGAGATATGTAAAACAAAATGGGATTACCATTTATAAAACACAGATCAACGGTAACAGCGATTTTTATGATGTTTAATTTGTTGAATCTATCTTACCTCCTGCAATTGTTGAATAAGTATTTAAAACGTAGGAAAATGTTCGTGAGGTGGAAGGGAGGGTAATCATTTTATCCGATTTCGACGAAGTTAGGAATACAGACCTCGTTCTCTAATGTTTTTAGTTTTTTTTAAATAATATATTTATTGAAATTTACAACTGTATATACAAATTGTACATTAAGTAGGTGTGATATGGGGTCATCTGTGGTTTAATGGCTAGCACTGTTAGCGGTGGCTCTAGACGTTTTTAAAGCAAGTAAAAAATCCTTGGCTATACCGACCCTCGGGTAGGAAGCGAAATGAAGGTCCAGAGCCTGTACGATGTCAGGTACTCGTTAAAGATCTCTATCCTAATTATACCTGGTTAGGAAAAATTTAGGACTCCCACTGCAGCATCGTCCGATTAGCCTTAGTAGCATAAAGTGACGTTAAACACACAGTGCAATAAATCTGAAAAAAAAAATAATGTGTGAAGAGAAACTATCCAATAAAACCACTCAGCTAATATTATCTATCTTAAAAGATCTCGAGGCCATCTTCTTTTCAGACGCCTTGGAGGATTGTTTGGATCCGAGGAGGAAGCTAAGGTGCATAAAATTGGATTCGGATGGTTCAGGAGTCTACTATGAAAGGACTAAGAAAAGTATCGGGCTAAACCGGCGACATTAGTAAAGATAAGGAACTTGTGGATTATTTTATTAATTACAAAGTAAGGAGCATTAAGAATTTTTGATTGGATGCGAGATGGATTAGAAGGTTTGGTCGAGTCTCATAGCTCAATTCAGTCACCCCAAATAGGTCTTATTACTGTCATTTATTGGTACCTTTTGTATTAATTGGTAGTTTTGAGCTTAGCGTTTGTCTAGGGAGACGGTTGTAGACAGTAGTGGACGCTAGGCGTCAAGCGTTTTCTTGTCGTGATGAGGATTCTAAGGAAGACGTTTGACCAGTTGTAGTCCTAAGTAGCGGATCTGTTCAACTCTCTTATGTTAAAGTAGTATTAGAAGGTTTATTCCAAATAAAAATTATGATGGATAGATTTTAGGTGGGATGGAGAGTCGATTTCAACGAATTTTAACACACTTTTTTAATTCAAATTAATATTCCATTCGATCTCTTTACCAATCAGAAGAGGGGCATTTTCACTAGCATATTCCGCATCCAACTCGATTTTTTAAATAATATTACTTATACTTCTTGTTTTCTGGGACCACGTGTGTATATATATATGATACTTCACAGTTTCATGAAAAAAAAAAAAAATGCAGCAAACATTTAATATTTTTAATTTATAAAAATAATACATGTTTTAATTTTTTTAAGTAATATAACATATTAAAATAACTATAGCTCTTTGACAGAACACAAACCTGCCCATGGCTAACCTAATTCAAATATGTTTTCACGTATTATTGGCAAACCGGTCAGGCTGATACTGAGAGAAATCAACTTTCATAATCAGGCGCGTCCATCCGCCTCACGAATGTCTAAGCTTCAGATTCACGGCAATTTAATAAATAGCCATAGGAAATTTTTTAATTTTTAACGAATAATAGACATTTTTAAGAAACATTTAGCTATGTATTTTTCGATTAGCTTATTTGTATAAACATGATTGAACCGGTTTTAGGTTTTTCAGAACATCTTTTTTTATATTTATTTTTTTCCTTATCTACCCTAGATATGAGTAGGAAACTAAAAAGGTCCTAAATATGCTCTCTTAAACAACTTTGGTACACAATAGAATCAATACAGATGTTTATTTCACCATTTGAAATTTATTAGTTTCCTTTAAAATTAATTATTTTACAACAATATTATAATGATTTCTGAACAAATAAAAGCCCCTTTTACAAGTACATATTGTATATAACCTATGGAAACTTTAGGAAAAAGGTCTCTAACTTGGTTATTTTTATTACGATTAAAACAGTGTTTATTAAGAATATTAATTTTTCAACATAATTTTATTAAATTTGCAACCCCGTTTGTCTATACACCCACTGCATAACGTTCGTATTTAAACTATGTTATAAGTTACGAAATTTCTTTCGCCTTCGAATATTATTATTCAAATCGAATCACCTTTGAATAATTATGAATAAAGATCAATGGAGGCCCGGTTCCGCTTGATTGAGTGGAAAATGTCCATTAAACTTATTCAATACTTCTAATTACAAGAAAATTATTCCTTAACTTACGGTAAACAGTTTCGTAAGAGTCAATAGTTTGTTGAATCGATCGATGTTTGTCGATTATGTTTTCTAATCAAAATGTTGACCAAGCTGTTTTGTTTAAATATTATTATTTACTTGACAAACTTTTCCTAATGGCATCGTTAGTATCGATCTGAGGATTGTATTTAATAATAATGATATCTTTAAAATAAAATAAAAAAATCTGGTGCGTCCGCGCAACACATAACTTTCACTTACCAACTTACGTATTTAGATTAGAAATTGACGTGTTTTGTTAATTGCCACTTCACAAAGTCACAAATCTTTCCACATTCATTTCTTATTTTTGCCGTTTATGAGTAAATAAAAACCACGCGTGAAAATGATACAAAATTTATTAAGTAAAGTACCCCCTCCATTTGATCAATGTTGATGAAATTTTTACTGTCACATCGCGGGCACATACATACACCAAATACCAAGTTTGATCAAAATCGTTAAACCCGCTTTTGAGTAAATAAAAAACACGCGTGAAAATGAGACAACATTTATTCAGTAAAGTGCCCCCTCCAATTGATCAATTTTGATGAAATTTTTACTATCACATCGCGGGCACATACATATACTAAATACCAAGTTTGGTCAAAATCGTTCAAGCCGTTTTTGGGTAAATGAAAAAAAACGTAAAAAATTATTAAATAAAGTACCCCCTCTGTTTGACAAATTTTGATGAAATTTTTGCTGTCACATCGCGGGCATATACATACACTAAATATCCAATTTCAGATTCGCACGGCTTATAGTTTTTGAGCTAGTCTGTTCACACAGACACACACACACACACAGACCTTATCGCGGGACTTGGTTATTTCGAATCAGGGGACCCCAAAACGTGTATTTCCGTTGAAAACGATCGCAATACTTCCACTTACTATATATTTCATATATAGGTAAGTGAAAGTAAAAAAAAAAAAGGAAGATTTTCTTTTTTTACAGTTTTACTCATTATCCAAACGTTCATAAAGACCTTTAGTAATAGCCACCAAACGTTTTTAAAAAAAAATATTCTATGAGCTACATGTGGAAAACAAATTGTTAATATTATTAGATACTTCCAGGTTTATTGAACTCCGATTGGTCGTTATATTTGTTTATTGGTTTGTTTTCATAACAATTTATGTACACCGTTAAAATTTTCTTTATCTTTTTTCACTATAAAACGTTGAAATATTCACGATTAATTGATATATCCTATGGTAATAATTAATGGAATAAATTAATTTTAAATTTAAATCGGATGTTGGTATGAATACTGGTACAAGTACAAAAAAAAAAAAAAAAAATAATGCGTTTTGGAATTATTTTTAATATTGAGTAAAGCTTGAAGAGCTTTAGTTGGGGCATGAATTTGAGATACAGAGTTCAAAGTCATTAGAGAAATGAGACAAATTAAAAGAACATAAGTGTAATAACTGGAATTCCCTCTTAATTTTTTTTTTTTAAGATATACCAGTATTGTTTAAAGCGTATGATATGTCTGTTTTTTCTTTTGATTCGGATCAAACAAAAATGAAAAATAAATCCAACAAAAAAATGACTTGAAAAATAAAAAACAAAATTAATGTTAATCAATATCGATAGCTAATTTAAGTTGTTATTTTTTCTGATAGTTATTCAATTTCAAATAATTTATTGAGATCTAATTTTGGGGTTAAATCAATTGAGGTCAACGACCGAGCAGCTTAAATTTCGCATTTCGCTAAACTTGCGAAATAGTTCAGAAGCGTCCTTAAATCGTCCGCCGATATCGAATATATGGGTCGGAGCAATATCGATAGCAAACGAAGGTAGAATCGATTGCGAAAGTTGAAAAATATCGATAAAATTAATGGCCGATCTGGGAGTTTGGTTGTAGTTTTTGTTATCTTTACAGAACCATGTCCTTGTTTACAAATGTACCAGTGCGAAAATGATATATCGGAGTGCAGTATTAAACCAGGAAAAAAAAAGAAACACTCAAATTTTTATAGTTAGCTGTTTTATAGTTGTGTATTTTTTTGTTTGTTGATTTTTTGTCCAAATTCCATTGGCACAAATCTGTCTAATCTTTGGGAAGGGTCGAACCTTTCGTTTAGTACTTTGCCGTTATTATATTCAGCTATAAATGTCTAAATTTCTGTTTTTAAAGTATTGAGCTTATTACTCAAAGTAATGTGAATTTTCAGGCAGTTATTAATTAACAAAATCACGTTTTCATACATTTATTGTAATATATTGTGGGTTTAAATAATTTTTATTCAAAGAACATAATAATTCACAATGCCACACAAACAACATAAACTCAAATAATTAAAAAGGTTACAAAAAGTATAACTTGTAACGACAATTTAATACAAACGTAACCAAATGATTCCGTCTTCGGAGCAAGACTAACTCTCCAGTCCGTCGCTCCTTATATTTAATCTGAATCAGAGCAGTCTAGAACGTCTTTTTTCATTAAAGACTCCTTTAATATAACAGTTTGTTCCAACAAGTCTTTTCAATCATATGTTTTTCTTTGTTTTGTTTTTTATTTTACGTTAGAATATATTTTTCATTGAATAATCAAATTTATATTTATTTAAGGATTTAAAAAATAATTAAATAAAAGTAAAACTTAAACAAAATATTTGGGACTCTTTCTTAGGGGTCCTGTTAGAACTTTAGGAGGTTGTCAAACACCCTCGATTTTCTCCTATACCGAAAACGAATCTATCCATTTTACGTCAAAAATTTTTCTTAGATTAGTAGATATCCTGAATTTTTGAATTGCGTTCTTATAAGGTTTCTATCTGTATATATATTTTTTTTTTTTAATAAAAAGAGTAACTATTCACAAAGGATTAAACCGATCTATTGAAAATTTTGAGAAAAAAGTGCTAATCAAAATGGTGGGATAAAGATATGAAATTATAATAATTATTAATATGCAATAATGAAAAGTTGTAGGTTTGTAATATGAGGTTGGTCCGCCATTAAACAGGGAAAGGTTCGCCCTCCATATCTATACAAATATAAAATATTATAGTAATGGTACGCTTGATTTTAATATTTTAACTAACATTAAATTGTAACTCATAATTGTCGATCAACTACTAGAATTCAAATAATATTGAACCGGGATAGCCGAGCGTGTTTGAGCGCGACCCGCTTTAGCATGCTCGAGCCGAAAGGCGGCGGTTCGAATCCGCCCTGGCAGGGTTGACTTTTATTGGGTGGAGGTCCCACGGAATAAATCTCGACCTACCCAATATGGTTAGAATAGGGAATCAATGAAATAACAGAGAATAGAATTAACCGTATTATTTTGAGGCTACGACCGAGCCAATACTAAAAATTTAATATTGGAATATAATTTATTTTTAAATCAATGCATATATAATAATTTGTGAATTATCATTAAGTAAGTTTGTTAAATGGGATGAATAAAAGATGTTTATAAATTTCCTGCTGCCAGTAATTGTTTAATAAATGTTACTTTGAACTTTGTGCAGATGGACCGGGCTAGTTTTATAATAAGAAGAATGTTCATGGCATAATTTTCAAAGGCCGTCGCTGAATCCTAGCCCTTCTTTTTCGATCACCAATGAATAAAATACCCTTGGTCCCGAAATAGAAACCTCTTAAATTCAAGAATTAGGACCAATAAAGGAATGTGGGAGGCACCGAAATATTTGATCAGTGTGGGAATCGATTTGGACGAGACTAATGATGAAGAATTGGAGCTAAAAATACACCGTTCACTAAATAAGTGAGTGAGATGGAGAGATCTGTGAGTGGACACAGAGATATCGCCCAATTCCCCGGCCTAGTTCCCCTAAAAACCCCCTCCTATTTAGGACGATGGCTTTGACATTTCGTGCCGGTGCGTTATCAAAGGTCCGCAACAAAGGATCTGTCCATCGATATATAAGAATTTAAGTCTTCTTGATTCAATCCCCCCCCCCATTACTAATTTTAAGGCATTTTGTCGGGGCTTGTTGTGCCCCAAGATCCTCGCTATCGAATATATTCCCCCGGGGAATATATTCTTATTGTAGCTATGATATTGGTACATGAGTCATTCCATGTCACATCGGCACCCTTTTCCCCTTTTCTCTTTTCCCTCACCATCTCAGATTTTAATGTAATTTGGTACATGGGATACCTTCTTGTAGACTAAAAAAAATTCCAAATTTCAGCTCAATATCTCAAACGGTTTTCAGAATATAGCTATGTAAACTCACTGAAAAACGCAGCTCTTCTAGGCAAGATGGAGAGTTGAAATTGATACCATTTTAAAGCTGAATCTATGGCCTTTATTATGACATGCAAATCAAATGGATGGAGAGGAAATTTATTTTCCAAAATTCGAATCAAAAATTCAAATTTGAATTTCTCAAAAAACCCATTTTTTCAAAATCTAAAAAAATTCAGTTGAGTTGATAGGATGAGTTATTATATAGTTTTATCCGAGGTCTTCATGTTTTATTTAATAAAGGACATAAGCCCAGATGTACTGAGCCTTCAAATAAGAACTGCGAAGGAAATATTGATATCAACTGTTTGGATGCACCATGGTCATTAGCAAAATAAACACCTGAGCAGCCACATGCATAAGTTTGAGCTAATGCAAATAAATAGTTTGTAAATAGATAGAGTTCATAAAATAATTACTGCGTTGAAAAGTTGCTTATAAAAGTCTAATCATTACATCACTAACTTATTTTTAACTGAAAAATACATTTATTGAATCGTCAGAATAAACAACAGCTCTCTTTGATGTCTCTTTCGAATGAAGATTATATACGAATTCTAAATTTTTCATGTTCCAATTTTACTAATACATTTTTTCGTGCTTATATTCAACGGAATATTCGTATATTTCAAAGGAATTGGACGATATTCGCTTACTATATTTTGAGATAACCAATGTGTCGTGAATCAAATTAAATAGAATTTCTATATTTTTAAGTGAATGAATAAGAAATTCCTTCATATCTTTTATTTATTACTTCATCAAAAACAAGCAAATTATTTCTGATGAAGGAATAGGATAAGCCGAAATATTGATGTGGAGAAACAATTCTTAACAAAAACATATGAATGATTTTGTTATTTATTCACGTAAAATTTTAAAAATATATCGAATGAGAAAACTTCCATCATTTAAAAGAAAAGCAGCGAAGAATTCTTGTAATGCACTAATCGCTTCTTCTCTTTGCTTAAATAGCCACTAATGCAAACTTACATTTATTGTCTAATAAATGAAAAATAACTGAAAGTATAAATATATAAGGTTGAAATGGGCAAGATTCAAATCCATGGTTCTTCATCCACATCTTCTATAGGTTCTTTGACAGTGACAGGCTAGCAAACATTTTAGGCCAAAACATACTTACTGCTTTGGTTAAAGGAAGATATTTTTCAATATACTGGATTTGTCGAGCTTCTCCTGACAAAGATTATTTGAATGGTATATAAAACCCTATAGATCAGCTGGATTGTCGGGTATCTCTTGAATTAGATGTCTCGGCATGCAAGGAGTTCATAAATAAAAAAAACGAAACGAAACTCGATTTTCTTGGGCATGTCGGTTTTCTCAAACGACTGTTACAAATGTGGTCACTTACACTCCGGGACAAATAAAAGTTTACAGTTGAATCTCGGTTATTTATTTAATTCATGGTAATAAATATTTTCTAAAGATGGGCCTGATAATGAATACAGTTACATAGAAGAAGGCCAAAAAAACTATTTACAACAGAATAAAACGTCAAAATCAAGGAGGGGGTGTGATGGTTTGGGGAGCGATAACCGCCTCTGGTAATTACCGCATTGAAAGGCTTACCGGAAGAGTGAATAGTGAGCAATATTTAACTTCGATCAAAGAAAGGATGTACCCATGGGCAACCCAGATATATCCAGGCGGAAATTTTCATTTCTTGCAAGATAATGATCCAAGTCAAAAATCGAAGGCAACCCTTCATGAAATGAGGATCACATTGGTGGGGTGGCCCTTTCGCTTCCCAGATCTGAATACAATCGAGAGCTTTTGGAAATGTCTCTCGGATCAATTGTACGCTAAAGGTGAGTTTAATACTGATGATGATCACTGGAGAGGTATCAAAAAAGCAACAGAAGTCGTTTTTATCTCTTTATAGTTCCTGGATGTATTTTTTTTTTTTTAACAATAAGTATATGCACTTTAAAAAGGAAATCGATATTATTCAGTAAGGATGACATAGAGTAGATAACAGAGAAAGTTCTAACTAGTCTGAAACATTAAAAGCCTCAGTAATATATTGCAGATTGAATTCCATTTTCATTGCATGCGTTCATCAATTAACTAAATGAATAATGTTTCCTCGTATCAATATATACTCTTGTATATTTATGTACATCCATTAATATTTACATGTCAGTTATACTCATGACGTACGGAAAAATACTGATGCGAAGCATACTTACCCCATAAGAATAGAATGAATTGATAACGTACATAGGTCTTATTGCTTGGTACAAATCACGCAATAATTTTGATTTATATAGAAGCTAAAGAATATCCTATTGCGATTATGAACGATCTCAAACAGATAGAATGCGCTGAAAAATAAAGGAAAAAATGGGAATGTAAAATTGCGAAACTCAGTTGTGAGTGAATCCCTGAAAGATTAATCAAATTAGCACGGAGCCGACTGGGAAATGTCCTAGGGTATGGCCGAGACGGAGGTGAGAGGATTGAGGATTGATGGCAGACTTGTCGAAGTTGTGTTCGGATGGCGATCAATGGATAGAGATGTGCAGGGAAGCCTTCATTATTATACCAAGAAGCAATTCCATACATGGATGTATTTGAAGTATTTTATAATTAGAAATATATATTTTTCTATATAATTAATAGCTGATAATTAATAGCGAAGCATTCACACTCTAACCTAATTAAATCCTACTTAATTAAAGTAGTACCTACACGCCCTTATATTTAGGATCGTAAAGAGCGTATTTAGTGCGTCATGGGCATAGGTGAGGGTTGAAGTAAAGGATAGATGTGTTTAAATTGTAGATTATTTAGTTTTGTAACATAAGTTTAAGGTATTTACATAGTATTTAAGTTTATTATAGGACTTCTTTGAACACTATTTTTGAAGTTAGGATATGGTCATATGTGATTGTTTGTTGTTGGGTTTGTCTCAGTTTGCTTGTTGTGGGGCATAAATTTCACTGAAAGAGCGCACCTTGGAAAACGCCACATACTTAAATAAACGTATCGGTTTCGCGGAAAGCGAGTGCAATGATTCTATTGACTTAAATCGCATATTTTTGTTTGTAACTCGCAAACGATGGCGAAAATCGTAAAAGTGTAAATAACTGAAAATATTCTTCTCGACAAACTGAAAAAAATTACACCTTCGAAAAAGCCTTGCGACCATTTTCGTTGAGAATTGCAGTTTTTCGATTACAACTCTTACAACTCGCAAACGAAAGGTTTAATCGATATGATCGAAAATGTTGAAAAGATTGACACCATTTAGAAACCTCTAAATTTTGATTTTCTTCCCAAAGACGCGGAATTTTCGCTTATAACTTGCCTTCCAAGGCGAAATAAGTGATTTGTATATTTTTCCGATGTAGATGAAGTATTAAGGAAGTTGAGGCGTACCGACAAAAAAAAAAAGGCTTTGAGAAATAATAGGTATATGATGCCTTAAAAATTGGAAACTTTAAAATTTATGCTTATTAATTGCTCTATGAAGATAACCATCTTCTACTCTTGTTTTTGCTCCAAATATTCCAAGCCATCGATACCTTGTTTTCAAAATTGTAAGGTCCCCCCCCCCAATGTAAACAGCCGTGTTTTAAATTCTTAAAGAATAATCATTTTAGAAGTTCCAATTTTTATGTTTCGAACAGAAGGCGTAGTAATTTTGCTACCAAAAATAAGGACACTTCCTGCTTTTATCATAGCTGCAAATATTCTCTTCAGTTTCATTTTATTTTTATTATTTGCTTTCGTCGAGCCCAAATATTTTTACTGATCTACGCCTTTATAAAAGTGTTTTTCATTCGAAATCAAGATTACCAAAATTATCTCTGCTTCTGCAGCTACCAAATACGTTGAAATCGGTCTTTATATTTAGCCTATTTTTCTAATGGCTAGTTTCAAAGTAGTTGTATTCGGTTTATTATTTTAGAAGTGGCCAAACGATGCCCGACTTCGCATAAATGATTCGGGGGTCGAAATAAATTTCTCCATAAACTCATTTTCGATCCACGATTTGAACTAACCAAATAATGCGCTGTTTAACTTATATTAAAAAAGTGAAAATTCTTGTATTATTCCATGCCCGGAACCGAATTTTCTACGTTTGCTTGAACATTGTGAACCATTCATTGGTTAGCGCCAACGTTCCATAATTTTTTGGATTTTCTAAGATGCTTAAAATGCAAGCAGGAGTATAAAATTTGTGTGAGTAGTGTTTCTGTCTTCATCCTGCCTCTTTTGAGTTTTCGTGTTTCCTCTAAACGAATTAAATTTGGTTTTGTTGAAAACCATCAGCAAATTGTTATTAGTTGTTATTGTTAACATAATTTTTTTAGATATAATTCAAATCAATGAAAATGCCTTTTTCATATTTGCACATATAACTTTCACTTAACCTACATACAAAATATTCGGTAAGTGAAAGTAATGCAATCTTGAAAAATTTAACTTCCGGTTTTCGAAGAAAATACACGTATTTTTGGGTCCCCAGAGGAGATTATAAAGGCACTGAATGAGAGTATAGAACTAAGCCCCAGATAGTGACTGGCAATAGCTATTTTTCCTTCCCCATCCTCTGGTATGCCATTTTTTTCTCTATGAACATCTCTCCGTTGTTAGATCATCTTGTTTACAGGTGCAAATAAAAGTAAAAAAAAAAAAAAAAAGGGTAAATATATATAGGATATAAAATCAAGCCAAGCTATAAAAGGAGGATGAGTAGTTTTGCAAGAGAAGGCGATTACAAATTCAGATTGTAAGGTGAAACATGACGAGGAAATCGGAGCAACGCGAGAGCGCACTACTGGAATGGCAATTGAAGTCTTTCCCAACCCGAAGATTGTGTTGTCGGCCACGCATTGCCTCAAAAGGAACAGAATAGGGGCATTAATTATTATTTTTTTTGTTTACAGTTATATTACATTATGTTATGAGGTATTCTATTTTAGAATAATAAGAATAAACATTTGAAAAATGTAGTAAATAAAAATTCTGCAGAATAGCTTCATCTCGTTCCTAGAATATGCCTTTTCTTGTATCCAATGTCATATTACTTATCAGTTTTATTACTCCGCTCCAAATAGAATATGAGATTTATGATATATAGCCCAATATTGAAGGGATGGGCGAGGTTACCTGATATTAAAGAATTTGAGTTATTGATCAAAATCGTTACAGCCGTTTTCGAGAAAATTAAAAAAAAAAAAAAAAAGAACACTTGGAAATGAATGAGACAAAGTTTATTAAATAAAGTACTCCCCTCCACCGTTTGACCAATTTTGGCTGTCACATCGCGGGTTTATACATACATCAAATACCCAGTTTGATCCAAATCGTTAGAACCGTTTTGAAGAGGAAAAATCGAATTCTGAAGGCGAATATGTTCTTAACCTTTCAAGGCTTCTACAATATTATCCCGGTGATGAGCTAGAAAAATCTAAGCTATTTGATGGGTATGGATCGATATCTGGTTATTTGTTAAAATTATTTGTATTATTATATTTTTTTGGAGGAAATTCGAAGATTCGTTTCTTATATGTGACAATACTTATAATTTTTTTTTTTTTATTACCTAGATTAAAAAAAAAAGGTATTTAGTTTGAAAATCGTGAGGAGTTTAGCAAGTGTTTAATTGTATTATGGTTAGTTGAGTAACCTATTTAAATTGCTGACTATTTGCGAACTGCTCTAGAAAACTGAACCGATAGCCGCTAAAATAATCTCCATAGCGCACATTCCCATCATTGGATTCCTGGGGAGATTCTTCGTAATGATGTGCTCATACCTGATTATATGTACACGTAGATGCTGGATCATTATTTATTCATAGCTACCTGGATATACCTGGACTCTGATCGATCATCCTTCCTGGTACAGAAACACATGTTGGTATGTAAGAAGGGAAATACAACAAGGCTTGATACATATTTAAAGAGGAGCGATTATGTGGCTCTCATCCGGAATCCTGAATACACTAGATCCAACCTTGGGCATATTAGTCGCATTATAAATTCAGATCTCGTCCTCTTATACTTATCGCTATCATATATATAATGATTTTTCTAGATTTTATTTTGAATAAACTTTACGTGCCTTTGTTTCCTTTGTTGCAATTTTTTTTCATTAAGAGATGTTTGGTTAGTGGTATAGTGGTATCAGTGGACTAGTGGTTAGCATAGCTACCTACAATACTAAAAGTCTCAGGTTCGCGTCCCGCGGTGGCCCTAGGATTTTTTAATGGGAGTAGAAATTCCATCCCTCGGATATGTCGCAAAAAAGGAGGTCCCGAGCCTGTACGATGTCAGGTACTGGTTAAAGATCCCTATCCTAATAATACCTGGATAGGCAAAATTTAGGACTTCCACTGTAGCATAGTCCAATTAACCTAAGTAAGATTAGTGGTATAAAATGAAGTTAAACAAACAAACCAAGGAAAGAAAAAAAATCAGGTGCAGTGAACATCTCATAGGAAAGAAATGTATACAGCAGCATCTACTACCTGGGCATGATCCGACTGCTAAGGGTGTTTAAAAGCTTAGATCTCTCATTCAGCACTTTTTCGTCTCCTTCTCGAATCCTGGGATGAGTCAGCAATTTATCCTATTAAACTGCTCGTATCTCCTCTTTGTAAACTAATACAAACCGTTATAGATAGCGGTCTATGATTTTTTTCAGTTATAACGGATCTGAGCTCTATTTCATATGGATTTATGTATTATAGTTTCTGTGTAGAAGATTTGAAAAAATGGATAAACTTATTTTTAATAGTAATAATAGTGATGAAAAATATTGCATCTTGTTATAATTTTTATGGAAAACTGTTGGTAGATGGATTTCAGGATGTAGTATTTTGTTAGTCACGTCACAGGTTTTTTATGACTATTTTCGATTTTCGGCGCCTTTGCGCCATATTCATCAAAAATACAATTACAGCATTATTACAGGTGATAATTCTTATTTCTCATGACAATTTTTATAATCATTAATGATGAAGTTGTTTAATTGTAATTGCATTTTAGATGAATATGGCGCAAAGGCGCCGAAAGCTCCTATTGTAGACATGTAAGGTCTGGAAAAATATATGGACTGTTTTGGAGAGTGTTATTTTGTTTAAAACCAATTCATTGTACAGTCTAACTATTGCTAAAAATAAAACATTATTTATAATAAAATAATAAATAAATGGAAAGCAAAAAAAAAAATCGGAAAATAAATCGGATTTTAGTCTACAATTTGTTTTTTGTTTTTTTATTCGCTTGTACTAAACACATCTCCAGCTCTGAACCAGGCTAACGTAAGCTATATTAGGCGGACTTCCGAAAATATTAACATTATAAAAAATTTACATTCTTAACCCAATTATAGGTATACTTTTAGAAAAACGCCTTATTTAGTCCTGGCTAGAATTTATTATTTTTTTTTTTTTCTGCACAAACCTTATGAACAACGATTACATGAAATAGAGTATAAAATAAACTATGGCACAATGGAACTAGCAAAAAGCCAAACTAAAAGCCATAAAGAAGAACCCGAGCAAATGGACATCCTACAACAGAAAATCACGTAGAGAGGAAACTGCACTTAGTCTGCTGAGAATAAGGCACTGTATGTTCTCGCTTGCATAATCGCTAAAAGGTCTAGAGCACCCTATATGCGAAATATTTAAAGCAGAAATAAGTGAACAACATCTACTAAAAGAATACAAAGTGTTTGAAAACCTGAGAAGAAACTTAGATTTGGGATCAACTTTGGAGAAAAATCTTGATGGTGACGAGATAAAAGTAAAAAAAAAACATTAAAATATAAAAACCTAATGAAGTACTACCACAAAGTCTAAAATTTAATCCTGCAGGATAGAGGCAACAAAAAAACAAATTAAAACATTACAAAAATACTAAAGCTAATTTTTCAACAGACTTTTTCATATTAACATTGTAAACATGAAAATTGTAATATGCAAACTTACTGGATCTGATACAAAGATATAACTACTATTTATTTAAACGGAATCAAAAGTAAACTTTAATTTGTAATTGGATTGGAATTTAAGTATTATTTTGTTCTAATGTGCTGTATTGCTCTATTTGTTGCTATATGCTAACTCTATTTGTACGGGGGAATATCCCTAAAACAAATAAAGAAATTATTATTATTATAAATACTGAATCAAGAATGAGTTTTCGAAACAAATTATATATTTAAAGTTTGAAGAAATATATAATTTGAAGAAATCTCCCCCTCCAGTTCATATTCAAAACAATAAAATTCCTCAAATGAAAACTTTACCCTGTTTGATAATTTCCAACGACAGAAGGTAGTTTGCAAAGGACAGACATTACTTCATCAATTTTTTCCAAATCTCCTCAATTAAAACTCAAACAGAAACTCAACTAAAAAAGAAACAGAAACAAAAGTATTTGTATGCAGTCAAAAGTCATCTGACACACCCCTCAGAGATACTCGGTAACCTAAAAAGACCGGTGCACAAAAACTTCCAACTTTTAAATCGAAATAGTTAATAGTCATTTAAAAAGCACCATTGTACATTACTAACAAAATAATGTTTTAATTCTAAAATGTGCCCGTCATCTCATGCCTTTGTTTCATCTATTTTAGTTATTTATCTATTCAAATGTTCATTCATTTAGCTATTTGTTTTATGTTTTTAACTTTCTGTTTTGTATTTATTTTTTAAGACGATCCCAAGATATTTAGATTATCGATGCTTTAAAGCGACGCGTTGCATTATGGAAGGCAGGTAGATAGCGTTGCCAGCCGGTCAGTCGATGATGGACTAGGCAGGCCTTGGATGCCACGGCCGCCCAAATCACTGACCTCAAATCCGGCTTCCTCATTGGGTATCTTCCATTATATGTTTTGTCCCTTTTCCTGAATATATAATTATTTCCCAAAACTAAAAAAGAAACAAAAAAAAAAAAACTAAAATGTGTAGCGACTTTGTAGCTACTATATGCGTTTACCTTGAGCAGAAACTATCATAAAATAGTGAAATAGTGGTTCTATTTCACTAATTATTAGACCCTTTTGTTTTTTAATGTCCTTGGATATCCGACTAATAAACAGGTTAAAGTTTTCCGCTTGGTTATTTCCTTTTTTTTTTTTTTAATACTTGAAAAAAATCATGACTTTTATCAGGAAGGATATTTTTTAACTGAAAAAAATAATTGCATCTGAATAATAAAAAATAACATTAAAATAAAAAATAAAAAAAATGATGAAAAATAATAAAAGATAAATAGTAATAATCAATGATAAATAATACATACATATTGGCGCTACGTCCCGTTGCCGAGACTGGGCCTCCCCTATGAGCCTCCGCCAGTTGGCTCTGTCTTCTGCTGCAGCTCTCCAGTCCCGAACTCCAAGTAAAGTTCTGGCATCACTGGCTACGCTGTCCAGCCATCTAATCCTTAGTCTTCCTACTAATCTCGTCAAGTGTAGCTCTTCAGTCATCACATTTTTCGGTATTTAGGAGGTGGCTACATGTCCTGCCCATCTTAGTCTGCCAAGTTTTATAAACGTGACGATGTCGAGGTAGGCAAATAGAGCCCTCAGTTCCCTATTTTTCCTTCTCCTCCAGACTTCACCCCCACCTTTACTGGGCCGTAGATCCTCCTGAGAATCCCTCGCTCGAACGCACTGAGCTTCCTCTCATCACTTTTCGTCATAGTCCAATCCTCTGATCCCTATGATAGTACGGACCTTACGGGGCCCTTGTATATGTTCAGCTTGGTCTACTTTGTGAGGTACCTACATCTTAAGTATCGGCCAAGTCCAAAAAAACATCTATTGGCAGCAGTGATCCTTCTCTGTATCTCTTGAGCCATATCGTTCTTATTATTCACTTCAGTTCCGACGTATACAAAGCTTTCAACTCTCTCGAACTTAAAAGATCCTTCTTCGAACGGACTGCTGAGATCCAACTCACCACCAACTCTCATGTACTTGGTTTTTCTTTCATTAACTTCTAAAGTTTTCTTGCAGCTGCTTCAAGCGCTGTAAATGCTTCTGTGACAGTCCGTTCACATCTTCCTATGGTTTTAATATCGTCTGCATATCCGAGAAGCTGGGTCAGGCGATTGAAGATTGTTCCACTGGTCTAGATACTGGCCTGTCTCACGGCTCTTTCTTCTGCCACATTAAACAATAGGCAGGCAAGGGCGTCCCCATGCTGTACACTACTGTTTACTTCAAACTCCTCCTAGAAATCACAACCAACAGGTATCCAAGCCCTTTGAGCTTTGCATGGTCATCCTGATTAGGCGTATGAGAATGATCAATAATAATAAAATCATGATTTTATCAGGAAAGATTTTTTTTAACTGATCTATTTTCTTTGCAGCTTTAATTTTTTTTTCCTGTAAAGTTACTGTTAGATATATGTTGCATGGGTAGTTAGGAGTAACACAGATAGTGCATCCTCCTGTAATTATTCTTATCATATTCCCCTTGCATAATTGTATCTGCGCTATGGTGATTCAAGCAAATGTGATCTCTCTTGTTTTTTTTATTTAGGTTTCTTTATCATTTGCGTAGTTTTGTATCTACTGCGGTAGGTCTCTTGGCCTCAGTCTTTTAGAGGCTGACCGGGTAACAGAGAGGAGGATAGAGAATGGATGAGTGGATTCTTTCTTGAAAGATTTTCGTGTCTTTGTATAGAGTGTGATTTGAAATAAACCAGAGGATATAAATGATATTTCTAAGAATTTTTTATTTTGAAATTGGTATTTGGTTAATGTGTACCTGTTTTGCGAAACTTCTAAGTTCTGCTTCGTATATCCAAATAGGTTATGGTATAGTTGTGTAAATAGTCACTTATCTCATAAGTCGAGTGATTAGTTTTTCAAATTGCTTTGTATTTTCCAAGTGATTCTGTTGTCTAAGTAAAGTCCAGTTACTTAGAATTTCGTTTGGTTTTTTGTTAATTCTCACTGGTTGTCAAGTAAATTTTTGTCACGAAAAAATGTTCTTTCTTTCTTTTTTTTTTTTCAAACCTCTTTTCGAGTTCAAACAGATGATTTTGAAGGGCGACTGATGATTTTTTGTAAAGAAAGGATTCAATTAATTAATAAAAAGCTATTTCTTACCGCTATTCTCAATTGCAGCTTTATATGAGAGTCAAAATTTTCTTTAAAAAGAAGACATGAGTTTAAAAATTTCGTTTTACCTGAACAAATGAGTCATTCTATTACTGGCCATACTATCTCATTTTTGTGAAATTCTTTCTAATCGTACCGCCAGCAGTTTTAACAAAAATTATTGCTAAAAATTATACTTCTAATAGCAAGTAAGAGAGGTTTTAACGACCCCAACGAAATGTTTGATATTGTTAACAACAAAAAACTGTTGTTGTTTTTTTGGGTCTTTTTCATTTTAGGCAACCTGTTACTAAGTTATGATAACGGTTATTTAAAAATAACAAAGGTTACATTATTATTGAAAAACACATAATTTATTTACTATCTAACTTATTAACAAGAAATATTGCAAAAAAAAGAAAAAGGTTATTGTTCTAGAGGCCAATAGGTTTTAATTGCCTCAAAAATTTTTATGAATAAATCCTTGCCTTCGTTACGACGCCTCCATACATACTCACACAAGTAGGAGTCAAGCATGCTTCTTCGAGTTCTATTTTCTTTTTTTGTTGCGTCGTTTAACAGATGACCACAATGACTCAACTTGTTGAGTATGTACACTAGTTATGGGGTCTATTTCGAACCATGTACCTTTATATACACTTCTGGATTGGTTACATTCTTGTCTTCGGCATCACCAAATTGGATCGCGTTTCTTACGGTAAATCTTTTTCATGTAGTGTCTTTCTCTGCATTTCATTTTTCCATGTAGAACACCGATTCTTTTTAAAAAAATTATAGCTATTTTATTTGACTTCAAAACTGAATACAATTCTAACAGATTCATTTTTAAAATACAGAGCACAGATTAACAACATTATACACCAACTCACACTGCGATAATAACCTTTAGAGGATTTCAAATATGAAATCATATGATTTAATCTGATTCATAAAATAGCCTATATCATAACTTACAAGGGGACCACGTCACATTTCCCTCTTCGATTTTGATGAAATTCTTTTTGGCGATTCTGCATCGAAAATAAGTCTATAAGTGTGTCCTGCCATTCCATTGAATGGGCCATCTGGACCGAGAAATTAAATATTTTAGGTCCAAAAATTGTTAAAATTGGCTTTCACAAAACAGTCATTGCTCCATTCTACCTGAACCAATTTTAATGAAACTTTCACGGATTCTTCTACTTCAAAATATGTTTGACACGTGTATCGGGATTTGTCGCAATTCATCCTAGTAAGGCCAGAGAATCACATCAAAGTTGAGGCTTGTGTTAGTAAATTGTGTTGATGTGACGCTCTGGACTTACTAGGGAGAATTGTGACAAATCCCGATACACATGTCTAATATATTTTTAAGAAGAAGAATCCCTGAAAGTTTCATTAAAATTGGTTCAGGTAGAATGGAGCAATGACTGTTTTGTGAAAGCCAATGTTAACGATTTTTGGACCAAAAATATTTAATTTCTCAGTCCAGATGGCCCATTCAATGGAAAGGCCGGACACGTGTCGACTTCTTTTCGATGTAGAACCACCATTAAAAATTTGATCAAAAAGGGAAATGTGACGTGGTCGGTCCCCTTGTTAGTAACAGGTTGCCTAAAATGAAAAAGACCCTTTTTTTTTTTTTCTTCTTTGTCGTAAAGAGATAATTATAAAGATATAATTGGATAAGATATGATAGACATAATTATTGTAACATGTGGAGCTACATACGGAAAGGATTCATGAAATGATGGCGAGATAGGAACTGACTGCTAAGGAAAGGATGCCGATCCTAGATGACATCATGGGTTCAAGAGAGATGAAGGTCGCCTGTGGGAAGTTCATCCTCCCGTTTCAGTTTGTTTTTTTTGATTTTTTTTCGAAAAACTAAAAAAAAATTCTCTTCCTTTTGTTTTTTGTGATTCATAAAATACTTAGCTGTATTTTTATAAAATTAATTTCTTTACAAAGAACATATATTATTCTTACGTGAAATACAAAACATTTTATTTAAGAGAGTTCTTGACTTTTTGTTGAAACAATTACTAACTTGAATGTTCTAATACAGACTTCATGAAGACCGATGGACAGGAGAGTTAGTTTTGCTCCGAAGGTCAAATCATAAGGTTACATTTGCGTTACTGTGTTATTACAAGTTATTACTTTTTGTAACATTGTAAATTATTTGAGTGTTATTGTTTATCTCTGATATATTGAGAAGTGTTATTGTCTACTAATAAAAATATTTAAACCCATTATAGCGTTACTATATTTAATTGAATTAGTCATTACTCTTATAATTAATTCTTGATGAATTAAATAGACTAGGAACATGCTAGTAATATTTATTTTATTTTCTAAACTCTGGGTGGATACGGATTTAGATGTAAAAGTATTCGGAGCATATTACATATTACATAAGCAGAATGTTTTAAATAATTATCATCATTTTTATTAGTTTCGATCACTCCGTATACAATTAGTATGGTAAGTGGAAATGAAATAATAATTACTGTTAATTATTGGTAATTATTAGGTTATACATATAAATTGAATATTAAATATCGGATCGCATATTTTTTATCCGTGAAGCATCATTATCCAACGTCAGTTAATTAAACCTTTAATTATCGTAACATTTTTTTTTAAATAGTAGTTTGTTTGTTTAACGTTCTTTTATGCTACTAATGCTAATCGGACGATGCTATACTGGGAGTCCTAGGTTTTCCCTACCTAGGTATAAAAGGGATAGGGATCTTTAACGAGTACCTGACATCGTACAGGCTCGGGATCTCCATTTTACGTCCTATCCGAGGGACGGCTAAGGATTTTATACTCCCATTAAAAAATCCTAGGGCCACCGCGGATCGCGAACCCACGACCTTTAGTATTGTAGGTAGCCATGCTAACCACTACATCACAGGTGACCCCGAATTGTAGTTTTCTTTAAACTGATCATCTAATGAATTATTTCAATGTTAAAATTATTGATATTTTAAATAAAATTAAACTGAAAATAAATATATTCTCTTAAAACTGAAAATACAGTTCAGTTTCATTCCGAACATCTTTTCAAATGTGAAAATACTTGAAGGAACGCCGCGAACTCAAATTTACAACTTCGTATCACTACAAAGCGAATAATGGAATAACCCTTAAATATCTCAAGTGCTCAAAATAAATGTCCCACATTTAAGAAGTGCAGTCGTCGCTAATGGTCGGGGCAGTCGAAGCGACGTAAAACATCAAATAAAATTATCTCGTGAGATCACTCGCAAGATCGCGAGATCGTGGGAGTGTTGTCAGTGAAGAGGAAGGATTTGGCACCGTTTGGAAGCGACCCCGTGGTGTAATGGATAGCATACCGCGCATGTCATGCGGAAGACCCGGGTTCGATCCCCGAGCCAAATCTTTTCTCTTCAAAAATAAATTATTTAAAATAATTTAAAAAATAGGTGGTTCCTCCACAGTAATGGTTAAATTGATTTAAAAATTATAACTTAATTATTCAACCAAAGAGCATAAATAAATGACATCAATAAATAAATATATATATATATATATATATATATATATATATATATATATATATATATATATATATACGAGTATATATATATATATATATTTTTTTTTTTTTTTTCTTCAATGTGCATCTATCTGATGAACTACCTCTAATTACTTTTCAGAAAATAAACTGTGTCTGCATTAAGTACCTACTGTATATCTGTGTATGTGTATGTATTTTTTCATATGTATAAACAAGTAAATTTCGTTTATTCAATTTTTTTTTATTATTGTAACCCCACCTGAATTATCCAGCCTCTTGGTTATATGTTATTTTATTGCACAAGGATGTTAACATATAAGCAAATGGGATTGAGGCTAGATTATGGCAGAGTGACCGAGTTGTCATTGAATAAATAAATAGAAAGTTCCTATAGTATGCTTCAACCTTAGTTGATTTGGCTTAAATGAATAAAATAAAAAAAATAGTTGGGTCATTGGACCCTCTGCTGTATTTTCTTCACAAACAGAACCTATTACATTCCTGAAACAAAACGCAATCACTGCTATTTTTTTTTTTTTTTTTGGTTGACCATTCTTATTGTTAAATCCCACAGCCTTCATTTTTTAAAGTCTTTATTTGCTTGCGTATCTTTCCTCATTCTGAAAAGAAATGAGGAAAGATTATATTATTAATACATATAATATTTAACCCTTTGCACTCGAGGTCTCCGGCCATTTAAATTTTGTCTTCTAACTCGAGGGCTCCGCTAAGGAGACAATGCAAATAATTTTCAGTTTTCAACATACAAGGACATAAACAAATCGTAAAAACTGCTTATAGGATATTTCGCTTTTGGGATGAATGACGGTCGCGGCTCGCGGTGTTTTTCATTATTTTTACAGTACGTTAATCTTTTAAAATCGGCTATATTTTGTGGTTTTAATTCATCTTTTATTTCCTCAATAGTACAATAATTTAATTCGGGGTACCAAATAATCCCTTTAATTTGATTTAGTTTCCAATGTGCTTCTATTTTAACCGGAAAGTTATTAAATAGATTTTCACATTTTAGGAGCTTTTCTGATTGTAAATATCTGAGAAAACTTCAACTACAAGGGTCCCATCTTGTAATTTTTTAACTGGTTTTACTTCTCCAATTACATTGTTTATGCTTTTATATATAATAATAATAAAATTATAAAAAAAATATAAAATTTAATTTTTTTTAATTAATATAAAATTATAAAAAAATATAAAATTAAAAATTTTTTTTTTGTAACTATGTGTTCTTGAAGCTTCACCAATGTATATAACCTAAATTTCATTACAATTCCTTACTTGGTTCTAAAATTTTACTCTATATTATGACGTTTTCAGGGTGTACGTTTTCGCGAATAAGTTGCGTCGAGTTACCTGTTGGTAACGTCCGAAGCGGTGCCGAGTGCAAAGGGTTAAATATCTTATATTTCTCGTATTGAGTGCACTTTTTATCTATGGATGTGGAAAAAAATATATTGTAAAGTGATAGAAAATACAAAAAATATGGTTTAGAATAGTTCTAGACTCGTTGCAAAGAACTAACAGTCGGAACAAACTGTCATAGTACATGATTGTGACTACGTTGTTCGAGTGCCATCTACGCTGGCCTCGAAGCCTCGAGGCTGTTCTTCTTACGACTGTATATAAGGAGCGATGGACTGGAGAGTTAGTCTTGTTCTGAATCTCAAGTCATATGGTTATTTCTGTGTTACAAAGTGATAATTTTTGTAACCTGTTTAATTACTTGCTTTTCAGTAATTTGTTTGGCATAGTAAATTATTATTTTCGTTAAATGAAAATTGTTTAACCCACATAAGTGTTGCAATACCTTATTTGAAATTGTCTAATACCTATTTAAGAAACTTCCTCTTATTTTTCAAGGAGTCCAAATTACCGTTCGGTGGCTTGAAGAATAAGTTTTCAACTCTACAATGTTTCATGCATGCCTTATCTGAAAGCAGGTCTATTAGTGAACGTCATTTTCTCATTATATCTTAACAATATTCTCATTCGTTGATGAAGGATGATATTATTCTAATATTTTAAAATATTCCTTTAAAAACATTTGAAGAGTCCACGGAAGAAAGGGGGATAGTCAATTTTTTCCGAATTTTAGTTATATACATATAATTGTTCGTCTAGATGAGTAGAATATGTTGGTGAAAAGAAATAGTCGGAAAAAATGACAGTCGGTTGGTTACAAGGGATGGAAAGAACCACGTACTCGGAAGAAAGGGGGAATGTCCACGCGGAAGAACCTAGAATGGGGGAGAGTCATGTTAGAAGTTATATGGATTGTGTATTAATATCACCATTTCATCAATAAAGCAGGGAAGAAAGGGGGAGCGTCCATGACTATCCCCCTTTCTGTTATGTTTAAATTGTTTTTTTTTTTACTAAAACATTTTTTTTTAGAGCGTGATATGTCTGTTTCGGGCAAATTTATTATTTTGAAACGCAAAACAAAAAGGAAAAGGACATATAAAAAAATTGAAGAAAAATGATAAAAGATACGTAAGTAATTAAAGATCCAAACCTAAAAACTCGATTTTCTCGGAAAGCACTCCAAATGACATCCCCCCTTTCTTCCGTGGACTCTTCATTTTAAATCATATCTCTCAAACAAATGGGAGAAAACGATCGTAAATCATACAATTTTTTCTTTTAAAAATATGGTGCGAAGCGCACAACTCACAACTCACAAATTTCACTTACGAACTTACTTAGATTAGAAATCAACGTGTTTCGATAATATGTAAACGCCATTCCTCAACTTCTCGCATTTATTCACATTTATATGCTTATGTTTGTATACCTCCATAAGTTACCTGTATTGCAAAACTTGGAAGTTCCCAGTACTTTTCTTCAAATTATTGTTCCTTATTTCTCATTATAACAGTCGAGTTTTTTTTTCTGATTGCTTGTTTTGACACAATTTATTAACTAAAGTGCCCCCTCCGTTTGACCAATTTTGGTGAAATTTCAGCTATCACATTGCAGGCATATAACTACATCAAATACCTAGTTTGATCAAAATCGTTACTGCCGTTTTTGAGTAAATAAAAAATACACCTGAAAATGAGACAAAATTTATTAAATAAAGTGCCCCCCTCCAATTGATCAATTTTGATGAAATTTTGACTGTCAGATTGCAGGTATATACATACATTAAATACTCATTTTAATCAAAATAGTTCGAACCGTTTTTAAAAAAATCGAAAAAACCCTAAAAAGTTATTAAATAAAGTACCACCTCCGTTTGACAAATTTTGATGAAATTTTCGCTGTCACATCGCGGGCATATACATACACGAAATACCCGATTTCAGGTTCGTACGATTTATAGTTTTTGAGGTAGTCTATTCACACACACATACAGACCTTTTTCGCGGAAATTGGTTATTTGGACTCAGGGGACCCCAAAACGTGTATTTCCGTTGAAAACCTGAAATCGAAATTTTTCACAATCGCAATACTTTCCTTTACTATATATTTCATATATAGGTAAGTGAAAGTAAAATACATGACAATTCTTAATGTTTAATTGGCTATGCCTCTCTATTTTAGTAATATATTCAACAGTTAGTTTGGTTTTGGTGCCGAGAGTCTTATAGCTGATTCTGAGTATAATTGGTGCGCTGAATCCAAATTTGCTATTAGTTTTCCTCTTGTTATCTTTTATCTATCTAGTGACTTACCTCTTAATATATAATTACTCCAATTCATATCCAGGTTAAGAGCATGTGGAAAAAAACAATTATCTAGTAAACAATTATGGAAAAATACATTTTCTTACTACATATTCTTTACATAAACACAAGTGATTATTTAAATAATAACTTTGTAACTAATACTTTTAAACTTCAAAGAGACTCTATTTCATACTTCGGAAGCTTCTTTTGCGTTACTTTTTTGTATGTTTCTTCAAACAGTCTCGTTTTAGTTTCCAGCAGCATGTGGGTATCCCATGATCCAGTTGAGCATTTCAAAAGTATACCATAAGAAAAAATCTGGTGCTTGCGCGCAACACACAACTTTCACTTACCAACTTACTTAGATAAGAAATTAATGCGTTTTGTTAATGCCACTTCTCAAAGTTACACATTTTTCCACATTCATTTCTTATTTTTGTTTTCAATTGCTCTATAATCCCCTCAGAACATTTTAATAGTGATAACGCTTACCTGATATTAAATAACACCTAATTTTCATTAAAAATAACGAATATGATGAAAATTGTTAGGGCCGTTTTTGAGATAATCGAAAAATTGGAAAAAAAGTTATGAAATAAAGTGCCCCCTCCGGTTGATCAATTTTGATGAAATGTTGGCTATCACACCTTTGGCATATACATACATCAAATACCCAGTTTGATCAAACTCGTGAAAGCCTTTTTTTGAGTAAAAAAAAAACACATGAAAATGATACAAAAGTTATTAAGTAAAGTCACCCCTCCGGTTGATCAATTTTGATGAAATGTTGGCTATCACACCTTTGGCATATACATACATCAAATACCCAGTTTGATCAAACTCGTGAAAGCCTTTTTTTGAGTAAAAAGAAACACATGAAAATGATACAAAATTTATTAAGTAAAGTCACCCCTCCGGTTGATCAATTTTGATGAAATGTTGGCTATCACATCTTTGGCATATACATACATCAAATACCCAGTTTGATCAAAATCGTGAAAGCTGTTTTTGTGTAAATAAAAAAAACACGTGAAAATTATACAAAATTTATTAAGTAAAGTCCCCCCTCCGGTTGATCAATTTTGATGAAATTTTTACAGTCATATCTAGGGCATATAAATAGGTCAAATACTCAGTTTAATCAAAATCGTTATAGCCGTTTTTGAGAAAATCGAAAAAACCCTAAAAAGTTATTAAATAAAGTACCCCCTCCCTTTGAGCAATTTTGATGAAATTTTTGCTGTCACATCGCGGGCATATACGTACACTAAATACCTAATTTCAGGTTCGCACGGTTTATAGTTTTTGAGCTAGTCTGTTCACACACACACACACAGACCATTTTGCGGGACTTGGTTATTTGGACTCAACCAAAACATGTATTTCCGTTAAAACCGGAAGTCGAAATTTTTCAAGATCGCAATACTTCCACTTACTATATATTTCATATATAGGTAAGTGAAAGTAAAAAGTAATTAAACCTTTTTACTTTCACTTACCTATATATGAAATATATAGTAAGTGGAAGTATTGCGATCGTGAAAAATTTCGACTTCCGGTTTTCAACGGAAATACACGTTTTGGGACCCCCTGAGTCGAAATAACCAAGTCCCGCGAAATGGTCTGTGTGTGTGTGTGTGTGTGTGTGTGTGTGTGTGTGTGTGTGTGTGTGTCTGTGTGTCTGTGTGTGAACAGACTAGCTCAAAAACTATAAACCGTGGGAACCTGAAATTGGATATTTAGTGTATATATATGCCCGCAATGTGACAGCAAAAATTTCATCAATATTGCTCAAAGGGAGGGGGTAGTTTATTTAATAACTTTTTAGGTTTTTTTCGATTTTCTCAAAAACGGCTCTAACGATTTTGATTAAACTGAATATTTGATCTATTTATATGCCCAAGATATGACTGTAAAAATTTCATCAAAATTGATTAACCGTAGGGGGGACTTTACTTAATAAATTTTGTATCATTTTCACGTGTTTTTTTTATTTACTCAAAAACGGCTTTAACGATTTTGATCAAACTGGGTATATGATGTATGTATATGCCCGAAATACGACTGTAAAAATTTCATCAAAATTGATCAACCGGAGGGGGGACTTTACTTAAAGAATTTTATCTAATGTTTACGTTTTTTTTTTTTTTTTCTCAAAAACGGCTATGATGATTTTGATGAAATTGGGTATTTGATGTATGTATATGCCCGCGATGCGACAGCCGAAATTTCATCAATATTGGTGAAACGGAGGGGGTACTTCATTTAATAAACCTTTTCTTATGTTCACGTGTTTTTTTTTATTTACTCAACAGCGGCTGTAATGATTTTTATCAGACTGGATATTTGGTGTATGTATATGCTCACAATGTGACAGACAACATTTCATCAAAATTGGTCAAATGCAGGGGGCTCTTTATTTCATAACTTTTTTTTCAAATTTTTACATTTTTTTGGAATATCTCAAAAACGGCTTTAATGATTTTGATTAAATTAATCATTTTTAATCAAAATCAAGTCATCTTTTTATATTATTTATGAAAATGGCAATTAAAAAAACATGCCGATTTCTAATGTAAGTAAGTTGGTAAGTGAAAGTTGTGTGTTGCGCGCATCGCACCAGATTTTTTGGGTGATAAAATCATATGATTTTGGGTTGGTTAAACCATACTGAAACGCGTTGTTACAAGTTTTAAAGGTGCGTTTACACGCTCAAACCATTTGCTCAAACTGGCTTGCGCAAGCCAGTTTGTGCTAATAAATTGATGCGTTTAAAACATCTCTTAGTAATGGACATTTAGAGTGTCTTGTTACTGAAGTGTCTGTTGATGTTCTAACGATGAATCACTGGTTGATGTTTTAATAAGTACTCAGTGTGAGCCCTGTCTCGAATTACTACTTATCGGCTGTTTTTATATTTGTTTTTTTCTATCGAGTGTTGAATATAAATATATATCGATAATAATCGAGTGTTGAATAAAAGTGCTTATAATAATAAAATGACTTATAATAATAAAATAATATAAATTTTGATAACATATAATTTAGGCAGCAAAATAAATTCTGTTACTATTTTACTTCATATTTATGCAATTGGTTCAGCTTAGTAATAAAAGTTTCTTGAATTATTTTAAAATATAAAATAATTATTCATTAAAATTTCATTTAAGAATATCCGAAAGAATTCTTAAGTAATAATAATTTTTATACTGGTATACTTTTACCTTAATTCAAGGTTCTGCAGCTATTCCACATTTTCGATATTTAATTATTTTTTTATACTTTGTTTTCTTCTTCTTATTATTATTATTTTTGACAAATCAATGATAGAGTGTAACGACTGTAAAATTGCACAAGGAGACGTCTTGTGTTGGTTTAGGGCGTTCCTGTTACGTTAGGCGAACCGATAGTGTTATCAGTTCCCCAGAATGGTAAAACTAACACTACCACAGTGTCCCTGCTCTTCCCCAGTTTATATATACACACACATATATATATATATATATATATATATATATATATATATGTTAATAATAATATATTAATAATATCAATTTACAAATATATGTACAGAGTATATGACTGTCTGTATAATCAAATATACTCGTAATATAATCAAAATATAGAAGTGCATGAATACACTTAAGTGCATAAAAATAATGCTAAATAAAACAAATAGATGACACAGACACTTACAATCTCTCTCACTCTCTCTCTCTCTCTCTCTCTCTCTCTCTCTCTCCCTCTCTCTCTCTCTCTCTCTAACTCACTCTCTCTCTCACTCTCTCTCTCTCTCTCTCTCTCTCTCACATATATATGTGTATTCTTTAAAATTTATATGTATTTATGCTATTTATATGTATATGTATATGTTCGTTGTCCCCGATACTGTCTTGACACGTTGATACACTTTCTTTCGCCTAATTACTGACTTTCATGGACCTAAATTACATCAATTACCGCAACGTTGTCTTAATGAAAATCCGGCAATTATAACAACAGTAAAGTAATAAAAATAACTTGCATTGCCATACCTCAGCTGAATAACTCGGAGACCATTGTACTCATTTACCATTCACTATATACTTTTAATGAATATATAACTACTTTTTTCTTTCCAGAAATTAATTTATAGTATTTATTTCATTTCCTTTTATCTTATAAAACTTTTATTTCTTAATAACTGTTTCCGAATATATTGAGACTTTTTATCCTCATCTCACAGGATATTTTAATTGAAAATTAAAAATAATGTATATTTCATCTCTTTCTTAATTTAACCACTTAAATTTAATTTTTAAATTCACACCGTAAGAATAGTATTGTACAATAATTTCATCTGATTTACGAAAAGTAGGAAAATAGTCAACATGAGTTATGTTATTGTTTTGGGATCATTTCAGAAAAGTTCTGCAGACTATGTAGAAGCTGTAATCATGAAGCCTAAACTAGAGCTGTAAGTTGTTGCTTTTTTCATAGAACGCTTCTGAAATGATCCCAACGGTGTATATTATTTTCCAATAAAGAATTTTTTTTTTTATTTATTAATTTTATACTGTACATAACTCATTTTGAACTTTTTCCGAAATACCTAGTTGCAGTACTTATATTTAAAATTTGGAACTCTCAGGCGCGTCGAAAAAGGGCCTTAAACTATTTTCTTTCTCATCTATTTTCGCAATTCCTAAAGAAAACAAAAAAAGTCTTGAAATAATTTCTGCACACATCCCAAAACTGGCTTGAACTGTTAACAAGAGTTTTACAGGCTTAAAACTCTCTTATATTGAGTATAATATAGTTTTATTAATTAATATTAGAGTAACCTAGATTGTTTTTATTAATCACACTTATTATTTTGAATGATTAATAGAACAAATATTATGATGGCAGTGATAGGAATTCGACACCTAACTTTTAGGTTTTAACTAACTGCTAAAATTTATTTTTTAATAAAAACTATTGATTTAATATTAAATTTATTTATGGTACAATCTTATTTTATACTATTTCAAATATCTACCTGGTGAATATTAAGCTGAAAATTAGATAAAAGTTACTTGTAGGATCGGCGTGTTTTGCAATATTAACTATCTATTTGATTAGTGTTATTAACACAGGTGTTTCTTATCTTTTTGTGTACTTTTCAACAAGTTTGCCATTTCAAGCTTGTTCAACAAATACTAGTAATTTACTGTTTATTCGTATATATTATCTGGCCTCTTTTCCGCCTACCCTAGATGTGTTGATCGACTATTGTGGATTACATTACAATACAAACGACAAAATTTCGATATGTTCGTTGTTATCAGGGTAAACCATCGATACTATCTACAGAAGAACAGGCTGCTTCAAAACATCTTATAAACAATGATTTTATTTGGTAATTTTGCAAGTATTTCTAATAATAATTTGATGCTTTGGCGATTTAAAAATAATTAGAGGTTACTTTTAAATATTAATTAAAAAATATAGTCAACGAGTTTACTGAACTCCCAACAACTACATAAAAAAATTACCTGCATTTCAGTTGTGTCGAAAACCCTACTTTATTCATCAGACCTATTATTAATTTCGAAGCTGAGTTTAACACTTGATTAACAACATTGTTATCAATAATTACATATTCAACATTTAAAAATGTTTTTAATACTGTATTAATATAGAAGAATAAAATTACCTAAATGAAACTATGATAAATTAATTTTATGATAAAAATTGACCTGGAAGTAAGGAGGCTACTCTTAAAAGCCTATTTTATGTTTTTTTTTTCCCTTCTAATCTGAAATATTCTCATGATCAGTAGACATAGAATAAGCGGGAGGATTCCAGGCTCTATGTGTTGATAAATTAAAAATTAAAATCATACATTAAGATTCTTCTTTACTTAGTAATGCATTCTTATTAATCACATTATACATACGATTAAATATATCCTATTAATATTTTTTGTTTTGTTTTTTTGTTACAGGTAAGAGATCATTAACAACTTTGTGATACAGTTGAAAGTGAGAGTTGCTTTTGATATTATGAATCTTATGTTAGAATGTTTAATAGAAAAAATAAATAAATAAATAAAAAAAAATGCAATTTTAATGGTCCATAAAAATTGATAAAATGGACATTGAATTAGAACCAATAAATATAGCAGTTTATAAAATGAATCACACTTAGGTTTTATGAAGTTCATATTATTATAATTGCTTTTAAAAATATGATGCACTGTGCATTTATTCTAAAATATATATTTGCTTCCAGGAATATTTTGTAACTGGTTTGATATTTCTTAATCTAACTTATAATAGTTATGAGATAATTTAAAATAGACAGATAGATCTTTTATTGTTTTTAAGGTACAATTCTTTTTAAAAAAGAGGTTGATAACTTATTACAATACAAGAAAAGAGCATTTGATGTAAAAAACAATGACAACACAAAACTTATAATAAAAATTGACTCCACAAAACATATAATAAAAATTCCCTATAATAATTAAAAGAAAATTTTCGCTTGATAACAATGAATAAATTGTATCATTAACTATTATTTCATTCATGTTTTGGCAAAAGGGGTTAAGTCATAACAAAATTGTTTTTGTATCGTCTTCCTTAAATTCATAATTTACTATAATTTATTACAGTCTCCGTTGAAAGAATATAGTTTCATTTATTATTCTAGAATAAAAAAATACAATCAGAAAGAATTTATAATGATTTTCAATAGCTTGGTAAATCGTTGTTTAAGCTTCACATTTTGATGACTTAACCCCTTTTGCCCAAACACCAGTGATTTATCAATGATAATTATTAAACTTATTCATGTCATTTATTTATAATAAATGGTATTTTTATAAATGAATGACTTGATTATATATATACAGATTTCTTATTATCTTATTAGTTAGATAGTATTGACGAGCAGGGTTGTGCATCGGACACTTAGAAATTAGTAGAAATTATTTTCTTAATTATTTCTCTTTAAGAATGGACTTAGAAAAATGGAGAAAATCCATTTTTCATCCTCTAGCAGTATTTGTCTTAATGATTCTGACAAACTTAGAGCTTACGGTATTTTAGGAGTTTTACAATGATTTTTGGAGATTGCATCTAGCCTAGTCCGATATTATTCAACCGATACATTATTATTATAATATTATTTAATCCGATAAAAGTAGAGCGTTTTTCTAGCGCACGTTAGCCCAAAGTGAACCCAACATTTTGTAATCCATTTAGTTCTGTTTTGAGATCAAGTATTACGTCCTCATATTTAAATTAGGAGTCGCTTAATTTTCTTGGTTTTATATCTTTATTACCACTTTTCTTTTTATTGCCTCATTTTATTACCTATTTTTTATTACCACTCACCCATCAACGGGAGCCTTTTCATTCCTTATTTACCCCATATGAATATAGTCACACGTTTATTGTTATAATTCCACAACGTCCGTTGTAAGATAAGAAGAAATACGTCTAGTATTTCCGTTATTTTACTATACAGTGAGTTGGCCATGGTCTGTCAAAAGTAGCTATAGAAATAACTTTTCACTACCCAACGTTTTTTTTATTTAACCTCCAAATCCAATAAAGAATACTAATGACGTCTGTCACTTCGCCTTGATATTTCATTTAATATATGATTGATTAGTTAATGAAGTATTTTTATTTGGATTTTTGCGTATTATTTTTTTTTTTTTTTGTTTAGTAACTTCTGCTTGCTCGGTTAACTTGAGTTTAATTTATTTTTTATTAATTTATTATTAACTCGGTTAATGCATTAACAATAAAAGGAAAGATTTTATATTAATTTAGCAGGAACCAACAGATTCAGGGCACCTTTTTTATGTAGTTTCTTAATTTATGCCGACCGCATTCAGTTTTAGGGTTTTCTATTTAAATAAAAAACCGATACAAAAAACTATGAATACGGAAGCAAAAATAGGATTAGTGTATTTCCTATTATATCTACTGTTTCTAAATAGTTTGCTTCCTTATGGCTGAAGGTAGGCAAGCATTTTTTATCTAATGTAAGAATGAAAAAAAAAAAAAAAAAATTAGGCATCAAGGAAATGATAGAGTTCCGGTTTAGTGCTTTTTGCTGCTTAGATTTTTCTGTGTATACGTTAAAAAAAATAGTTGGATATAACCTAGAACACACAAAAACCCTTGGTTTTTGTCCTTAGAGTATCTAAACTAATGCAACCAAATAAAAAATTATAAAAAAAAAAAAGTGCATTTTCGTTTAGAAGCTTGTCTGCTTTTCAAAGCTCGATTCGTTTGTATCAATATCAAAATATTTAATAAATTTTAAAAAGAAAAATTGGTTGGTTTGAAAAGTGAATGTTGGCTTTTATGAAATAGGATTGTGTTTGAAGTACAATATATTTTACTTTTGTCTCCTATATACTTCAATTTGAATATTATAAACAACAAAAATTCCATAGTAATCTTAGAATTGGCCGTTGCTTACCAAATAAAATTGGAAAGGAACCTGCACTGCCTACTTTTATTTCTCTCTTTTTTTATCACTTTCCTTAAATGATAACTACTTATGCTATTATAAATCGCTATCAATAATGTCTGATGTTATCAAAGTTACTTGGCTTTCACAATAATTAACGAAAACCATTTATGTCTAGTAAAAGGGAATAAAAACAGCATAACAAATAAGTTTGTCTAAAAAAACATTAATAAAAAATTATCCCCTGTATTATTAGGTAATAATTCAATTTTTAATAGTGACAGGCTTGTTACTTTCACTTATTTTTTCTTTCGCATGATCTAGAAAGAGAGCGTGTGAAAAACATGTGATGTATGTTTTAGTTGTTGACTTAAATTGATCTTAATATGAGATCGTGATGGCGATAGCATTATACAATAGTCATAGTGCGATGGCCTTGCCATTCTTCAAAGGCAGCAAAAAAAATAGTTGGCTATGCCGTACTTCGGATGGGACGTAAAATGGAGGTCGCGTGCCTGTACGATGTCAGGTGATTTTTAAAGATTCCTATCCTAATTATACCTGGATAGGCAAAATTTATGATTTCCACTGTAGCATCGTCCGATTATCCATATCAGCATAAATTGGCGTTAAACAAACGAACGAAAAAAACAATAATTGAACATGTAGCTTATATACATTTTTTTTTTGAAAGAATTATTACATTCTGCCACAATCAAGGGCATTAATATTAGGGCTGTAAGGTCACATTCACTCAATAAATATAAACCTAAATATGGGAAATAAAAAATAAAATAACAATCGGAAAAATTAAAGAACACACATTTATATCTATTTACAATATATACATTCAGCCTGGGAAACTCCAACTCGTGCTTTGCAGCCCACTTATGGAAGGCAAAGCAAGACTCTGGGAGATCCCAGTGCTTCTCTCCCAGCCGCGTCACTGTAGTCAAGAACCAGTGGAGGCTAGGTGAGTGTAGCTTATATAGCTCTCAAACTTTATCCCTTGCTTTACATAAACGATTTTATACATATTATTTACTTAATACATATAAGTTCGTACTGATTATACTACTATTACAGGTTATACAAACTATTTTCGTACAGCTATATCCAATACAAGGATTGAATATAATAACTACACGTTTGATGCCCATTTCAACATACTTTTACGTAAGGCAGAATACCTTGTTCCTGAAAGAAACAGACGCATAAATATACTCTCTGTACTGGAAGATCTAAATTATGTTGCTAAAGAGGGAGTGTACCCTGAAGAGGGACGAATAGTCCGAAACGTTGGCCAATTAATGTAATTGTTTTTAATTTTTAAATAAAAGAATTTTGGAAGAAGTACTTCACCATTCTATCAGAAACAGACGCATTTTTTCCTAAAAATCTATCGACATTAAGAAATATTCAAGATAACAACAAAGAATATTGTGATACTCATTTGGGTTAAAAAAATTTTATTGAAATAAAAATAACAATTTTCAATGCAACACAAATTAGGAAAACACTAAGATTTAAACAGGTTACAAAAATTATTATTATTATCACTTTGTAAAACAGAAATAACCATATGCCTTGAGGTTCAGAACAAGACTAACTCTCTAGTTCATCGCTTCTTATTTTTAGTTGTAAGAACACCAGCCTCGAACATTCTGGGCAGGCGTAGGTGGTACTCGAACATTTTTGTCACAAATAGGGGAAAGTGCCCTATTATGGGATGTTTGCATAATATGGGATATGTGGTTTCTGGATATAGTTTGTACAGCAACCCCGTTTTTATTCTATTTATGATTAATTTCCCATTGGCACATAACCTTGACACATTGTTAAACATTCTCATCCTGTTGGATTATTTTCAGTGAGGTGTTGTTTTAGGGTTCAATAACTTTTTTCGTGATTATTTTGACCTGATATTTTAGGCCTCAAGGTAAGTCGAATTCCCTTATAATCATTGTTTTATCTTAAACGTTGGATAATTCATTACAATATTTGCTAACTGCTTTCTTCTTTTTATTACACACTGAAGCACAATAACCTCTAAAAAAAAAAAGAAGCCACATCCCCTAATATGGGATACCCATTACTTCTTATTATGGGATATCCCATATTGGGACACCTTTTTATCAATGAAATAAAAATAGTTATTAATAGATTAAAATGATTTTAATGAAATATTACTTTAAACAATGAGTTTTTAGAAACGTGTATGTTTTGTGATAAACATTTAGAAAATGAAGAAACTAAAGTTCAATGTTCCTAATGTGGAATAACCTGCCATGAGAGCTGCCTTGAACTCATAATTCACATATTTTATTTGTAATTTGTGAAAAAATCTGTCAAATAAAGGTCTTATCAAATTTTGATTATTTGAAAACTATAGTAAATAAAAAGAAACACGTGAAAATGATACAAAATTTATTATGTAAAGTCCCCCCTCCGGTTAATCAATTTGGATGAAATGTTGGCTATCATATCTTTGGCATATACATACATCAAATACCCAGTTTGATCAAAATCGTGAAAGCCGTTTTTGAGTAAATAAAAAAAAACCCGTGAAAATGATACAAAATTTATTATGTAAAGTCCCCCCTCCGGTTGATCAATTTCGATGAAATTTTTACAGTCATATCTCGGGCATATAAATAGATCAAATGCTCAGTTTAATCGAAATCGTTAGAGCCGTTTTTGAGAAAATCGAAAAAAAAAAATTAAAACGTTATTAAATAAAGTACCCCCTCCCTTTGAGCAATTTTGATGAAATTTTTGCTGTCACATCGCGGGCATATACCTACACTAAATACCCAATTTCAGGTTCCCACGGTTTATAGTTTTTGAGCTAGTGTGTTCACACACACACACACACACACACAGACCATTTCGCGGGACTTTGTTATTTCGACTCAGGGGGTCCCAAAACGTGTATTTCCGTTGAAAACCGGAAGTCGAAATTTTTTACGATCGCAATACTTCCACTTACTATATATTTCATATATAGGTAAGTGAAAGTAAAAATGTTATTTTTTTTGTAACATAATTAACATATATGTATGTATTTTTTGACAACCTATATATAAATATATATATATATATATATATAGATATATTTTTGTTCCTCCCCTTCCTCGCCTCTTACGCCATACAGGGTTTCTCGGCCAAGGGAGAAGGTGGGGGATTAATGCCGAGTAATATTATTAAATATCCCCTGGCTCCGGGTTTTGAACTTGCTACCTTCGGGTTTCCGATCGTACGTTGCCAAGAGCATTTACAACAAAAAATTTTGTGAACATCGTCTGTATAATAAACAAATTTTGCTTTTATATCATGGTCCCTAAAACGGGATATGTATCCCATATTAGAACACCCCCCCCCCTATCCCATATTAAGAACCTATTTTCAAAAAGTACAAATTTGACTAGTTTCAAATTAACCTCGATTACTTATTTCAAAAAGGAGATATGATATGTTTTTCATTGTTGATGTGGTCTACTACTACTGCTAAATGTATAACGACATGTTTTGAATCGTCTAAGCAATTTAGGGCCAACTAATTAAGAATCCCATAATAGGGCACTTTCCCCTATGTACTATGACAGTCTGTCCCGACTGCTAGTTCGTTTCAAAAAAAAGGTATAGAAATATTCTAAACCATATGTTATTTGTTTAACGTTACAATATAATGCTTATTGTAAGTGTTAATAGTGGATCACATTGCACGTCGGCAAGAAGATGGTTGCAACTCAAAAAACTTGTTTTATTTTTAAACAATCATATTTGAAGTTTCAACTGCTTCATCTATTATATGTAACTACAAACATCGACTAGGGGAAATAGTCTTTGATTAGGTACAAATAGTCTACTATTGGGGCAGTTAGTAGCACTGGTACTTATTCTAACTAAAACGCAGCCCTCTAACTGCGTTAACATGATTATCCCCTCCATAAAAGATATAGTAACTTGCGCCTTAAGGTCTGGCCACACATAACCTCACCACAGCCCTGGCGTGCATCGGATCTGATAAACCTGGATCGGTTACCTTAACGCTAACGGAACTATTAATACAATTGTGAACATATTCTGGCACTGTAGTATGTATATTCAGTCATTCGGATTCCTCATTTATGCATACAAATGAGAAATTGATATATTTTGAGTTATAAACCTATCGTAGAACAAATAACTGGTTAAGAGTAAGATGTAGTCCTAAAACATAATTGGCATTATAATAAAGAAAAAATAGAAGTTGTAAACAACTATAAATATTTAGGAATAGGACCGACACCCCAACTCTCCTTTGAGAAACATTTCGATGAAAAATTAAGAGCCTCCAAATTTGCAATCTCATCAACATGGAAAAACCTTCTTAATAATAAAAACATACCACTCAATGCAAAATTTAAAGTATTTAATTCTGTAGTAAGAACGGTGATATGTTACGGGGCACAGATCTGGGGTTATAAAACGATTATACAGGTTGAAAAAATAAATAAATATTTCATAAAAAGATTATATTCACTACCACCTAACTGCCCGGACTATATAATATATCTTGAGACTGGAATTGAACAATTATATATATATACTTTTAATATGCATATGACATGCATAACAAAAATACTGAAATTTGAAGAAAATCGTTTACCCAAAATATTAACAAAATATGTTATGCGCAAAAAAGTTGTCTTGCTATAAGGATTTACTAGCACATTGCAATGCATACAACATAACAAAACCAGAAACCATTTATTCTTGTAGTAAAAGTAGAGAAAGTCTTTTAAATAACCTAAACTTAGATTTAAAAAAAAACAAATAACAATCGCCAAAAGCGCCACATTTCATAAAATGTACAGAAAGTTAAACTATGACTTAGCAGAAGGGCATTATATAAATAATCAAAATAAGCTGTATTTTATAAGTAAAATTATGAAAGTCAGGGGTGAAATGTTAATGTTAAATTATAGCAGATATAGAACAATTGAACAATTTAAATGTACTATATGCCAATTAGACGAAGATGAAGATATCTTTCACTTTTTAGCTATCTGTCCGACACTAGCTAAGTATAGGAAACAATGGCTAGGCAAAAATAAATTAAACCTCGGCGAAACATTAGAATATTTAATGGTAAATGTTGGGAATCATTATTTAGATATGTTATAGATGCTGAGAAAGGCAGGTATAATACATTAATAGAAGGTAATAAACAAACTGTTTACATTGTATAATTCTGTTTATAGCATAGACTTAAAATGTTTGCCCGTAGGATGTCCCATAACCATATCACAATCTTATAATGTGTATATTTTAACAGCGTTTGTACAAAGAATTTATTTTAAGTTGTTTTCATTAAAAAACCGCACACCCGGCTGATGGTCCATAGAGACCAAGTCTAATGTGTATTAAAATTGTATATAACCGTCTTTTGTTGTATATAGAAAAATATTACTTTATACTTATATATGTAAATATCTATAAATTGTGAGAAATAAACACATCTATCTATCTATCTATCTAGTCCTAAAACAGTTAAGACTCGAAATTTCATTACGTATCTTATATAAGATTCATGATAGTTGCTACGGTAATTTGCAGAATAATAATAGATTTATCTGTGTAGTGACCTAGTCAGGGTCTGGCATGTCTACATCCTAATGATGTATCTTTATGATAGAATATCATTCGATCTTCCATTTCTTTTTTCAAAAAGTGAAATTATATCGATTGTACTAGTTCTCGGTCATAGTTATTCGTTTTCTGATTGTCTTTTATTTCTTCTAAATTCCTCTACAGGAGATCCCTGTCGGGGAAATGGTGTCACCGGCTTGTGCAGATAACTACAGAATCAGCTCATTTAGTTGCTGTGCCTGTCTATATTGAAGATATAGGTCACTCTAGTCCACCGCGAAATTCCCGTCTATACCATTATTTCTAAAATGAAGACAATATTATTATACTTCTACTATCTAAATAAAGATTGTTTTCATCATAGATGTGGGATCTTTCTTAATTTCTCACATGGACCTTAATTAAAATTAATAAATTTGGACTTCCAGATTTTTCATTTGAAAATGGACGATCATTGAAATCAGAATGTCATATTTTAAGTCTCAATCATACTGTTTCTAATCCCTAAAATTAAGAGCCATTACATAAGAGAACTTTGAAAGTTTTTTTTTTTTTTTTTTTTTTTTTTTTTACGTCACATTTATGCCACTAAAGGCTAATCTAATCGGACGACGCTATACTGGGAGTCCGAAATTTTGCCTATCCAGGTATAATTAGAATAGTGATCTTTGACGAGTACGAATCATCATACAGGTTCGGGACCTCCATTTTATATCCATCCAAGGGAAGGCAAATTTCACCCGCGGTCTTATAGTTTAGTAGGTTGATATAGTTTTATTTTAAAATTTAAATTGTTTTATGCTCAAACTGCGGGTATGATTGAATCCCGATTAGATTCTTGAAGAACGATTCATTACTTCCTGCAAGTTTTCATCCTGATTAATAGGAAAGCCTACCTATAAAATACAACGGTTGAATACACTGTAAATACAATCGATATGTCAAAGTGTAACGTGAAAAAAACAAAAAAAAAAAACATATGATTGAAAATAGTTCTAGACTTGTAACAGTTGAAACAAACTGTTCTAGAACATGTTCGTGACTGTACGAGAACCTTCTACGCTTGTCTGGAACCTTATAGCCCGTTCTAATACAGAATAAATATAAGGAGCGATGGACGGGATAGACTGTCCTGAAGCTCGTATCATACGCTTATTTTTTGTGTTACTGTACAAGTTGATACTTTTTGTAACCTTGTTGATTATTTATTGTTTGTAAGGCATTGTAAATTATTATTTTATCCGAATAAAATTATTTAAACCCATATAAGTGTTACAATATTTTTGCTATTTAAGATGAATTTTTTAATTACCGGTTTACGCATTTCAAAAGCGTCTTTTACAAACTTTCGCTTTGATCAGGTTAATCTAAAGTCGGTAGAAACCTTCTATTTTAAATGACCACCAATACTTCTAGAAATCTATATAAATAAACAGGAAATTCTGTTTGCTTGTTCTTTATAAAAATCTATACCGTTTTTCCTAAATTCTCCAAATTTCTCTCATTCATACCGATGCGAACACCTGTCCATATTAAAATAGCGTAACTTCAGCCAGTCTCTGGGTTTATGCTTTATTGTTTTGTTGTGTTATTATATTTCTGTTACACGCGGATTTTGGTTTTAAATAAAAGTAAAGCCTATGAGATAAATCAAATTCCCTTATAACTCGAAAACTAAGCATCATGCAGAAAATGATAATATTTTTAAAATAAAAGCTACGGCTTCTTGTTTGAGAAAACTCCTGATGTCCTTAATTATTCAGGGTGACGTCGTTCCATGCAAAAACAAATTCAGAAGAAAAGAATTCTTCGAGGACAACATAAATTAGCATTAGTAGTCGAATAAGTTTTTCTTTTCCTTATAATTTTCTATTAATATCTATTATGTATTATTTAATAGCGCTTAAGGAGTGGTGATATTTTTGAGGAAACTTATTAAATATGTGAATACCTACAATTTAATAAGACTTTTACTCCAAAAATTGTTATTTTGGTCCATCAAATTTAAAAAAAAATGACCGTTAGGTTTCAAATTGAAAATGTTATTCAATAATGTTCATAATCGTATTTTTCCAGCATTTTTATTTTTATTTTTTTTTGTTATCTGAAAACCTCTTGCCTATCATAGGTGATATACGATATGGATTTACATTTGAAAATCTGTTTCTTCCATAATAAAATCCCAGATGAATTAGTTTTGTTTAAAAAAACTATAAATTTTAATGGACCTGAAAAAACAAAAATAAAAATGGACTACCACAACAGGATTGTTTTTTTTATTTTCAATGGGGAACCCAAAAAATCATCGCCTAAATTTCCTATAAAAATTTTTCTTAATCCGACCTGAACCTGGAATTAAAAGAATAAACGAATGACTTTTGTTTGTATGTAATAGTGAGATTTTCTTGGCAAAATAACCGCTATCGATTGACTTTGAGTCAGGTACAGAACCAGTAACACTTGAAATGCTAACTGAATTGTAATCATCATGGCAAAGTGAGGGGGGGGGGATGAGAGTTCTTTAACTTGTTTTCTCAAGCCAGGCGTTTTATGAAGGCATTAGAATTTTTAGCCAGCTAGGAGCTTTTAAATCCAGACGCAGGTATATAAAAATAAATGTCTAAGTCATTACCATTTACATGTGTTCATGTCGTGAAGCAATAAAGACGAAAAATAGCTAAGCGTCTTCCCCAGTACGTTCTGACAACACAACTTGATCTAGAGGTAGCTAATGTAAACGCCAGAGTAGGCTACGATTAGGAAAGTGGACTTGTGTTTCCGACCTCTTCATTGGCTCATAGATATTTAAAATATAAAATTAAATTAAAAAAAAAATAATCAAATAAGAAAATCTGCGTGTAATTAATACTGTACAGTTTTACGGAAAATGGACCTTGGTTTCTAAAATTTGAGGAGCATAGAATAGAATAAATGTTAAACGAACCCGAAGATCCGATGCCGAAACCACCAATCGCTCCCTACATACCTCCATCCACCTCCCCTCGTCCAATCCCAAATTCACAAGATCTGATTTCACCGAAACCTCCCACCTTCGCTTAGGCCTACTCCTAGGACGTTTTCCAGTCGGCAAAGCGTTTATCAATCAATTAGGTATTCGTTCGCATCAAAGACTCACAATTTCTAATGCCCTCTTTAACCGACGCGCAGCTATAACTTCGATTACACTTACCGAGTAAAGCTCACGCAATTCTTTACTTTGTAACCGTCTAAATTCTCCTGTTGAATCACTTTTCTTCGGCCCAAAAATTCTATGCAGAACTTTATTTTCAAAGACCTTAAGCCGTACCTGATCCTTTACTGTAAGCGGCCATGTTTAACATCCGTAAAGAACCGTCGGAAGAATTATAGTTTTGTAAATTCTAATTTTTAAATTTCGGGACAGAAGGAGTGAACTAAGTAATTTCGCAACCTAAAAATATCAAGAATTTCCCGCCTTTAGCCCTTCTTCTATTTATTGTAGATCCTAAATATCTAAATTTTCCACGGCTTCAAACATTCCCTCATCTAAAAAATTGAGTATCTGATGAAGATAATGAAGAGTTAACCTAATCCAGAAAATGACATTGTACAAGATTCAAAAGATGCTGAAGTCGGTAATCTTAATAATGAGACTCGTGTGGGACTGAGGATTTGGCACTTTGAAGTTATATTAAATTTGTAAATTCCTCATGAAAAAACATTCATTTGATTAGTATTCTGCAAGCTACCATGAATTTCGATATGCAAATTAAAATTATTTCGAAAAATGGATGGCTACAGTATTCAGTGAACTAGAATTTAACGATTTTTTGAAAAATCACCCATTATTGTTTTTTCGATTATTCATGAATTCGAATTAGGTTTGCTACACATCACGTGGTTCTGTACATCTTTTGCAAGCTATTCAATTCTTTTAGAGCGTATGAAAACAATGTAATTTAGTTTTCTTTTTGAAATCCTAATTTACCTTTTCAATTTGGTATTAAGATTCCGTCTTGTTAGAATTTGGTAATCATCTATTGATACATTCTTGTATCATCACCAGACAGCACGGTTTTGTTCTTATTGTTTATCCTTTGTTCTGATGATCCCGTTGTCATATATTAACCTTTTTTCAATAGATTCATTAATGGAAACGAGCGATTTAGCGAATATCGGCTAGTTCATTGAAATCGAAGAAGAATTCATTACCATTTAATTAATAAACCTAGTTGTTCATCGATAAATAATCGCTTAGTTGCTATTTGTGAGGAAATGACAGTGCTGAAAGTAATGTTAATGTCTGACAACGAGATAACAATGTGATCCGTAACAAGTGTATTGTGATGATATATGTTCTCCCCGAGACGTTGACAACAATATTTAATAAATTATATTAAGAAACGATATTATTTACGACCACTAGCTAACATAATTGATCTACAATTTTTTTCGGTAATATATTAATTAAATTGATTAGATTAATTTAAAAATCTGGCGTGGTGTCAAATCTGGTAATTTTCACTTACCAACCAATTTAGAGTAAAAATCGACGTGTTTTGATAAATGTGTAAACGTCATTTAGCAACTTTACAGAAAATAGGGTTTTCCATATCCTTTTGTTTTTCTCCATTCATTCAAGACTATTATCCTTATAATTATAATCAATCGATCGATTTATTTTTAGGTACATTTTTATTTTTAGGGGCCTAAAATTATCCTAATTTCATAAATGTATATCAATAGCGCTCCAATTCAGTTCCAAGACTCCATAAAAAACCTTAGTCTCACCTTTGATAATCATCTCACCTGGAACCACCAAGTATCCCAAATCACCCGAAAATCCATTGCAGTCCTAAAACAGCTCCTTAGATTCCCCAGATGTTTCCCCAGGAGTACCCGCCATCTCCTAGTTTCCTCTCTCATCCTCCCTCACTTTGACTATGGATGCCTGGTATACGAAGGGTTGTCTGGGGAACTAGAGATCAGATTAAAAAGATTAATGGACCGCTTTATCAGATTCATTCTCGATCTACCCAGACACTCTCACGTCTCCCAATTGTATATTGATCAAGGTTTTCTTTTTCCTGAATCCAGACGACAATATTTCCTTGGTCCCTTTCTATTCCAATCCTTTAGAAGAAAAAAACCGACCTATATCCTCGACCTCCTTACACCTCGTTCGTCCATCCACCTATTAAACAGAAAGATCTCATCCTACCGACCTGTATGTTCCTACCAGTAGAACAGCCTCCTTTGAGCGATCCTTTACCGTACGCGCAACCCATCTTTGGAATTCCTTTACTAACTCCATTCGCAGCGCATCCTCCTTGGCATCATTTAAATACTATTTATTCACCCATCTTCTAATAAATAATCAATAATCAATCTTCCGAACAAAAATAAAAATGGTCAATATTTAGAACTATGAGTAAACAATTATTTCTATTTTTATTATCCTATATATAATGTATAATTTCATCCCACTGATCTAATTTTAGTCGGACAAATGTACTACCACAAGTTTCATTTTTGTTATTCTTAGGGAATATATGGTATTGTACTTCACAAGCGATAGAAGTAAACGAACTACCCTATTTCACAAAATCCGACTTTAACATCATTTTCCTCTAAATATATTTTTTGCGTTTAGTTCACTTTAGCGTTACACAGACCATAAAATATATAACTGGCCCAAAGTACTCAACACAATCAAATCTTGGTATCTACCATCCCAAGAGCTTTCTTGGATGAGTTTTGACGTGCCATCAAGTTCTTCGGTTGCCACTCGACTTTATGACCCTGGAAAGATGACTTCCTCTGGAGGAACCGACGGGCGATGAAGACAGGTTTCACTCTCTGTTAAGGTCAGGGCTCCCCGGCCCGGTTCACTTTCACCATCTTGCACTTTCAGTACCGCGCCTACTTGACATCTGATGGCCATTATTGTTTATCTCTAACACCAGTGAAACCGTCTTAAGAAAAATATTTATTAGCTAATCAGAGACGTCTATTGTTTTATTTTAGTAATTCTATTAATGTTTAAACAATTTTTTGGATGGTTTGATAATAAAGAAACTTATAATAATAGGGAATATCAAACTGATTAGTAATTTATTTTAGTTTTGAGTAACACAAGATAATTTGTGGCGTTAATGAACATACATAAATAAAACATATTGTAATATCACTAACTCTTTTTCAGTTTTGTCTAAAAAAAATTTGAACTAATATTGACTTTTGTTGCTCGGATTCTCGTGATTCCCGTGCAATTGCATCTTTTTATTGGAATGTCAGAATAGAGCGAACCCAAGTTAATTATCCGAATCAAGACTAATGGGATGTTTTATTAAAGTTTTATACTGCGAAATATTTAGATAAGAATCTTTTGATGATAGGCATTTGCGATAGGGCTGATTCCAAATCAAGAGCTCTAAACCGATAGTTTTTGTGTTATTTGTTGTATGCATCAATGTAAAGAAAAACGATATTTATATTTTTCCAAGTTAAGTTCAGTTATAAATTTTTTAAGAAGAAAAAAGCTGAAGCGATGCGTTTTTGAAATAGATTTGTGGCTATTTTTAAATTTGAGTTAGGAAGTTGGAACTGTTATCATCTCTTACAGCATTATCTACTCTTTCTTTTGATATACCACATGGCCATGATCTGCACGAAATGGGGTTTACTGCACGAAATTTCACGTTTTGAAGTTTTGTTGCTCGAAATTGCATTATTTGATATTTTGAAGAAAAAAAAATATTAAAAATTGTAATTTTCTTTAATACACATCAAAAAAATAGTGAAAAAATAAATGTGAATATCATAGGGAAAAAAATAAAGGGAACTTTGGAGATGAAAAAAAAACACAAATCTCCGTTTTCCCAGAACTAAGTGTTCAGTGGTTCCTGGATGTTGACATTTTGTTTCTCAGTTCTCATAGTTCTGTCATTATTAAACTATCTTCTGTCGAGTATATAATTACTAACATTCCTAAAATTGGAGCAAGTGAGCGAGAGTGATTTAAAAATAAGCCTACGCACCAGATATTGCATCTAGTGATTCCATAATTTGAGTAGTATCTTTCCTTTTTTAAGATCTTCCTATTTCCAATATATGTAATCACAGCCCACATGCGAGTATTTTAATATGTATTCTACATTTTGCAGTTGCTATTTTAAGTAAATATTTTATGCTCCGATTTTTTTTCAAAAATATATCAATAGTATTATACAAAAGATCCAAAATTGAGTGATTTTACCAAAACGATAATTATAAAAATAATCTGTAAAAATAAATTTACTGTCCGCTACTTATTTTTTTTCCAAGCTGTATTTGGTTCACAAAAATAATTTAATGCCTGATTTTCAAGCAATACATTTTTATTGCATGTTTCAGCACGTTTTCAAATTTTTACTGCACCGAATTCCGAGCTTTACTTATCACGCAGGACGTTTCTGTTCTTAGTATTTGAAAGTTTGGATTAAAAATATATTGGTTTTCGTTAGTCTACTAAAACGTAAATGTAGGAGGCTTCACTAGATAAATTGTTGGTACTTCTTTCTATTTTTAAAATTTACTGCGTTTCACTCCGTTCTTATCGCTATTTGTAGAACTCTTCGTTTTTCAAGAAAATAAGGGAATCTAAAATTGCGTGCTTATGTTTAAAAACTATTTCATTCTTTCATCATCAATTAAAGAATACGAAGCGATTGGGTGTGTCCCACCAGAAATTCCTGATCCGGGAGTTGGTCTTGAGTATTAATTTTATAAAGTTCTTGGGCTCATAAAAAGAAAGATTGATTATGGGTGTTGGTAATTTAAAAGTTTAACTTATTTAAATTTCGTTGTGAAATTAATTTATTATTTTTTTTTTTAAGAATTTTGAAGTTATATTAATATATTTTATTTGACTCCAGTATTGTACAAATATTACTATGACAGCACAAGTATTTTCACAATTGAGTCTAGAATGATTATCATGCAAATACAAGCCAAATTTTCGCCTATTCAGGCATCTTCAGAGCTACAAACGTTCTACTAAGATAGAAACAGACTGAAACCTTCCCAGATGGAAGGAGTGGATGGTTTCAGTGAATGGAGCATGGATATGCAGTGTTTTTTATTAATTTTTACTTTCACTTACCTATATATGAAATATATAGTAAGTGGAAGTATTGCGATCGTGAAAAATTTCGACTTCCGGTTTTCAACGGAAATACACGTTTTGGGGTCCCCTGAGTCCAATTAACCAAGTCCCGCGAAATGGACTGTGTGTGTGTGTGTGTGTGTGTGTGTGTGTGTGTGTGTGTGAACAGACTAGCTCAAAAACTATAAACCGTGCGAACCTGAAATTAGGTATTTAGTGTATTTATATGACCGCGATGTGACAGCAAAAATTTCATCAAAATTGCTCAAAGGGAGGGGGTACTTTATTTAGTTACTTTTTAAGTTTTTTTCGATTTTCTCAAAAACGGCTCTAACGATTTTGATTAAACTGAGTATTTGATCTATTTATATGCCCGAGATATGACTGTAAAAATTTCATCAAAATTGATTAACCGGAGGGGGGACTTTACTTAATAAATTTTGTATTATTTTCACGTGTTTTTATTATTTACTCAAAATCGGCTTTCACGATTTTGATCAAACTGGGTATTTGATGTATGGCATAAGCCAAAGATGTGATAGCCAACATTTCATCAAAATTTAACAACCGGAGGGGGCACTTTATTTCATAACTTTTTTTCCAATTTTTCGATTATCTCAAAAACGCCTTTAACGATTTTCATCATATTCGTCATGTTTAATGAAAATTAGGTGTTATTTAATATCAGGTAAGCGCTATCATTATTCAAATGTTCTGAGCAAATGAAAACAAAAATAAGAAATGAACTTAGAAAAATGAGTAAACTTTGAGGAGTGGCATTAACAAAACGCATTAATTTCTTATCTAAGTCAGTTGGTAAGTGAAAGTTGTGTGTTGTGCGCACGCACCAGATTTTTTTTTTAATGTTTGTTATCTAAACTAATTTGAATGATGGCAACTCTGTACATTTCCATGTTAGCTCTCCTTCCAAATGGGAAGGTTTCAGTCTGTTTCCATCTTGCTTGTAGAACATTTTTATCCCTGAAGATGCCTGAAAAGGCGAAAATTTGGCATGAATAGGTGAGTTTTGGAAATAATACGAGACTTTGAGGCCTTACCTTCTATATCTATAATTCTAAAAGTCTAATCTTACATACTTGTTTAATATATTTTTATTAAAATTTAAAACTGTATTTACATACAATACACATAAAAATAAATGTAGTAAAATAAAAAAATAAAAGTTTTGAATAAGCACGTAGGGAAACCATACACTGATAGTACTTAACAAATATCCAACGTAAAAGATCTCGAGGTGATCTTCTTTTCAGACACCTTGGAGGATTGTCTGGAATAGAGGATGCGAGGGTGGATACATGTCGGTTCAGATGCGTCTGGAGTTCACTATGAATGGACTAGTAATTTAATTAGTTAGTAATAAGTAATTTCGAACGATAAGTGCAAATTAATACCTTCAAAGTAAGTAATTGAAGCATGGAAATGCAAAAGGGTATAAGTGCCTTAGAAATTTTTCCAGAAATGACATGAATTAATATCCACTTGGGTGAACTACGTTTGGCGCTTACACCGATGCCATCTTTTAAAGGTTCAAAAAAAAAAAATCTTTTTTTTTTTTTTTGGCACTATACCCTAGAAATACCCGTTTGTATTTCCACACTTCAATTTATATAAAACTATAACTTTAATCTGTAATAAATAATTACCTTTTTATAATTTGATAGCCCACCTTGTAAGTGTATCTGTTGGAAATTTTTAATATTCCACCAACCATTAGTTTGTCACTATTAATCGTTTTATGTAAAGAACATACGTCATTCATTTTCCACAAAAGTCTACAAAGAAACAACAGTGAAGAGTGGCAATGAAATGGTTCCACAACCAATGAAAAATGTGATAAATGTTGATTTTGGAATGACGTATGTATTTTATATAAAACAATTATTAGTGACAAACAAATGGTTGGTGGAATATTGAAAATTTTCAACAGATAGTCCTAGAAGATGGGCTAAGAGCACCAATCGTTGGGTGAATAAAATAAATGATAAAGCATGGAAGGGATTACTTTTTTATAAAAACCTAATAAATAAAACTCTTCCTCATAAAAGTGGAAATTACAACAAGTATAAGATATTTTTAATATAAAATATTCTTTGTTGAGAAAAAATATTTCCCGGAAACATGGTTTCTTCAACATGGTTTATTTAGCTTCCAGACGCCCATATTTGAGGTATTTCTAATAAGAAAGTCGTTCAATTAGTCTGCCATGACGACACATAATGTCATCGACAGAAATAGCAATCGCAATGGAAAGAGTGACCCTTGACATTGTTATCTACAAATAGATCAGAGAGTCCCGGAGAGCGTAGCATTGACCCCCAGTAGAAAGTTCACTAGGAGAGCAGGGACAATTAGCGAACTGTCACATTCCTCCGAAGCCACTATTTTTGGAGAGCTTTCGAAAGTCCAAATATTCGCCAATAACTGCACTAAATATTTCTTCAGGAAGAGTTCGCGGTATTATCGATAAAGACATAAAGTCTCACATTGTCGTTAATCCATTTCTGCGAGTCCGATGGTTGCTAATCAAAATAGGAAGAGTTAAAGGAATTGATGCATTTAAATGGAAAAGGTTCTTAGTGCCTGTGATAACTCCGGGGAGCACCCCTTTGAAACCAAGAAAAACGGTTTTTATTGAAAAAAAGTAGTATATAAATTGCTTTTGTACCATAAAAAGTGAACCAAATTAATGTTGCTCATACGTAATATACTAGCCGTTGAATGTAAACTTTCAGTGAAATCGGTATATTGATATCTTATTTCTAAAAGGAGAAAACCGAGTTTAATGTTGAATTTTTAGTGGTTTTTAAAATACCCATAACTTCTATGGAATTTGAATTTTCTTTTGGATACTCGGTGGTATGAAAGCCCACCCTCAGACAAAAAAAAAAATTCTAGTCTTATTTGTACTACGACCACATAAAAAGATCAGTTAAATTCACTTGCGCCTTTTTTAGAAAAGTATGTTTTGTATATGTTTACAGAAAAATTGGCAATGTTTGGCCATGTAATCTGCTCTAAATGGTACAGGTACATTTACAAGCACCTTCTAATCTATAACATAAAACGATTACATCTATACATAAGGTTTTCACTTATAAATGTATAATGCGGTATAAAATTTTCAGTTAATTCGTCAAATCAATTTACACTCGTTAAAATATTTGGACTATACTTTAAGGTGGACTTTGCCATTTTCCTCACAACAAAACAAGAAGGACTGAATTAGACTTGTAATGCTATATGTAATGCTATATGCTATATGTAATGCTATATAGATTGTAATGCTATTGATTGTATGCTATATATTGTAATGCTATATATTGATTGTCTAGAGAAAACATAACTTTACCTTAAGTAAGGCAGACAAAGCCGATTAGCAACACAAGAGCAGAGTCATACTGTTTCTTTCCTAATTCCTTTACCCTCCACAACAAAAATGCCTGAATAACTATAGGAAGAAAATTAATTAAATTATTAAAATAATTATTTCTAGATAAGTGTTTGCAGGAAAAGTCATAAAATCTTACCCTTACGAGTGTAAATTGATATGACAAATCAAGTGAAAATAAATCGGTTGGTTTTTCTTTTACAAAAAAAGTCTGTATTTATTCGTTTTAAGTTTAATGAAGAGCAAATACGTATGTGATTTCAGCTATTCAGTAGTTTTTTCATCTCTATTAATCAACTGAAAAAGAGAAACAAAATTCTGTTTACTTGTGAAACCACTTATTCGATAACAGGTACATACTCAAGGTTTTCAATAAGGCTATTCAAAATTTTATACCGCAGTATACATTTATAAGGGAAAACCTAATGTATAGATGTAATCGTTTTATGTTATAGATTAGAAGGAGCTTGTAAATGTACCTGTACCATTTAGAGCAGGTTACAGGGCCAAACATTGCCAAATTTTCTGTAAACATATACAAAACATACTTTTCTAAAAAAGGCGCAAGTGAATTTAACTGATCTTTTTATGTGGTCGTAGTACAAGTAAGACTAGAAATTACCCCAGTGATAACTCCGGGGAGCACCCCTTTGAAACCGAGAAAAACGGTTTTTATTGAAAAAAAGTAGTATATAAATTGCTTTTGTACCATAAAAAGTGAACCAAATTAATGTTGCTCATACGTAATATACTAGCCGTTGAATGTAAACTTTCAGTGAAATCGGTATATTGATATCTTATTTCTAAAAGGAGAAAATCGAGTTTAATGTTGAATTTTTAGTTGTTTTTAAAATACCCATAACTTCGATGGATTTTGAATTTTCTCTTGGATACTCGGTGGTATGAAAGCCCACCCTCAGACTAAAAAAATAACAAAGAAAATTCTAAAAAATATTGTGTTCTTCCATGTTTTTTTGCATACTAACGATAACTATCTATTAACACACCAGAAACCTGGATTTGGGTAAGCAAAAGGACATTTATACCGAAGCAATGTTAACGGGAATTGTTTCCTTGGTTTTTAAATTTTATTAAGAAGGTAATAAAAAAGATCCTATCAATTTATCTGTAAAATTGTGGAAATGGCAGATTTATGTCCGCCAAAAAGCAATTATTGACCACTGTGCAGCGGTTCGAATCCGCCCTGGGAGGGTTGACTTTTATTTCGTGGAGGTCCCTCGGAATAAATCTTGACGCTCCCACCATGGTCAGAATAGGTTGGTTACACCTCTAGAGTAACCCTCCGTACGCCAAACATAGGCAGGTAGGGTTACCGAACAAAAAAGATACGGTTAAATTTTTGGAACGATCTTTGGAACTGGACGTTGCTTCACTTTTTGGACGACAGTGACAACTGAAATGGTTCAAACAGACCGTTTTACAAGGCTAACCAATTGGGATGATTATTAACCGGTTATTATCATTCTTATTAGTCTATAAAAAGGAATATTTTTTTTTTCGTCGTCAAGTATTTACAATATTATTCTTGTTAATTTCATTCAAATTTTCCTGAGAGGGGAAATAAATGAAAATTTCTTCATTAAATTGTGTTCCATTTTCCGTTACCCACTGACGTATGCTTGTACTCCTTTCTCAAAAATTATTCATCGGAAACATGTCCATTTGTTTATTTGCAATGCAAAGCTATTATCGGTAAAAACTAACTTTTCTAGTTTCTTGTCCGCACATAATATTATCCCTGTAAAAAAACTAAGAGATTAATATTATAATAAGAAAATTTAATGAAAATGGGCGGAAAAGTATTATTAAAAAATATATACATGTTTATAAGAATTAAAGCTTGAAAGTACCAAGAGTTGGTTTTGTTTTCACTATAAATACCTTATAAATAAGCCGCTCGTTTTTCCAGGCGTATTAATTTTCGCGTGATAAGTGATTTTGAAGATTTTCTTATATCATGTTGTATTATTAATTTTGATTTTCCTTTCGAATTCAACGTTTCGGGGTTCTGCCCCATCATTGATAGAATAAAACCATTTCATCACGTTACACTTCAGTGTTTTCAAAAAGGTGTTCCTAAATTTTATTTTTATCTTTTAAATGTTTAAAATATTTTAAATTGCTTAATAATAAATATATTACGGTGAAAATTTCTGCACATTCCCAAGTATAAAAAAAAAAATAATGTAGCAATAAAAAATGAACAACTAATTATTTATGGAATTCATGGAATTAAGCTTACTGTCTATTGTTAATATTTTAACATTCAGAAATAATTGGTTATCAAATTAAGACTATTTCCTCACCATTAAATTTATTGCTTATTCTAAATATACTAAATCAAATTACTTATAAAGATATTCATTGGACCAGGGAAAATACATCTTTATTAGCATAAATCGTTTTACATCCAGAACTAAACTGTTGAACTGCATAGATAAGAGATTGATATTAAAACTCTCGTAAAATGAACCTAACTTTTATACTTATACGTTTTTTATTTATTTATAAGTGTCAATCTGAGTGTTAATTTTGCACAACAAATAGGAAAAAATTATTTTGCTTGATTTTTCAAATACAAATTTTTAATTATATGGATTCGAAGTTCTTTTTAGAAATATGTGGTTTCGGGTTTATTTAAATCATGATTTTTGACAAGGTACTTCCTACAAACACCAAGAGTATGATCAGAACTAGGAATTACAATAGTAACTCTAAAAGAGTTGAGGATTCGAAGAAAATTCGGCTTTTTTTTAAGAAACTATGTACTATCACTTAATAATGAAGTAAAATACCGTTTCTCCATCGCTTTATCCGGAAAATCGTTATATCGGGAATCGTTATGGAACTATTTTACTGTAATACCTCCTTCCCTATTTTTTTGCGGCCTTATACATTCATTATCTTTAGGAACATATTCAGGTTATTTCTAAACTATTAAAATTCATTTCTAACTATTCAGTTGTAAAATTTTGATGATGGATACTCAGTTCATATTGTTTGATCTCCAATAATCCCTTTCACACTTTCTGTAAATTATCAGATCTAATGGACTTTCATAAATATTTATTATTATCTGTATTTATTTTTGTTAATTTGAGCTAATTTTGAAACGTCTCGAGCCTTCTCTCCTGCCTGACCTAATACAATAGACGTATGAAAGGGAAAACAGGAGCTCGCCGACTTTGGCATTGCACGGGCTCAAATAAACCCCGATCTGGATCTATTTATAGTTCTAGGCTCGGGAGGCCAACTCTCTCATATAACTATAGTGTTAATTATAACACTCTACTGATTAATCGTTAACTAAACTATACCTATATCATGTTTCCAATGATAAGATTTTATAATAATATTGCTTATCGTAAGAAAAAAAAGGTCAACGGAATGGACAAGTATTGTATGTAATGTTCTTTTAACGATTCTAGAGTTTAATGCTATACAATTAAGGCCATAAATCTAGGGTTACTTTATTTAAGTAAAGAAAAAAGTATAAATTTTGGAGTCACGTGTGGTGTTGTGGTTAGCATGGCAACCTACAATACTAAAGATCGCGGGTTCGATTCCAGCGGTGGCCCTAGGATTTTTTAATGGGAGTAAAAAATCGTTAGCTATGCCGTCCCTCGGATAGAACGTGAAATGGAGGATAGGCAAAATTTAGGACTCCCACTGTAGCATCGTCCGATTAGCCTTAGTAGCATAAAAATGGACGTTAAACAAACAACAATAATAAAATTTAGAATAAGTAATAAAAAAAAATAATTTACATACACTTGGTAAGTGTTGTCAGCTTATATATGTTTAACCTTTTACATCCTTTATCCATCATGTCTTTAGCTTTTTTTTTTTTTTTTCTTTTTTGTAGGTAGAAGATGGCTCGTATTTTAATAATTTAAATTTATGCAGTAAAAAAAGTTATTAATCTTTCAAAATATGCTTCTCTTAGTTATTAGTGTGAGGGGTTTATTATTGTTAAAATCTTAATAATTTATTTTAAGTAAAAAATTATTTTAAACTATATTCATCCAAAATCTTATGAAAATTAATATTTAGATAAGAATCTTTTGATGATAGGCATTTGCGATAGGGCTGATTCCAAATCGAGAGCTCTAAACCTGTCGGTTTTTGATAGTTTTTGTGTTATTTGTTGTATGCATCAATGTAAAGAAAAACGATATTTATATTTTTCCAACTTAAGTTCAGTTATAAATTTTTTAAGAAGAAAAAAGCTGAAGCGATGCGTTTTTGAAATAGATTTGTGGCTATTTTTAAATTTGAGCTAGAAAGTTGAAACTGTTATCATCTCAGCCTTATCTGCTCTTTCTTTTGATATACTACATGGCCATAATCTAAAAATATATTATCTTTCAAAACAAAATAAAATCTTCTTTTAAGCATTTAGAAAAGTATTCCTTTTGAAATGGGTTTACAAGATAAAAAATTTAGATGTATATAATGGACGACCTTAAAGAAATTAGGTAAGTGTTATACGCCATTTTATCTTGTGAACTCATGGTTTCGCCAGTTTGAAATTTAGCACAGTTTTAGTCATTATACACATATATGAAAAAAAAATCTGGTGCGTGCTCGCAACACACAACTTTCACTTACCAACTTACTTAGATTAGAAATTAATGCGTTTTGTTAATTGCCACTTCTCAAATGGACAGAACGGCTTTAATTATGAATAATGGTCTGTCATTAATGGCGTACTCCGCATGCGTGGGCTCAACGAGTTTTATGAGTTGACTGAATATTTTTCTCCTCTTTATGTTTTCTTTATCTTTATCATATCTCATAATTAGCCATTTCTTATTTTTAGGCGTAACGAGAGACAGTTAATTTCTCCATGTAAACAAAAACAGAGGCACTTTATATGAAAGAAACAAACAAACAAAAAAGGCCCCCCCCCACAAAAAAAAAAGCTCCCTCAGAACATTTTAATAATGATAAAGCTTACCTGATATTAAAGAAAACCTAATTTTCATTAAACATGACGAATTTGATAAAAATCGTTAAAACCGTTTTTGAGATAATCGAAAAAAAGGTAAAAATTGGAAAAAAAGTCATGGAATAAAGTGCCCCCTCAGTTGGACCAATTTTGATGAAATGTTGGCTTTTACATATTTGGTATATACATACATCAAATACCCAGTTTTTTCAAAAACCTTAAAGCCGTTTTTGAGTAAATAAAAAATATGTACACGTGAAATTGGTACAAAATTTATTAAGTAAAGTCCCCCCTCCGGTTGATCAATTTTGATGAAATTTTTACAGTCGTATCTCGGGCATATAAATAGGTCAAATACTCAGTTTAATCAAAATCGTTAAAGCCGTTTTTGAGTAAATAAAGAAACCACGTGAAAATGATACAAAATTTATTAAGTAAAGCCCCCCCTCCGGTTAATCAATTTAACACACACACACACACACACACACACACACACACACACACACACACACACACAGACCATTTCGCGGGACTTGGTTATTTCGACTCAGGGGGTCCCAAAACGTGTATTTCCGTTGAAAACCGGAAGTCGAAATTTTTCACGATCGCAATACTTCCACTTACTATATATTTCATATACAGGTAAGTGAATGTAAAAAAATGAAATATTTACATATTTTTTTAATATCAAATAGAAGGCTTTAGTTAGTTGAATTTTTTCGTTTTTTTATTTAAAGATATCATATTTTATGTATTATGGCGATATAGTATATAATTGAAATATCACAGAAAAATCCGGACCAGATTTCAAACCTAAAGATATAACCCCAAAATCATTTCAAAACTTTTGATTTATTTGTAAAAATCAAAAAACCTGAGGTCCAAAAAATCTAAAATTTAGTATTTTTCTTTACATTTCGCTTACATGGATGCAACATATAACATAAAATTATCAAAATCCAAGACCTATATTTTTTCTACGAATCAATCACTTTTTCTATCTAATTTTTAGAAATTAGTTTTCATACGGCTAGGGAGCGATGATGCTCAACGTTCGGTTCAGGACATTATAATGAAAGATGGGATGTGTCTATCTAGGAAGTTATAATATATAAACTTAATAAAAGAAGTCTTGTATACTATAAATAAATTTTAAAAATGAATTTGAACACTTCGTTCGATTTTAAGGATAATTAATTCTATATAAGTAATTACGAACCTATGTAAGCAATATCTGCTCGAGGCATAAACGCCAGAGAATTACATTTAATGTGTTGACAAAATGATATTTCATCTTCCTACCTAAGTTGGGTATACCCACATTTCTTGTTAATATTGCACGAATCTATTAATAGTATGCAAAATGAATTACTGTAAAATAAGGAAAAAATTAAAGAGGTTAGTCACTACCCGACCTACTCAGAACTCTAACAGTATGATATTTATATTTATTCAATTCTGCAACCGGATCTCGCTTGAGATAATGTTTATCATTAACTCTGCTAACTCCGGATGCAAAACACCAACTCCATCCGTTAATTCGGTTCCACTTATATCTTATTTAAACATTATGTTTAAATCACGTGTAACTAACTAATTAGAAGCAATTTATAACTTAGCATCAACTCGGAAGTGGCATCTGTAAGGGTGATTCTCATATGAATTGACCATTTAGTGTCCCTGGTCTTTACATTCGTTTTTCACATATTTTTTCATATCCAAAAAAAATTTTTGGATATTTATCTTATACTTTTCTGTTGTAGCAATACGATGGTAACATTTAAATGAACCTAGGCATCATAAAACAAAAAATATTTCAATGTGAAGTTTGTAAATGTCATGAGTGTTACAGTCCCCAAGCTGGTTAGGCTAAGTTCAACACATCCTGAAATGAACCCCTGATAATTGATTAAATTTGAACAAGGAGGTATTTCATTGTAATACGGTGGTGTTTCAAGGTATGAATGATGTTTTTAGTTACCTCTAATACCTCTATTACCTCTCTAATACTTCGAATGTAAGTCAGGAAAATGAATCTGTCTGAGTGTTGTCGGCTTTTCTGGGACACTGTTCTTTAAAAATGTTGGGAATGGCCGTGATAACCTTCGTTTATAACACCGGCTATCAGTCGATGTAAAAACTTGGAGATGAAAGTATCTAATAGGCAGTTATGAAATCCCATGTAAAATAATGTATGTCTCAAAAATTAGTCGTCACGAGTGTTACGTTAATTGCATGTATCAGCGTTCATTGAAAATTCTGAATGATACGGGCAAAAGATGTTGGTTAGGGACCTTTTTTCGAGTTCATCCTCTCATATATGTCCGACACTTATTTTAGCTAAGGGTGGAGATTTTCTGTGAAAATGTCACGAGTGTTACGATAAAAACACTCGTGACGGAAAAATAATAGTTTTGATGTATTGTTATGTTTTAATGCCTATATGATTTATTTCTTTTGTATAGCCATTTTAAGTTGTAGAAAGGAGCAATTGAGAATAGAAAAATAGACGAAGGATATAATGCGAAATATATTCTTTATAAAAAAGAGATGTTGGTGAAGAGAAGGAAAATAAACAAAATGATAGCTTGTTGAACTAGAACTATTCAATCTACTCAGCTTGTGAAAATATTGCTGGGTTTTTAACTTTGACAGCTAAGGAGTGAACGAATTAATTATCGGTGAATCGTTGACACCATCCTCATTTCAAAAACTGAGTAAAAACTCTGCGGAAAAATCATATATAGTTCGATTAACGAGATGATCAATGAGCTGCAAATATCCGAAGAAAAACCCAAGCCGTGACAGAATGACTTATTCTTAGGTAAACTAGCGAAAAGAATAGGCTACTGAGCTTGGCAAGTAAAGCAGTAGGACTGACTAGAAGCTATCTCAGTGATTATTGTACACAAAAGGAAAAAAAGATTCGACACCTTAAAAGAGTTATTACACTGTGATATGGAGTACCGGGAGTGAGCGAGAATAAAAATAAAAAAAAAAGCATTACAAAAAATAAATAATTACAAAATAATACAGAAACGCTCGTCAGTAAACTCATTTTTGAGTTCGAACTGACAAACTTTGTTCAACTTTGTATTCTTAAACATCTTATTGATGATATTCACATCAAATTTTAATCACAACGCTGAATTTTTTAAACCCAAAATTCAATATCTAAAAAAGTCAAATGGTAAAATTAAATGAGAATCTTAATAATATCTTAGAATATCTTAGAAAAATATACATAATTGTACATCGACGATCATAAAAATGTCTTTACCGAAATAAATTATGACACATTCTGGGTAGAAAACCACCAATGAAGTGGAAGTGTAAAATATGTAAAGCAATGTAAATCACTATCAAATAATACCAAAATACCTCTAATTCCTTTGAAATAACAAAATCAGGGTCTCTAATACCTAGTCCTGCCTTTCCTTGCTAAATAAAAAAATAAAATAATTTTAGGCATTCTGCGAATAAGGTTGGCTACGAGATTTTGATTCACGTATGCAGGTGACCTGACGCAAGAAAGCGAGAATATGCTGCGGATTTGGGAAACAAAAGTGCTAAGACAAATCTTTGGACCAGTGGAGAGTAATATACCTAAATGGCGAATGGAGAGTGAGAAATAGCAAAAAGCTACGATAACTCTACAATGAAACAGACATTGTCAGTCTATTGAAATCTAGCTGTATGAGATGGCTAGGACATGTGGAAAGGATGGTAGGAGACAAAGTCGCAAAAAAAAATGTTATACGGCAAACCAGGAGGCAAGAGAAGGAGAGAAACCAGAATGCAATAGATAGATGACGTAGAGAATGATCTGTTTAGGATGGTAATATGAAATTGGAGAAACGCAGACAGGGAGGATTGAAGATTTATTATCGAGGAGGCCAAGGAGAAAAAAAAAAAAAGAAAAAAAAAGGTTTGGAGAAATCTGATCTCATTCGCGTAGTAAGGCTCTGCGGTAGTTCTGTTTTCTACAAATGAACCTCCAAAAGATGTTGCAAAGGATTGAGGTACTTGCTGCGAACTGGTCACTGGAAACGAACATCGTCCTGGTAGTCGAGCACAACATTTGCGATGTAACCCTAGGTATCATGTTGAATAAATAAACGGTGCCGATAAATTCCTCGAGAATGTCGGTGATGTGCGTTTGTGTTCTTATCTCTTTAAATATGTCACATCAAACCATCAACGACATTACGCCTATCTAAACTCTTCCCGCTAAGGAACTAAGCTGGTCTTCATGCATTCGTCTGTCTGCTCTGTAAAGGCTATCTGGACTGGAGAAGTCCCATCATCTTCAGTCTGGGCGGAGTGTTCTCGGCATGTAGAGGCTACCTCCTCGGTGGGTTATGGTGAGTTGAGTTCAGCAAGCGTTTTTCATACTGTTTGCCCACTGACATCCGATAACCGAACAGTTCGTAGTCGATGGGATGTCTCAACAGAAGTCTGGAACTCGTATAGCAACTGAAAACGGGTCGGCATAGCTGGCTTCCTATCATAGGTTCCTGTTTCCTGGTACTTCTGGATTCGGGATAATATATAAATTTACTCTTTGACCTGTTATACACCTCTCTTTATTGCAGACTCGAAAATGTTCCTTTAGAAGACGCCAGTTTGTATAAGTATAACTGTATAACTGTTCCATTTAATAAGGGTGGCCGTACAATAGAGAAGCCACACCTAAGCCAAATTATAGCTTCCGGTCTTATAAGGTTTCACTAAGGATACTTGCTACTATAAAATCATTTAACATTACTTTCTTCCCTAATAAAATTATAGGTTACCTAAGCATCGGATTACACTTGATCAAAAGATATATTGAAGCGCATCATGTATGTACGATGGTTCTCAGAAAAATATGTAATTAATGCTCGAAATATTAAATTAAATAAAAATGTTTCTCTCAAAAATAAGCCAATTTTTTTAAGATTAAGATATTTATTATAATCTTTAAGTGTTAGAAGTATTTCGGGCCGGGATAGATAAAAATAAGACAATTATATCCATCGTCGTATATTATTGATATAACCAATATTTTTGTAATGTTAAAAAAAAAGAAAAGAAAAAAAAGTGAGATGATATTGTAATTATGCGACCGGCTAAGGAGTTAAGACAGGAAATCGCTGGTCACTGCCGACCGCATTGCCTGTATTGATTGCTATGGAAAAAAAAATAACTGACCGGAGATTTATTTATTCTATAATGAGTTTTCAGCCTTCGGCAAAGTAGATGCTCAAGGAATCACTGGGATGGTTTCAATATTAATTGTATTTCACATGAAGAAGCTGTTGTTACAAAAAAATAGTATAATCGATAAACTCTGATATTGTTGTACGTGTGATAAAGTAATTTGTTTTAACGTCACTTTATTCCACTAAGGCTAATCGGACGATGCTACAGCGGGAGACCTAAATTTTGCCTAACCAGGTATAATTAGGATAGGGATATCTAAGGAGTACCTGACGGCGTACAGGCTCGGGACATCCATTTTACGTCCTATCCGAGGGACGGCATAGACAAGGATTTTTTACTCCCATTAAAAAATCCTAGGGCCACCTCGGGAAGCGAACTCGTGACCTTTAGTATTGTAGGTTTTTATGCTAACCACGACACCACAGGTGACCCCCGATAAATTAAAAGCATTATAGACAAAAATCACTATTTCGAAAGTTTATTTCTTCACTTTGGAGAAATTCGCTATCTAGACATGTCATACTTCTTTGATAGTTTCAATATTCTAAGAAAAATTTAGTAAAGAACTTTTCTTAAACATAAAGTTTCGAATGGACTAACATTATACAGAAGGAAATGCAGGTAACTTAAGTGTGCAAATAACCTCTAAATATATCCCATTGTCTTTTAAATCTTGTAAGTTTTCAGAAGATATAAGTAACAACTTTACAAGCTTAATATGTCAAGCTTTACTTCCTACAGTAATCGCCCCAAAGATTTTTTTCTATTTCTTTCACTTGCCATTCATCGTAGAGCTTCGCCTCAGCCGATTTCTTCCATTCCTCTTTGTCCATAGTCATACGTTTCATCTGGGTCAATGACGAACGACTCGATCTCTGCCTTAATTTTCAATATGTTCAATATATTTGCCCTCTACCTCTTCTTTCTGACTTTACCACCATGTCCAATGTAAATATCCTTTAAGGGATAACACTCTATCAGAACCAGCTGACCAGTGCGAAACATTAACACTCCAAGGAAGAATCTGAGATAGATTAAATCCCACCCAATTAAAGTACACACAGTATATTTATTATCATGCAGTGCGTCAAGGGCATAGGTGAGGGTTGAAGTAAAGAATAGATGTGTTTAAATTGTAGATTATTTATTTTTTGAGTTATTTACATAGTATGAACAGGAACTATTTGAACACTATGTTTGAAGTTACGATATGGTCATCTGTGATTGTTTGTTGGTTGAAAAAATTATTCCTTCAAAAAAGCCCTGGGACCAATTTCGCTGTGAAATGCAGTTTTTCGCCTTTTACTAGCAAACAAAGGAGTTGACCGAAAATGTTCTCCTTGAAAACCTGAAAAGATTGATACCATTCAGATACCTCTGAGATCATTTTGTGCTTATAACTCGGATCGAAGGCAAAATGAGTGATTTTTTGGGATAACGGTTAAGGAAAGCTATAAAATGATACCTCATTCATGAAATTTGATGAATGAAGTAGCAAGGAAGTTATGGCGTACCGACAAAAAAAAGGCTATGAGAAACAATATATTTGATGGAATCGGCATTGGGTTGACTTAGGCTGTCACCAGGCTTTGCTCCTTTCTAGTAATGTAAAACTATCGAGACTATCGATAGTTTTTTGAACTATCAAAAACTTTCTTTTAAAGGGGACAAGTGATAGCCTCTAAGCATCCATGAGCTATATAAATCATTTTTATAGAAAAAAAGTTAAAGCATGATTTCATTCAGTTGTTCAACGAAAATGCTTATCTACTCTTTAAAAAAATAGTAATTTCAAGTGAAAAATATTAGCTCAAATTAACTGACCAAAGTCATTCTTACACTATACTGATTAAATTATTTTAAATAATTTATTTTTGAAGAGAAAAGATTTGGCTCCGCCGGGAATCGAACCCGGGTCTTCCACGTGACATGCGCGGTATGCTAACCATTGCACCACGGAGCTCGCTTCCAAACGGTGCCAAATCCTTCCTCTTCACTGACACCTCTCCCACGATCTCGCAAGTTTTGCGAGTATTTACGGGAGGTGGACAATTTTTGTCCAATTTTGGGCATCTCTTGACGTCAACTACTCCATTCATAAATTAGAATGGCTCTGATTCCCGTTAATTCAAAATCTCCAGTCCTAATATCGAAACACCTTAATGGAAAATGAGCAGTGTAGAAACCTATTATAATGGAATGGATAAATTTTGGTAACTTGCTAGATTGGAATCTCAAGTTGGGTTAGGTTATTTATGTTCAGAAATTTGTTGAAAACACTTATTACTGCATACAAACTAACTATTTATTAAAACGGATAACTGCAGTGATGAAGCGACTTATTAACATTAAAAAAAATATATTCTATGAGAAACTTGAGCTATTGAGGGCAGGAATACCGATAATGCCGTGAGATTTATTCCGCCCGAGCTAAGACAACAAACAAGTTGTTTGCCAAACCTTCTGGTTCCCTTTTTAATCGAGGTAATAGCGGTCCCTTGTTTTTTTCGTCGTTGGAGCCTGGAGGGGGAATCCTCAGGGAATCTGGTAAACATTCACTCCAAGCCAAGTACTTGAGACTTTTTTTTTTAGTTCTCTGGATTTCCCAAAAGTTCCATCGAATATTTTCCACAGGATGTATTTCCCTCAGCTGCGGTTTTTTGACTCATTGATTTAATCATCTTGTTTACCTGTCAAAGACTTAAATCAATGATAAACTACTTACTATAATAGTGTGGGAAGAAGTATTCATAATTGGGTGGCCTTTCTTATGTAGTTAGTTCCGCAATAATAATTTTTCTATTGTATTATTTCAAGATTTTCTTTTTTAATTCTATCTGAATTATTTTACCATTCTGATGATTCATACATTTTTCCAATAATTACTTTTTAAAGCCGGATTTGTTTCCATTGACAGAGAGCTTCTTTCCATTGTTATTTATTTATTTTTGTTTTTCTTGAAAGATCCAGTCGATATTCTGCACAGGGAGTCCGGTTTTTATTCAAATATCCAAAATCTATTAAATGCAACCAGTAGAACAAGTAGGAGGTTGATTTTGTAAACATATTTTTATTTTATTTATCTATTTTTCATAGGCTATAAAAACTGAAATACAATTTGCTTTCTAGCATTAAAAACTACTGATGATTAGTGATTGGTGGGCCAAGGGTGTTTCGCGTTTGAAATTGAAAATTGAAAAAAAACTTTCCCCGGTGAGATTCCGACTTCCCCCTACCAAACGGGTAAGAATTAAGATCAGTGGACTCTGTAAAAGGTGGGAGCCTGTAGGTAAGAGACAATTATATTGTGGAATACTATAACATCTCCGAAAAATTCGATTTTAAGTTTTTTACACCAAATGTTATCTTTACGTGGTATAAACTGTAATAAGTTTAGTTGTTTAGTTGGCCGAGGAGGGGTGGAACTTACGGAAGTGGAGGAATTAAATTTTCAGCAAATGAGTGGTCGCAAATCAGGTAAAGTGAAAAATAAATCCTACTAGAAAGAAAAATAGTTAAGTAACAAATTCTGCCAATAAAATTAACAATCAGGAAGAAGAAAAAACAATAATTAAAGGCAAACTGAAAAAAGTAAAAACATTAAACGCCGTTTCCCAAAAGTTTAATTTCTACTAACTAAAATAAAAAGCACAAAATTCCATAAAGAATAAACTAAATTTTAATCCCCATGCACTGAAGAAATAAAATTTTTATCTCGGTTAATCGTTCGAATAATGTTGGTTAGACTTTATCTTAAAGTAAATAAGGTAGCCGTACCTACTACGAGGTTATCGTAACCGATAATCAATCTCTGCATTATCGATTTTCATTCTTGATACATACGTGTTTATCCACCGATAAATCTGGCAAAACTGGTAAATCCGCCTCCGGTCGATATGGTGAATGCTTTGTTAATAGGGGTAGGTACGTACGTACTCCTTCGAAAAAAGCTCCGGAAGATCTTTCTGGAGGGTGAGGATGCTAGTAGCGTTGAATAAAAATACAAAATGTGGTGAGTGCTTCGTCCCAAGATTCAGCCTGACTCTACTGAAAAATAGAGCCTAACTCTCTCATTAAACATATGATGAAAAAACAAAAGACGCGCGAGTTAAAACTAAACAAGTTAATAATGTCAAAATATAATCGACAATTACAAAATACATAATTCTTGATTGATTTAATACAATCAAAGGGGCCAGGATATGAAAATTAGATATTAATAAAATTTAATGAGCATTAACGATTTGTTTAATTTTTTATTTGTAATGATCGAAAAATCGTTCTTTATAATTAGATGTATGATCATTTATCAACCTGATGTCCTACGTTTTAGCGTCTTACTGTGAAATGTTATTTGAGCTTTAATTTTATAATAAAACCATTGAATCTCTGATTTTGATTTTTTATTGAATTTGTATATTTATCATTCAGTTATGTCATTACCTTCAAGCACGTTAAGTGTGTGGCCCGATGATATACGACAGAGATATGCCATGAATCACCGCTTTCACTTGTGTGGAGAGGGTTTTTGTTAGCTCGATAGCTGAGCAAGGAATTGTTTCCGATTACTCTGTGTGTGTATGTGTGTGTGTGTGTGTGTGTGTGTGTGTGTGTGTGTGTGTGTGCGTGCGTGCGTGCGTGCGTGTGTTTGTGTGTGTGTGTGTGTGTGTGTGTGTGTGTGTGTGTGTGTGTGTGTGTGTGTGTGTGTGTGTATTTGTGTTAGCTTAGAAACTTCCGACTTCCTTCTACATCGAGTTTATTCAACAACGCATTTTTACCTTGGAATTAACGAACGTGACAGATTGTGGTCAGGAAAATAGTTGTCTTGTTGTTTCCCATGTGCCTATAAGGTATGTTCTCTTATTACTGTCAATCACGTTAAAAATGGTCTGATATTTTTTTTTTAATCAGTTAACGATAACTTGCATTATTTCCCTTACCGCATTTATACACCAAATAATAACTCTTCAGTTATTTCTTCAATGTCCTAGAAAGCACATTTCGTCATTAATATGAAAAATTATTCTGCTTTTATAATTCTTACGTTGATTTATTAGACATACTCAATACAAAAGGCAGTAAATTTTAAAAAAGTTAAATACAATATTTTAAATTATGTTCGTTCTGTTGATAATTATAGGAAGATGCAATAATCAGAGTTCGTTCAGAGCACCTAATCTCAGAATGAGTTATAATTTTATCTTTTAAGTTTGGTTTAATGTTACTTACCTACCTACTACTTGTTGATAATTGGCAGTGACCCTATGATGAGTAAAAAATCCTTTGGCTACGCTGTCTTCAAGTAGGACGAAAAAATGAGGTCCTCAGCCTGTAAGATGTCTGTTACTCGTTAAAGATCTCCATCCTATTTATTGGCCAAATTTATGACTCCCACTGTAACATCGTCCGATTAGCCATGGTAGCATAAAGGGTCGTTCAACGAAACCTCATCATAAAGTAGTTATGAAATATAATAAAATAATCGAGAACAATTCATTCCACACCATTATAACTGGGTGAGTTATGTTAAGGAAAGATTATTTATAAGAAGTTACTGAAAAAGTAGATACATTTTTTGCCTTTCCATAGATTTCGATCGATGGATACATCAAGTTTTTTAGCGACATATTTTAAACTTTTTTTCTTGCTTAGTTTTTTTTAGAAGTCAATGGGGGTATGCTTAAAAATGGGGGCCACCTGTGCAGTAGTTAGCATAGAAACATACAATACTAAAGGTCGCAGGTTCGCGCCCAGCGGTGGCCTTAGTATTTTTTAATGGGAGTATCTCCTTAGCCATGCCGTCCGTCACTCGGATAGGACGTAAAATGGAGGTGCCGAGCCTTTACGATGTCAGGTATTCGTTAAAGATCCTTATCCTAATTATACCTGGATAAGCAAAATTTAGCACTCCCGCTGTAGCATCGTCCGAATAGCCTTAATGGCATAAAGAGACGTTAAACAAACAAACAAATACCACTATAACTTTATGGAGTTTTTCGTTCCTGCACTCTAGAAGAGAATACTTTTTTTTTTTTTTTTTACGACTGTTGCGATTGAGGTGAGGTGATCTCGGTCACCATTTTTCAGATCCGACTGACATAGTTTCTGGTTACGACCTGCCCTATTTGTTTTCCCTCACTAATCGGTATTGAACTGTTTAATGCGAGTTCGTAATTAACCGAAATAGAACTAATCGACATAACTTTCATAGGACAATAGATAATAAAGTCAAATTAATATTTGTTTTACGATTGTACTCTAATATTGTTGGGTATGATCTCATAGCTATGTTCCAAATATTTAAAAAAAAAAAAAAAGATTGTTTACAAGATTTGTCTTTACAAAAAAAATAACACTTTGCAGTGAAAAGAGTATTGTGCTAAAATGCTCCAAGAACGGGGTTCGAATCCGGTCCCGGCATGAAATTTTCCATTTCCTTTGAGGTATGACCCTGGGGAAACCCAGAGCACTATATAAACTGGGATATTCTTATTAAATAATCAATTAATGGGGAGAACCTAGTGATTTAGCCTTAATAATTTAAAGTACTTTACTGTGAGAAATAACATTTATTTCCTACACCTGCCTGGGTATTTCCATCTTTCAGTCGTCTCTCGCCAGCCCTCCGAGGTACTTGAGCTGGTTTCCAGATCTAAAGCTGTGTAGGAACAAAAGGTGATTCTCTGTTCACTTTCATTACACTTCTCAAACTTTTTATGCACAAAAAAAAACCTTCAGGTAATTAAGACATTAACTTATTTTATTTATTATTTCCTATGTAGATTTGCACCTGCGCTGTAGCGCATCAAGCAAATTTGGTCACTGTTGCTTTTGACTTTGACTTTCTTGAGGCATTATAATTTACTAAAGTAAGAGGTCTCTTGGCCACCGTCGTTTCATTCGACGTCGAGTCTGACCAAGTAACAGGGAGGAGGAGAGAGAATGGATGAATGGGTTAGGGTGATATAGTGTTGAATATATTTGTCGTGTATGAAAGATTTTACTGTCGGTTCATGTCATTGTGCAGTGTATGATTCGAAATAAACCAAGGTGCATTTTTCTGAGGATTTTGGATTGTGAAGTTTGTATTTTGTTAATGTGGATGTGTTTCGCGGAACCCTAAAGTTCTGCTCCATATGTCCAAATAGGTCTTAAGACAGTAGTGTAAATTAGTCGCTTGTTTCTTAAGGTGAGTGTTGATCTGTAGTCCAGGAGATGTGAAAGCTACCTTTACCGTCTGCTGAGTTCCAGTTTTTTAAATTTGGTATGTATGTATTCTTTGAGACAAAATATATGGTTAGTCGTAGAAGTGGTGAGGATTTCGCTGATATCAGTGTAGGGGGGAATACGTTTGAACAGGTAGAGAAATTTAGATATTTAGGGGCGATGGTAACTAGAAAAAACGAAATCGATGAGGAAATTAAGGCTAGATTAAAAGCCGGTAATGCTTGCTACTTTTCAGTCGCGAAATTGCTCAGCTCCCGCCTTCTGTCCCAAAACTTAGAAATTAGGATTTACAAAACTATTATTGTAGACCGTTGGAAGGGTCGTTTACGGATGCGAAACTTGGCCGCTGACATTGAGGGATGAGCAACGGCTTAGAGTTTTTGAAAATAAAGTACTGCGTAGAATATTTGGACCGAAGAGGGATGATATAACGGGAGAATTTAGACGCTTACACAACGCCGAACTGAGTGAACTTTATCCAGTAAATATAATTGACGTGATTGCAGCAAGACGAATAAAATGGGCGTGTAAAATTGCAAAACTTGGCTATGAACGTATTCCGAAAAGATTACTAAGCGCGGTGCCGAATGGGAAACGTCCGAGGGGCAGGCCGAGACGGAGGTGGGAGGATTGCGTTAGGGCAGATCTATCGAAGTTGGGTCTGGAAGACGTTCGATGGATGGAGGCGTGCAGGGAGCAAGTGGTGGTGTCGGCATCGAACCTTCGGGTTCGTTAAGCCTTTATTATTATTATTATTATGTATTCTTTGATGGAACTGGGTCATTGTCAATTGTCACAGGTGGGCAAGTAGATTTTCGTAGAGAAAAACATTAACTTAAAGATTTTTGCATCTGCTTCTACTAACTCCTGGAATGTTCCTGATAATCTCTTTTAGGATTAGTGTTGGGATTAGTGATGAAATCATAGTGATGAGTATGATTATGAGATAGGCGATTGTAGATAGTTCTTAACCTGAATACTCTTTAAGTTTAAGATATATTCAATTTTCCTTTCCATTTAGATTTAAATTTGAATATGATATCATTGAAATTGAACCACCAAGTAGGTCATGTTCACTAAAAAAAAAAAAAAAAAATTTATTAGAACAGTCTAGAAAGTTTCCGAAAAGCGTAGAAGATTCTCGAAAAGTCACAAACATGTACAAAGACAGTTAGTTACTAACCTAGAAAATGAATAAAAAATATTAGTTTATTGTGTGTTGTTTTTTTTTTAAAGTTTTAAAAACATTAAGACATATTTTAAACTTTTTTTCTTGCTTAGTTTTTTTAAAAGCAATGGGGGTTTGCTTAAAATTGGGGGTCACCTATGGTGTAGTGGTTAGGATAGAAACATACAATGCTAAAGGTCGCGGGTTCGCGGCCCGGGTTGGCCCTAGTTTTTTTTAAAGGGAGTAAAAAATCATTAGCTACCCCGTCCCTTGGATAGGACGTAAAATTGAGGTCCCGAGCCTGTACGATGTCAGGTACTCGTTAAAGATCCCTATCCTTATTATACCTGGATAGGCAAAATTTAAGACTCCCACTGTGGTAACATCGTCCGATTAGCCTTGGTATCATAAAAGGACGTTAAACAAACAACTCTTTTTAACCATATGATGTTTGTTTTACGTTATAATACAAATATAAATTTGATGACTGCAGCTGTTACGTAACGCGATTCGCCTGCTACTTGGAGACCTCCGTAATGATAATATATCATAACATAAAACATGTACTGTCATTTGCGAAGAGGAATAACACGTTATAAGGTCTGTGGGGCATAGAGGCGGTGTATAACACTTACATAACAGAGATCTATGGCCCCAATAAACTAACTACCACCGTCCTCTTACTGTACTCTTAGATACGGCAGGTAAATGCAATTCCCAACTTAGCTACTGTTCTATCTATTACCATTAACAGTTAATTGAACATGTAACAGGAACATTTGTATGTACCTATTGCTAGGTGGCTTCATTTATTAAAAAAATAAATAAAAGATAAGGCTTGAGAAAATACATTTCCGACATGGTATTCAAGGCCATGTGAATCACCATATCCAGCCGCTATATAAAGTGGGTACTCTTAACTGTAAAAAAAACTAAAGGGGAAAACCAGGTGAGTAAGGGGGGGGGGAGAGTGACTTTTTTTCATTAAAACAATTTTTTTTTTTATGTTAATAGTAAAATTCTTTCTGTTGCTTTTCAATTAACTCACATCAAACTCTGACCACTAGAAGTGACTCACTCAACTGCTATTTCAAAGCGAATATAAACCAATGGTATTCTTTTAATTTGCTAATAATAAATTTTTCTATCTGATTTCAGAACTTTACAATTCTACTTATATGACTATCGATGGTTGCATGTTCGACTTTTTGTTGCAATCGATTCTAGTTCTATGGATACTTAACAGTTTACATTAAATATTCAAGAAAAAAAAGCCTATTAGGTACTTTTCTGAAAAGTAGAATTTTCCAACTTTAGGTACACTTTTCTCGAAGCCTGTGACTCAATTGTTTCAAAAAAAAAAAATTGTCAAAAAGAATCTGTAGAATGTTTATGGAAGAGGGTTTTGAAAAATAATAATTTGAAGTAGAAAAAAAAATCGACCTAAAAAAATTGATGTGTTTAGTCTTGTTTAAAATGCCAGTTCAGTATTTAATTATTCCACAATTCCTATAAACATAACAAATTAGGATTAAATGCGTATAAGGGTCATTATATGAAAATGTGTGAATTGTACGTACGGTCCAGGATCTAAAATGATAGATAATTACTGGAAAAAAATAGGAACTATTTCACTCCATTTTTTCTTCTATGGAGGCTATATTTCAGCTCCAAACTAAATTTATAATTGCTTAAAAAAAATTAAAAGTAATTGTTTTTTCACTCCCTCACATGGTCCGACTCCCAGGCAAGCCACTTTAAAAATTCGTATTCTTTCAACAATTGAGTGTTTGATTAATTTGATTAATCGGATAAGTCAGTTATTACTTCAAGATTACATGAAAAAATAAGCGGTTTCATTTATTGTTAGCAACAACAATAAATAAAATAAAAAAGGTATGTCCAGACGTTCTTCCTTCACTCCCTCACATCAAATGTTGGATGGTCTGAGCGTTGAGTGGAACATGGCTCAAAGCCCGGGGTGGAATGAATCGGTTGAGGGAAGACCCCAGGATCGTTTTGACTGCCGACCAGGGGCTGCGATCGCTTGCCTCCTCTGTTAGATTTAGAATTAAAGGTTCTCCTGTCTGGCTACTATTTAAAAAGTGAAGGTAATATGCCAATGAGTTCGTAAGAATTTTTCAGCCCGAAATTATGACATTTCAATAATGAAATTTTAGGAAGTGAAATCTACGCATCTTCAGATAATGAACCATAAATCAGTGGTATGGTTTATGAGTTAAGTAAACCTTGAAAAAAAAAATTCCCTCAGGGGTTTATCTGGCGTTTCAAAGCTTATATTATGTTGTGTATAATAAACAATTATTTATTATATTACTTTTTTTCTTATTTGTTTACAACAAATAAATTTATTGAAAATTGCGATCTGCAAAATGCTTTGCAATAAGTAAATGTTGAGGGCTGCTTCGACAGCGTTCCGAATAGGAGTAATGGTGAACTTAGCTGGTCTGCTGTTCACCGCCTTCGTAGATCGTGGTGGGCTGTACGGGCTGTTTGGACGTTTCTATTTATCTATCAGTGGATTAATGTTATAAGTCAGTCTTTGGTTGAAGTTGGTGTAATTTTCTTTAGCTGATACTGCAGTAGTTGGGATGTTAAGTCAATATGAATTATATCGTTGCTGACTTAAAAAGGTGCATCTCCTACTTTCCGTAACACTTACGACTGAAAGGATTGAATTTTTTAGCTGAACTAAACAGTTCAATGACGTAAGTCCATATCGGTTTCAATAATAGGTTACACAAAGTTAGTTTGTTTGTTGAAGATAATTTTGATCTTCTGTCAATTAACCTAGATAAAAGTCCATATCATTAAGGTCTTTTCTTTTAAGAATAATGTGGGTTTGCCAAGTCACACTCTTGTCCAGGGGAAAACATAAATATCTAATTTCGTCAGATGCTGGGATATAATGTTCAAAAAACAGGACTAAATTGGTTTAATAGTTTTTGAAAATCAAAATTTAACCATAAGCTTCCACTTTCAATTCATTATCGTGTCGCCTCATCTTAAGAAAGGATTTAGAAATTTTCCGAAGGGTTGCTTATTTTTATTATTTTTTTATTTTTCAAGCTGGAGGTGAGCCATCAAGGGACTTTAAGAATTTCAAATATGCATAAAGAAAGTTATATTTCTTATATATATTCCTAAATTATAGTAAATCCATGAAATATACTTTAAGAATATAATATACATATTATTAATTAAGAGGCAGACGTTTTTCTTAACCTAATTAACAATTCTTATGGTTTAATTATTAAAATTGTTGCTGTTTTAAATCCAGCCTTTGCATTTTTAAATACTTTATATTTTAACTTATGCATTTATATTTAAATTTGTTAGAAACATTTCATTAGAATTTATATGGTGAGATTCGTGTTCTTTCTGCTACGATTAAAAATTTATTTATTAATTCACAAAAACAAAAAAACTCTTTGAAATATGAAGAAAATATAATTTACATCTTTCTCTGAACCTCCACTAAAAAAAATAAGTGAAAGTAAAAAACTAAGTACATTTTTACCTTCACTTACCTATATATGAAATATATAGTAAGTGGAAGTATTGCGATTGTGAAAAATTTCGACTTCCGGTTTTCAACGGAAATACACGTTTTGGGGTCCCCTGAGTCAAAATAACAAAGTCCCGCGAAATGGTCTGTGTGTGTGTGTGTGAACAGACTAGCTCAAAAACTATAAACCGTGCGAACCTGAAATTGGGTATTTAAAGTACGTATAAGCCCGCGATGTGACAGCAAAAATTTCATCAAATTTGCTCAAAGGGAGGGGGTACTTTATTTAATAACTTTTTAAGTTTTTTTTCGATTTTCTCAAAAACGCCTCTAACGATTTTGATTAAACTGAGTATTTGATCTATTTATATGCCTGAAATATGACTGTAAAAATTTCATCAAAATTGATCAACCGGAGGGTGGACTTTACTTAATAAATTTTGTATCATTTTCACATGTTTTTTTTATTTACTCAAAAACGGTTTTAACGATTTTGATCAAACTTGGTATTTGATGTATTTATATGCCAAAGATGTGATAACCAACATTTCATCACAATTGATCAACCGAAGGGGGGACTTTACTTAATAAATTTTGTATCATTTTCTCGTGTTTTTTTTATTTACTCAAAAACGGTTTTAACGATTTTGATCAAACTTGGTATTTGATGTATTTATATACCCGATATATGACTGTAAGAATTTCATCAAAATTGATTAACCGGAGGGGGGACTTTACTTAATAAATTTTATAACATTTTCACGTGTTTTTTTTATTTACTCAAAAACGGCTTTAACGATTAACAAAAATAAGATATGAATGTAGAAAAATGTGTGACTTTGGGAAATGATATTTCCGTCAATTCCGACAGCAAAACACGTCAATTTCTAATCTAAGTAAGTTGGTAAGTGAAAATTGTGTGTTGCGCGCACGCACCAGATTTTTTTTTTGTTTCTGTTCGAAAATCGTTAAATATTAATTTAACATCTTACTTTTTTCACATTGCGCAATTAACTCATGAACAACATTGTATATGCTTTGTGCAATAATTATTATGTTTTACTTTTAGTTAATCTCCCATTTCTTATCTGAAGTTTAGTTTCGCTGTGGACTTTTGTCAAATTTTGTTAATTTGCTATAATTTTCACTCTATTTCAGTCAGTGTTGTTATTACTTAGTACCCATGCGTATCATTATTTTTTTTTATTATAAGGGAATTAAAATCCGGCAAAATAATGGATAATCGGAATGTGGAAAACAGAATCCAAGCTTATTTAGCTGAACTGCTTCATCACATTACCAAAAATAGTTTTAAAAGTCTTGACTTTTTTTTTTTGGAATTTCGTTAAACTTCTGTGGGATTTGTATTTATAATTCGCTATTTAAGTTATAAGTTCTACTTCCATCAAAAGTTCAAAATTCCATAACAAATTTTGATGGCACACACTGCACCATGTCCTACGTACTTTTTTTTTTTCAACACTATTCTTTCCTTTTACTCTGGTTTATATTAAAGAGATCAATCATATATTCCTCTAGGACATAGCACAACCTGATAGTGATACGGAGAAACACCTTAGCCCAGAATGAGTTCAGTAGGCCAGCCAGAAGTTGGCTGACGCTTGATAAAAATGCGATGTCTGAATTAACAATTACCACATTGCATAAGAGGGCTCATCAGAGCGTCTAAGTTGTATATATGGCGCGTTGTATAAGAGTGTCACTGCGTATGTCCGGCATGCGTATGTCACTGGGGAATATCCACACCTGTCTATGTTTAGTATCTATAGCGACACTTCATACACATATAAGCACGTAAAAAAATCTATAAATCCACCTACATGTGAAGGTATAATCATACGTCTATTCTGGATCCTGTAAAATGTTAATGGTAAAATTTCTCTGGTATAATGCCCGTAGGAATTGGTATGTGTTACTTCCCGGTGGGGTAATCCCATTGAAACCGTTCATTTAGGCCGCAAATTACTCTCGATTAAAACATCCTTTACATTAAAGAGGAAACAAATATTATATTTTATGTAACTATAATCTAAGTCTCATACTTTATCCTGGATTTTAAGTTCAGTAATAAGACCTTGACTGTAAACAAGTCATGTAAAAAAAAAATTAATATAATATATTAAATTGTATATCACAACATAAAATGTTTACTTATCATATTATTGAATTTAATATAATTCTTGCGGCGGAGAGAGAAGAGCGGGAAAAGCCTCTTTGGGGGCTTCTCCAGCCTGATTGTAAGTAGTGTATGATGCATAAGATGCTTATTTTTATTTAGTTGAGTTGATTATTTTATTTAGTTGAGTTGATTATTTTATTTATATTTCATTTCTGATTTTATTATTTATTTATATTTTTTCTAAGTAAAGAGTGAATGTGTCCAATCAGCAATATTTCCATTGTCTTGTAATGATACAGAATTCAATAATATCAATAAAGATATTGTATTCCAAAAAATTGCCTTGAATAAAAAGTAACATTGATTTGTCAGTATTTGAATTAGAATAGACCGCTAATGACTCTTTTGGGTAGATGCGGAATAAATAATAAAAAAAAAAAAAAAAAAAAAAAATGAATACTATATAAGTTTAAAATGTGTTCTACGTTCCTTGCCGATTGGATTTAAATTTCAATCTGATGTCATTGAAATTTAACCACCAAATAGGACCCAAAAAAAAAAATAATAATAATTATAAATAAATAAAATAAAAATCAGAATTTTTAGAATAGAGTTTTAATCAATTTGTATCAATCTATTTCATTGATGCAAAAAGAAAAAAATAATATTTTAGAGGATGTGAAAATTTCATAATGATATTTAAAACAATTATATTCTTGTTGAAAAACCGTAGGAACACGCCGTGACAATAAATCACACAAATACGAATCAAATAGTTCTTGTTTAAAAAAATTAAACAAAATTTCGATAAATATTGTTGGATTCCGGGTTAAATATTTGGTTAGATTTTCGGGCGACCACCTAATACGCAAGTACTTTTCTGTGAATTTATTCTTTGATATATTGTATAAGAAAACGTTTAAAGATCTGATTTCATCAGGAACTTTTCACAGACGAAGAAACCCAGATGTGATGTAATATTCAAACTTCGAACAGTAAAATCCAACAACCTCTACGGTTAGTCGAAAGTCTACTTTTAAGCATGACGTACGCAAGTTCAGTCATACATTCGTTTACAAAGTTTCAATGCTTGACATTTATGGTAATTTTACTTATTAAACGTAAGTCTTAACTTAATGCAATATTTCCACCATTAACGAAATAATCAACTTTTGTGAAACTGGGTTACTTCATCCGACTATCTTCGTTGCGTAAGTCTGAATATTTCTTTATGTTTAATTTTTTTTTCGGGGAATATCTGCAATCTTTCCACCCGTTGAGTATTTCGTATGCTAAATCAGACAATACAAACATGATTACCATTATTATACTTTAGAGCGAAAATTGACGGCTTACGTGAATAAAATAATTACATTCAAATGATTTAAAAAAAGAAAAATAAATTTGTCATATAACTCAACCAGTGCAATACTGATCTATCAAGGAAAGAGCGATTTTTCAGGGAAGCCAATTAAAATGTTTGCGTTTTCCTTGTTTTGATATCCGTCACGTGCTTTATCCAATTGTTAAAATTGTTCATGAATTATTGCTATCACGGACTATAAGTGGTCTTGCACGGGCATAGCAGAGGAAAATGGAGGACATTTTTTTCGTTCTAAATAAATACGGATAAGACAAAATATATGGTTAGCCGTAGAAGTGGTGACGATTTTGTTGATATTAATGTAGAAGATATGAACACCTAGAGAAATTTATATATTCAGGTAACTAGAAAAGACGAAATCGATGGAGAAATTTAGGCTAGTGTACAAGCCAGAAATGCTCGCGACTTTTCAGTAGAGAAATTGTTTTGCTCGCGCCTTCTGTCCCGAAACTTAAGAATTAGGATTTACAAAACTATTTATCCTTCCTAGGGTCCTTTGTGGATGCGAAACGTGGCCGCTAACATTTAGGGAAGAGCAATGACTGATGGTTTTTGAAAATAAGGTATTAAGTAGAATATCAGGACCGAAGAGACACGAATCAACCGGAAAATTTAGACGTTTACACAACGCCGAACTGAGTGAGCTGTATCCGGTAAATATTATAGAGGCGATTGCAGCGCGGCGAAAAAAATGGGTATGTATTATTTTGAAACTCCGTTGTGAGCGAATCCCTAAAAGACTATTAAGCCCGGGGCCGACTGGGAAACGTCCGAGACGGAAGTGGGAGGATTGCGTGAAGGCAGATCTGCCGAAGTTGGGTCGGTAGATAGAGCTTTGATGTCGGCATCGAACCATCAAGTTCATAAGGCCATTATTATTATTATTGTATATTTTTTTCTCTTGATAATTTTGAACAAGGTTAAAACCGGCAGGTAAATAATATCATTATCTTATTTCGTACTTACTGTTCAATATTTTGTATTTTTTATTATACCTAACATTATACCATTTTATTAGTTTATTTCATTGCAATAATTATATAGCGTAATTATTAAAAAGTATATTTTTGTTTGTTTCAGGTGAGTTTTGAGGCCACTTGCTCTCTGTAAATCCTTAAGGTATTATTATTCATCTTTTTATTCATATGCATTGGTCCGTTACTATAATAATGCAAACGCAAAATAAAATTGAATTTTGACTTTAAAATTTAGTGGGATATATTTTATTGTGTTGGCGGGCTTCAAAATACTTTTACAAGTTGTTTTAATATTTTTTTGCTGTTATATTTCAATATCTACAATTGTTTTATTATACTTCCGCAGCGGCGGTATATACTGCAGTTTTATTGTGATTTCTTACACTAATTATTTCAATATTTTTGAGCACTGCTAAAGATTCGGTTAGCAAACCCATGCTTCATTAAACGCTTATGCAATACAATTGATATGTAATCCGCAGCAGTTGGCACTATAAATGGTTTAGTAATTTGTTATTGCAATCTCTATTATTCCCTTTAAGATATAAGACTAATGATAAAAAAAAAAAAAAAATTGTAAATACATTAATTGATTAAATACGTTGATGCTTATGTTGCTTAATGCATTAGTTTTGTTATATTTCGCATTTTTGTACAAAAATTCATTTAAATAAAATTTGGTTTTTCACAAATCTTGAAAAAGTTTTTTTGAGGTTCCAATTTTTTTAATAAAAATAATAGACGTGCATTATACCGGTCGCTCCAATGGTCACTAGAAATCGAGAAAAAAAAAAAAATAATAATTCTACTGTATTTTACATCTCGGGTTTAAAAAAAAAAGAAATATCGAAATGATTCTGGTAACAAAAGTGACCTTTAAGAAAACTGCTTCTACATATTTTTTCAGACAAAAAAATACGTCAGATTCGAATTCAGCACCCTGGAAAACATTAAAAAAAGTTTTAGTTGATCTAAATAACTAGGTTGAAACAAGCACCAGGAAAATTTCATTTATTAAATCATTAACAAATACGTTTCGGCTTAAAGTTATTACCTTAATACGCAATTTATCTCGTCTGTGTGTTTGTTTGTTTTAACGTCACTATATGCCACTAATGCTAATCGGACGATGCTATAGCGTGAGTCCTAAATTTTGCCTATCTAGGTATAATTAGGATAGATATCTTTAACGAGAACCTGACAGAGTACAGGATTGGAACCTCCATTTTACGTCCTATCCGAGGGACGGCATAGAAAAGGATTTTTTACTCCCATTAAAAAATCCTAGGGCCACCTCAGGACCTTTAGTATTGTAGGTTTCTATGCTAACCACTACACCACAGGTGACCCCTTTTATCTCGTCTGGATGGAGAGTTAAGAGTCATTACGGTCGGATTTTTGATACCTCGTACATTGTTTGGTTTCGGAGTTATTTTTTTTTTTTTTTTTAACAAATTGAGGGATTGAAATGCGGATTCTTCACTTACCCAATTCATCTCATTTCACGATACTTCGAATGCCGAAATCCATCGTCCCAGAATGACAAATTAGTTATTTATACTACAATTATTTGTTTTCTCTTCTTGTTAGTTGAATAGCATAAAAATATCATAAATGTAGCTTTTATGCTAACAACTTCAGAAAATGCGTCAGTGAGCAGATTTCTTGACGCAGTTCTGTCTTTTTCTTCTTAGTTTTATTTCCTGCGTTTTTTCCTTTAAGCCACTCCCAAGATCTTGTTATTGATATCCTTTTCTTTCTTCGATCGATCAATCAGCATCAGTATGATGTTTGATGATATAATTAAAGTATCGCTGATTTGATACCTATCAATAATCACTAATTTGTTGCTATCCCTGATGAAATTGTACGCTGCTGCTCACTTCCCAGTTCTATGATAGCAAGGTAGCTTGTTCCTTTTGCCCTGAATTAGATGTGACCTTAATGAAGTAGAGCAACGAACTCTTTGGGCTAAAGCTCATTAAAGTCGCGTTAAACCTCTGCGGTCGATTCAACATTTTTCCAGTTCGGTTGAAATGGAGTGCAATTGTTGCTTTCGAGCGTTTTGAATAAGTAAAATACTTTCAATCTTCATCATTTCAATTAAAATAATAGAAATCAGATATGGAACGATATCAATGATACAAATATCAATCCAACCAGGAATTTAGAAAACAACTTTTTATTTAGTTTTTCTATTATATATTTCTAACTATTGACTAAAACGGCTCACTGATCGTAGAGTATATTTTGGGTTCGTTTGTTTTATAATGGTTGTTGAAAATTAGGTTTTTCGTGTGATTTATTTGTTTTAAATTTTTATTTCATCTTTAAAAATAAGGTTTACTCTGTGAAATATTTTATTAGATATTAAAGAATATTAATATCTTATATGTAACTTAAGGTAATGTTTATTGATTACCTTATCATGAATGAAAACCAAATTAGGGTCAGTTTATATTTATGAAAATCACAAAATGAAAGTTCGTTTTCGCAATTTACGGTTATTTTCGAGAAGATAACGAATCCCTCCCTTTTGCAAATGTTATGATAAAAACAAATTTCAAATAAGGCCTTATAAATTTTAAGTCTTTCATATGAATATGGACTAATTTGTTTTTTGGTTAAAAAACAGAAAAAAAAAACTTAGGATTTAGTGACTTCTTAAATCGGGCACACTGATTTCTTCCCCTTTACTCTAATAGTTTTTTTTGTAACTTTAATGCTTACTTTGATTTAGTTCCTTTAAAAGTTATTAAAACTACATTCACCGACAATAAGAAAACAACCCTGTAATGATTTAAATGTACAAGTTATTGACTAGGTGTAAAAAAAATAAAGATTTTTTCACAACTCTTAATTTTTAATTGTCTTCAAGTTTTCTAACGTAAGATGTTTTGTTAATATGATGTATTACCACATATTTTTAAAATGCGTGGTACTTAAAATTATTGTAAAATTGATGTAAGATATTTAGGTATATGAAGTGTCGGGACAAATTGCCTTATCTCCTGCTGTATTAACCCTGAAATGATTATTTCATTTTACTTGTCCCACATACGAACTCTTTAAAAGCCTAGATAACAAACGCATTCCTCATAATCGGCTTTTAAAAAAAAATATAAATTTTCCCTAACATTAATTTTTTTTTTTTTGAACGAGTGATTATATTTAAACTCAGAATATAACTATTATAACAATATTATCTTCTTTTTATTTTTTAATAAAAACATTATCAACCAACAAATTTCCAAAGAAGAGATCTGAACTGTAAAATACCATTAAGCTCTTTTCCAATTCTAAACCAGGTTGGAATTATTTTTTTACATTTTTTTGGACTATTCTTCCTTCTACTTAATGCCCTTCAATTACTTCTCCATTGGCATTACTAATGGGTATTTAATTTCTAAAATTAAAATTCTGGGCTAATACTTATTAATAATATTGAATCTTTAACAAAAAAAAAAAAAAAAAAAAAAAAAAGGTTGTGAAGTAAGTCTTAAGGAAGTCTTTCTCCAGCGATCAGTGGACCATTAAATTCTGGAGAAAGAACTCTGAGCTATCCAGTAACCAGTTCCGTTTCTAATTTTTTCACTGCCTGGAAAGCAGACCTCTCCAGAATTGTGTTAAGTCATATCAAATGCTAGAAGTGAAAAAAAATTTATTGAAAACGTCTGAATTTGTAAACTCGATATTTTTAGTTTATTTAACACTTACAATGCTTGGCAGAGTTCCTCATGTTGTTATTTAGTCATCCAGGTTTTCTCTACAAAGTGTTGTTACGTTAAAAAATATTAATTGGTTTTGAATAAATAAAATAATCGTAACAAAGAAATGGTAGCTCAGTGGAGACGGGCGGGTTCCTGAATGCCTTGTGATTACAAATAAATAAAATAAATAAAGGTGCGCCACGCTATTTAAGGAAATAGCGAAAACCTAAAAGAATGAAAATAAAAGAATATTTAAATCTTATAAGTACAAAAAAAGAAATATATAAAAAAAAAAGGATTACCTTAAAAGCTCGGAGAGGGTTATACATCAAATTCAATTTGCAATTTACACTTACGAACTACTCAATGGTGAATTAAAAAAAAAAAATAGAACAAAAGAAATTAAACTCAAATAAAAGCAACTTTTAATGAACACTCTATTTATACTACGATATTAAAAATAAAAATTTACTTACAACTTCTGTAGTCAGACCTGATGAAAATCTTACTCTTTTTACACAACCAGAAACAATTTAAGCTTATAACTATACAATACAACTATACAAAAAAATGCAAAGTTTAATAAAAAAATAAAAAGAAAAATATCTCGTCTTTTCTTAACTCGCCTGTCTTATCGCTCGTAGCTTCGGTTGCCACCAGCCACTCGGCCTGTGGATTCTCGTCACCCCCGTGAACGCAACTATTGTTTAATCCGCTGATATTTAGCGATATAGACCACAACCACTTTAACCACTAAAACAGTCTTCGTTGTTTGTTTAAAAAAAAAAAAAAAAAAAAAAAATCCTTTATAACAGCTGTTTCAAATTAATTATTGTGGTTCCGTCTCTTCTTTTAAAGTAAAACATAATTATTTTTATAGCTAAATAAAAAATTATCTCCACAAAAAACTAATACAAAAACTTTTAAAACAACATATATTTTGATTCTATAAAAAAATATGTTAGGGTAACTGTACCAATAGTTGACAGTTTAAGGAAAAAAAATTATATTATTGACACTGTTTACCAATATATTAATCTTAGGATAATCATTGTTATGAACTTAGTTAGGCCAACCCCTCTAGAAAAATAGGAATACAATATCCTATGGTCTACATTTACGATTTTTATAAAAAATGATTTCTTAGAAACTTCTAAAATGAACTAATAGTTGACACATCAAGATCTAAAGGTTTGGAAAGTTGACATTTATGGTTTTAAAGTTGACTCATGCATTAATTTTTGATTTCCTATGATTTTAAATAGGTAATAAGGACTGCCATAAAATTTAATATTTTTTTTATTTAGATACTAGTAAATTCACAATGGAAACAAAATAAAATTTCCACAATTTAATTATTTTATACACAAAAAGCTTAAATGAGACAAAAACACACATTTAAACGAAAAATGAGATCATCCTGTTAAGGATGATAAATACATTTTAGTAATGGCCAGAAGTTTTTTTAATGCTGGGTTTGCACAATTTTCGACTCTCCAATGATGAACTTCTCTCTTCCAGTGCCCTTTTAGACAATTAAAGGTGACCACATTCATTGTTTGGATAACATGCGTAGCATTTTGATAGAGTGCGACTAATAGCAAGTATCCCATGTTCTTTGCAGAATTACAGGAAGCAGGGAGGGTCAGATGAGACGCGTGTCCCTCCTGGAATAGGATTATTGGCAATGCGAGTTTGCTATCAATGGTCCACGGATAGAACACACTAGCTATAAATTCATAAAATAACACACCTGTTATCCAGCCAGACTCAAACTTCAATAAACCACCCCCAGATGGAACACTATTGGCTAATTCTGGCAGTTGTTGGGATGTCTACTATTGAAATTATGGATTAATTTCGGTTCTAATAGTTGACACCTTCGTTTAAGCCCTATAAGCCCTGACTCTTATGAACTTAATGAATACCATAAAAATAATTTAAATAGAACTCTAATTGACTAATTAATTTAAATATAATTGAAATATCATTGAAAATACACCTGTTAAAAAGCTTATTTAACATGACTTCCACCCTATTGAAACAGGATAGCAGAAACCAAGTTTTCAGGCCACTAGGAAATTTGCCATTATAATCTCACACAAATAAGCTTGAGTTTTCATCAAACTAATGCCAATGGCAGCTCAGCTAACTAGCATAACTTTCCAAATTTTGATCTAAAATAATCAACCCTGAATCTTATTATTTACACATTTTGTTCAAAATGTCAACTATTGGAGCACTGTCAACTTATGGTACAGTTACCCTAAGCCCTCTTCGATAATTAATTAATGCTTTTTATTAAATTAAAAAAAATTGTTTATTTTTCGTTACATTGTTAAAGGTCTGTGCAAATTGTTGATATTTGCAAACAAATTAAAAAACATTTTTTTTTTTTTTGTTTGAACTTCACACACATTACACTGCGCGCAAAGAATTAATCCCCTATGCGCACAAGTAGAATGGAGTATAAGATCGAATCAAGAGTTGGTGAGCTACTTAAGCATGAAGATGTCGTGTGCTTCGTGAAGGCCAGAAGAATTAGCTGGGGTTTGTAGGGAGAGACTGCCCGATGACCTCAACTTGAAGAGGATACTCAAAGAGGAATTCCCTGGAAAAAGGAAAAGAGGATAGCCGAGAAAATCTTGGTGAATTGACGTGGAGTGAGATCTGAGAAGAATTGGAGAGGTAAAGCGCAGGGCTGGGAAGTCTGGATAAAAATCGTGAAGGAGGCCAAGGTCCACAAAGGACTGTTGAGCCAGTCAATAACTAATTATTTTAAATAAAAAAATATGATATTAAAAAAAAAAAAAAGACAACTTGAATGGTAATTGAGCATGTTATCGTGAACGATTATATATTGACTGACATGGTCATAACACGACCATATGTTCGACAGTTGAACCAATTAACAACACCTGCACCGTGTGTGTCGAACACGTTTTATTTACGAAATTTAAGATATATTTTTTATTTATACTTTATATTCTTTGAATTAGGTATTCGGCATTAAATTACCTAAGACATAAATTTAGAAATGTTTTTATTTAGTTAGCTAAATAATTCCGCAGATTTATCAGAGATCGGTTGTTGGTAGCCAGGTTATTATGACTCATTGGCAATCTTATCTTTGACAAGCGATGATATAATTATAAGAATTATATGAATTTGTGACAGCAAGCGATCAATCAAGCGTGTCTTGGAATTTGTCTGAGGTCACGGGTGTGGTGTATGTTTAGTTCAAGATACTTTCCTTGTATTAAATAAATACCCGAGTCCCGTATCAGTTCTCGTGTATCTTGACAATGAAAACTAGCGATTTTCTCGCGCTTACATTTTGTTAAATAATTTATGATTGATGTATGTTAAATATAATAATAGACTGTCTGCTCATTTTTATTATTACTAGGTGGACCCGTGCGAAGCACTTCGCACGAAGATTTGTATTACATTTTACTTCTAGGTTTAACATAACTATGAAATTAACCTTTTTTTTTTGCCTGTTCGTACCCCCCCCTCTCCCACAACCAGTCGGGCCTTAATGTGAATTTTTTTTTCTACAGCAAGGAAGAATAAATTATTTTTCTGTTTGATAGTTAAGGAAGAACTTCATTTTCTGACGTTTTTCTCTACAAAAGTTTCCTGTAATCTTCCTGGAATATATGAAATCACTAAGAATGTTGCATAGTCTTGGAAATTAATCTTTCTACATTCTGATTTTAACTTCCCTACTGATTTTGTTTTTTCAAAAACAGTTCATAAGATGATTTTTACGCTTATTTTTCTGACAATGGAGAGGAAGATTGTCTTCTAGTAAGGACGACATCAAATAGGTTTCTATCCATGGAGAGGCAACAAAACAATAAGTAGCCTCGTGAAGCTGAGGGGCCTAACCCACCAAAAACCAAAGTTTTAGAGGTGTAAAACGCCTGGCCCAAAAACGTGGAACGTGTATGTGTCATAAAGCCCGCGTAGAAACCATTGAAATTCATTTTTCTTATTTCGATACTTTAGTTTTCTGAAATTCCCGTTATAAAAAAGATAAGTTGATAAAACCAAAGTTCTAATGAATCACTATGTCACTATGAATCACCATAAATAGATTTTATTTATTTTATATATATTTTGGATTACAGTCATGGGCGGATCCAGCCGATTGTAAAGGGGGGGGGCTCATCCTAATGGGGGGAGGCTGCAGCCCCACAGCCCTTCATTTGGATCTGCCTATCAGCTTTTTCACCTTCCCACAACTGAAATTCTACCTGTTCTGCGCATTTTTGTTCTTTAACTTGCTTCCTTACTTTAAGGAAAATCAAATTCTATCTTTAAATGACGAAAAATTTTCCAAAGGGAGGGGCTCCAGCCCCCATAGCACCCCCCTCCCCTCAGATCCGCCAATGACTAAAGTAGACTCCTGCTTATCCCTCCTCGTCGGAACGGATACATTGCCGTTTAAGTGAATGAGCCGGTCAATCCCGAAAAGTGTATAAAAAACCAGCAAAATATATTATTATAACTTCTATATTTCGATAAAACCCAAATGCAACACACAACCTATTTTACAAAGGCTATATAGTTATTAATTAAAGAAACCATTTTTGGGCCAATTTTATTTAACAATTTAAGAAAATTTACACTACCAATCTATTCAGTTTTCACAAATCGTTTATTTTTTTTCGTTTATACGCACCTTAAAGTCAACTGACGAAATTCTTGTCAAAATATAGGAAGCTATTTCTTTTTTAATGAAATGAATGGAGGATACGGATTTTGTTTCAAGATCAATTATACTTCGAAGAGATTTGTTTTACTGGAGTTCGGTAAAAAATAAAAAAATCTGGTGCGTGCGCGCAACACACAACTTTCACTTACCAACTTACTCAGAATAGAAATTTATGCGTTTTTTTAATGCCACTTCTCAAAGTTACACATTTTTCCACATTCATTTCTTTTTTTCTCTCCTCTAAAATGTTGGCTATCACATCTTTGGCATTTATATACATCAAATACCCAGTTTGATTAAAATCGTTGAAGCCGTTTTTGAGTAAATAAAAAAAAACACGTGAAAATGATACAAAATTTATTAAGTAAAGTCCCCCCTCCGTTTGACCAATTTTGATGAAATGTTTGCTATCACATCTCTGTCATATATATACATCAAATACCCAGTTTGATTAAAATCGTTGAAGACGTTTTTGAGTAATTAAAAAAAACAGGTGAAAATGATACAAAATTTATTAAGTAAAGTCCCCCCTCCGGTTGATAAATTTTGATGACATTTTGAGTCATATCTCGGGCATATCAATACATCAAATACTCAGTTTAATTAAAATTGTTGGAGCCGTTTTTGAGAAAATCGAAAAAAATGTAAAAAGTTATTAAATGAAGTACCCCCTACCTCTGGGCAATATTGATGAAATTTTTGCTGTCACATCGCGGGCAAATAAATATAATAAATACCTAATTTCAGGTTCGCACGGTTTATAGTTTTTGAGCTAGTCTGTTCACACACACACGCACACGCACGCGCACGCGCACGCACACGCACACGCACACGCACACGCACACGCACACACACACACACACACACACACACACACACACACACACAGTCCATTTCGCGGGACTTGGTTATTTGGACTCGGGGGACCCCAAAACGTGTATTTCCGTTGAAATCCGGAAGTGGAAATTTTTCACGATCACAATACTTCCCCTTACTATATATTTCATATGTAGGTAAGTGAAAGTATAAAACAAAAGACGTTTTGCCTACATTTTAATTTATTTAAGATCTATCGAACCCCAACATAATACAAATTTTAACAAAATTTTTTATTGAGAATATGACAAAATTATAAATGATTTTAAGGATTTTAAAAAGACTTTTTATCTTTTACAGCGTCCATCGGTTTATTCGAAGAGTCGGTTAAACGGGAACCGGTAAAGTGGGAGTATACTGTAATTGCTAAATGTGGGAGTGCAATTTTCCAACGCTACAATTAAGTCTAAATCAGACGAAACATAATTTTTAGAACCTAAACACGACAGGTCCAAGCATTTGCTGTAACGTAATACAATAAGTAGTTGACCACGTGCGGCGGAGGAGCCTAACCCAGGCGTTATCTCAGAAATCATAGGTTTTAGGGCTTTAAAACGCAAACCCCAGTTTAGTTCTGTAGAACTAAACTGGGTCTTAATGCTCGTATCGCAATTCATAAAACCCAATTTTATTCATTTCGATCCGTTGAGTCAGTACGTTTAGGTCGATATTTTATTTTGGACCAAAAAATGGACACTGAGAATGCAATTCGCAAAAGCTCCGTGAAATTCTGAATCCAACGATACCACATTCGTGGCATTTGAGCACGGTAGGACCTTATAATTGATGAAAAACCGATTTTTACGCTTTGTGAAATAATATATGTGGGATTCTGTACTATGTTGAAGGCACCGTAATCGTATACTATATCATCCCGTAATTAAGAAAGTGTTCTAAGTAAAAAAACAAACAAAAAAAAATTATTTTATTAATTATTTCAAACCTCATCACCTTAAATTAAATTTATTCTCTATAGTGCTGTAATCACAACTAAGGGTTCGGTTTTGACTATGTCATAATTATAACATTGAATTGATTTAGTTTAAAGTAACGTGGGGTAAATAACTAATGAAGTATTTTATTTTTTTAATTTTCACTTTGAACACTTCCATAATTATAGGCTCATAAACTTGACATCAAAATAATCATTTATATATCAAACAATATATAGTTATTGTATCTATATTATAGAATAATTATCAATAGAACATAAAATAATTATTTTTAAAAATTATTTTATCTCAAGGGAATGATGCGATGTAAAAATTTAAATAATGTACAAAATAATTATATATAAATTCAATTATTTCTGCTTTCATCGTAACATGAATTTTCTTATTATTAATTTCTTATAAGGAGAGAAAAGATTTGTCTTACCCGGGATTTGAACATGGATTGAACATTGAACATCACATCATTCCCTTCAGATAAAATAATATTTTGAAAATAATTATTCAACTATAACAACCAATAAACTATGGATAATTATTATATAATATGGACACATTATTATAAATTATAATATCTTTTATAAATTTCTGAAGGGAATTATAAATTAATTCCTTACTAGGCCAATTATTTTCTCTCCTATAAAAAATATTATGAAATAATTACATGAAAAATCTTCATTTATTTAATTGTTTTGTTCATTGAATTCACGTAATTATTTTCCTACGCATTATTAAAAATAAAAAAATAAATAAATAATAAAACTGAAATCACTTTACTAATTGTTTTCTCCAAAAATACTATACCATTACAGAAAAAAAAAAATATATATATATATATATATATATTCTTGCTCTTTTTCTTGTGGACTTAATGCAGACTATTGAAAAAGTTAATATTACGTTTATTAAATTATTCGAACACTGAAATAATAGATTTACGAGATTTTGAAAGTAAAACTGTCTGAAGTCGTCTGTTTGTGATAGCATAGAGCTAGGATGTCCAGGATTTCAAAATATTATCGAATATAAGTATAATATATGTAATTACCGATTGGATGTGTTAATATGTTTTTCAATTTACACAAAGTTGGTAATTCATAGTTAAGACAGTCTATCTCTCATTTACTGATATATATACCATCATACATTTATATTTCGATATGTATATATTGCATAAAATATTTTATTGTAAAATGTTGATTTTTTTTTTTTTTGGGGGGGGGGAGGTTGGCATTATTATACTTGATCCTTCCGACGAAATCTTGTTTCTGGCCAAACAGCTTACAATAAATATATACTTTAAATAAATAACTATGTACTGATTTTTTCCTTTTGCATTTTAAGGAACTATCTTGGTTGGTTTAATTTTACAATATATATATATAACAAAAGGTATCATTATTATAGTTATCCTTGGATTCTGATAACGATTTGACAAATAAATACCCTTACTATAAGGAATTATTCATCCCATCCTTAATCCCTCGACATCGTCCATCAGCTGCCAATGCTCCTGAATTAGAGATCAAAAGGCACCTTTAACGACTGTTTTCCAACTATTTTAACTGTCTGTTAGTGTCATCATATCGATCACAAAACAGCATCGATTTTTCAGTATCGAAATCTGACTTGTAGCTTAGAAGATTGAAAAAAATGAGCCAACCATTACATGCTGATACACTACAGAAATTGTGTGACATTCACCCCGTAAATATGATTAGAGATTAATGTAACATTACTTTGTGGGGAATGATTTGGGTTGTAATGTTGTTGAGCAAGGCAGATAAGGAAGCGAGAGGTTTGAGAGTATTTAATATATCTTTAATCATTATATATATATATATATATTTTAATTATATATATATATATATATATATATATATATATATATATATAATTAAAATATATTTTTCACTATCAACACTTTATAATTTATTTATCATTACCACTTTGAATATGAGTCGATCTTCTGCGGTATTTCTTTATTTTTATTTTCTTCCTCATTCTCATAGGATGTTTATTTTGTGCATTAAAGGTTTTGAGGGTTACGAGAAATAAAACCTTGAGATAACTGTCTAACTTTTCAGTTTGTTATATTATGATGAATACAAATGAATTTATTTATAGTTGTAGAGATTTGGTCGACTTATATATACTTATATGGAAAAAATAAAAATAAATATTTTAATAAATAAAAAAACAAATATTATTTTTTTGCCCTTCATTTTTACACTTTATGTATTAATTTTTTACCGTAATTTTTAATATAACATATCACGTAGGTAAATATTTTTCATTAGTATTGAATTTTTTTTTATATTTTATACTAAATTAATTATTCATTATTTATATACTTTTCTTTGCCATATATCGCACTCCTTTCAATAACGATATATCTCATAAAAACCTGATTTTTCTGGAGAGTGAAGTTATAGTTTAAATTTTTAAATACTTTTTATAAAATGGTTAGCCTCGGTCGGCCTCATGACCTGTGAGGCGCTGTTGCCACTTGAGCCACCATTATGTGAGGTCTCTTGACCGTTGTCGATTTATTTAAATATTGAATGCTTATTTTTGTAAGTTTAAATAATTAAATAAGAAAGTATTTATCCTGAAGATCATAATATTTTTTAGTATTACCATGTTTCTTCAGTTTAAATCATTTATACTTATGCATTATAATTTCAATTCTAGTAGGGGAGAGCGGGGTTGGTTGGCATAGGGGGTAGGTTGGCCATTGGCTTATAGTTTCCGTCACACCTGTTGTGAAGGTCCCACCATCGTACCATGTGAACCGCTCGACCTCGGGAGTCTCGTCCTGAGTTTTCAATCCTAAGCTAACAGTATAGATAAGAGTGGGCTTCATTGATTTATTTTACACCATGTAAGTAAATTTTTGTATTTTCAGTAAAATTGGTTTAAAGGCATGGAAAAACATTTGACTCCGATTATGTTCAGATAGCCCCAAACTCCTTTGAAAAACGTAACCTTTCGACTAATCAGTTACTTGTTTGAATGTTCTCCCCTGTCCTGGCAGTCATCTTTCATATGATCTCTCCTGTGGGGTTAGTTGGCTCTCTTCACCTTTTTTTTTTTATGGCGCAGTAGCAATTCGCAAAAGCAAGGTAAACATCATCAAAGGGGGAACTACTAATTGTCTTTAGTTCCAGCGAGGAAGATGAGAGCATTTTTTCTTATGCAAAAAGTGACGACAGTCTAAACTTCTATCTTCTTCTATTGTCGTTCTATTTTCCCTTAAAAGTTGTTAAAAACCGATTCAAAATTATTATACCATTATAGTGCAGCTTTTAATAACAATAATATGTGTCAGGCAGTACTTGAATGAGATGGCTAAACAAACAACCTTCTAGGCCAACCTGCCCCACACAGGGGGTTAATTGGCACACTCTGGATTGACGAATTCTTCAATTTTCTTTGATCTAAATATTAAATATTATGTTGTGAAAAAAATACTTAAAGCACTCTAATACTTGGAGTTTACAGTGGTATCAGCCCCATTGGGATTATATTAACAGGGACGAATCAACAATCAAATAAGTGAAAACTGTTGCCAACCAACCCCGCTCTCCCCTACTTATTATTTACATAATTTTTAATAAATATTTTTACTTATTGTATCATATTTTTAAAAATTATTATCACTTTCTTAATTAATTTATCATTACCGTCTTCACATTGAGTTTGTCCTGATATTTTCTTCATTATCTGTTGGTTTTTTTTTTTCTGTTTAATATTTTTTTGATGTGCCTAATTGGCACACAAGTGTGACTAGCAAATGGACTTCCTACTGTGATTTGTTAATATTTTCCCTAACCAGTTTTCCCCATATTATTTATTTCATGTTCATTATAATCCAAAGCAACACCGCTTGGCCGTACAAACACATTAATTATTTATTTTAGCAACAAATATTTCTGGCAAACGGTGGCCTCGAAGGATTGTATTCACGCGCTGTAGAGCATGACAAGTCATAACCGCTTCCTTAGTACTCTAGTCCCTGCTATCAACAAACTGTTATGTTTTCTCTCTTGTCGGATCTGCTGTTACGTTGCCTAGTCAAATTAGTCTCTAACATTGTCGACTAGTTGCCTAGTCTCAGAGCAATCATTCAAAGGTTGGAAACTTTTTTTTTTTACTTTGATCTCTACAATATTTTTACCTTTGCGATTATGAAAATCATGTCAAACTCACACTTTCCCCCATGACATCCTCTACCAACCTAAGAGAATAGCCTAATTTATATGAAATTCGCATTTTTTTTTTTTTTTTTTTTTTTTCCATTCATTTTAACTTGATCTAGTGGTTAACTTGAATGAATACCTTGCGAAGACGAAGGGTTACTGGATCAGCTGAAAACAAATAGAACTGAACTGATATCCAAATTGAGTCAAAAAGCCAGGAATAGGTTTATCGAAAAAGCCAGAAATGCCGAATATCATTTAATGTATAAAAAATTATATATTATGTTACACATTTCAGGTCAGAAAAAGACAAACATTATATCAGACTTATTTTTAAAGCCTGGGGAGAATTATTTAATCTTAATTACCAACCTTGGATTAAAAAAATAAAAAATGTTCATTATGCAATTTAAATGTTTCCGTGAATACGATGGATGCACTTCATCTCGATTTGTCCCGTCCTGACACAGTTTACATTAATTTTTTTAGGGAAAAAATGCATTAAATCAAAACGAGGCATTGCAAATATTTAATTATTAAGTGATCCAAATGATTTTAATTATTAAAGTGATCCAAATTTAATTATTTAAGTGGAGAATTTTTTAGAATTTAATTATAAAGAATTTAAGAATTTAATTATTAAGTGATCCAAATGAAAATTTTAAAATATATTATGTATACTATTTGTATATTAATATTTGTGTTAACAGATTAATATAATAAATCTATGTACTATAATAATAAATATCTTCGACAGACGACCTCCGTTGATTTCCTATCATACGTTAATAAAATATATGTAGAATGTAAATATTTAGCGATGAAATAGGGAAGCAACGTTTTATTCCAAACACTTACTCTTTGTCTTCCAAGATCGTTTTTAATATTAATAGTTTTTTGCTGTTGGTTCTAGCGGCTGCTAAAAATTGGGCAATCTTGTTTGATGTTGTGGTATGTAAAGGTGTGTAAAGGTTCCATTCCTTGAGTAATAATTTACCTTAATATAGTAACGTTGTAATTACAGTGAGGGGTAATTTGCCCAAGAATAAAATTATTATTTCATTCATTTAATAATCATCTTATGACTCGCAAAGTCCATTCCTTAGCCGAAAGAACACAGTTTCTCATATAGCTGAACTCTATTGAAAATCGTGGATTCCTTGCCTCGAGTTGGTTTCTGGCTCACCAGTTTGTTAAACGTCCCCTACTCTTCTTCCTGAAGAAAGGATATCTCGCAATAATTTAAAAACGAAAAAGAGTGGAAACAAAACAAAACTAGCTTCCAAAGGCTTGGGCTAGAACGCCGCGAGGTTGATTTCCAATGGCGATAATATGGCCGTACTATTTATGGTATGAGGAGCGTGCTTGTATTTGATATGTTGACCATGCTAGCGAAAGAAGTAGACGATACGGACCCCGAGCACGACTCGCTTCGCTCTTAGCGCTCGTTTGGAGTCGGTGTCACGTTTGTTTATCAGCGAGTTGCGAGAACGGTGGCGGCGTTATGTAGAAACGAGACACAAATACTGCGAATACAGTTTGGACAAAAAAAAAAAAAAAAAGGTTCTCAAGTATTCTATACTATCCAACCTTGTTCGTCTGTAACATAGGCGTCACCAGCACCAAATTATCGGGGGGGGGGGGCTCAATAATTTCCTATATAGATAGGGTAGGTAGAAATTCGAGGGGCTAAAAGTTGAAATAATAACCCCTAAAAAGAACTGTTGGGCATTTAATTCATCCTCAAACGCTGTATTTTAAAGGTGTTTATAGTCTCTTAAAACTTGTCAATTTATGCCTCAGTTATACATTAAAATAGGAAGTTGTTAAGGATTAATGTTGAAAGATATGGGCCAAAATTTCTTGATTGAATTGAAGTTTCGAAAAGAAATGGAGAGCAATAAAAGAAAACAGTTCAAGCTGAAATAAAAAATATTTATTCATCAGGATGTATATGTGAATTATATGGACAGGTGTTCGCACCTGGTTTGAAAGAACCACTAAGTGAAATTTGGAGAATTTAGGACAAACGGTATGGATTTCTATAAAGAACAAACAAATAAACAAACTTAATTTCATCTTTATTTATATAGATTGGTTAAACTCGGATAACTTCATTTTTATTTAATATTTTAAATTGGGTCCTCTCCTGCCAAAATATTGGGGAGGATAGTCCCCTCCTGTCAAAATATTGGGGGGACGCGTCCCCCCTGTCCCTCTCGGCGGTGACGCCCGTGTAACATTCCTAGCAATGAACGCTACATAAAATAAAATTACAATTACAATATTTTTACCTGAAACAAAAAATATGATTAAAAAAAGCTCTAGACTGTTGGTACGAACAAACTGTTCAAGTACCATCTACACTAGCCTAGAACATTCCAGACACTTCTTCTTCAGACTTAATATAAGCAGCGATGGACAACAGTGTTAGCCTGGTTCTGAAGATCAAATCATGGTTACTTTAGTGTTACTATGTAGTTAAAAAGTGATACTTTTCGTAACCTGTTTAATTATTTGCGTTTTCATAGTTTGTGGGGCATTGTAAAATCTTAAGGTGCTTTTACACCTTACGAACCTCACCTTCGAACAAGTTCTCCTTCGAACCTTGCCGTACCGACGTGAAGCGAACAGCCATTTATACTTCACTTGAGGTTAAGCGAACCAATATGGCTGACTCACCCAAAGCTAGCTTAAGATAAAGAAAAAATCTCCATTATAAATATATTTTATACTATATGAAAAATAAAAAAATAGGAGACGATTTACAACGTTTCACAAATTACACTAGTATCACGAAAAACTCCTTTCACTTAGGAAAAACACAAATCAAAAGTGACACTAGCGCTACCCCCGAACCCAGGCGAACAGATGAAGTACCTAGAACACCCGAACAGTCGACGTGAACCCTTCACGAAGGTTGTTCGAGGGTGGTGTTCGAAGGTAAAGTTCGTAAGGTGTAAAGGCACCTATATTTTCCTTCAATAAAAATAATTTTGACCCACATAAGTGTTACAATATGAATTAATAAAATACGATTGAACCAGCGTACTAGCCTAGCGAGAAATCTCACATTAGCTTCTTTCTTTCTAGTAACTGAAAACAATATCAGGGGAACTTAAATTTAATTGTAATTTACACAACTCTTACACTCTTAGACAGCCAAGGTAATTGACTGAAATTGATTGAAGAAGGGGGTGCTGTTGGGTGCTTTCCTTCCTCATGCCTGACATGTCATTATTTTATTTTACCGCCATCTCATCCGCTGATTGTCCGCACTTTGCAGACAGGTGCGAATTAAGAATTAAAGTTAAAAAAAAAAAAAAAAAAAAAAAAAAAAAAAAAAAAAAAAAGATTGTAATTTAATCGTTAGGAAATATTTATAGTAAAATCTCGGTTTTAAAAAATATTAATCATTTGATTTGCAAAATATTTGGTATCAATTTTAAAAAATATTTCTAATATGCCTCTTAGGCATTTGCATGAAAGACCAATAACGAAATTTTGTTAAAATTATATTCGATTTATGTCTTACTATTATAACTCTTACAACCTGTTGTTTGAAAATACACATTAAATTAAATTACATTAATCTTCTTTATGAAGGTTGAGAGGGGATGGAGTTAGGTATTTTGTAATAATAAAGGGACAGGGCTAAGGAATGATGTTCTTAGGTGATGAGATAAGTTTGTTATTTTTATTTTTACTTTCACTTACCTATATATGAAATATATAGTAAGTGGAAGTATTGCGATCGTGAAAAAATTCGACTTCCGGTTTTCAACGGAAATACACGTTTTGGGGTCCCCTGAGTCCAAATGACCAAGTCCCGCGAAATGGTCTGTGTGTGTGTGTGTGTGTGTGTGTGTGAACAGACTAGCTCAAAAACTATAAACCGTGCGATCCTGAAATTGGGTATTTAGTGTAGGTATATGCCCGCGATGTGACAGCATAAATTTCATCAAAATTACTTAAAGGGAGGGGGTACTTTACTTAATAACTTTTTAGGTTTTTTTCGATTTTCTCAAAAACGGCTCTAACGATTTTGATTAAACTGAGTATTTCATCTATTTATATGCCCGAGATATGACTGTAAAAATTTCATCAAAATTGATTAACCGGAGGGGGGACTTTACTTAATAAATTTTGTAACATTTTCACGTGTTTTTTTTTATTTACTCTAAATCGGCTTTAACGATTTGGATCAAACTGGGTATTTGATGTATGTATATTATATGCCCGAGATATGACTGTTAAAATTTCATTAGAATTGATTAACCGGAGGGGGGACTTTACTTAATAAATTTTGTATCATTTTCAGGGGTTTTTTTATTTACTCAAAAACAGCTTTAACGATTAACAAAAATAAGATATAGATGTAGAAAAATGTGTGACTTTGGGAAATTATATTTAACAAAACGCGTCAATTTCTTATCTAAGTAAGTTGGTAAGTGAAAGTTGTGTGTTGCGCGCACGCACCAGATTTTTTACAATTACCACCAAGTGTAAATAAATGAACATTGATCATCTTTGAAAATGGGCATATAAAAGTCTGTGATGGAATATAGAAGGTTAATGTAATATAAGGCTGTGTTTCTTCAAACAAGAGGTTATTTGTTATTTAACCATTTCCTTATAGTTTACTAGCTAGGGTGCCCGGCTTCGCTCCGGTAGTTGTTTGGTCGTTTTAATAATAGAAAAAGTTTAAAATTAAAGGAAATATAGAAAAAAATTAGCACCTTCTTGAAAATTCGGTTTTAACTTGGTATCAATAATCAGCAGACTTGAGACCTGCAGAGTCCGCCCAAATAAGGAACCCTGTATAATTTAAAGGGGGTTGAAAATGGTAAATGAACAATTAATTTTGCTGCAACTTTGTCGAGTTATGCATTGTTTTTTATGGTTTCTGTGATTCTGAATCCTATAAGCCCATTCCAAGCAGTCAGCAGATAATAAGTTATTAGATTATTGTTGAAAAATCTGGTATCTCAGTTAAAAAAATTATATTTCGAGTAAAACTTAAGTGCCGACTACTATGATGGTCCTATTAGATCCAGAAGTATAGAAACTACCGAAGATTCATTATTGGAGTTAGTCGTATCGTCAACTGGATTGCCTATCATATATATTAATCAAACCAAATTCTTTTTCATAACTACAATAAGAACACTTCAAACTTTTTATTTTCGATTTATATTTAGTCAATTCATCTCTATTTTTATGTATGATTTGATTCGCTCACTGAACTACAAAGAAATGTTCACTCATATTGCATTAAATTTACTTAAGTATATATTATATATAGATTAAATGTAATGTGCCTTCTTATGAGAAAACCAGTTGGTTTTCTAATAGATTGCAGAGATGTAAAATCATTATTTTATTTTGAAAGCAAAGGAGAAACTAATTATTTTCGCTTAATTTTTTAGTAATTTAAAAAGAACAGCTGAACAAATATATAACCTTTACAAATTGAACTGGATGAATGAACAATAAACATTGAGTGAAACGCACCGTAGCGCTTCCTGGTAGTCTGGAGCTCGAACTAAATTTTCCATTCATAAACTCGTATCTCAATCTCAGAGAGGCTAATTAAATGGTGCGAGAGGCTTAAAATTCCAGTCCTTTTCTCTTCAATTTTACACCCTTAAGAGAAAAACGGAAACCTTCTCCGTTAGGAGTTATACGGCTCAACGACGACATAACTTACTTAATTGTACGTGGAGTCGTTTTTGAGCCTTATCGGCACGCACATAGTACACTTTGCTTTATAATATATATTGATTATTATGCTTTAAAAAGTTGTTGCATAATCGCTCTAAAATTCAAATTCAATCTTAAATGAATTATAAATTAAAGAAAAAAAGAGGCAAAATTTATTTTTGGGCGCAAGATTAATAGATGGAAACCCTAAAGCTACTCAATACAATTTATATGCGAACTTTATATCCAATAACAAAAAAAAATCCCTAGCTTGACAAACCCGTTTAGTAATAGTAAACCTGGTCGGATATAACTCGTGGAATGATTCGGTAACAAGGTGATTTGGTGAGTATTCAGCAACCACCTGGTTTTCTCCCCGACTGAAGTATAAGGAAATGTTAGTCATCCATTAATCACAAGCTGGTTGCTTGGATGACTATAAGATGTTCTAATGTTTACTTAATACATATTCATTAGCCGTCGGAATTTGACATGATACAGGCCGTGATTCTTATAGTTTATAATAGTATAAAGCATAGCAATAATTATTGAAAAAAGTCATGAAAGTGTGTAACGTTATAAGAATGAACCAGTATTTGGGTCACTTGCTACCAATGTGGAGGCGTCCATGAATCCTATGGCTGTGTCCTTGTGTGAAAGTACTTCACACGTTTAAATATACATGCGTCTGTTCCATTTGATTCAACAGACCTTCGAGCAATCTCTTTGATGCATAAGTACTAATTAAATTCAAAATTATTACTGTAATATGTATAAATGTTAACTTAAAATTGATAATGAAGTTTCCCATGATTTAAATAGAGACATTTATTTTAGTTTAAAGTTTTCTAGGATTCTAGGAGAGTTAAAAATAGTTAGCTGATTATTAGGCTGGCTTTAAAGTTGAATATAAATATAGTTAATCAAATACACGTTGCTCAGTTTTCATTTGTCTTCGTATTCATTCCGAAAAGTGTAAAATAAAACGATGCGAGACTTAAAACCACCGTGTTGTGATAATTGCGGCACACCGCACACACCCAAAAATATTCTAACAACACGCATAATATATTCTGACACCAGAATAAAAAACGGTATACCTTCCACTACATACGAAGCACTAGCAGATGGCAATGAAAAAATGCAGAAAATAATGAAATTCATTAACGCAAGCATAGTAATACTGACCATTTTATGATTCAATCACTAATTCTGTAAGTGGTCAAGCCAAATTTCTTATTTTTACAAGGCATAGCTTAATTTAATCTTCTTACAAAAATATCTAAAAATTAGTAGAGATCAGAGATGGTCAACTGTTCTTCAATTACCATAGGTTAAATGATGGTCAGGATTTTCAGTTTACAATGATTTTATTATGTTAAGCCATAATAAAACATTTATTGTCACCCTCTAGCATAGATACTCATATATTTGTTTTCTTTTAGCCCTGATGAAGATCCACAAGTTGGATCGAAACGATGGCTTACCATAATTCATTGTAAACTGAAAATCCTGACCATCATTTAACCTATCGTATCTAAAAATTAGATTAAGAATTTTAATGTTATCATGACAAGAAAAATATTTACAGTTGTCTTTATGCATTACTAACCAACAATAGGAGGTTCTATACTTAAATATTTTACCTAATGAATTTATTGTTTTTAAATAAGCAATTGAAATATCCATAACCTGTGTCAACATTTTAAATCACATAAATAAAATTATCCAACTTTTTATTATGAAAATTATTTTTAGCGACTTTATGTGCATAGTTAATTAAATTAATATAAGAATGAAAGTAAGTCTGTTTATCATTAATGTATTACCACACCATTCATCAGATTCTTATGAAATTTTGGGACATCTTGGAAACACATCTTATTTAAAATATTGTCATGAATAAATTAATAATTAACTTTCTACTGGTTTATAATCTATTCAAAACATTTTAAACAAATTATGTTTTGTGGTGTTATAGTATGCCATATAATTCCATATAAATTGTATTGTGGATAATTGTTTTCGAAGAGGAGAGGAGATAATTAATAATATTTACCACATTATCCGATTTCAACGAACGAAAGGTAATGTGAAGGGATTTCCTTTTCCTGAGATCACAGCTAGTTATATGATGAAATATGGATGCTAATTTTTCCCGTTAAATAATATAATAAAAGCGATATGCGTTAGTATCCTTTATATATTATGCATTTTATAGAGTGATACAATCTGAAGGAATGTATGCCAAAGTCAAGTAGGAAGGTCGGAGAAGGCAGCACGGTATACGCTAAGTAGGACAGTTGCCTCGAGGCTTGGAAGCAGGTGCTAAAGAACTGGCAGGTCTCCCCCTCGGCAGAAATGGGAGGAAGGAATCCTGATAGCCAATAAAATGTTTCTGGAATCCTTGGTCCTTCCTGTGAGTATGAACGATTCCAGGGGATTACTTTGTCTTATATCTACTTGGTCGTTCTAACTGCGATAGTTTTAAACATTAAGTATTCTCTTCAAATATCCTTCGCTTGATCAAACGAATTCTTAAACCTTATTATTGATATTTATCTAACAAGGGGAGGCTACGGACGTGGGGTCACCGATTACAATGAAACTTTTTTTCGAGTTTCTATATCCAAAAATATTAGATACGTGTCCGAGGGTTCTTGCCAATGGGCCTTCTGAGCCGAGAAAAAAAATTTCTTAGGTACGAAAATAGCCAAAAATTGCATCAACAAAGTTGCCGCTGCTCAAAGCTCCTTCAACCAATTTCAATGAAATTTTCAGGGATGTCAGAGTATTGAAAAATATTAGACACGTGTATAGGGGATTGGCGAAATTAGCCTCTGGAAGCCCAGAATAAATCATTCAATATTGTGGTATATTCGTGCTCTCTGGGTAACGTTAAAAATCAATTCCATTTCTTTGTAAATTGAATAAATTACGTTTTTCAGCTTTTTACGTCAAAAACTAAATATTTGTATTTAAATATTTAACAGGAAATATTTTTCATGAAAAAGCATTTTTTGCTTAGACTGAAGAAAAATTTTCAACCAAAAAAAAAAAAAAATTACTATTTGAAATATGTTCCAGTTTTCATGTAAAAAGCACAATTTCATAGTTACTTAAAAAAATATTTAAGATAATTTTGCGAAAAATTGAATTCGAAAGTTTGAATTTTGAATCTGAAAGTATTTCCATTGTTGTTTTCCCTTGCCAAAAGAATTAAGGAATTATTTTATGATTGAAAACGTTTGTTAAAAATTAAGAATAATAAATCTTTGGAAGACGACAACTGTTTTTATTGAATTAAGGGATTGCAGTTATAAACACAGTATGAACTTCTAAATACAAAAAACAGCATATTGTCAACCATGTGATGTTTATTTTTTTCGACAAGTAAAAAACTTTATTAAAAAAATACAAAATTGCCCTGAAATATTGAGTGATGGTCGTCAGGAAATTAGTTCAAGGGAAGATGCTCTGAAAATTCATTCCTTAATTCACCACCAATTATCATCTCTATTATTTGTTGACATGGTAAAATATGCTTGGTTTGCATCCAAGTTAATTCCAACGAGAGCAATATTTGTAAATGTCAATCAAATATGTTTTCCTGATGGAATGAAAAAGGAAGGAAACTGCAACTGCAAAGGTGTACCTTTTATTGAATGCTCTGATTGCCGAAAAAACTTATGTTTTAGCTGTTTTGTTGATAAATATCACCCAAACGAGTGTGGGGTGTAAACACATATTTTTAATTTCCTAGTTAGTATTTTAGGATAATTTGGTATTTTATAATGTTTATGGGGGAGCGGGGTAGCCCACTGTAAGGCAGTGGACTGCTGTACTTAAGGTCCCGAGTTCGAATCTGACATGGCTTATGATATCTTTATTATTCGCCACAGTTCGTCTCGTGGGCCGAGAGACCCTCCTGGGGTTAACCCAGCCTCTATAAAGTGGGTACCCTTAATTGAAAAATTAAGGGGAAAGAACCTGGCGGATGAGCGTGATCACGGTCAAATCACCTCCTTGCACGACCGCTGACCAAGAAACAGTACTCTTCCTTACATAGTACTGAACCCAAGACCCTTTATGGGTTGTAGTGGTACAGGTTTTTTTTTTTTTTTTTTATAATGTTTATGAAGTCCAGGAAGAGTCTGAAACATTTTCCTGACAAAAATATGTTTTTGGACAAAAAAGATTTTAATTTCAATTTTTCAACAATTGATCACATTACATTTAAATATAGGTACTACTATTTTACGAGTATAAATTTTTTGGTGACTATCTCTTCAATCCAAGCAAGGAAATTTTGTTATGAAAAATATTTTCTGTTAAATATTTATAATATTTAGATATAAATTTAGAAGATAAAAAAAATAAAAAAAAACTTCTTCTCAAATAATTTGTTTTTAAATATAAATATTTAGTTTTTGAAGTAAGAAGCTGAAAAAACGTAGTTTATTCAATTTACAAAGTAATGGAATTGATTTTTAACTTTACCGAGAGCGCGAATATAACACAAAATTGAATGATTTTTATTATTTTATTATTATTTTATTATGATTTTATTATCATTATTCTGGGCTTCCAGAGGCTAATTTCGCCAATCCCCTATACACGTGTCTAATATTTTTCAATACTCTGACATCCCTGAAAATTTCATTGAAATTGGTTGAAGGAGCTTTGAGCAGCGGCAACTTTGTTGATGCAATTTTTGGCTATTCTCGTACCTAAGAAATTTTTTTTCTCGGCTCAGAAGGCCCATTGGCAAGAACCCTCGGACACGTATCTAATATTTTTGGATATAGAAACTCGAAAAAAAGTTTCTTTGTAATCGGTGACCCCACGTCCGTAGCCTCCCCTTGTAAGTGATTTTTACTTTAACTCGTAATATCGTCCCCGCAAGTAAATTATGAACCATTTTGATATATTAGTAGCGAAAGCGGAGTATTCGATTGTTTGATTACGGGGTTTAAGGATGTAAAACATTTTAGTCAATAGCGCACTTTCTTTCTTTTTTTTTTTTTGTATTTATCTGCATATTCAAATTCCATTTTATTTGTGTTCCACTATTATAACTCTTATAGCCTGTTGTTTGAAGCAACACAACCCTTATTATTTCATCTTGACGTTTCGGGCTATCTGACCATCTTCAAAGATCCTTTTTTTATGCTTTAATTTTTTTATGCTTTAAGAGATAACTCTTAAATTTTTACTTTCACTTACCTATATATGAAATATATAGTAAGTGGAAGTATTGCGATCGTGAAAAATTTCGACTTCCGGTTTTCAACGGAAATACACGTTTTGGGGTCCCCTGAGTCCAATTAACCAAGTCCCGCGAAATGGTCTGTGTGTGTGTGTGTGTGTGTGTGTGTGTGTGTGTGTGTGTGTGTGTGTGTGTGTGTGTGTGTGTGTGTGTGTGTGTGTGTGTGTGTATGTAAACAGACTAGCTCAAAAACTATAAACCGTGGGAACCTGAAATTGGGTATTTAGTGTATGTATATGCCCGCGATGTGACAGCAAACATTTCATCAAAATTGCTCTAAGGGAGGGGGTACTTTATTTAATAACTTTTTAAGGTTTTTTCAATTTACTCAAAAACGGCTCTAACGATTTTGATTAAACTGAGTATTTGATCTATTTATATGCCTAAGATATGACTGTAAAAATTTTATCAAAATTGATTAACCGGAGGGGGGACTTTACTTAATAAATTTTGCATCATTTTCACGTGTTTTTTTTATTTACTCAAAAACGGTTTTAACGATTTTGAACAAACTGAGTATTCGATCTATTTATATGCCCGAGATATGATTGTAAAAATTTCATCAAAATTGATCAACCGGAGGGGGGACTTTACTTTAAAAATTTTGTACCATTTTCACGTTTTTTTTTTTTTAATTTCTAAAAAAAGGCTTTAACGATTTTGATCAAACTGGGTATTTGATGTATTTATATGCCAAAGATGTGATAGCCAACATTTCATCAAAATTGGTCAAACGGAACGGGCGCTTTATTTCATAATTTTTTTTTCAATTTTTACCTTTTTTTCGATGATCTCAAAAACGGCTTTAACGATTTTTATCAGTTCGCATGTTTAATGAAAATCAGGTGTTCTTTAATATCAGGTGAGCTTTATCATTATTAAAATGTTCGGAGGGGGATTTTTTTTTGGGGGGGGAGGGGGGTTTGTCTCCTATAAAGTACCTTTGTTTTTGTTTATATGGAGAAATAGACAGTTCATTTCTCCATATAAACAAAAACAAGAGAAATTAACTGTCTCTCTTTACGCCTGAAAGTAAGAAATGACTAAATATGAGATATGATAAAAATAAAGAAAACATAAAGAGGAGAAAAAATATTCAGTCAACTCATAAAACTCGTTTAGCCCACGCATGCGGAGTACGCCTTTAATGGCAGACCATTGTCCATAATTAAAGCCTTTCTGTTCATTTGAGAAGTGGCAATTACAAAAACGCATTAATTTCTAATCTAAGTAAGTTGGTAAGTGAAAGTTGTGTGTTGCGCGCACGCACCAGATTTTTTAGATTTGTGTCTGTTGGTAGTAAATCATTAAACAAATAAATAAATAAAAAACCTTATAGTAAATTAATAAGATTTTTGAAGTTATACTTCATTTTTTTAAATGCTTAATTTTTTTAAATGATAATTTTAAATGCTCATATTGTCGTCACCATGCTTAACTAACAAATTTGCATAAGTTTTTAGTTGCACATTCGTTACTTTAGCATGGTGACGACGATATGTACTTTTGGTCTATATTAAGAGGTATTTTTGTTGATAAATGGCGAACGTGCGACATCCATTTGTTAGTTTTTGTATTTTAAGAGTATATGGGCTTAAAAAAGTTTGGACATTGGACCCTCACTTTTTACTTTCACTTACCTTTATATAAAATATATAGTAAGGGAAAGTATTGCGATCGTGAAAAATTTCGAATTCCGGTTTTCAACGGAAATACACGTTTAGGGTCCCCTGAGTCCAAATAACCAAGTCCCGCGAAATGGTCTGTATGTGTGTGTGTGTGTGTGTGTGTGTGTGTGTGTGTGTGTGTGTGTGTGTAAACAGACTAGCTCAAAACTATAAACCGTGCGAACCTGAAATAGGGTATTTAGAGTATGTATATGCCCGCGATGTGACTGTATTTAAGGAAACTGCAAGAGCTACTTTAAGTTATAAAATAGGTTACTAAACGGAAGTTGTGTCATTTACATCAGATTTAAAAAAACCAACATTAATCTATAGAAAATTGAAACGAGATCGAATCAAGGACGGATAAGCTCCTAATTTTATAACTTAATTGGCAATCATCGATGAAGAATTTCCTGAAAAAGTTTTAAGTCCCTTCGGTAAAAGTTTAATTCCTAACTGGAAATGGGGGAAATTGCTTTAAAAGCTGAGTGGCATTAACTGGGTCGGAAAGTTGAGGCACTGTGTCAGTCAGTGTCACCGCCAATAGGGGATTCCTCTATTCACAAATTAGCCTCCCCCCTCCCATTTCAGATATCCGTTTTAAAAAGTATTTTTCAGATATTTGATTATTAAATTACCTATAAATAGTTTTACGATTGTTTTACCAGTCGTAAATTCATTACAGTACTAAAATAAATTTAATGTATCCAGTAATTCAGTATCTCAAAGTTAATTGTTAGTTATCATTTTCGAAAAATCCGGAGCTCAAAAATTTGTTACTTTTAAATAGATGATGGTTAATGAGATAACTCTAAAAACAGTAGGTAAATACTATGTGTTTTCACGTTTCGACACTCATTATTATGGCTTATTCAAGGCTACAAAGAACGAAAAGGTAATTCACGAAAATATAGATTTAATTATTAGAAATAAAGCTTTTTGATGGTAAAGTAAAAAAAAAAAAAAATCAACTTTTTGATAAAAATTATATCTCAAGATTGATTCGATGTCCTAGATAAAAAAATCGGTAAGGTTTGTCAGTTTCATTAGTATTAATATTTTATTTTATTTTTGTTGTTCGTTTGTTTACCAAACAAATTCTATGTCACTTAGGTTAATAGGACGATGCTGCAGTGGTAGTCCTAAATTTTGCCTACCCAGGTTTAAGTAGGATAGGGGATCTTTAACGAGTACCTGACATCGTACAGACTCGGGACCTCCATTTTACGTCCCATCCGAGGTACAGCATAGCCAAGGATTTTTTACTCCCTTTAAAAAATCCTAGGGCCACTTCGGACCCGCGACCTTTAGTACTGTAGATTACTATGCTAACCAGTACACCACAGGTGACCTTTTTTATTTTTTAGTATAAACTCAATAATGAATTTCGTCACAAGCGTTTCTGCATTTTTTTTTTTTTTTTTTTTGTTTCATTTTTATTACTTCAGACGCTCTAGACACATCATTGTAAAGAAAAAAGCCAGGTTTGAGCATATTTGTATTTGTAAATACAATAGTGACAAGTCGGAAGACTTGTCAGAAGTGACAGTGTCGGAAGACTCTATGGTCGAGTCCTGAAAGAAAGACTCGAAGAAGAGTATTCTGAACAGATGGCTGAAGAACAGGCGGGCTTCAGAAGTGGAAGATCGTGTAGTGACCACATTTTTACCCTTAGTCAATTGGTACAAAAAAGGATAGCATATGATCTCGAAACCCACTTAACATTTGTCGACCTACAAAAAGCATACGACAGTGTTCCGTTAAAGAGACTGTGGGAAGCATTGGAAGGAGCTAGAATAAACAGAGGTCTTATAAAAGCTATAAAAAGCTTGTACATTGGAGCAGAATCAAGAGTGAAAATTGGAGCAACACTCACGGAGCCATTCCCAATCTCTAAGGGCTTGAAGCAGGGATGTTGCCTTTCCCCAAGACTTTTCAATATCTATATTGAACAGGCACTGAAATCCTGGAAACAGAGGTGCCGAGGGATGGGTATTGAGATTGGAAATGATGTTCTCTTTACTCTTCAATTTGCAGATGACCAAGTTGTCATATCTTCAGATGAATATGATATGGAATTCATGATGAGGAGGCTCATTGAAGCATATAAAGAATGGGGTTTAGTAATAAATAGTGACAAAACGGAATACATGGCGGTTAACTCTTCTGTTTCTTCTCTCTCCATAGAGGATTGGACGATCCCTCAACGTTCTGATTTCAAGTACCTTGGTGTCACCATAGACTGCTATGGCACAGTAGAAAGGGACATTGAAAAGAAAATCACCATAGCAAAGAAAATTATTGGTATATTAAATGGCATATTGTGGAACAAAAAAGTGTCTCTCCACATAAAGAAAAGAATATACAATTCTTTCCTCATTGCCACAACTTTGTACGGGGCAGAATCATGGACAGTGACTAAGACCCATGCAAACAAATTAATGGCCCTGGAGATGGACTATTGGAGAAGGAGCTGTGCCATATCCAGGCTACAAAAGGTACCAAACCAGGTGATAAGGAATAAAGTAGGGGCAGAATTGAACATCCTCAACGACATCAGTGAAAAAAGACTGATGTGGTATGGGCATGTTTTGCGAATGGACGAAGCACGTTGGCCCCTTCGATTGCTAAGATATGTCCCTGAGAAGCGTCGAAAACGTGGAAGACCACGCAAACAGTGGATAGAAGATGTGAGAGAGGACATGGCTGCCAGAGGCCTCACTGAGGAGGACAGCAGAGACAGGAACGTCTGGAGAAATTCTGTGATGAGGACCGGAATGTGACATTTGTTGCAAAATCCGAAATAAATAAAAAAAAAAGAATATAAATAAATTAATATTTTAAAAAATGTTTAATCTGCTTGTCTGTAACTAATAATCAAATGCATCATTCAAAACCAAAGCAAGATGGCGATTGAAGTCAAATACAAATGAATGGGCTTGAAAGAAGTTTTATGGAACAAAATCGGTTATAAATATTATTAAAAATAAAAAAATCACACATGTATTGTTACTTATCATTTTAATAATTTACAGTGTTTATAACGAAATTGAGGAATGAAATTAACATGGTATCAAAAAAACTAATGTACTCGTATTTTACATAAAGTGGTTTAAAAAAAAGATAAGAATATATACAATGTTTCATGCGTGTGATTAAAACAAACATTACAGGTAACATTACAGTGGCACCAAACACAGCATGATAACGTCATAAATTCATGAAGTACTAACTTCAGAGCATTTCAAATTCCACCAAAAGTAAAGAAAGCCAACATCTGCTTACAAGTTGTTCACAACAATTGTGCCAAACAAAGAAAGTCTCGATACTACCGAAGTTTAGAAAAAATTGATTCTTTCGATATATCGGAAGCAAAGTATCGATGCTTCAACCAATCGCAAGTATCGAGAAGTCCTTATCTGTAGCTGGCCAAAATAGAGATGACTCTCGAAACCTGGCGCTTCTTTTGAAAGACGTTATCTTCCGCATACCCTCCAAGATCCAGAGGGCCGCCCTGGGAACGGTACATGAATAACGATATCTATTATTATTGTCAACCATTGTCTTTTAGATAGAATCTAACTTTCTTCTCATTCTCTGTTGCAGGCACCGCCTTCTCTCCCGTCCTCGTTGCCTGCGTCACGACTTCTTTTACAACTATCGATATATATAAGGTAAGTTTTCCTATCGATTTATATGTATAAATCTACAATATTGGGTAAATTGGCCACAAAAAAAAAAAAAATGTTATTACCATCCCCAAAAAGAAAAGGTGGAATTCTCTTTTTGTTATACCGGAATGTTTGTTATGGAGTGGAAGGTGGTGCCCATTGCTGATTAAAATCAGTTGGGATCATTTGAAGGGCAACATTAACGAGTAATTAAATAAGTAAGCTACGAACCTTTTTGTTTGTATTTATCTTGGGCTCTTTTAACTCTTATATTTTTTACCAATCAGTATTTTTTTTTCTTTTTCGTTCAGTTTGACAAACTATTTTGAAATAAATATTTTGAATTTCAATATACATTTTTTAATGTTAACTGGTCAATATGTTTGAGCTGTAAGTGTAAGATGTAATCACTGTGTGGTCATAATTTAATATTTTCAATTATGAAACTAAAAATTTGTACGATTTGTGAATGGCACAGCACTGCCATCATAGTTTTCGAATTTAGCTATATTTTGCCTGTTGAAACTAGCCTGTAGTTTGGGAATCACATGATTTTTTTTTTTACATTTTATCTTAAGCCTGTGAAAAGTTTGATTTGTAAGGGACTTGAATGAAAAATGAAAATTTGGAAAATATCAATAACCTCAAGTAAGAAAAAATAATATTATTTTTTCGGTAAATATTCATGTTATAAATTGGTATAGTTAGCTTCCTCGCTGGATTTTACTTTTTACATTTCTCAGAATATACAAAGTTAGCATGCATAAAAAAATTTACAAAATGAAATTCTGTCAATTACATTTTAGTACAATATTTGATGAGCTATTTTAAAAAATAAAAAACATGAAAAAAAAAATGAAATTTCATATATAATAGGGCCCTACTTATATATATAGCGCTTTGCAATCTGAGCACAGGTTTATTTTTGCAGTCTTACCGTCCATCCAAAAACCGCAAACCCGGACACTCTACCAACTTTACCATTGAACACCACCCTCGAATAGCCTTCACGTCGACTGTTCGTGTATTCTAGGTACTTCATCTGTTCGCCTGTGTTCGGGGTTAGCGAGCGCTAGTGTCACTTTTGCTTTGGGTTTTTCCCAAGTGTCTGGAGTTGTTTGTGATACTAGTGCGCCGTTGTAATTCGTTTCCTTTTTTTTTTTTTTTTTCAGATAATATAATATATATTGATAATAGAGATTTTTTCTTCATCATAAGCTAGCGTTGGGTGCGTCAGCCATATTTGTTCGCTTATCGTCAGATTAAGTATAAATGGCTGTTCGTGGAACGCCGGTACGTCAAGGTCCGGGGGAGAACCTGTTCGAAGGTGAGGTTCATGGAGTGTAAAGGCATCTTTGCACTTAACTGTTTATCGATAGAAGCCTTTTTAGTGTGAGTCATTTCGGTTGATGGAAGATGTAATTCCCAGGCAACATTACAGTAGTGACGAGTATATTTTAAGTCACTTTCAACTATGAACGATCAGAGACGATTTGCATGAATTATTGACAAGTTAATTATCTCCTTTAATTTATTCCTTCAATTATCTTAGCTGTAATGTGTCAATTATGTAATTATTTATTTAAAAGAGTTATCTTGATTTAATACCTGCTTAAAAAAAAAGTTAATTCTTCGGTACATGTATGTTTAGAATCGTAGTTTAAAAAAAAAGGTAGTGAATTGCGAAATCGGTTTGATATTAAATGTGGTCTATATGAATGAGAAAAACTTTATATACCTTACTTGATTATTAAAGCTGTAAAACTTTACCTCTTCCGAATTTTCTTAAAAGATTATTTAGGGTGATTCTGGGAGAGATGGCCGTATGGCTAAAATATTCCCGAACAATAATACCAAAAGTAAGAAAAATGAATTTCTTTCTTCCGCTGATTATTAATTTATTTGATAGTTTAGGTCGCTTCGACTGCCCACGCCCATAGCGACGACTGCTCTTCTCAAATGTAGGGAATTAATTTTGTACTCTTGAAGTGTTTAAGGGTTTTTCCATACCATCGTTCACTTTGTTGGGATACGAAGTTGCAATGTTGAGGTCTCTGCGTTTCTTGAAGTATTTTCTTCTTTGGAAAAGATGTTGTACTGTAGAATAGAATAGAATAATGTTTTATTACAAAAAAAATATAAATTACAATAACAATTAAAATTTTAAACATTATTAGGGCTAGGTTCGCAGACCGTTAGCTCGGAGTCTGTTTTAATCTTACTTCTAAGATTAAAATAGATCAATCACTGTTCATAGCTAAGAAAACATTTTAAGACCAAAAAGAGGGGCTTGCTGTCTATCTATTTTAAAAAGGGAAAATTACTATGTAAAGGTATATTTCGCTAATACCTACGGACATATAATATATCAATAATCTATATAAAATAAACTAATCTATCGACATATAACAGTAATAATACCATTACTAAAGACTTATAATCTATCTCATCAACATTACCACAGAACGTAAATATTGATGCCATATTAATGAAACAGAAACATAACACTTCATGATTCATTCAATCTATAAACTCCTTAATAAGTTAAGATATATAATTCCATGCAATTTTACGGTATATAATTAAGCTCGATCAATTTTTACCGTTTAGATATTATTATAATAAATAATTCGTCCTTATTTAATTGATTTTTATTAAAACAGTATATACTTATTTTAGATAGTACATTACAGGATAATGTGTTGCGTATTTTCCATTTCTTTGCTATTGCATTGGGAGCTTATTTGGGTTTTATCTCCGTTGTATATTTTATAATTTAAATTTAAAAGTTCGCCCCTTGCTTTGAAAATCCAAGGAATATCATTAAGGTTTTTAATACAAAATAAATAACTTTCTTCTAAATGATTTGATAACTGTTTGTACAATAAATATTTTGTTGATTAATTCGCCTTTTCTATTAAATTATTACAAAAGGATTCTTGTAACTTATTTCTAAGCAGTAATAATAAATCTTTTAGACTATTAGTATTATCTATTATAATATCATGCTCTACATTGAATCTCCTTATCAACTTTTTTAAATGTAAGTTCTACTGTAAGTGGTGAATTATCAAAAAATTGGCAAGTTGGCCGGTGAAGTCCTGCAAGCAGGTGGATGTGCGTCATTTTCGTGTGACCGATTCTTACTTAGCCTGGTTATTATGGCTGCTTCCTTTGGAGTTCGAAGTCAAGTTCTTGAATTTTTTTATGTAATTCATTGGTGCTCCATAAATTTTGTATTCACTTAATTACCGAAATGGAGTCGGTTTAATCACTTAATCACAATTACTGATTTTGGAATACCTTTGTTATCGACATATTGCGTATTGCCAATGATTCGCTAATGAAAATTTGATTGTTTAATTTATTTAGGTTTAATATCTTAAATCTTTTTGTTGTGGATTTTTTTATTTATTTTTCTATTTATTTTTTTAAATAAAATTATTCAAGTTTAAATGTTCGTGGTTTATCTAGTTAGTCCTGCTTTAATTTAACTTTCAAATCACCACACCTCCTCATCGTTAAACGTGATTTAAAATATCACAGTATGATTTTTAAAAAAATATATTCTGATTCTGTTTTATCTCCTAGACCAATCTTCTGCGAAGTACCCAAAAATAGACTGGTTTTCCTTCGAGCAGGATATTGCCATGCTTGCAAACCTGGTTGACTTTTCGGACGAGATGGAATAAAAAGATATTCTTTGGTTTTGTCTCATCTTCACCTTATCAAAAAATAATAAAATAAATAAAAATATTTTTTTCTATTTTAAATCTCTTCTACTAGTTTCTAGCTGATATAAACTAGATACAAACTACTATGGAACATATAAGTTTGAACTTTATTGAAAAAAATATTTATTTCTTCGTTCGTTGGAATTGGCCATTTACTAAAAAATCTGGTGCGTGCGCGCAACACACAACTTTCACTTACCAACTTACTTAGATACTAAATTGACGTGTTTTGTTAAATATCATTTCCCAAAGTCACACATTTTTCTACATTCATATCTTATTTTTATTAATCGTTAAAGCCGTTTTTGAGTAAATAAAAAACCCCGTGAAAATGATACAAAATTTATTAAGTAAAGTCCCCCCTTCGGTTGATCAATTTCGATGAAATGTTGGCTATCACATATTTGGCATATACATACATCAAATACCCAGTTTGGTCACAATCGTGAAAGCCGTTTTTGAGTAAATAAAAAAAACACGTAAAAATGGTACAAAATTTATTAAGTAAAGTGCCCCCTGCGGTTGATCAATTTTGATGAAATTTTTACAGACATATCTCGGGCATATAAATAGATCAAATACTAAGTTTAATCAAAATCGTTAAAGCCGTTTTTGAGAAAATCAAAAAAACACGTGAAAATGTAACAAAATTTATTAAGTAAAGTCCCCCCTCCGGTTAATCAATTTTGATGAAATTTTTACAGTCATATCTCGGGCATATAAATACATCAAATGCCCAGTTTGATCAAAATCGGTAAAGCCGATTTAGAGTAAATAAAAAAAACACGTGAAAATGTTACAAAATTTATTAAGTAAAGTCCCCCCTCCGGTTAATCAATTTTGATGAAATTTTTACAGTCATATTTCAGGCATATAAATAGATCAAATACTCAGTTTAATCAAAATCGTTAGAGCCGTTTTTGAGAAAATCGAAAAAAACGTAAAAAGTTATTCAATAAAGTACCCCCTCCCTTTGAGCAAATTTGATGAAATTTTTGCTGTCACATCGCGGGCTTATACATACTCTAAATACCCAATTTCAGGTTCGCACGGTTTATAGTTTTTGAGCTAGTCTGTTCACACACACACACACAGACACACACACACACACACACAGACCATTTCGCGGGACTTGGTTATTTTGACTCAGGGGACCTCAAAACGTGTATTTCCGTTGAAAACCGGAAGTCGAAAATTTTCACGATCGCAATACTTCCACTTACTATATATTTCATATATAGGTAAGTGAAAGTAAAAACTAATACCAACTTAATATGTCCAACAATTTGGCCAGTATAATTTCTCAGTCGAATTGAAATTTCTCACAAACATGTTCTATCGCTGTCAAAAGTGATGTAACGTTAAATGAAACGTTTCTGGACAATTTTTAGGAGTCGACAGCCATTTTATCTCTTTCGTCTCGGATAATTATTAGTTTTATATCAATAATCTTGTCCATTAAAAATTTTTCGATTTAATAATTTTCTTTTTTCATTATTTAAATTAAATTTTTATATCTCTTTGTACAAATGCTTAGTCAAATTAAGTTTTATATAGATAGCTTTATATAGATTTTACTCTATTAGACATTTATTAGATTTTATTTATTATATAGATTATATAAATGCAACGTATGTAACAAAAAAATAAATAAATTATCTCATATAGTATTGGTACTGTTTACTGTATGCTTGGTCTATGTCCTAAGTCTCCGAGCTCACAACCATTTCTTTTTTTGTTCCAGTTTGTTATTTTTAAGGTACCTCGTCACAGAATAAGGTTTATTTTCTCTTCTATTCTATTCAGTATGATGATATAAGCTAATTAAGTAAATATTGTCAGCGAATATTTATATTAACAACAAATTTCTTGTGAAACAGTTTTTACCATTTTAAAAAAGACCATCCAGACATGGTTTGTATCCCACTTTTTTCGCATTTGATCCCGATTTCTTAAACAGACTTTTTTTTTTAAAATAAGAATAAGTATTCATTTTTAGTTATTCAATAAAAAAATCATTAAATTTCCATAAAGACTGACTACATTTTTGTCAGCAGACAAAATGCAGTCAAATTTATTTACATTAATAATTAAAAGTATTTTCAATTTATACTTTGGGTACTTACTTATTATTATTTTTTTAATTTTTATTGGTATGATTGATATTGATACAATAGTTTTAAAAATATCAATCTTAGCGATTTTATTTTATTATTAAATTCAAGCCATTAAAATTTCAATTGATTCTCTTTGCACTGCTAATTTGTGTAATTCTTTTTTTTTTTTATCAACAAAAATTTCCATATATTTCATCAATTCCCTCACTTAAGACACAAATATTCCTCCTTTGAATGCAGTGTGCCTCTTTGGTTTCACAAGCCGGTTGATATTATCAGCAGCCGGTGTCCTCCTTACGGAGACAGTTCCCCCAGCTGTTCTATGTGCATTCCAGTCGCCAAGGGTCAATCTTTTTGAAACCAGTTTCAGCCTTTGTCAGGAAAATCGGTTGGAAATCGCCTACGTAGCCTTGAGTTTTTGATATTTTGTGCTCTCTGTTTCCTTATATTATATCTCAGAAGGGAATCAAAGCTGCCGCTTGTTCTATTATAAGAAGAAGTGCTGTAACATGGTAGCATAATCAGCTGATTTATTAGTTTAATTAACGATAATAGTGAATAACTACAGAGTGCATTGTACCATATTCACAGATCATCGCTGGAATTAGAACTCCGAGTCTTTAGGTATTATTCATTTTCTAAAACGATCATAAGATGAGAAGCTTATTCAACTGCTGAAATTCGTCAAATAGTTAAACAATAGCATTAGTGTAAATTTCTTTACCTTGATTTAACCTCTCTATAAGTAAAAACTGAGATGCTCTTAAGTTGTCTTAACGTTGATTGCCAATAACAGTACAGCAATGCAGCTTTTTTTTTCTTTTTTTTTTTTTTTTCTTTGCTTGTTTAAACTTAAGCAGTTAAGTTCGTTCAACCATCTTCATGTTCCTTACCGGCGGAACAAATCAAAGAAAGCTTGCGGTAAGCGGCACATTAGAACTAGTCACTCCTGCTTAAGAATTCAACAAATATTCGCTTTTCAATTGTCTTTTTTAAATATTTAAGTCGCTGCTGATATTTCTTTTTGGGAGATTTATTTTTTTCCCTATACTCTGCAGGGTCAATGGCAACAATGATATTTCAGATTCACATACAATGTTTTATCGATTTTGAATATTCCAATATTTTTCTCACAGTTTTATCGTCGTCCCTAAGAATTTACTTACTTATATGTGGCTTCTAGAGCCAAATTTTTCCTATGTTTCTTGAGAACTCTGTCGTATTGTTATTTCTATATTGCATGTCCCGCATATTGGAGGTGTGAAACCTTTTAACACTTATGCGTTTGAAAAAAATTGACCCGAGAATCAATGCAATGTAATGTCAAAGAAGTTTTGACACATTTTTTGTCTAGCAAATAAATGTTGATAAAAATCACTTATTTTTTGTTACTTCCTTGGACATTTTCGCATAAAAATTATTCATAGATTAGGCTATGCTTTACACCTTTTATGTACAACTTAATTAATGTTAAACCACCATTCATAAATTTGTACAATACCTTTTTAACCCTCTAACCCAATTTCTAAATACCGATAAGAAGCACAAAGATCCAGAAACGAAAGTAGACAAAGAACATCATTCAATTTTTTTAAATATAAATTGAATCATTATGGTGGGAGATAGTTGACCGTAGATTTAATGAAGAGGAAAGTGTGAGCATTTTCGATATGTACGCTACTATAATTAGTTTGTATACTATATTTTATCCTATTAACTTAGGCTTCATTGCTGCAGATCATTGTAACCTTATAAGTTCATAAGTTCACGTACAGTTCAAGCATTGCTTCACACTGCCTCAGATAAGCTGTTTTGAGTTTTATCTAATTTTCATTTATTACTTTTATCATGGTCTTATTTTAATAACTATAATTTTTAATTATAAATTCTATAAAAACATTTTTTATTTATTTTTATCTAATATATTTAAGTTTGTTTTAATTTTCGCATATATTTAATATTTGTTTATATAATTTCTATGATTGTTTTTTTTTTTTTTTTCTGGTTTTCCTCATTTAGCCCTGATGATGACATAAAATTTGGGTCGAAACGTCGGCTATAATAATTATGTGTTTCTCATATATTAGTGCTACTTATTGTGAAGCATTTTCTCTTCTTTACATTTGTACAGCAGTATATTCATTACGGGATGTAATTTTATTCATTCAGGCGGACTTGGTATTTTACTGATATGTAAAATATACATCTTATTTTTTTTCCCCCATTTTAAGGTGTATAATATGAAAAAATGTTTATCATCTCAGGTCAATCGATTGGTTGTCAATTCCTATGACGCAAATAATCAAGAACCGGAAGGGCAAGTTCTTGTTTTCTTCTGACGAAGGCTACGGAATATTCTAACTTTGATGGTCTAGGGATAAAGAGCCCCTTCATTATTATAATTCAAGAGATTGGTCTACGATTCTGCGACTCATTTCATGTTATTTTTATTTTTAGTTTTAAATTATAGATAATTTTTCATTTTTGTTTACTTCGCTTGGAACTTCCCCAGAGCTTGTTTGGAAATCCCAAGCTCCTTGCCGTTCTGGTTCATTCGCCAGCTTTACACACCTGAAACAAGGTCTGGAATGTTGTTCGTTTATTCAGGTCATATAAGAGGTAATTTTTACTTTTGATTATGTCCTATCGAATTAAACAAAAACATAAGAAGAAATAAATAATGAGAAAGACTTTAGCCTCAATTTTTTTTTTTTAATGGGAATTAGATGAATCGATAGATATTGTTTTATCCATACCGCAAAAACATTGTTTGTGATCATTTTGAGAAATTCGGTTCAAGATTTTAATACTGAGAAAAACGTATTCCTAAACATGGCATATATTTAAAACTAGCTGTATATACCGGTTTCACACGGAGAATTTCATTTTTTAAATCTATAAAGTGAGTGAGACTTTTATTCACCCAAACGGTCGATTTCGTAAAAACCAATATAAAGGGAGATCAAAACGGTTAGTATAACAATAAAGAATATACCCAAAGATTGGCTGAAGTTATGCAATTTTAATATGGACAGGTGTTCGCACCTGATATCAAAGAACCACTGAGCGAAATTTGGAGAATTTAGGACAAACGGTATGGATTTTTATAAAGAACAAACATAATTTCATCTATATTTACATAGATTATAGCAGTATATCCCGGTTTCACCCGGGAAATTTCATTTTTCTAATGAAACGGTTGATTTCGTAAAAAAGCATTGTAAAGCGAAATCATTACGATTTTTATAACAATAAAGAATATCAGCTGAAGATCGGCTGAAGTTATGCAATTTTAATATGGACAGGTGTTCGCACCTTCTGAAACAACCACTGAGTGAAATTTGGAGAATTTAGGACAAACGGTATGGATTTCTATTAAGAACAAACAAACAGAATTTCATCTTTATTTATATAGATTATTTGATTGATTTTCAAAGTGTGGAGGAGCAAATCCTTAAACTCAAAGGATTTCAATCATTTTACTTCGAACCCCCCTTATTAGGTTTTCATGAAATCCACCCCGCCCTCTTTCATATATAGATGTATATTTTTTTAATGTTTTTTATATAAGCAATCCTTTTTTTTAAGGGTGATGAAATCTTTAGATTATTTGGAATATGGGTACCATTTTTAAATAACGCTCTAAATTATTTTTTTTCAAAGAGGGTTATTAATTTTTTTGAATTTGCCCTTCATGAAATCTTCTTCGATTATTTTAATCATGAGAACCTTGTTCGACAACTTTGAGAACTACATCTTTGAGACATTATTAATTTTAAGAATTTCCGATGAAGGGTCAAAAAATAATATGCTTTAATTTGATTGGTTCGCTGGAAGATACTAATTGAAACTATTTCGAACAGATTAAAAGAAAAAGTAGCCAAAACCTAAATTTTTTTTTAAAGAGTAAAATTGAAAGTTCATAAAGCTATAAAACTCCTTCTAATAAAAACTTGCTCTTTGCTAGAGATGACGAACTATAGAAAATACAGGGAATTTTATGAAAAATCGATTGGCAGCGAAAAGGTGACCTATCTTTTATTATAAAGACAAATTTATACACATGGAGTGGTATTTAATCCTCTGGCTACAAGGCTCAAAGAATTTTCTATGTCACCTAAGAATCCATCAGGGGGATATGGTCATGATGGAAGGAAAATAATACAATTAGAATGAAAATATAATATAAAATTATTATAAAGGAAAATGAAAATAACAATATAGGTAAACTTTTTTTTTGTTTATTTATTGAAATTTACAATCGTATTTAAAGTAATACATTTGGTAAATAAAATAATGCTAACAAAAAATATGTCTTGAACAAACATAAAGAGAAGCTACCCATTGGTAGCTCTCAACTGATACACTTAACATAGAAGGTTCCGAGGCCACCTTCTTTTCAGACGCCTAGGAGGACTGTCTGGAATAAAGGAGGAAGCGAGGCTGGAAACAAGAGGGTTCGAGTCGGTTGGGAGTTTATCATGAAAGGATTGGCACCTGGATCGGGCCAAATCAGCAATACATGGAACACTAAGGTCTTTATGGATGAGTTTATTTGTGAAGAAATAAGGAGCGTTAAGGATTTTACGAAGGATTTTGGATTGCAAGGATTGGTTCGAGAGGAGTTTGATGGTTTGGTGGAGCCCCAAAGCTCGATGCCCAAATAGGTCTTATTATTGTCATGTAAATTAGCCTTTTATAATTAATTGGTAGTTTCGAGCGTTTGTCAAGTAAGTGCTGAAGTAGTCGTAAGTACGTGCAGTTTCTGGTCGTTTCAGTCTTTTATGAGTATTCCAAGTAAGGCGTTTGTCCAAGTGAAGTCTTAAGTAACGAATCTGTTCGACAGGGATAAGTGGAGTGTTATTAAAGGATACTATAGGACAGGAGGTCGTAGGTTTACGACGAAGTGTAAAAGTGATTTGATGGGATATGTTGGGATTGATTTTGATTCTCCAGTTTTGACACCATTCTTGGAGGATTGTGATGTGGGATTGGAGAGTTTGGGATGCAAGGTCTGGGTCATTATTAACTGCTAGCACAGCTGTGTCATCGGCGTAGGTGGTGATAACAGTATTGGGATTGGTTGGAATGTCAGCTGTATAAACTGTGTAAAGGATGGTACCTAGGATGCTACCTTGGGGAACACCAGCAGACTGAGAAAAGAGTGATGAAAAGGCATTACTATGGATAAACCTAGAAATGAAATAAAACTGTTATAAAACTAACAGTAGATAATGGGTCTAACTTTTGAATGTGCTTTATTTTTTTTTTATATGGGTGCAGATTTTTAACAACATATTGCACTCCCTTCCGTGAAATATTACCATACATTTGTTCTGTTATTTATTCTGGGAAAAATTACTTCAAAATGAACAACTGAGTATTTAAAGTTTCGGGATGATGAGACTGTTTTTTGTTCTAAGTGAAACCTTCTTAGAAAATCTCGCCCCAAGAGTTGAGAATCTCCTGCCTAATAAATTGTGTGACAGGTGAAAGATATGTTTGTGACAGCATTTGACAGGATATTAGTGGAAATTACCTGGAGAATAACAGGGGATGTTTTTGAAAAGTTGTGGCAGAGGTCGCGGTTTGTGGTAATGGAAACTAAATGCATCGCTAATGTTAGGTTGTTATCGTACCAGGCGGCCTTTCTTGGAACAAGCCGGGTTTTTCAACTACATACTTATAGCCGCCAGAAAGGATAAATGAGTAAGCTTCTATTTATTTGTCCTCCCTTTCTATCCACTATACGTGGGTTTTTCCCGAACCCGACTCGAGAATAATGCTGATTTTTTAAAATACTGCCAACCATTTGGACTTACCCTCGTATATTTCAGGATATCATCTTGTTGTCTAGTGCAACGCGTAGGGTAGTAGATACTTGAATGTTTATATAAATTAAAAATTTCAATGGGCTCCTCTACCACCTCCTAAATGAACCCCAAAACATAATTAACATTAATAAGTATTCCTTGGCAACCTTATGGTATTTGGGGATTGAAATGGGCAACCCTTTTTCGCCCGTTTTTCCAAAAATGATTTATATTATCTTGGTCGACTGAGAGCGAAGTAGCTCCTTGTTAAGGCATTGAGATGTGGGTCCTCTGCTGATCCTGAGGTCCTGAGTTCGAAGCTGGCCCGGCACTGAATATCTTTAATATTTTGCCACAGATCGTCTTGGTGGGTTCGAGACCCACCTAGGGCGAAGCTATCCCCTAAAATATGGGAACTCTTAATTGAAAAATTAGGGGGAAAAGACCTGACGGTTGATCAGTGTCCAATAACCTCCTTGCACGACAGCTGACCAAGAAACAAGGAGGATAACTCCAGTTATTTTCCCTACATTAAGAAAATGTTCCGAATTGATGAATACTATCACTTCTTTTAATACATGATACGAAAAGCTTTAAAAGTTTTTTTCTTTTTACTTCTGTTACTAAAAATGTTCTGAGGGGGCCTAAATGGAGAAGAGGGTTTTTTTGTTTTCCTATGAAGTACCCTTGTTTTCCTATAAAGTACCCCTGGTTTACTGTTAAGTGTTTTTGTTTATATAGAGAAATTAACTGGCTCTCGTTATGCCTAAAAATAATAAATGGCTAAATATGAAATATGAAAAAAATCAAGTAAACATAGGAAGGAGAAAAAAAAAAAAAATATTCCGACAACTCATAAAACACGTTGAGCCCACGCATCCGCAGTAGGTACGCCTTTAATGACTGACCATTGTTCATAATTAAAGCCGTTCTGTCCATTTAATGATATTATTTGTTTCATGGTAACTAAATGAAGTTTCCAACAACTACATAGGGAATTTTAAAATCAGACGACTTGGAGTATTATGCTTGCATTGCCGAATTATGACAAGTAAAAACTTTTTTTTTATGTAAATAATTACGGGCTTTTCGACCTCCTAGGTCTTTTTCGCGCTATGATACAAATTTACAATTTTGCAATAAATTAAAATGCAGTTAAATTCAATGGAGTAAAATTACCATAGAATTACAATTTACATATGTAATAAAAAACACAATAGAAGTACAATACAATAAAAATACAATACGAGCATAAGAAGTATAAAATACAAATACAATTACAATTTAAAACACTAAGTTATATTTTATTAAATATATTGGTCTGTTTGAGGAACAGCATTTAGTCGCTTAGAGCTTTTTGTTTCATTTGGAGAGTTTCGTCGAGGTTTTCTTTTAAGAGTTGATCTAGGGAAGTCTCGTACGCGTAGCATTCAGTTAGGATATGGCTAACTGTGAGTGGAGCCCCGCAGGAACTACATTGAGGAGGAGGTTTCTTGCCCATCAGGTGCTCGTGGGTTAGTCGAGTGTGCCCAATCCTCAGCCTGGTGAGTACGACTTCTTCTTTTCTCGTCATGAGGATACTTTGATTTTTGCGGCAAACATACGGCTCTACGATTCTTAAATTTTATTTAATAATAAAAAAATTATTGTTTTTTATAGAGCAAATAAAAGCAAAACTAAGAAATGAATTTGGAAAAATGTGTGAATTTGAAAAGTGGCAATTAACAAAACACATCAATTTCTAATCTAAGTAAGTTGGTAAGTGAAAGTTGCGTGTTGCGCGCACGCACCAGATTTTTATACTTCAGAGCGAAACTTGACGGCTTACGTGAAAAAATTACATTCAAATGATTAAAAAAAAAATTGTCGACATATCACTTAATCAGTGCAATATATTCTGTCACAAGAAAAGCGATTTTTAAAGGAAGCCAATTAAAATTTCTGCGTTTTCCTTGTTTTGATATCTGTCATGTGCTTTTTCCAATTGTTAAAATTGTTCATGAATTATTGCCTTCACGGTCTATAAGTGGTCTTGCACGGGCATAATAGAGAAACATTGAAAAAAAAAAAAGGATTTTGAATAAGACCAGTTTTGAATTGGGGTTTTTAATTACATTTCTAACCTAAGTAATTTGGTATCTTTAAGTTGTGTGTTGCGCGCATCGCACCAGATTTTTTAAAATTACTCCGAAAAGGTGCTTCTAATTCAACCGAAAGACTGTTCTTGACCTAGTGACTGACAGAAAGTAAAAGCGTAAGGAATGCGGCGCTGGTAGCCTAGATCGCGCGCGGGGCTTCCGCCGCCATCCGAATCGGAAGGAAGCTCGTTGAGAAAGAGCTGCTAACACTCGCCGCTAAGATAACTTTCTCTATGGGCTAACTGCTGAGGCCCGGCAATGAGCCGATTGTCTTGTCTTCCTCATTAATCCAGTATGGCCCGCCAAGGGCGAGTCACTTTTTGTTTCTATTTCACTTTCTAATGCGTATCTAGTGGATTGGGTAACCATCGCTAATATTTAGATGTGACTCCATTATACTTATATATTTCTTTAAAAAAAATTAAAAAAAAAAAAATGTTGAATAGGCTACCGTATACCGTAAAGAGAACTTTTTCTTATTTTTAAAAAATTAATTTACTAAAATTTATAACTGTTATTAAAATTCGTCCAGTAAATGTTTTGGCTATGAAATAAAGTGAAAATAATGTCATGAAAAGGCATGTACGAGAACCTGCCGATTGGTAGCTCTCAACTGCTTTTTTTAACTTAGGCCACGAGGCCATCTTCTTTTCAGAAGTCTTGGAGGATTGTCAGGTATAGAGGAGAAAGCAGGAAACCAGTTCGGATGCTTCTGGAGCTTATTATGAAAAGAGGTTATTTATCTGATAACTGATAAATCGGAGACGTATCGAACGTTAACGTCATTGTTGATGATTCGATTGCTTACAAAATAAGGTAAGCATTAAGAATTTTTGTTTGCAAGATTGGATTCGAGAGGAATTTGATGGTTTGGTGGAGCCCCATAGCTAGTTTCCATAAGTCCAATTTCGGTATTAATAGTGTCATATAAATTAGCCTTTTGTAATATATTGGGAGTTTTGAGCGTCTGTAAAGTAAGTGCTGAAGTAGTCGGTAGCGCTTGGCAGTTTCTTGTCGTTACAGTCTTGTGTGAGGATTCGAGTTGAGACCTTTGTCAAGGTGTAGCCTTAAATTGCGGATTTGTTTGACGGGGACAAGTGGAGTATTGTTAAAGGATATTTACATGTTTATAATTTAGGTGTACAAAATGATTATCAGGCGAGGACTGAATAGGTATAATGGAATTAAAATCTTTTGATTCATAATCCTAGACGTCAAAAATATTCTATCTATGGAACAACACGTAGGCATATGAAATTTCGTAAGTATACTCAACAAAAATGTTTTTAGTTGATAAACACACGGTCATCATTGCTTCATCATAATGAATCATATTTTTAGGTCAGACATGTGCCTAGTGTTTCGTAGTTTCACCTTTGTGAGAAATCTTCTTGTTTTAAGAAATATTACCTATTATATTTTGTTTTTTTTAATCTAAGTATTGTTTTGTTTTTTATAGATTACCGTTCTATTTTGACCCAAATAATATGCTTTAATATTATTTTAACATGGGCCTGTTTGTATATAAAATAGCTATAGTTACTAGTAATAAATTTAGGATTTAATAGCTAAATGTAAATCTCTTGTCATCACAACTTTGGGTAGTTAGGAGTTTTTTTACTTTTCATTGCATACAATATTGAATAAAATAAAAAATTGTAACTCTTATGTGGGTGGCGATAATTTTTATTAAACGAAAATCATAATTCAAAATGTCTGACAAACAATAACAACTCAAATAATTAATAACGTTACAAACGGTATCAACTTGTAACGTTACAGTAACACACGATTAGACTCAATCACCAGTCCATCGCTCCTTATATTTAGTCTGAATTTGAACATTCCAGTTGGTTCCCGACAAGCGTTGAAGGTTCTCGAACAGTCGCGAACATGTATTAGAAAAGTTGGTTATTGTTGAAGAAGAAAGTCTAGAACTCTTTAAAATGGTATAATACTGTAACTTAATATTTTTATAATAGTTCTTTATTGGTCTTGAGACTTAGCAGATAGGAGTCAACTTTTTTTAAATTTTCATACAAACGTAGAACCGAATATTGTAAAAGAGTGAGGTTAATAAAGGATCAAAATTTAAAATTTTTTTTAATTAAAATAATTAACAATTTGTTAAGAACATATTAAACCTGCGAATAATGCTCAGCACCTTTCGAAGACTTAGTTAGACACACGGAGCATGAGTTGGGGATTACTCAAAAAACTTCTACATGAACAATATAAACTGCAGATACAGCAGCCCACTCAGCAAGAATTCCCGGAACCAAACAGGTAACAATATTAAATTCTATTCCTCTTGAGGACTTTGTAAAAAAAATAAAACTTGAAATCATGGAAAACTGGAAGACCAGATGGAATAATCAAGACGCTAAACTAAAATTACCAGAAGTCATATCTTAATAGACTGCAAAGCTTTTAGGAATCAAAGAACAAATATAGCATTAAACGGAACACTGAAAAAAATTCTAGGAGATGATGAAAAAACTGTAAAAAAAAAAAACTTTGGAATCTTTAAAAGCAATCAATTACTACTCGAAAATCTAAAGTTCTACATATTGCCAATGACCCTGCATGGTAGAGGTAACAAAAAAAAAATAAATAAATAAATAAAATAAAAAATAGCTTAATACGAAATTCTTACGAAAATCATAAAACATCCTAGTTTATTTCAAATTTCACTCTAAGCAATGACATGGACGTACTGACAAGTACCAAACATTTGGCTCTTCAACGATACATCACCCTAACCTACTTATCCATTCTCTATCCTCCTCCCTGTGACCCGGCCAGTTTCCAACCATACTGAAAAACCAGGTACTTAAAGACCTTTCATAGCAAATTATGTAAAATAGTTTTCGAAATTTACTATAACTTGAAGCCAGAAGAATAAAAGCGACCACTGTTGCTAGTTGCCCATCAGCACAAGTTCTAATTTGTAATAAAATTATCAACTTTGTTATAATTGAACCATATTTCGGTTACTCTTATGCGAATTGAGATTTTTTTTTTTTTTTTTTTTTTTTTTTGATTTTTTTTTATCTTAATATCGCCCTGAGAGATCTAGAGCAGCTTGTTATCGATAATTTAAACACAGAGCGACAACTGGAAGTGACTCGGAATAGACATTAGCCAAAATGAATTGTGAAGGCAGAGCTATGTGAAACTGCCGTTGCGTAACTACTTAACTGTCACAACTGCGTCCATAGCCGGGATATCGCGAGCCATCGGCCAATCAGAAAACTTTTTAGATTGGAAGGGAAAAAAAATAAATCATTTTGTTTCTCTCCGGAAGAACTATTTGTCTGATTCATAACTGTTACTAATCTGGGCATCCGTCACGGGTTCGGAACGGGGTTACTGGGCAGGACCTCCCGTTTTTCTTTCGTTACCTAACAGCTTTACCGTCATATTGAAGAAGGATGTTGTCGACAGCGATGATTCAATCCAAAAAAAAAAAGAAAAAGAGAATTATAATGAAGACGCATAGTTATGTCAGTAGCAAAGTAGACATGAAACAATAAAACTTTCAGTTCATAAATAAATAAAATTTAAATTGTGATATAAATATTATAACCTTGGAGGTTTCTAGAGAGTGAACGGTGGTGTCGGCATTGAGCCTTCGGGTTCGCTATGCCTTTATTGTTGTTATTGTTATTATCAATACGGTTGATGGTGCTGAGCATACATGATGATGAATTATTTTTAAAACCCTGCTACTGTATTATTATCTTGGTAGACTGTTTTATTTATTTACAATAATGAACTAAGAGCATCCTATTGCAGTCTCATGTTATATATGTTTATATTTTTTCTATCTGGTGGACGTTTCGGACCATGGATGTGGACATACTCATATTCATCACCTTCTCTTTTAAATATTAACCTTCGGTCGGGCGCATCTAATCTGTGAGATGAAGTATTTAGTTTTTTGGTGTGTTTACCGGCGGAGTTTGTAAACAATGGTGGCGGGCCAGAGTAGCTTCCTGATTCCACACCCCTGAAGCAAGGGTATTGTTCAAATTTCTCTAGTGCACTGATGATCTTCAAGATTGACGTTTTAATCTACTGGATGAGTTGCGCCCGATTACGTAAGTATTTTTGATTTCCGAAATGAAAAAGTCTTTTCTCAAAACATTTATTTATTTACTTATAGTAATCGTATATGTATATTTCTGTCCCTAATTCAATGATATTTGTTGTTTTTTCGTAAATAAACCTCGCAGATTAATTGCGCCCGATCATGTCGCCTAAACATTTGTTTTTGTTGATTGTTCAGAAAAATATGGCTTCTTCCAATCAAAGCCAAAAACAATCAAATCAACGCATCTTTAACTTGCAGAATCCCAGCTGATGTAGTAGCTATCCACGAAATTCTTCTAGCTGAAGATGATATACTTTTTCGGGAAGACAATGGAGACGAAGAAGACACCGACATGGAAGAGGAAATTCAGAAAAGAAACGAAGATTCTGAGACTGACCAAGATGCTGAAAGTTCTGATAATGAAGAACCTGGCCAAGATTTTTATTTGGGCAAAGACAAAGTTACAAAGTGGCCAAAAAACAAGCCTTCGGTGAAAGTTCGACGAGAAGCACACAATGTCTTGCTGCGTTTGCCTGGCACCATTGGGGATGCCAGATAGGCGAAATCACCATATGAATGCTGGAAATGTATATTTTCAGAATCAATAACTGAAATGATTGTGAGATACACAAATATTTATATTGAGACAATAAAGGTAAATTACGAAAGAGAAAGGGACACCAAACCAAGTCAGTAGGTTTGAATTCAAAAGTTTTATTGGTGCTCCCCCAATGATTTTAATTGGGTTCATTGCGAGTAAGATTAATCTGTATTCCTTTAATTATAACAAGCTTGTATTTGTATTTTTAAGTATGTCAAAAAAATGTTATTTTCACTGTTACCAATCAGTTAAATATAGTTTTCTTTGTTTAGTAGATTAATAATTTTTTATGAATATTATATATGATTTTATTTGTAATGTTGTTTTAAAACAAAAATATAACGATTTTAAATTGAATAGTTGAGTAAAATGAATTTTTCCTTTACTTCTAACCAGAAATTTCTTTTTAATCTCACAGATGAGTTGCGCCCGACCGAAGGTTAAATAATTGTTCATGCCAATGGAGAATTCGTCAAATATTGCTAAATTGGTGTTTTAATATATATATACATGTTTTATGGTGTCGCATGCTACTTCGTGTCTCGTGGCCCTACCTACTGTTTCAAATAATCTCAAACGGATGTTTGTTTAATTAACGCCACTTTATGTTACTATGGCTAATCGAACGATTCTAAGGTGGGGGAGAAATAAATTTTGCCTATCAATGTATAATTAGGATAGGGATCCTTAACGAGTACCTGACTATCCGAGGGACGGCACAGCCAAGGATTTTTGCTCCCTTTATAAAATATTTGGGCAATCGCTGTGCTAGCCACTACACCGCAGGTGGGTCATTCCATTTCAAATCAACACGATTTTGGGAGATTTTCAGACTTGACGGCTCAGATTTTCATGATTTTTTGTATGCAGCAATTTATCATTGACTTATGAAAAAATACCAAATTTCAGTTATGTAGCACAATTATTTTTGAGGTTATTAATTTTTAAAGATTTAGATTTTTTTAAATATAATTCAAGTTTTGGCACCTTTAGATGCCTGTATGCTGGCAACCAGTGATGGTATAAACCTAGGAGTTGTCTCATTTTAAAGCTGTTGAATGGGGCTTTAATATGATATGATCGCAAGATAAGGGTTACAATTTCAAAAAAATTGAAACTTTAAATTAAATGTGGAAATTTAAGTTTCTCAAAAAGTGGCAATTTCAAAAAATTATTAAAAATAGTTTGCAATGACTTAGTCCAAATAGTAATCTATCATGGGATATCAACGGGATCTAAATCCCTGTATCTCCTGATCCCTTTGAGATCCCATGATAGAATTTTGCTATATGTATTAAGACATTACAAACTATTTTGGGTAATTTTAAAAATTGTCACTTTTTATTATATTTAAATTTTGAAATTTAATGAAAAAGTTTCAATTTTTAAAAATTGTAACCCCTATCTTGTGGCATATCACATTAAAACCCCATTCAACAGCTTTAAAATGAGACCACGCCTAGGTTTATATCACCACTGGTTGCCAGCCTATAGGCATATAAAGGTGCCAAAACCTGAAATTTTTTCATAAAAATTTAAATATTTAAAAAATTACAACTACAAAAATAATTGTGCCACACAACTGACATTTGATATTTTTTTATAAGTCCATGATAAATTGCTGCTTACGAAAAAACCATGAAAATCAGAAACATCAAGTCTGATTCATTGTGTTGATTTCACACGGAATGACCCAGGTGACCCCATCTCAAACGGTTGCTGAGATATTTCAGCCTGAAACATCGATTCTTCATAATGATGAACCACTGTGAAGTGGTTAACTTTCCATTACTAATATCATTCTCATAAGAAGATATCGTAAATAATCAAAAATTATTTAAGATATTTCTTAGGCTTTTTTCTTTTAATTAAATTGCTTCTCATGTAGTTAAACATGAACCCTATATAGTTTTTAATGCTAATAAATTCCAATATGAGAGAAGGAAATAATGAAGAGATAAACTTAGATAAAGAATATATGAGGTACTTGATGAATTATTTTAACATTAGCATTAAATTTATATCCCTGAATCCTCGAGAACTGTTTTTAAGTCCGTTTTCAAGGTTTCACTAATATTATTTTATAATTAACATCACTTCGACCAAAGTAAGCATCATAAAGACATAAAATGTTATGAGCGTTAAATCTAAAACGTTGTAATGTATGCCTTGCAACTTATTAATCTCATACCAGTTTCAAAACGACCAAAACTTCTAATAGCTTCCATGCTAAAATACACGTACCTAGCGATAAATTATGGTCTATAAATTTATGAATGTTTTTGATTTAAATTATTTAAACTGTATTGGGAAAAACCATCTATGAATCACAAAGGAAGGAAGTGACACGTGCATATATTCATTAAAAAAAATAATAATTTTAGTCTCTTCTTTGTTTCCTTCATGAAAATTATTGAAGAGCATAGTGGATGAACACGATTAGTGAAATTTTTGAATAAATTGCGGTTTCCAATGAATGAATATGTCATATTTTTTTTTTTCTTTTTTTTTTTTCTATCAACTTAGCTTTGCTTGCTTAAATAACTAAACTGCGATATCAAACAAAAAAGCGTCTGCATATGTGAAGCAGAAACAAATAGAAAACTAACAACTGGAAAGTTAAAAAGCTAATTTTTTATTACATCAGTTTTTTGTTATATAACATGTTCATCCACACTAACCCCTCCTGTCGTTTATTGGCTTTACTCACTAATTCCAGTGTTCTTTTGCGTTTTTACGAATTAATTACATATATTTTTTAGAATTTTTATATAATATTTTATGAATGTCATTTTAATTAAGCAATTGCAACAGGCATGATGAACGACGCTTTATAAACTATCTACTAAGGAGGATATTAAAATTTTTAAATAACTAATGAAGGCTAAATTAATCCGAATTATAGTTGATTACTAATTTTAATAAATGATGAATGAATAAATTCCATTAACTGAAATGGAACTGATCACTTCTAACCTCACCTTTGACTTTTTAATTGACGTCATCGAATCTAACTATGGTTTTCCCTAGTTATTATAATTTATAATCTTGTAGATTCTTTAGCAGTGAAGAGCAAATGTTTCTTGAACGCTAGATTATTTTTATATTATTTTAAAATAAAATACTGAGTCTAATATGAAAGGATTGATCAATTAAACTATGCTTAGAAATATTTTCCGGAATTTTGTAGACTATTATCCTTCGTACAATCATCCAACCCCATGGATACTTTTTGAGAATGCTTCATCTCTGTCAAAAAAAAAAAAAAATACATTAAAGTTCGAAGAAGAAATAAGTGTCTTCAATCACTCTTTATTCAATTTTAATATTAATAACAATTTCCATGGGAACGTACTCTTCTCCAACAAAATCTAAGAGAAGGAATTTGTGAATAACTGATTTGCCCTTGTTCCACAAATTTTAAATAATACACAAAGTACTTAAACTCGTTTTTAAAAAGTCGACATTATTGTATTTAATAACTTAATTATTATCTTCCTCCGGTAACTTTCTCTCGTGTTACAGTCCAAAATCCTTGCTGGTACACTTTGGATTTAAAATTGAGAACAATGACATAACCGACGAACATGGAAAGGTATCCAATGATGCGAAAGGTATTCGAAGAAGAGTTAAAGGTGGTTCCTTGGTATTCAGCTCAACCCTGAATATTACTCACTATTGCTCCCGATGAAGCAAGAATTAATCTTTTATGTATATACATTTATTTCGCCAAATGTTATCAATTTTATATAAAAATAGGCAACAACAAACAATAAAAGATAACATTGAATCAATAACTGCATATTGTAAAAAATTTATAGATCTTTTACTGTGGCTTATCTAATTTAATTTTTAGGATAAGTTTGGGCCAGTATCCAATAAGTGGCTAGCAGAAATCTCTGAAGAAAAATAATATATTCAAAATAATAATGATTTGGAAATTTCCTTCTTCGAATAGGATATTGTGAAAATTTACTAAAAATTATTGGCATGTTAAGTCTTTGGTGAACCCCCATCGCATCATTCATAGTAATAAAAGGCCTTCAATAACTTTTTAACGATACAGTAACGCGAAAATGGCCATATGATTCAAGCTTCAGGGCAAGACTAACTCTCCAGTCCTTGTATTTTGTCTGAATTAAAAAAATCTAGAATGTTTCCGAAACGTGTAGAAGATACTCCAACAGTAACCATGGTCGGATCTGTGAAGAGAAAGCTGCAGTCCTAAAGGGGGGGGGGGGCTGCAGCCTCACAGTCCTTCATTTGGATCTGCTAATCAGCTTTTTTATCTTTATATTACTTTCCCACACCTAAAATTCTACTTGTTCTGCACATTATTTGTTCTTCAACTTGCTCCTTAATTTAAGGAAAGACAAATTTTATCTTTAAATAACGAAATTTTCGAAAGGGAAGGGCTGCATCCCCCACAGCTCCCCTCCCTCCCCCCCCCCTGGATCCGCCAATGACTAGAATAGTTTGTTACAACTGTTCCAACAAAAAGTCTACAACTCGTTTCCAATATATGTTATTTTTTTGTGTTTTTTTTTCAGGTTACAATTTTTGTCAATTTAAAATAAAAACAAACAAGAAATATTAAAATATTTCTATCGTTAAAACTTTAAATTATTATTCATAATTCCGTTAAAATAGTTAGGGCTAACATTGTATTATAATATATAGGTGGGTGGTATGTTAGTAGAAAGTTTGCTCGGGGTCCACAATCGTTTGTTGTCGCCCATAAATGTTTGAAGCGCTTTCGAAACATTAACAGCCTTGGAAGATTAGCAACTTTACGACTTCGATTAAAGTCAAGCACACTTGGCCTAGTTGTCTAGTTGCTTCGTCCTCTTTACCGGGCCTAATAGCGTCTCTGCTACTCCGTCCCGTTATCTCGGGCTCCAGGACTTTCAAGACGTTACCAACGTTGTCCAATTATTGGATGTTTAAACTGACATAGACCATCCAAATTTATAAAAAGCTATCTTCAGCGCTAAAATAATCAGTTCAAAATTGATAATTTTAAACTGATAATTGGTTGAACTTAGAGAGACATTAGTTAATAAATGTTAAATTTTTTATCAAATATAAGATGTAAAAAATAAAAACTTGAACCCATCTAAATTCTTTATCAATTTTAAATTTGGCGTAAAGTTCTTTTTTTAATCCCATTGATTTTTAGATTAGCTGAAACGTTTTTATCTTTATCAGTGAATTTTGATTCACTTGATACTGGGTCTGCTGGTATTTATATATAGTAAATATTATTATTATTATTATTATTATTTTTTGTGTGTTCCTATTAAGAAATTTAGTGAAACATTATTGTTGAGTGTTCGTAACAAAAGGCTTTTTACTGCGGTGAGCTGTCAACACTGCACACAGACCCTCCTGCTTTATCCGGGCTTGGGGCCGGCTGTGGTGTCTAGCAATCTAACTCCGCAGGCGCAGTTGCTGATAAAATTGATAGATTTGAAAGAAAAGTCCTAAGACGAATCTTTGGACCAACATAAAAGTCAGGAAGGTGGCGTATAAGGACAAGTAAGAGGAAACTCAGATCAGGAACTGTCAGCATCCATGTTTGTAAGGGTTCAGCGGCTAAAATGGCTGGGGTATGTGTACAGGATGGATCATGCAAGAGCAGCCTAAAGATTATACATCCATGACCCAGGTGGGAAGCGCTCAAGAGGCAGACCCAGAACAAGTTGCGAGATAATGTCAGTAGTGACCTCTGAATGCTGGGAATTGGTATCAACATGGCAGACGATAGACCACAATGGGAAAGGCTTGTTGAGCAGCCTAAGGACAGCTCTACGCGTCTATTGTGCCAGTAGAAGAAGAAGAAGAAGAAGTGAAAAATTATATCCTCCTATATATTCCATTTATTGTTGTCACAGAATGGCAAAAAAACTGTTTACGAAGTTTCGGGGTCCCACCACTTGGTAAAAAAAAATGGTAAAATAGGAACACAATTAACTAGAAATCTTCCAGTCATTGTAAAAATACTTACAATTTTAATTGTTGTATTTTATATTTGTCTATCTTGATTCTTCTTAGTGATTTTTTGTTTAGAAGAAATATTGTGATTTCTTGTTATGAAAAATAACCAACGTATTCACAGTGAAGCCCTCCTTCCTCCTCAAGAGGTGAAAACGCATAAAACTATTACCATTCCCGTATAAAAAGCGCTTTTATTTAGCACTATTTTCATGTGTCTTTTAATGAAAATAGTTTTTTTTTAACGCAATATTGTGATTTGCAACGTTGCTGCAAAGTCCTTTATGACTAATTGAATTAAAAAACAAATATAAGTGAGCCCATTTAGAATATTTTTGGACCCTCTTTTTTTTTTTTTTTTCTTTTTTTATTTGTCTATCCCATGCAATCTCGAGATAGGAGATGCCTCCCTCCCCCGACATTCCACCGATCCGGACGAAATAACTATCGATCATATCAGATCAGATACACGCGGGTCCTTCACTAAAGTGGATCCAATCTGGCTAACAGCACTCGTGCCCCGTGCTCGTGTAATTTACAATCAAATTATCAGCTAATTAATAATATTGAGTACTCCAATCGCCCGGCTCTTCCGATCATGCGATGATTTCGACTACTTATCTGAAATCAGCCGAGTGAAGTTCCAAATTAATCGCATTTATATAAATTGTTTATCTAAAAGGTATATTTAATAACTTCCGTTATTGCTACTGACTACATTGCTGGAGCTCTAGAGCAAAAAAATTACGCAACTGGTGTATGTCTGAAAATGATAAAAAAGACACTGAAAATACGCTGAAAAATACTTTACTCTCTTTTTTTACAAATCTTCTAAATCGAAAATTGTAGATAGAAACTGAATATATACACCTGCTTACTTAAACCCATTTGGACGTACGCCTCACAGATTTTCGGCTCAGCTAAAAAGACACACTTACGAAAATTAAAAACTTTTCAATCCAAAATTTTAAGACTAACAACGGACGCTCCTAGGTACGTAAGTAACAAAACTCTGCATACAGACTTACAACAACCAGCAACCGAACAACAGATAAAGATACATAACAACAGTCTAATTAACGACATGGCCACGACTGGTTGAGAGATCTCCTCTCCTGATTTAGTGTCAAAAGTAAAAGAGGTGCTGATGGGCACTTTCCTTCTTCATGCCTACAATGCCTGTGTATTTATTTAGTTTATAGGATCACATTCGCTGATTGTGCTTAATGGTTGACAGGTCCGAATAAAAGTATGAAGAAAAAAAAAATTGAAACATAAATAAATAACTTTTGTTAATAATTATAATGTTCAAATCTGCATATCGGAGATTTAGAAGTTACATTTGATTTTCAAGCTGCGTTTTCGCCATGTCCGTCCCAACATTTCACTAGAATACTTAATTTTCTCATTAAACATGAGTTTGATCAAAATCGTTGAAGCCATTTTTGAGAAAATCGAAAAAAAAAAAAAAAAAAAAAAAACGAAAAGATGAGACAAAATCTATTAAATAAAGTTTGTTATTGCTGTCATGTCGTGGGTATATTTTTCACAATCGCAATACTTTACCTTACTATACATTTCTATATAAAGTAAGTGAAAGTAAAAACCACTACAAACTTTAGTTTGTTGATGACGAGTTTAGCAATATGTAATCGATTACGAGGCTGTAGCTGTATTAAATATTGTACAATATTTATTTATCTTTACACATTTATCATTATATAAGGTTCAATAATTCCTTTTTTCACGTTTAATTGGGGACGAGTAACTTTATTTAAGGCAGCCCGCAGGGTGACAAGGTTGGAATAAGTAACTGTTACTTAATCCCGGGGATAACTGTAGATAAAGGCATAAAGCAGCGATTTACTACGTGCGTACAAGGTCTCACCTTCACCCACATCGGAGGAGCCTGGCTAACAGGTGACAATGCGACAGGTAAACATTCCACTCCGCACGCACTCTTCCCAACTTATATCTCGTCAGAATAACCACGGTGTAAAATAACAGTATTTCTGTATTATAAAATATAATCCCGACTGTCTATTTGACATTGAATATCTTTCGTCTAACGTCTTCTGCATATATGTTCATTAATATTCATCTAATTCTTGCATGACTTGTTACGCAAGAATCATGAGTAGGCACATATTTATTTAAATATTGTGTAGTTTTTACTACATAAATTAAAACTACAATATTTTTGCACTTCAATAATTACTAAAGCATATAATTCTGAAAGCGCCCTTGTTTTGTGTCGAATTCGTAAATAACGCAATATTGTCACATTTTTTTTTTTAATTTGTTACTTTTATCCAAAGCTTATATCTATATAAATAAAGATGAAATTCTGTTTTTTGTTCTTTATAGAAATCCATACCGTTTGTCCTAAATTCTACAAATTTCGCTAAGTGGTTCTTTCATACCAGGTGCGAACACCTGTCTATATTAAAATTGCACAACTTCAGACGATCTTCAGCTGATATTCTTTATTGTTATGAAAATCGTAATGATCTCGCTTTACAATGTTTTTTTTTTTACGAAATCGACCGTTTCATTAAAAAAATGAAATTCCTCGGGTGAAAGCGAGATATACAGCTGAAATTCTGTTTGTTCTTTATAGAAATCAATAACATTTGTCCTAAATTTCGCTCAGTGCTTCTTTCATACCAGGTACGAACACCTGTCCATATTAAAATTGCATAACTTCAGCCAATCTCTGGGTATATTCTTTATTGTTGTACAAATCGTTATGGTCTCGCTTTACATTTGGTTTTAACGAAATCGACCGTTCGAGTCGAAAAATGTGTCATTTTATAGATTTTGAAGAGGCCCGGTAAGGCCGTTCCTTCGGAATGGACCGGGGTCCACGTTTTAAGGCTGAATGATACGTTTTTTTTTTTTTTTGAGTTATTGGCCGAAGAGTACGCGTCTCCCCGCTACTCGCTTCTCGTTCCTCGCTCTCTCTTCTGTCCTAACGAACTTTTCTTGACCCACGCTTTTTTCATTGTTTTTTGCGACTGGATTTCTCTTTTGTTCTTTGATATTTGGTACCTGTAAGGAAACTACCCGGACTTTTTTTATGGTTAATTGAAATCTATCGCCTCCTTGCTCATCCCCTTCTGCCCTAACGGCTTTCCATGCCTGGAATCCCCATTGTCCTCAGTGATATGCCCTTTAATTTTAAAGGAGTATAATTCCCAGCCCAGTTCGCGTCGCATTTGCGAAGACTATAAATGACGCTCCAGGGCAATCACTGAGGGTAGCTGGTATCAATTTGGAATCCCCATGTTTTTCTCATGGTCAGCTTTAGGTTGCATGTTCTAGAGTAGGTTCATCTAAAGACCTAATTATATATGCCCCAGAGGGTGAAACTAAAAATATAGTATATCTTAACGCTTTGCAATAATTATCTATTAGTGCTATTTGTGTTGTATTTTTTGTTTATAGAAATGTTCACGTTTATTAGAAAAATGTGATTCCCCGGGTGAAACCGGGATATACAGCTAGTAAATTAATAGTTTAATCATTATTTTAAAAATTAATAGATAAAATTTTTTTAAACCTGAACTTTTATTACAATAGGCTTATAATCTCGATTTCTTTTTTTTTTTTTTTTTTTTTTTTATTTAATGATCCGTTGCATTTTCATTTGATCCACTTCAATCCTTTTTTTTTTTTTTTTTTTTGTTATTAAATGTCACCTAATACGGCGAATTAAGTAGGCATGTAAAATTGCGAAACTCTGTTGTGAGCGAATCCCTAAAATATTAGTAAGCACGGAGCCGAATAAGAAACGTCCAAGAATAGGCCGAGACGGAGGTGGGAGGATTGCATGAAGGGAGATCTGGCGAAGTAGGGTCTGGATGGTTGTCGGTGGATAGAGGTGTACAGGGAGCTAGTTGTGGTGTCGGCATCGAACCTTAGGGTTCGTTAAGCCTTAATTATTATTATTATTATTATTAGTTCTACCTGTAAAAATAGATTAATAGTTAATGTTTTAAAATGTTAACGCAGCTAGATTTATAATGTCTTATTGTTTGGTAAATTTTAATATCTATAGGTTATTTCTTTCGATCATTTCAATATTTATTCATAATTTTAGTGCTTTAACAAAACGTTTATAGTGAACGTTTAAGGGGAGGTCATTTTGTTTGTTCCTCCAGACGAACACTAATGCACAAAAAGATCAATGTTCGTAAACAATACGCTGGCTAAACTATTTGTCCAATACATTGTTGTCAGGGCATAATCACGTTGAACCAGTGAGCTCATACAGCACATAACCACTATCATTTGATAAAATCCAGCAATTTCCCCGGAAGCATGAAGAGTATGATAGTGTTTAAATGGGTCTAAATAATTGTAGAGTAATTAGCAATCCCTGTTACCTTTGAGTGTTGATAAGCCTTAAACTGTGTTAAAATTGTAATAAAATAAAAAATGTATTTTTTTGTAAGGAATATTATTAAAGAGATTTTCATATTATACACTCCTTTCAATATCACTCATTTAATAATTTCATGAGTTTGAATTTAAAGTTGATTAGAATGTGTTCAAAGCGTTTGATGATATCAGGCCTTCGAATTTTACATTTTAAACAGCTTATTTCGATTTATGGCTTTTTTTTTTTAATTTTTATTAATGTTGCTAGAATTGAGTTGAACATTTGGCGATCATGCAACATATACTACTCCTTCAGCGCATTCAGAAAATAGTCATAACAAAAAAAAAAGCCGATTTGACCATGTTGATATGAGTGATATGAGGCTGTAGCTATCAATTTTTGATTGTCAGTTATTATAGTAATCATTTTTATAGTGAAACGTTGTCCATTTTCGAACAACCTAATAAATTTAAAATACTTGATTTTTGTGTCCGATTACTAGGTTACTTAGATCAGTAGGATTACAGATATAAGCAAAACTGTCGACATTTTGACCTCTTCCAATTCTTGTGGCTTTGAGGTTGCATTCTGTCTACTTTTCTTCTTAAGGAAAAATCGAAAGTAATGTGAACCAAATGGTGCTGTTTATTTTGCAAAAGTCTAGAGATTGTGGCGGAGTTGAAGCCGTTTCTTGAGCTGGCTGTGTGGCTTATCTTTCCCTTTATTCTCCTTCTTCCAATTGAGCGCTTCGAAAACGTATACATAACACCGATATTTAGTGACGAAATACTGCGTTAAGTTCGAAGGCCCAACGAAAATCCTTCAGGGGAGCTAGGAAAACCTGAACCCACTTTCATTATCACGTTGGAGGACTTAAATGTCAATTACTAATATTGCATAGATGCAGCTAAGAGTGATTTTGGAATTATATTCATAAGCTAGAAGTCGTAAATCAAGCCTGCCCAAGCCAAAAAGTTCCTAAGATTCAAATAATTCAGTGGTGAAAAATCAAATCCTCCTTATATACATATGTCACATATACATATATGTTTGTGTGATTATTACAAAACAAGCCAAATCATAAACATTTCTTAACCTACGTTTCGGAATTGCTTCTTATCTTCAGGATTTAATTTTACATTATATAAGTCACCTATCTCTATTCGTTTCCTTTCTGTAGTCAGTTGTTCTATTTTACATTATTTAACATAATTGGTCATTTTATTTATAATAAAACTTATATTTTCACCAGTATTAATAAAAAACATACTAAATGTTCCTATCTTCGTCAAAAATAGAACGACTACATTAAAGAAAGGAATAGGTGGAATAGGTGACAGTAGATAATGTAAAAGAAAGCCCTGAAGAAAGAAGCAATTCCCAAACGTAGATTGAGAAATGTTTATGATTCGACTTTTTTTGTAATAAATATAAAAAAAAAAAGGTGATTTTATTTTTCACAGCTCAATTATTTAAATATAATGTGTTGATCTAAAAAGCAACATAAAACACATATTTAAGTGCCTAAGATATAACTCACAGTAATAATAGTGTTAGTGAATGCTTGTATTATTTGCGTCTACAATTTACATAAACAAATTCTTAAGAAAAACGAGGTCAACGAAAAAATCTACTATCAACTATAAATCCACTTATAGTACAGTTTTTTTTTTTTCTTTCTATGGAATTTCAGCGTAAATTTTTATTCATTTCTGTGTTAACTTCTAGAAGATGAGTGTAGTATTACTAAGAAATGCGTGTAGGGAATTTTAATATATTCTATTTTTTTTTTTTAATAGTAATGCATGGAAATATTTACCCTGTGGGAATGTACAATTCCCTTAACAGATAACCATTGACTTCAATCTGTTTGAATTGTTACGCCTGGGAAACCGCTCACTCCCCGAGCCATCAGTTGTTGCATTGTCTGCGTCCATTATTCTTCGAGGATGTGAGTAAAGTACTTAACTACCTCTATCCTTTAAATAATTTTCGCAAATTTCTTTAAATTTACATATCATTTATGGTAATATAATTCAAAAGGATTGAATTATAACTTTGAACCCCTTATTGATACTTTCATGTGAAATTGGGCTTGAAGTACTTGTATAATTTTGATTCATTCGAAGGACTTCACTGGTTTTAACTGAAAAAAGATAATCGTCCCTTAGGTTTTGTAATCCCAGTGGAAAATAAGGCAAAAAACAACTATTGAAAAACGAACTGTCCTTGGTCTGTAATCCAACTATCGGGTTGTTTGATAATAAACGTCGTTTTTTTTCATATTTTTAAAATTGAATTTAGTTTTACTGAAAACAAATATTAATCAATGATATATTGACCACTTTGTTAGGTTTGCCATCTTTCGGTAAGTTGAAAAATTCCACGTTCGAAGAAGTCTTGATTTTTAGAAGCGAAGAACTGGTCCAACTCATTTTTTTATAGCCTCATCTGAATCGAAACTTTTATTATTCAAATGGTTTTGAAGGGAGCGAAACAAATGGTAATCTGATGGTGCTAAGTCAGGGCTATAGGATGGATGTGGCATCAGTTCCCAATTGAGCTCTGTTAATTTTTGACAGGTTGTCAAAGAGGTGTGAAGTCTGGCGGTATCATGATGGAACATCACGCCTTTGCGATTCGCTAGTTCAGGGCGTTTTTTCTTGATCTCTTCGTTTAATTTCGATAGTTGTCTATATTAGACATTCGAATCAATAGTTTGGTTTCTTAGAAGCAGCTCAAATTAGACTATACCCTTGTACAGAAAGCAAAATTTTCTTTTGGTGAATATTGCCTTGGGATGTCGATTGTGGGGGCTCATTTGGCTTGGTCCGTGGTACGTATAATAATACGTATAATACGTATAATAAACAATCCATTTTTCATCTCCTGTTATGATTCTTTTTAGAAATGGGTCATTTTGGTTACGATTTAGCAAAGAGTCGCATATGTTTATGCGTTTGGTGGGTATCCTTAAACTCGTGAGGAACCCAAACTTCTAGTTTGTTTACGCAACGAAGCTGTTTTAAGTGCAAGTAAACGGTTGAATTCGATATTTCGAGCTTCTCTACTATCTCTCGAGTTGTCATGCGCCGGTTAGTTTCGATTAATACCTTTATTTTGTCATCGCTAGTGGTTGGACGACCAGTATGTGGTTCACCTTGCATATTAAAATTTCCTGAGCGAAATTAGAGGTAAATCCATCGGTTTAGAGGTAAATTCATGTGAACGCGTTAAGAAGCTCAGATACTTAGGTATTGTGATACTAAGGAAAAACGAAACCATGGAGGAAATCAAGGTTAGATTAAATGCCGGGAATTCTCACTTTAGTTGCATAACTACCTAGTTAACCCATGGCGTCCAACTTTACAATTTACAAAATCATTTTCAATTTGCGGTCCTTTACGGATTCCAAACGTGGCCGCTAACATAGAGAGATAAGCAGGGCTAAATCCATAGTGAGCTCACAAACCACAGAAAGACCAACTGTGTGAAAGGGTAAATATAATTGAAGTGATAGTGCGACGATTAATATAGGAGTGTACAATTTCGAAACTTGGTGGTGAACGGGTCTCCAGAATATCAATGAGAGTGGTAGGCCGTGGTAGCCGTTAGCGTCCAAAGGGTACGCCGAAACGAAGGTGGGAGGATTGCGTTAAGGCTGATCCGTCGAAGTTGGATTTGGCCAGCGGTCGGTGGACGTGTGTAGGAAGCGAATGGTTTTGTCGGGATAGAATCTCTGGGCTCGCCAAGTCTTTATTCTTTATTTTTTTTTTTAGATGTACTCAAAATATATGGTATCTATAGCTTTTTCCATGATTTCCGATAGTTTGCTTTAAAATTACTTTTTTTTTCGCTAATATAAGTCCTTTTATTGTGTTTTATTCTCTATCCGATTCCCCATGCTTCCCTTTACGGCAAAGTTTAGGAATGTCCTGAGTATACCCTAAAGTACTGAGTCATGTTCCATGTATTATTCTCAGGATAACACGTTATTTTGCTGTTGTAACTTCAATTACATCTGGAACGTGAAAGGTCTCCTCCTAAAATGATTTCACTTGAGAAATGATGTTGAATGAAAAACACACACAGACACAACTGATAAATCTATTCAATATTTTCTTTTTAGCTTTTTGTTCCTCTTTTTGAAAGTTACCTACTCTTTAAAATATCTTCACTTGCTTACTCTTGCATATTCTTAGTATATAATTACGTATTAATCCTCGTGTTTTCTACTGCAAAATTGATTTATAATATGGGGTAAATCATACAGTTTTTGGCACTCAGTACAGTTATTGGCACCACAAATTTAACTTAAAGAAATAGATAAACAAGTCCTAATTTTATTACAAGATATACATGAGTCTAATGTTGGAAGGGTCCTCTAAGTCATCTATGAAGTAAGACTTTAACAAACTAACCATAGGTAAGATTTCACAATTAAATCCACAGGGTGCCAATAACTAGATTTGGCACTTTTAACAATAAATATTGCCATATTGTAAAACTATTGAACGTTTGACCCAAAAAAAACTCTTTAGTCTTTATTAGGATAGATAAGGATGGGCTTTAGGAAGTTTCAATTTGATCCCTTTATAAAGAGTATTTTTTTTTTTAATTTAACCACAGAAATGTAGTCTTAAGGGTGCCAATAACTGTACGGTTTACCCTATATAATTTTAACATGATTTTAAAAAGGTATTATTATTTTAGTTAAATAAACTCATATCGTACTCACCTCCATTTTTGTCAAATATTTCTTGTATGTCATCTATATACTTTAAAAGTAACACATTAACAATAACGTAATACGTTTAGGATGCTGGGATCTGAAACAGAAAAAAGTATTTTATAAATAATTATTACAAAAGAAATGGTATTAATAATTATTAAAAAAAAACATGTAAACAACAATGTAAACTAGAGATGCCTTAGTTTATAAGCGAATGCAATAATTACGTTTTATTAATAGGTGCCTTTACACATACACGCTTTCCGCACGGAAAGAGGCCCAAACGGGAAAGAGCGCGGGAAAGAGTGTATGTGTAAATGTGACATTTAATATAAGAATTATATATGAGCCTTTAATAAATAATATTAAAAACATAAATCTAATGAGAAGGAGATAAACTATGATAAAGTAAATTTTGACTTGAATTATTAAGATATAAGAAGTCGAAAGTGGACTATGGGGTTAATTAGGTTATTAGCTTTTTTATGTTATGTTATTATTAGGTTTCATTGTGTTTGTGAGGTTATGCATATTATATAATATAATCATATGAACTGCTAATTTAATAAATTTATCGAAAATCTAAAATAAATACTTAAATTAAGCTGGTACCAATCGGTCCTGGACGCTGTCGTTCAAGTTGACTCAAGTCAAGTGGCAATAAACAAATCACAGTACGCCAATTATTTCTCAAGGCCGGGCATCTCTTGATACGATTTACGATCGGCTTAGTAATTATATTATCGTAACACTGTTTTTGGGTTTAAATAAGTCTTATTTACAAAAAATAATAATTCACAATTTCAGACAAACAATACAAATTCAAATAATTAACAGCGTTACTAAAAATATCAACTTAACTACTATACTTAACTTAATTACTAAACTAGATAGTAACACGAAGGTAACCATACCACTCGATTTTCAGAACAAGACTAACTCTCCAGTAACTCGGAATTAGAACAGTCTAGAAGGTTCCCGATATGCGTAGAATATTATCGAACGGTCACGAAAATGTACTAAAACAATTTGCAACTGTTCTAACAAAATCTCCTGACCTCTATTTTACGTCCTATCCAAGAGACGGCATAGCTAAGGTTCTTTTTCTTCCTTTAAAAAATCCTAGGGCCACCTGGGGACGCGAACCCGCGATCTTTAGTATTGTAGGTTGCCATGCTAACCACTACACTTCAGGTGACCCCCGTTACATTATTCATGTGTAATTTAGTATTATGAGTAGTTTATCGACCGATATTTTTATTTTTTCATCTATATCATAATGTTAGAAAACCGACTCGATACGCTAAATCGTTTTCTCTATCGTCAACGCTATATGTTACGTCGCACAGAGGAGTATTTACCATCAAATCATGGCCAAAAGTTCAAAAAATAAATTGTACTTCAGAACATCACAATACGTATTTCCTGGTAGCTTAGAATTGTTTGCATCGAGATATATTTATCTCGTTCATTTTATCCATTTCCTTCCCGAGGGAATCCATGAATCGAGTACGCAGTTACTACTTGATAACTAGTTTTTTAGCAAGTTTTAATATCACAACGCTTAAATTGTAGTTTTGTTTTGATTACGAAGAAAAAATTAGACTTGTTTAAAAGAATAAAATAGATTAGTTGTATCGTCGGGCAGATATTTTTGCATTAACGTAAAGTTTAATCCTCCTACTTGCCATACCGCAAAAAAAAAAAAAAAAAAAAAAAAAAAAAAACTCGCCCAACATACTCGCCTGTTTTTAATAAATTTATGAAAATACCTCTTGAAATGAATTTTTTTATAACCAAGTCGGTGTTTAGAGTGCAATAAATAATTTCAAACTCTTCTAAGACGTGTAATGGAAAGATTGGTTAAAGAAACGTTTTAGATTATAAAATTTTAAATCCTTATAATTTTTATAATAAAATAATTTTCTTAAAAACGAATTTCTTTGTAATTTAGCTGCGCAAGTAATTAGTAACTTATCAAAGTTGTTTACCCTTTTAAGTAACTTTGTTATGCTGCTATAGGAACCTTAAATTATTTGCTATCAACCGCGCAAAGATTTCATACAGGAACTAGAACTGGAAACTGGTAGAATAGTCGAGAGACTAATCAGCACGTGGAGAACGCGCATAAGTAGACGATCAAAATTAAAATTGATTACTCAAATAAAGAATTCATTATTTGCAAAAGAGAGATATTACATAGCAGTATTTTTATATATTTTGTTAGTATTCCTCAGTTACAAAAAAAAAAAAAAAAAAAAAAAAAAAAATGGGTAGTTTTGGACCGGATTTCATGGCCAATACTCCACTGTGCGTCGATCCAGAAAGAATACGATCTCAAAAACATGAGCGTCTTACCGGTTCCAAGTAGGACATGGTCATTTTATTTTTTTGGTAATTTGTTTGAATATAAATTGAGTCAATTTTTAAATTGATCTCTTACCATTCAAGACCTTGAGGAGCCTTATTATGTATAACCTAAATTTTCAAGTACTCTCTGTATGGGTCGGTCAAAAAAAAAAAAAAAAAAAAAAAAAGGTAGGAAAAGGTAGTTTTTGTATTAAAAGTTCGCTTTCGTTGCATTTTATGTTGATTCTCTCTTATACTAATCTAAAGGAAAGCATCTTAATGCAAAGTAATTACTAATTCTTACTAGCAACAGATATGCGAATTATAGTTTTAATTCCCTTATTATGTTTTAATAATACCCTTTATTCTTAATGTCGTTGATTCGAAGCCCTTGAATATCGACCGATAGAAATGTCATAGAAGGTCTAACGTAACGTATATCCGTCAGTTATCTAACGCTAATCCATCGACCTACATTGCGTGCCTTCCGTTGCGTAAGGCTCATCCGACCGAAAAACTGCGTCGTCTGCAGGGTTTCGAAATTGCTATCAGTTTGGATATAATCACGATTAGAAGTGCATATACCTACGTTCCCTTCGCAGTATGTGTTTAGTAGAATTTAGTGTATATATTTAATTGTCATTACTTGTTTGTATATAAAATCAATATATATTATAAAGCAAAGTGTACAATGTGCGTGCCGAAAAGGCTCAAAAACGACTCCACATAGGATTAAGGAAGTTATGTCGTCGTTTAGCCATATGACCCCTTACGGAGAAGAAGGTTTCTGTTTTTCTTTTAAGAGTGTAAAATGGACGGGAATTTAAAGCCTCTCGCACCATTTAATTAGCCTCTCTGAGATTGAGATACGAGTTTATGAATGAAAAATTTAGTTCGAGCTCCAGGCTACCAGGAGGCGCTAGGGTGCGTTTCACTCAATGTTTATTGTCCATTCATTCAGTATGTAATCGTTCTATATTTTTTCAGCTGTTCTTTTTAAATTACTAAAAAATTAAGAGAAAATAATTAGTTTAGGTTTTAAACTAAAATAAGTACTTTACACCTCAGCAATCAATTAAAAAACCAACTGGATTCCTTAAAAAAATAGTTTTCTCATAAGCAGGCAATATATGCTCAGCATATTACATTTAATCTATTTATAATATATACTTAAGTAAATTTAATGCAATATGAGTGAACATTTCTTAATAGTACAGTGAGCGAATAAAATTAGACATAAAAAATAGATGAATTGACTAAATATAAATCGAAAATAAAAAGTTTGAAGTGTTCTTATTGTATTTATGAAAAAGAAGTTGGTTTGGTTACTACGTACGATGAGCATTCCAGTTGACAAAACGACTAACTCCAATAACAGCATTCAAGATTTTATCATCCCTCATAGTTTAAGATAAAAAGAAATATGATGAAAAAATTGTGCCTTCAAGAAATTTTGGTTTTCACTTTGTAATAGTAATAAGATTCGAGATATGCAGAAACCGTTCAAATTACGGGTGGATATCTTAAGGGAGGTTAAAATGGAAAAAAGGTCTTAAAAAAAAGTTTCTATGAATCTTCGGTAGTTTCTATACTTCTGGATCAAATAGGACCATCATAGTAGTCAGTGCTTAAGTTTTACTCGAGATAATTTTTTTAACTGAGATACCAGATTTTTCAACAATAATCTAATAACTTATCATCTTCTGACTACTTGGAATGGGCTTATAGGATTCAGAATCACAGAAATCATCAAAGCGAAGCATAACTCGACAAAGTTGCAGGAAAATTAATTGTTCATTTACCATTTTCAACCCCCTGTAAATTATACAGGGTTCCTTATTAGGGCGGACTCTCAAGTCTGCAGAATATTGATACCAAGTTAAAACCGAATTTTCAAGAAGGTACTAATTTTGTTCTATATTTCCTTTAATTTTAAAGTTTTTTTGGTATTAAAACTACCCACACAACTACCGGAGCGAAGCCGAGCACCCTAGCTAGTATTTAATATAATAGCATTTACTGTAATGCCATCAATATTTACGTCTATATTATTAGCCTATTTATTGTTTATTATACCTATTAGGCCAAAATTTGAATTGTTCTAATTTTGAGGATAAATACAGAAATACATTTATAAGGTTTTTTGCGTTATTTATGTTAAAGTCCAATATAACATCTTATTTAGTCTTTTATTTGTTGTGTGATTTTATCTAATTTATTTGTTTCTTTTTTTTAGGTGAGTTGGATTTCGAATTTGGAGTTTGGTGGAGTTGCAAGGTACAGTCTCTTTAAATATGTATTTGTTTGTTTGTTTATTTATTTATTTATTCAACATCACTTTATACTACTAAGGCTAATCGTATCATGCTACAGTGGTATTCATAAATTTTGCGTATCCGGATATATTTAATATTGGGATCTTTAACGAGTACCTCCGACGGAAGTCATAGAGAAATATTTTTTAATCAAACTAAATATAAGGGGTATATGTATTTAATGAAAGTTTTTATTTTCACTTAATTACATATGGAATATTCAGGGAGAATTACGATCTTAAAAAATCCAAATCTGTGTTTTATAGTTTGCACTAGACATGATAAATAAAAATAATAAAACTTTCATGGAAATTTTAATATAAAATAACATAAGGCCCCTTTAAATTTAACTTGTATTATAGTGAGTATAGCTTATAAAATATTATTTCTTTATAATACCTGATTACTTCCCTCGTGTACTTAGTGGGAAAAAAAATCATTTGATTATTTATAAAAAAAAAAAAAATCATTGTATAACATTCACAATCCAGTTTAAGATTAATTAATTGTGGTATATATTTTTTTCTCGTTGTGGTCATATAAAATAGGTAACTCGTTTAAATTATAATAAAAAAAAAATAGTTGAATTGTAAGGTTTTCGATAAAGAAAAAAAAATATAAGATTTTATTAATAACATAGAGAAACATAACATAGGTACCTAAATAGTGAAAAGAGATAAAGTTTTATTAAATTCTATTCTAAGTTATTATAAAATCTTATTTCAGCGCCTTTCTTGCGGTTAATAGAGTAACAAAGTATAATATGAAATCCCATTTTTAACCAATCGGTTAGAGTGTATAAATTTTATTGGTTTAAAAGGTGTACTAATAATACTAGAGCTATTCATATTAAAACAATATTTATAGGTTCAATGATTAGAAGTAACTTATTGATTGGGTGACGCTAGAAAATTGTAAGGGTTCGTAGTTGTAAAATACAATTTTTCAGGAGAACCTAAATCGTTCTGAAATATTTATTAATACCTTATTTTATACATCAAATATTACCTCTCAGTTTTCTTCTACCATGTAATAAAGATAACACATTGGAGTTTCTCGTCCCAACTTGAAAGTCTCCTATGAGTACCAAGATCTCTTAAAAAGTTTTCAGGGATCAATATCGTGCGATAAACTCATAGGAGATTTGAAGCTAAATTTAGGCCTCCCACTGCAGCATCGTCTGATTAGCTGTAATGGCATAAAGTGATGATAAAAAAAATATTTGAAACTTATCGCCACCTTTTTTAAAGGATTTTTTTCTCTAAAAAATTCAGCGATTTTTGCGTTGCTTAAAATTAATCGATTGATACAAATACATCAAAATCAAACACAAGAATGACACGTCGAAATACGACGTTATGCTAATGTAGAAACCATACGATGCATACATCACTTAAATATAAAATGCACATAATGAATAAAGTAAAAAGGAAAGGGAGGTGATAGGTTAAAGAAATGATTGTTTGCTAATGGTTTGTACTGCATCAAAATATTCTATGACGTGAATGAAATAATAGTATAGGTGCAACAGAGATTAGAATAAATAAAATTATAATCAAGAATATTATAAATTATTATCAGTATTAGAAAGTGAAATGATGCAAACAATATAAAACATCAAATCATGGCGTGTCATCTTATTTCTCTATTTAGTTGGTTTAAAAACTTTGTTTAGTTGCCATGGAAACAAATAATTTCCTTTAAATAATTATGTTCCAACTAGCACTTTAAACGCGAAGACAACTTACTCCTTACATGTTAAAAAAACGGGCTGTTAGTAAAGTACTGCGCAAGAGAAAGAGTTATCAACGTGTTTTGAGTGTTTTTTGTAACCTCATATTTTTGTACGTTTGTATATTTAACGTCACTTAATGCCGTTAAGGCTAATCGGATGATGCTACATTGGGAGTCGTGAATTTTGCATTTCCAGGTATAATGAGGATAAGGATCTTAAACGAGTACAGGTTCGGGACTTCCTTTTTACGTCCTATCGGAGGGACGGCATAGACAAGGATTTTTTACTTCCATTAAAAAATCCTAGGGCCACCTGGGGACGTCTACCCGCGAACTTTAGTATTGTAGGTTTCTTTTCTAACCACAAATCCTAGGGCCACCTCGGGACACGTACCCGCGAACTTTAGTATTGTAGGTTTCTTTTCTAACAACAAATCCTAGGGCCACCTCGGGACACGTACCCGCGAACTTTAGTATTGTAGGTTTCTTTTCTAACCACAAATCCTAGGGCCACCTCGGGACACGTACCCGCGAACTTTAATATTGTAGGTTTCTTTTCTAACCACAAATCCTAGGGCCACCTCGGGACACGTACCCGCGAACTTTAGTATTGTAGGTTTCTATGCTAACCACTACACCACAGGTGAGTTTGTATTGTTTGTCTGATATTGCGAATTATTATTTTTTGTAAATAAGAATTATTTAAACCCACAACAGTGTACAATAACATAATTACTAAGCCGATCCGTAGCATAAATCAAGAGATGCCCGGGGAATTTTACTCCCTTTAAAAAAATCCTAGGGCCACCTCGGGACGCGAACCCGCAACCTTTAATCAAGATTATTATGCCAATTATTATATTATTATGTATAGTATAATTACCGACAATATCACTTTTAAATACAGTTTGATAAATTACATGTAGTTTTATAAAGAAATGATCAAAACTTTAGTTTACATATAGAAATCTTCAGTTCATCTGAATTATCAGGAGTACCTGACATCTTACAGGCTCGAGGCCTCCATTTCACATCCTATTCGAAGGAAGGCTTCCTTGTTTTCACGTGTAGCAAATCAGAATATAATAAATCATAATATTTGGTTTAAAAAAAAAAAAAAATACATTTGATACTTATAGAAAAATATATAGCTGTCAATTGAACAAAGATAATAAGATGTATAACATTTCTTAGCCTGATGATTTTTTTTTCTAAATACGTGGAAAATTAAGTAAGATAGAAGTATAACTTGTGGAAGCTTTACTGACATCTTGGCATTTTATTTTATTTTTTTATTAAGATGAAATACTTTTTGATGAACCAATGAAAGTGTAGGTATAAATTGTTATTTTTTAAATTGCAAAAATAATTGAGTGCCTGAGAAAGAGAAGGGGCTATGCCACAAACACATAGTTTTGAGAAAAATTAAGTTTTATTAGATTGAGTACAAAATACATAAATTTTGATTATTTTTATTGGATTATGGCATCTTTGCTTTGTATTCTCAACACGGTAGTTGGGAAAATTAAAAATAATCATTATTTAATTTTTTTTATTAAGATTACTAAATTAAAATTTGGGGTTTTGTGGCATAGCCCCTTCTCTTTCTCAGACACTCAATTCAAGCCTAAACATAACTTACTGACTTCGTACACTACACCCCTTCGCTATTTTCTGATATCGAGTACCCAACACTTTCACTCTCAAGTTCAACTTCAGTTAAACGCAAACGATTGTACTTTCGTTCTTATTTTCATACATCAGTTTGCACTTGAGTATATCGGAAAAAGAGGCCTTTTTCTTATCTCCTTCCACAATAGAAGTTTAAGGCTCGAAGAATTTGAAGCCGAAGGTTTGTTGCAGGATTTGTTTTGCCAACTTGGATTCGCGTCCTTCAAATGTAAATCCAATCCAAAGCCATTATTTCATTATCGCGAATCCGAATCCTAATTGGATTACCACGTTTTGACTTTATCCAACTACTCTCTAACAGAGACATAAATTGGCAATTCAAATAAATACCTTTAAACGCCGTAGAAGTAATTAAAAATTCCAACAGTTGGTTTTTAGGCGTTATTTCCTCATATAACCTCTGGAATTTTAACCTATCTATGAGAATATTGGGTCCCCCCAATTATTTGGTGCTGGTGAAGACATTATTCTCTTTATAAATATTAATAATCACGTTAACAAGGACGAATTCAGGAGGTGTTAGTATACAATAATTCTACAGTGAAATAAAGTCAAGAATAAACAATAAAGTAAAAAATTAAGTCTAATATAAAAAAATAATTCCAAATCGGTAAGCATAAGTCTGGATAAAAATAAAATTAATTTTGCCCAGAGAAATTCAAGGTTAATTTATTTTGCCTATTATAGGCAATTCCCATGTTCACAAATTAAAAAAGAAAGAATTATTATCTTAATAAGAGAGGGGAGCACAATTATTCCTAGTGAACTAATCATCTTTTGTATAAAAATATCTGGGAAAATGAAAAAAAGCCCAAACAGTGAAAATAGTTTATTCTTATCCCGATTCGCACAAAAAGTGGTAATTACAACAAAAGAAACGCACTAGTTCTGTTATATTACAAAATATTTACGTTAATTCTGACTAGGCGAGTCACTGAGTACAAAGAGAAAACTATCGGAAAATACTGAAGTGTTATTAGACGGAACCGTTCATTCTTAACTACCGAAAAACCGCCAAAAGCTGCCATATTCTTATTAACCGGGGAAGTTTGTAAGTCTAGTTAAGATATTCATGATCGATAGATTTATTTAAGTCTGAATCGATAATTATTTTTGTGATTGGTTCGATGTCCGCTCTGGTATAACACGAGCGGATTCGCTATCACCTATTTTCTTTTAATTTAGCTCTGGAATGTAGATTAGAGAGGATATATGCTTACGAAATTGTTCGAATCTGAGAGGAAACATATTCGTGCTTTGTCAAGCCGATGCATAGTGGAGTATTGGCCATAAAATCCTGGCCAAAATTAGTAACCTATTTTTTTCTAACTTGGGAATACTTTTTATTAACAATCTAAAAATATATCAAACTAATAAAATATAAACAATTTCAAGTTTTGACAAAAATCAGGGGAAATTGAAAAAAAATGTTCAAGACCTAAGACAATTGAAAGTTATATTGCAATTTAGTATCTAGCTTTTGCAAATACTAAATACCGAACTTGTGTAATAAATTTTAATTGTGATCGTCTATTTATGGGCGTTCTCCACGTGCAGGTGACTTCCTGATTAGCCTTTAGACTGTTATACTAGTTTTCAGTTCTAGTTCCTGTATAAAAATCTTCGCGCGGTTGATTTTAAATTTAGGCTTCCTATAGCACCATAACAAAGTTACTTAAAAGGGTAAACAACTAATTACTTGCATAGCTAAAATACATAGAAAATCGGTGTTAAGAAAATTATTTTATTATAAAAATTATAAGGATTTCAATTTTTATAAACTGAAACGTTTCTTTAACCAATTACTACATTTTTTCCATTAGACGTCTTAGAAAAGTTTGAAATTATTTATTGCACTCTAAACACCGACTTGGTTATAAAATAATTCACTTCAAGAGATATTTTCATACATTTATTAAAAACTGGCGGGTATGTTGGGGTGAGTTTTTTTTTTTTTTTTTTTTTTTTTTTTTTTTTTTTTTTTTTTTTTTTTTTTTTTTTTTTTTTTTTTTTTGCGATATGGCAAAAATATCTGCCCGAAGATACAACATAATCTATTTTATTCTTTTAAACAAGTCTAATTTTTTCAGCGCAATCAAAAGAACTACAAGTGACAAGTTAAAACTTGTTAAAATAGTTATCACAGAGAAATACATACGTTTCGAAACTGTGAGGATAAATTTCAGATCACATGTTAAATGGA